>CM060924.1:48502898-49702898 GCA_030737875.1 Allium sativum | reverse complement strand
TCAGATTGGTGGCTTGATTCTATTTCATCCTCATTCGCCAACTCATCCTCATACAATCCAAAGAGTTCATGTTCATTAAAATCCTTTTCCAATTTTGAGTTGAAAAATTCAACATTTTTATTCTGTTCAATTTCTAGAATTTCAAGTTTCTCACAGTCTGAAAGAGGAAGATCAAAATCCAAGCTTAAGTCTTTTTTCTGAAAAGAGTTGAAGTCCAGATCATTTGTTGAATTTTGAAAAACTTCATCAAGATGATTATTCCCAATTTCCAAAGTCGTTATTTGAAAATTTTCAATGTCAGTAGAAATTGGATTATTTTCTGATTCAAGGCTTGTTTGAATTTGATTTTCTTGCTCTCGTTGTTCTTTATAAGATTCCATTAAACAAAGAAGTTCGTCCATCTTTTTATTTAGCCTTTCTTCCCTCTCTCTAAGAATGTTAAGACGATCGTTGATTTGAGAGCTCTCGTTTTGGATTTCTTGATTCTCAAAATTATCTGAGTTTTCAGCAAATTGACATTGATATTGGAAATCATTTTGATTTTGAAAATTAGGTTCATAACCAAAACCGTTGAAATTCGAAGGAAAATTGCAATTTTGGTTAATCTCAAGATGTGGATATGGGTTATAAATTTGGAAATTTTGATCGATTTGAAAATCATTTTCAAAATTATTTTCAAACTGGTTTCCAACCACATATTGATGTTGATCAAAGGTATGTTGCGATTCAAAACCGTTTTGATGTGGATGTGGCCCATAATCGAAATTATTGAAATTTAAATTGAAATCATCGTTTCGATTATATCTATGATTTTGAAAATGTTGGTCATTTGAAAAAATTTGAAAATTGTTGGCATTGTGTTCACGAAATTTTGGAAAATTTTGCCTCATGGGTTTTATTTCATACTCATACTCTTCAAGAGGACGTCTACTCCGATTATTATCCCACATATCTCTCAATTATTTTTTTGAATTAGACATTTTAAAGAAATCACGACAAAACAGAAATTATTCTCACTTCAAAATAGTATAAAATACTAAGTTGGCTCTATTAATTAACTGACTCAATTGGAAGGGGGAAGAGGGTCTTATGGCCGTTCACGTATAGTATAAATACTAAGGGATACGACCAATGTTTTACGGGTAGTATGCAACCTCTTTTGCTAATAGTTCAATAAATTGAACTACTATATATCCGCGATCCAATTATACAAGACAGTCACTTCACAAAGCACCACTTTTTAATTATATTATTTTGCAACGTCTATTTTTATTGTTGAAAACAGTGAGAGACAGTAGTTATGGAAATTTCAACTCACAACAATCAAGCAGAATAATTGCAGAAATTAACAATTGTACATTGCAAGCCGCTGCCCCTGCAGAAGATTTTTACAATAATTGTCTATATTTTTTTCTTTGCAGCAGAGCATCTGTAGAGTTTAGAGAATTTTACAGTGGGGTACGACAGTCTATTGAGAGCAGTTGAGTGGCTATAGTGATTAAAAATCCCAGTGTTCGCAATTTGTTCACCTCTGAATTTATTATTTGTTTGCTTGAATTCTTTTCTTCCTTTTGGTCTCACTCTCTCTCTTTTTAATGAAATATGGAAAAAGAAAACAAATAAGAAAAAAAAACTAAATAGGATTTGAAAGGAAGGGGACAAAGAACTAAAAAAAAGAAAGAAAGAAAAAGAAAAAATTTATAACAAAACTATAAATGAAAAACAAAAGATGCACGCTCAAAAGAAAAAGGAAAAAAAATGAAAAACCATCTTAACAAAAATCTTCACATTACTCAATCTTCTCAAATTTTATTTCTTTAAAACCCTAAACCACTCGTAAGGCCAAAAGAGAAGCTAAAATGAAATGTAATCGAGATAAACAAAAAAATTGCCAGACAAGCAAAGAAGCCGTGCCTCCTTAGTTCCTTTTGTTCTCAGGGAAGTAAGTCCCAAATAATTTTAGGGCAATTCTTGCCAAATTGAAGCACTCGAAAAAAAAAGCAAACCCTTGATATAAATCCAGTCAAAACCCAAAGGACAATCTAAAAAAAAAATCACTTCCTTTTTCTTGTCGTCCAGGACTCACACGATTTTGTTTTTATGCTTTGACTCTCGGTCTATAAAGTACGGCAACCAGGCAATCAAAGACTCAGAACTCGAAAACTTAAAATGCTCTTCCCTTTTTTTTCTGTATATACTTTGTTGAAATCAAGTTAGAAATCAGATCGGTCCCAAAAATAATTTATGAGAGGTTTCGATTGCGAGGGTGGCTTGCGAGTTAATGTGTTCGAATCGGTGTCTTTTCTTTGGGTTTTCTGTTGTATTGGTGAGTGCTTTTGGGTGCAATGAGGAGTAGGCGTTTTGAATCGATTTCAGGTCTGAATCGGATTATTGTTTTTGGATCGGCTGTTGAGGACCTGCGGTTGAGGTGATGAGGCTGTGCGTGAGTCAGGGGGATTTAGCAGTGGAGTGGACTGTTGTTGCTTGTGCTGTATGTCTGTGTGATCAAAGGTGGTGATAGAAAATTCAGATTGTGGGACGGTAATTGAATTTTAGGGTTGAGGATATGGTGATGGCTAGTTGTTGAAGAGGGAGGAGAGTTGCTGTTCGTAGTGGTTTGGCAATTTGGTGTCTTGAATTTTTGGCTGTAGGAGGCATTGATGATTTATAAAGTGGAGATAGAAAGTTTTGTTGGAAGGGGTTGACTGCGAATGGTTAAAGGCAGGTGCTATGGGGGTTGTGACTGGTGAGGTGAAACAGAGGGTTGGTTTTGGATTTTTTTGTGTAGTGTGAAAACTGGAATTGTGTGAAAGGACAGGTTCGGATTTTCGTGATTGGAAAGTGGCGTAGAAAGGTGAAAGGAAGTCGGTTGCTACAAGGGGTTGGTGTAGTTTGAAAATTCAAATCGCTGTTCGAAGTGGAACTTGCGGTGGTGATTCGCGTTTTGTGATTTGTGGCTGAACTGCGAATTATGGTTGAAGGAGAATGTGTCGTGATTTGGGATTTGTGAGCACAGCTGTTTGGCTTGATGAAGGTGGGTTCTTGGGTATTGTGTTTTGTGGAGGATGCAAGGGGATATTGTTTGTGATGAGATGATCAGTATTTGGTTTGTGGTAGGGTATGTAATTGGTAGGGAAGATCGGAGCAGAGATGGTAGTCGAACATGGTGGGAGATTGATGAACGGTATGGGTGTGGCGATTTGTTTGGACTGCGGATGAACGGGTGTATAGTTCGCTGGATTGTGCAGTTCTGACAGAACTTAAAAGGCAGAAGAAACCGAAAAAAAGGAAACACAAGAAGAAAATGGAAAGCAAAAATTTTGGCTCTTTTTTTTATATATATATTTTAGAGATTGGTGAAAAGAGTGAAAGAACTGTGAAAAGGAAAGAAACCAAAGAAAAGGAAAAGAAATCAAAAGAAAAAGTGGAAGGTTTTTTTTATAAGAATTTTGTAAAAATCAGAAAAGGAAAATGTAGAGAAGGTGGAAAGAAATAAATAAAAGATGGCAAGTCTTTTTTTTCTTATTTGAAAGATTACAGCATCATAGAACAACACCAAATCTATTCAATCAAGAATTTTTTTTTATTAAATAGAAACAAAAACAAAAACAAGAAGAAAATAAAATAAAAAAAAACTAACACGAATCAGAAATCAAACAAATAATAAAATTTAATTGTTACCTCCCCGGCAACGGCGCCAAAAACTTGATCGATGCTAATCTATGAATTAGAAAAGCGCGACATTTGTAATAAATTCTGCAAGCATACAGGTGTGTAGCATACAGGTCGAACACAGGGAGGTTTAATTAAATTTTTTTTTTTTTTGGGCCTGTTAGACGAAGCTGGAGGTTGATTTTGCAAAACAAAATAAAAGGTGAAACTACAATTAAAAGATGCAATTAAATTTACTGCAGATTCGAATCTAATCAGATCTGTAATAAATTCAACGATTAAAGATAAAATAGAACAATGGAAATAAAATTGCAGAACAGAATTAAACAAACAGAAAATAAAAATTAGGATTACCGCTGAATCTAATCAGACGGTCAATCGCTAATGAAAAGAAATGCAGAATACAAATAGTGTTCTACCGAATCTAATCGTGTAGACAACACTAATTGCTAAGAAATAGAAAATTGCAGAAAATAAAGAGAAAAATGAATTTTATTAATGAAGAAGAGAATAGAATGAGATGTATGATAGGATGGTGGCTACAATGCTATTACAAGGGTATTTATAGGTTAGATATCCAAACCCTAACCCTAACCCTAATGATAACTGGGCCTTGTCATTCATCACTAATTAGTTTACAATGAGAAACATAAATGGGCCTTAGATAAATAAAGCAAATTTGGGCCTTTTCTCTTTTCCTCTTGCTTCCTTGACACTTCTTCATTGATTTGTGAAGTGCAAAGCCTTTTTATCAATCCTTTTCTTGTCCAAAAGCAACTAGATGTGAGATCTTCATCTACAATTCTTCAAAATGTAAATATATATCAATTTCATCTCTATTTCTCTACTTTTCTGGTTGCATGCGGGCTGGGTTGGAATATCTGTAAAAGTAACAAAACAATACCCAAGTAATATTTATTTATATACAAAAGACAAGATATAAGAGCATAAAATAAACACATTTCTATGTCGATCAGTGTATGTACTTAATCATAAATTTTAATTTTTATAGAAATAGAGAATAAGCAATGATGACCAAGCACTTCTTGACCTTATTGATTCGACTAGCCATACACGAGAAAATAATAATACCACTTTACGATTTGTGACAAGCAAACTAAGAATTTATTTCATGGCTGCACTATGTTATCAACCGAACCAACTGGCCAAACTAGAATTTAACATTAGAAAACTTGAATCATATTGAAAATTTGTGACAAGTTGGAGTATCTAAAATAAAATCAACTGACTAGAAATTGTTAATTTAATTTGTTGCACCTTTTTTATTTGGAAATAAGTCGTGTTTTCATTTTTTTGTTTTCATTTGCATATGTTCATGCATTCATATAGTTGCATTAAAATCATTGCACACTGCATTTAGATTTTGTGGGTAGTATCCGCTGAAAACCCTTACGAGACACCACTCGTCCTACTAGGGACACCTAAGGGTTTAACGACTTGTTGCATACGCTCAATGCAATCGTGTTTCCTATGAAAGTGTGACATATCTAGTTTAGTTTTTCATTCTTTCTACTCGAAGATGAATAAAAGATAAGTGTGGGGTGATTAACATAAAAATGTGTTTATTTTATGCTCTTATATTTTATCTTTTGTAAATAAATAAATGATACTTTGGGTATTTTTATGTGTTTTTACAGATTGTCTATTAATGTCTCCTTCATTTCAATTAAAGGTCAACTACAAAGAAAGAGCTACTTCCACATAACAATGTTGTCTCAATTTCAAAAGAAGTTGTAGCTCAGTGGTGAAGGCATAGAAATGTGTATAGAGTGGCTTGAGTTTGATCTTTGGCAAGTGTGATGACCCCAAACCCCTGTGCCATGGAAGCAAGGATAATCATTGGAATATAACACATAAACAATAACAGCAGAATAGAAATATATCATAACACCAGATAATGTACATCAAATTACACTAGAAATAATATCAACATCAGAGTTACATAGTATAACAATATAGTATTTAGGGTAGAACACGGTTTCAGTTTAATATACAATGTCTGTAGTGGAATCAAACATACTATACATAATAGTGCCTGAAACAGTACAATAGAAATGATAAAGGACCATCATCAGCATCCATATCTCCCATCCATATCCAAAATGAACCAAGCTAAAACCTGAATACAAGGCTACCCGTGTAGAAAATAAGGGCACCCGAGTTTGCAAAATGAAACAAACTACGACTCAGTCGTGGGACTGGTATGAGAAATCTTACTTAACCTATTTAATAATAAGGTCAATCACACGACCATGCCGCTAATGCGGAACGGGTTTAATCCATTGGATTGCCGGTGTATAAAACAAGTAAATCATTCAAACAATGCAATGCTTTTTATAGAAAATGAAGCCATGATAAGACTCAGGCCCATCACACAATGCAACACAAGCCAGAAGATAGAGTTTTACCTTACAATGGCCAAAATATGCTTGATACGTATAAATCAAAATCATTCGATATTATTACTAGTGCATATATGTTTCAAAAACAATTTCAATCATAATGTATCAATCCTAAACGACATGAGCGTCCCATGCTACTATGCCGCCAATATAGGTTCACAATCAAAACCGTACAATGTCATATTGGAAGTTGGATCCATCATGAACCAAGGCAAGGGATCATCCTTACTGAATTCGAGACTTTCTAGCCCAAGCCTCAGGATTAGTCGCAACTACACCTTGGATCTTTAGGGCCGGTCCTCTCTCACGTTTGAGGATTAGTAATTCCTGAACAATACATTTCCCCATCCTACGGGGCGTAAATCTGGTCAGAACGACCATACCATCCATTAGCCCCGTAGTGACCGATATATCCGAGGCGCCTCGCTTTTTATCATCCACATAAGTAAAAAAGTCTGGGCTCAATACCATGTCACCACTCCTAGCTTGAAAGATACGCAAGTCCTTGTTGCAGTCCTCTCCCATTTCTGGTTCATATCGGGGTGTGAGGCTCGCGAACTAACGCTATACACAAAGCTATGCTATTTAAAGTTGTGCTTTGATCATCAACCACAAGGCTCTGCTTTTCAACAAAAGCCTTGATCACTTGCATCTCAGCATGCAACATTGACATTCCATGCCAAGCGACTGATGTATATCGATATATAACCTCTAAGCTCGTACGTCTTAGAGAAAGGTGTTGAGCAAGAGAATAAATTCTCTGCCACAAAAAAGATATATATTTAATAGAGATCAATCAACATAGAACAGAATCCAATATTAGACACACATCCATTTACTAGTTCGTTCTGGGTCTGAACGAAACCGGAGGCACCTTATTCCTCGTCCCATATGTCCAATACAGGAGAGAGGCCCTCGCACATCCGGACAATCAACAAATACATTCGGACCACTACCACTGTTACCCCTCCTTGGAGCTAACCGATTTAGGGCATCAGTAGTAATCCATTCAATGTGAAGAACACTGGTCTTGCACCGTCTTCATATCTTCGACTTCTAAACGTCGATCAATTATTTGAAATGAGAATTAACTCGACCTTTTCAAATAATTCGCGTATACATAAAATTCAAATCAATTCTTTACATGGTTAAACCATTTGACATTCACGTTTCAATTCAATATAATAATTTCATGTCAAATACATCTAACCATCAGAATATCTGATAAACCAAGTAAAATCGGTTTATTTCCATTCCATATCATTACAATATTTTAAAACGATTTATCGCTATTTTTATTTATATAAAAATAGCCCATTTTATTTAACGATGCTTCAGGTCATTACGCGGCCCTAGCGCTGTTTTTTTCTTCAGATTTGAATTACACATTTCTAAAAACCATTGGATCTTAACAAATTTAATATCTTTGGAAAGATCTTTCCAAAGCGCACCCAATGGGTCCGGTTTCGGAAATATTCGACGGTCGTATCTATCGGTATAATCGTTTAATGTTACGATTCCAAAACGCAAACAACAGCTGCGCGATTCGTTTTATTTTAATTTATATATACAAACATAATTCATTCGATGGTTTCCAAACCATTTTCACTTCAAGAATTTAGTTAACGCCTTTAAATTTCGAAAATTTTCCCCGTAGCCTCCTTTGTACGGAGAGGGGTTTGGAAATTTTTTCGGCTGTATTAGGCACCCGATAAATTCAGAATAAGCATACACAATTTTTAGTGACTAATCTAAGCCCAAGGGAGAGTGTAAAAAATCATATCTCAAGAGAATAAATTTTCGTCACCTTTTCCAGTGTTGGAAAATAAATAATCCATGTGCCGTATCTAATAACTATAGAGACGTGATTATTGTCAACTCCATACCCATGTTGGGTTTCTACTAAATCTTACAATTTACCATTATATTTTATTTAGTCCATATTAGCCCTCAGTTCAACCACTAATTCGTCATGCCATACAAGCCTCTCACTTGTATGGTAATTCCAGCCTCGTCACATAAGCTCCTAGTGCTTATGTGGTATATGATATAGTATGCTATGTTCACGAAATATGTCATGTAGTGTAGCTCAAAATTAATTGTTGCTATCCTATGGCGACGTTTATAATCTCACACAGAATAACCAGCACACCACATCCAATGGCATCCACAGGAGTTTATATATTAAATAAAATTGTGCAGCCAACTCATTATGGTTTACCTATTTGTCGGGCACGTAAATAAATTCTCTACTCAACAGCCAATGCATTTACTTGTTTAGCATATGTATATATATGCATATCTACGCTAAAAATAATTTTTTTAGCAAACAAATATTTGTTTCCATACATCACAATTTTGTTCACTTCATTAACATGTTAAAAATAATATTTTTGACTAACAAATATTTATTTCAACACATGGTTATTTTTAACACTTCATACATATGATAAAAATGATATTTTTGGCGAACAAAAATATATTTCAACATATGACTACTTTTAACATTGGCACCATGTCCAGCACGGCTCCTCTGCTATCCTAGGCCTTGCAGCATTATAATAATTTCATTTCCATAATTTCCACAATACCGTTCATTACACAACACAATGAATTTACCACAAACACAACCAATATTATTGCAACCACAATCAATCATTCACAACCACAATCAATTTCCACAACACAATCATCGCACAATCAATTTATATCGTCTATGGTCTGTGGACGAGGGGAGTATATATATATATAAACGTATTTATATCCATTCCAATTTCATTCAATGCATATATGATTTATACAACATATGTATAATTTATACATGGCTTACATAATTTATACAACGCCCATATATGAGATATACAACGCGTATATAATTTATACAATGCTTATATAATTTATGCATCGCTTTTCCATTCCAATTTGAATTTAGAAATCTCACATTGGGTTCCACTCCTTGTAAAATTGTAGAGAGCTCCAAATGTGTTCCAGTCTCTTCTAAAATGTAGTGTAAGATGTCATGGTCCCAATGCTTCCTGTTTCATCGGATTTCGACATCGTATCAAAAAGATATGATTTTTACAAATAATAATTGAATTAACAACATTTTTAAGTGTTGTAACCTTTTAATATAAATAAAACCACACCTCAGACTTTGATTTAAAACTAGGTTTGGAATTTTCGATCTAACCGCGTAGCTATTGGGCGATCGGCCTGCACCACGGTGTAGAGCGTCAAGAGGGCTTCCAGGCACTGGTGGGTTCACCCACTTCGACGGCGGCAGGTGGTCTTGGCGGCGGCCTAAACGGCGCCGGTTTGAGGGCTCGGATCTTCAAAAACACTCAAAGATAAATTACAAAATTGGTATGGATTTGAATAAGAGGATGAGATCTACAAAATCCTCTAAAGAATGGATGGATTTCATTGAGCGGTTTGTGAGAAATCGAAGAGAGAAGGAATGAATTCCTTTCCGTCATCGAACTGGAGAGTTATGGTTTTTTTTTATTTCCAGGGAAATAAAATAATGAATGGTATTATTTGATTGGCCTATATATATATATATTCCAAAAACAGTGTTTTCTTATCCGAACTCCAAATCAAACCCAAAGAGTGTCGCCGCCAGCTAAATACCCTCATTCCGGACACAATGGAATATGTTTCGTAAGCCCATTCGACTGTTTTAGTCTGTTCTTCTTCAAATTAAAATATAAAACATTCAATATTAGATTCGAACACACATTTTTATTTGTCGGGGCCACGTACTGATTCCAAAAATTCCCGAAAAATAAATCTAGTTATGTTTGGACGATACGGTCCTAAGAAAACTGATTTCGTCGAATTTGGAGAACGTTTGAAAAACGCCTATTTTTAAGGGCTTTGTTGTTATTTAAAAATGAATTTTTTTAAATTCTGACGTATTTTCTGCCAAAATTACTCGAAATAAAATTTTTAAATTGGTTCTGATTTTTTGGGTTATTACAATCTCCCTCACTTTAGAATTTTTGTTCCCGAAAAGGGAACAACAGTAAAGTAGGAAACAAAACGAACATGCAAAATATTGTAAATGTACCTTGCGCCAAAGCTAATTAGAGATGTCCACTCTGCACTTGGGATAAACCTGTTTAATGGTATCTTCTATATCCTATGTACAGCCTCTAGGATCTCCACTCCACTGCACTTTGACTAAGTGAACCTTCTTGTTCCTCAAAACCTTGGTTTCTTTGCCAATAATTTTCAGTGGCTCTCTTCTCACTGCTAGTTTTGGAGTAATATCAAAATCTTGTTGTGCTACTTCTTCTACAATCAAATCTGGATCATGTACATGCTTTTGTAGTTAAGACACATGAAATACATCATGTACTCCTGGTAACCAATCAGGAAATTGAACCCTGTAAGCAAGAGTTCCAATCCTTTCGAGTATAGGAAACTGACCAATAAATCTAAGTGCCAACTTCCCTATTTTCCCAAATCGGACTACTCTCATTGGACAAACTCTCAAAATATACATAATCACCAACAACAAATGCTAAATCTCTTCTTCTAGAATCTTTATAGCTCTTCTGTCGGCTTAGAGCTGTTTGTAGTCGCTTTTTAATGAAATCGACTTTATCTGAAGCTTCTCGAATCACGTCGGGATCCAATACTAGTTGATTGCCTGGTTCTACCCAACATGTGGGTGATTTACATAGTCTGCCATACAATGCTTCGAATGGTGACATTCCCAAGCTCGCTTGGTAGCTGTTATTACATGAGAACTCAGCCAAATGCAAGTGATCTTCCTACAACCCGCCAAAATCAAGAATACAAGCCCGCAATAAGTCTTCTAGTATGTGGTTCACCCTCTCAGTTTGGCCATCTGTTTGAGGATGATATGCGGTACTAAGATTTAACTTTGTTCTCAATTCTTCTTGGAATGCTTCCCAGAATTTACTAGCAAAAATCGGGTTTCTATCACTGACTATGCTATTGGGCACTCCATGCAGTCTAATGATTTATTTGAAATAAATATGTGCTAGACTTTGAGCTATTCTAGTCGATCTGACAGGAATAAAACGGGCGGTCTTCGTGAAACGATCTACGATCACCCATATACTGTCATTTCCTTTCTTGTTTCTGGGCAAACCATCTATGAAATCCACGGAAATTTGATCCCACTTCCAATCTGGAATCTGCAATGGTTGTAACACTCCGGTGAGTTTCTGTTGGTCACTCTTGACCTGTTGATAGGTGGAACACCGGCTAACATATATAGAGATGTCTCTTTGCAATGACTTCCACCAGAATGTTCATTTGAGGTTATTATACATCTTACTCACACAAGGATGGATACTGAGCTTAGATTTGTGACATTCATCTAGTACCTCTCTTTTGAGTTCTGGAACTTCTGGAACACAAATTCGCCCTTGCAACCTTAGAACCCCTTTCTTATCCAGCTGAAAATCTGAAGCTTTACCTTCTTGAATTCATTGGCTAATTCTTTGAAGAAATTCATCTTATTTCTGCAGAATAGAGATATTGTCAATTAATGAAGACGTAATGATTAGACTGGCAATGATTACATTCTTTCTGCTAAGCGCATCAACCACAACATTGGCTTTCCCTAGAGTATACAAAATATCTAAATCGTACGCTGCAAGAAATTCTAGCCAACGCTGTTGTCTCAAATTCAAGTCTTTCTCGGTAAACAAATACTTCAATGACTTATGATCTGTATATAATTCAAACTTTTCACCCTGAAGATAGTGCCTCTATATTTTCAAAGCAAACACGACAGCTAACAACTCAAGATCATGAGTAGCATATCTCTTCTCATGCGGCTTCAACTGACGGCTAGCATAAGCAACTACTTGGGCTCTTTGCATTAATACCGCACCAACACCTTCAAGAGAAGCATCTGCATAGACTGTCAAGTCTTGATTGCCATCGATAATAGTCAACACTGGTGCAGTAGTCAGCCTTAATTTCAGTTCTTGGAAAGCCGCCTCACATTCAGGAGTCTAATTAAATCTTGCATGCTTCTTAGTAAGTTGTGTCATTGGACTAGATAGCTTCGAAAAATCCTTTACAAATTTCCGATAATAACTAGCCTATCCGAGAAAACTTCTGACTTCTGTAGGTGTACTAGGCCATTTCCAATCTTGAATAGCTATAATTTTGCTTGGATCCACTGAAATTCCTTCCTTTTATATGAAATGACCAAGGAACTTCACTTCTTCTTGCTAGAATATAAACTTAGAAAATTTGTCTTTCAAAACATTCTTTCTCAGAATTTCCAACACTTTTTCCAAATGTTTAGCGTGCTCGCTAGGTGACTTAGAGAATATCAATATATCATCAATGAAAACCAGTACGAATTTATTCAATACTTCGTGGAATACTCTGTTCATTAAATCGACGAAAGAGCGTTACATAAGCCGAACGATATTACTAACCACTCATAGAATAAGTCTGGACCTCTGACTGCTGTCAAAGGAACACATTCTTCGGCAATACAAAGTTGATGTAACCCTGTAGCTAGGTCCATCCTTGAAAACACTTTCGCTCCATTCAAATGATCCAATAGATCATCAATGCGAGGTAATGGATATTTATTCTTGAGCGTCTTCTTGTTGAGGTCTTGGTAATCAACCCATAATCTGAGAGTATCGTCTGACTTTGGAACAAACACTACTACTGCACCCAAATTCGGAAAACTAGGCCTGATCAAACCCTTCCATAACAATTGTCGCGTTTGATCTCCCAACTCTTCTTTCTCCTTCAAGGTCATTCTTTGAATTGCATGCACTACTGGCCTTGTATTCGAAATTAAATCGATCTTGAAGTCAATTTTCCTTCGCAGCGGTAAGCTATCAACTTCTTCAAACACATCTGCGTAGTTTTTAACGACAGGAATTTTTTCTATTTAAGTGGGTGTAACTTCTAGAGCAGCCCAAAATTCTTCCCTATTTGAATCTGAGCCTACGCAGGGTATAACAATATTTCCAAGCTTCGTTATAACTTTAACGATTCTTTCGGCACATTTAACTTCGGCTTCGTATTGGGTTAACTAGTCCAGCCCAAGAATGATATCAAATTCAGAAAAATTCATAACGATCAATTTAAAAGGAAACTGGTAACAAGAATAAGAAACATGAACTCTATAATATGAACCGAGAACAAGAGAACCTCCTATCGGATTATGAACCCTGATGGATTCTTTAAGATCCCTTAATTTTAGATTTAGCTTCTTGACTGTATTACCAGAAATGAAACTTTGTGACGCGCCTGTATCAAAAAATACTGTAACAGGAATATTGTTGACAGTAAGAGTGCCTTCCAAAACATCTAACCTTTCCCTACTAGCTGAGGGTATTGCAACATCTGTCGTGTTATTGACTTGAGCCTTCTTGGCGCTTTTTAAAAACCGGCAATCTCGCTTTATATGACTAGACTTATGGCAAAGATTGCATTCTCTGGTCTCTTGAACCTTCTTATTAAATTTAGATCCATTATTCTTTCATTTCATTAGAGATATGCAATTTATCGACAAATGTCCTTTCTTATTGTAGTTAGAGCATGTGGCAGTCGTTAACGGTTCTTCCCTAGATTTAACCCTTTTCTTATTGGCTTTAGGCTTCTTACTGACCTCAGGCTTCATACTTTCCTTAGGGCTATCAATTTCAAACTTCCTTTTGTTTCTAGAACTGCCTTCCTCTTCATCATCCAAAATACCTTGCTTATCAAGATTCTCATAGCGACAAAGCCATTTGTATCATCTTAGAAAAAGGAAGATTCACATATGCAGTTACTCTACCTTCGTACTTTCTTTGAAGTCTGTTAATATATCTCAGATTCTTCCTCAAAGGATCTCAAATTAGTTCTGGCCCAAAGCGGGAAAGTTCATTGAATTTATTCTAATACTCCTGAATGGTCATATCTCCTTGTTTCAAATGGTAAAACTCATCATATAGTCGCTCAGTTGCTTCTGGAGGAATAAATCTTTCTTTTAAAGTTGCTTTAAATCTATCCCAAGTAATATTACCTTATGGATTATTCCTAATTACAGTTTCCCACCAGATTAAAGCTTCGTCTTTGAGTGCCCAAGATGCCAGTAATCTTTTCTGATTATCTCTTAGCTTTAAACATTCAAAAATTCTCTTAGAAGAACACATCCATGCTTGTGTTTCAATAACAGATTATTTGCCTAAGAATTGTACTCCACCCGAATTTCGATACTTCTTTACTAGAACTTCTAGATCTGACTCTAGCTGTGGGAGCACAATTGGCTCGTTAGATTTCTGAACCATAGAATTACTTCTTCTACTTCTACCACTCATTTTCTACTATGTTTGCAAATAGCAGACAAAGAGTCAGGCCAACAGAAAAGATATTGTAAAGCATAGAGACTTATATTTTAGTATAAATGCATTTATAGGGGTGTATTTTTCTGCTATACTCATTCTAGGACATTATTGATCCTATCTATAATGAGTTTCTCGCCCTAGAATACTACTAATTCTATTTCTGACGAGTTCGTTAATATGTTATATTCCAAATCTTAGATTAACCAAAGCTTTAATACCAAATTGTGATGACCCCAAACCCCCATGCCACAGAAGCAAGGATAATCATTGGAATATAACACATAAACAATAACAACAGAATAGGAATATATCATTACACTAGATAATGTACATCAAATTACACTGGAAATAATATCAACATCAAAGTTACACAGCATACTTAGTACAGAATATGGTTTCAGTTTAATATACAATGTCTGTAGTGGAATCAAACATGATATACATAATAGTGTCTGAAACAGTACAATAGAAATGATAAAGGATCATCATCAACGTCCACAGCTCCCATCCATAGCCAAAACGAACCAAGCTAAAACCTAAATACATGGTTGCCCGTGTAGAAAATAGGGGCACTCGAGTTTGCAAAGTGAAACAAACTACGAGTCGGTCGTGGGACTGGTATGAGAAATCTTGCATAACCTATTTAATAAAAAGGTCGATTACAGGACCATGCCACTAACACGGAACCGGTTTACTCCATTGGATTGCCGGTGCATAAAACAAGTAAATCATTTAAAAAACACAATGATTTTTTATAGAAAATGAAGCCAATATAAGACTCAGGTTCCATCACACAATGCAACGCAAGCCAGAGGATAGAGTTTTACCTTATAATGGCCAAAATTGCTTGATACGTATAAATCAAAATCATTTGATATTATTACTAGTGCATATATGTTTCAAAAACAATTTCAATCATAATGTATCAATCCTAGACGACATGAGCGTCCCAAGCCACTATGTCACTGATATAGGTTTACAATCAAAACCGCACAATGTCGTATTGGAAGTTGGATTTCCATCATGAACCAAGGCAAGTGATCATCCTTACCGAATTCAAGACTCTCTAGCCCGAGCCTCAGGATCAGTCGCAACTGCACCTTGTGTACTAACCCGTATTTTGATAACGTGTTATAACTATAAATCAAGGCAGAATTAAATTTTAAAATGAGAATCATGGGAAACGGGCTACGCTATTACGTTCGTCTCGAAATTCTGCTTGAAAACGAGTCCGAGTTTGCGAAAATAGGAGCCCGTATGACCAAGATATGGCTCTCCAAAGTTTCAGAAAACTCCAGAGTTCAAAACAGTTCGAATTCAAGTTCAAAAATTCGAATTTCAAAACCCAGACAGACTGGGAGGGAAAAATCCTGCCAGCACCCAGGTCGACTGGGGAGTCGACTGGGCAGTCGACCCCCCCCAGACCAAGTCGACTGGGCAGTCGACTTGGTATTCGACCTGGTCACCTAGCCGGTTTTTGAGCCAGATGTATCTGGTCTCGTTGCTTGTCTAGATTCACTCTCTAAACACTATATAAACAGCCCCTGACCCTAGACTTTCTATCACATTCTTGTCCGACCATATGTTGCTGAAGTTCTGACTGGAAGATAGAGAACAAGGAGGCTATTCCGGACTTTGCTAGAGCTACGTTGGTTTGGGGATTTGCTAGATATTCTGCTTCTACTCTTTTTGCTTTCTCATTCTCTAGACTACGATCAGTAAGCCCTTTGTCACTCTTTGATTTAAACTGTAAATTTAACCTGAACATGATGTAAACTGAAATTATGCCTAAACATGATAACTAAGTTGGATCTACTCTTGTATATCTTGGATCTATGACTATCACTTTTAAATCTGTTATTTTGAATCTAGTTTTGTACACCCCAGATTTATTCATCTAAAATGTTGACTTGTGGAATATCAGTATGAACTTGATTTGGATATATTCATGTTTAATCTAAAACCCCTTTACGATCTTTATCTTTCCATGCCTGTGATGTTGAAACTACTATTGGGGTACTATTTTATGTCAATCCTTTACCATGTCTATCACCATGTCTTGTCAAGTTGATGTTGAGACCCTATTTCATATGCCTGTAATGTTATAATCATCATGCTTAACTTGTGAACACCTTTGCCATTCTATGACTATCCTGTTGTGTTATTCCCTATTTTGGCATGTTGTATTAATGCGAATTCACGTACGCTGGGGATACGTTTTGGGTAGATTAGGCAAACTTGAAAATTGGCTATGGAATTGACATGATATGACATGAAAATATGACATGAAAACTTGACATGAGAATAAGCTTGAAAACATGAATTTGGGACATGACAATTAGATAACTTGAAAGTGGCCAACTCGAGGTTGGGTTGAATTTGCAACGTAAATCTGCCTGGAACCGCCCGGCAAATCCAGTAGTTGCAAATAATAGGACCCAATGTGGGTAGTTGGTCATATAGCACTTTAAACCCGAGGTTAGACTAGGTTATGGTGTAAATCTGCCTGGACCCGCCCGGCACATCCGGTAACCATAACCAAGTCTAATGTGAGAGGTTGGGGTGCGTTAAGTAAATTAATGCCACATGGTAAGGTTAAGTCATGGACCACTTGAATACACTTAACCAATTTGATACATGTTTAGATAGGGGTTAAGTCATGACCTTTTTAATGACAACACTTAACCCATTAAAAATACTAGCCACGTGGTCCCTTTCAGCAGTAACCCACTTAGAAGTATCACGATACCCTGGGAACTAGGCAGGGTGGGGCACGATTACTGGGCTGATTGTAAGCGACCAAGAATAACGGCTGAGTAAGGTGCGCTAGTGTAGGTTCAGGCGGACTAGGGTCGTGCACTTAGTCCGGAGTTGAAAAAGTAGGCATGGGCACCCGTAGTACTACAGTGTGCGTGCTTGAATTGTGTCAGTGGTTGACACCTTAGGACCTGATACACCCTAGGGTGGACCTAGCACATGTGACTACATTCCGCGATTGGGCCGTATGACACCGATACACGACGAGTAAAGCCGATCGATTAGGATGGACTGTTGGACCCCGTATTGGGTCATTTCATGTTATTGGGCTTAGGGATCATTTCTAGATATATACTTGACATAGATTTGGACACTAGTACAGTTAGTGCAGTAAACCTTGTATATGCGATGCCACTCTCATCTTGTTACCTTCTATTATCATGCCAGTCCAGTTATTATCTTTATGTTTAATCTCAGTTTCTCATGTCCAGTTAACTTTATTAGTTTTTATGCTGATAGTCACTAGGGCTTACCAGTCTTTTTGACTGACCCGTTTTCTTCCACCTCTTTTTCTTTCGTTCCCCCCCAGGTTCTCAGGGAGGAAACTCTAGCTCTTAGATTGGACTTTGCTTGCTTTTTGACAGCTCATGTACGGTTTTGTCTTGAGCTATGCTATGGCTGCACTCATGCTCTTTTTGGGGAATAATATTGGACTCATGTTGTTTTAAGTACTTTGCTTCTTTAGAACTTGATGTAATGAAATAATGACTTGGTATTTTGATGTAAGAGGTTTTGACTCTATTGTCCACGTAATGAGATTTGGTTAAATTTATATCTGCTGCTTTATATACTCTGTTTAATTTATGTTCTGTCTTGTGTTATCTCTATGCCTGTTTACTAGATAATACCCCTCCAAAACTAGTGCATTCCCTTTGTGAGTGACGCTAGTCGAGGTGGGTTGTTATATTTTGGTATCAGAACAGAAGGTTACCAGACTGGGCAAAAGTTTTAAAAACTTCCTGAAAATTATTTTCAAAACCATTTATAAAGAAGCATTTTTCAAGAAAAGATCTATTTTTAAGAAAAGGCTATTCCCCAAAAGCCATTAGCACTTTCCTTGTTACCTCGTTTGAATCTTTTTCTTTTCATTTTTCAGCATGGCCGATATTAACCTTCCCGAGGGAGTATCCATACCCGGATGGTTCCGAAGGTACTTGGAAGCTAGGGCGAACGATGCGGGCCTGGCAGACATCCCTCCTCCTCCTCCTCCAGTAGCCGCGGTTCCTCCTCCTCCTCCCGGCACCGCCTTCGCCAAAATATGCAAAGACTTTATAGGAATGGGCGGCAAGAGCTTCCTTGGAACTGAGACCTTCGCTGAGGCACGAAACTGGTTAAAGGAGACTGAAGACCTGTTCGTTATCTTCGAGATGGAGGATCATAGGAAAGTTCAGTTGGCAGCATGGTTGTTAAAAGAGGAAGCTGCATTTTGGTGGGAAGTCACCAACGCTACCAGACCAATTGAGACTTGGGCAGACTTTAGAGAGAGGTTTGGGCTTAAATTCTTATCGTCAGCAGAAGCGAACCTTCAGGTGGAGAGGTTCCTGGCACTCAAGCAAGGGGACATGTCTGTTAGGGAGTACGTGAATAAGTTTAATCAACTTGCTCGGTTTGGTTTGGACTTATTCAACACGGCTAAGAAGAAGGCTCTACGATTTGCTCGAGGATTGAGCGAGCCACTCCACACTATGGCCATGACTCATGTGCCCATGGGGGCGACCTTTGAAAGCTTGGTGAATATGGCCCTACTTCATGAGGAAGGCAAGGGTGAAAAAAAGGTGGTTAAGTCTAATGAGACTCAGAACAAGAAGGTTGACTTTAAGAAGGGAGGCAACAAGAATAACAAGGGCAACAACAACAATGCTAACAAGCCACGTGAGACGAGGAAGTGCAACTTTTGTGGTATCACGGGACATATAGCTAAAGATTGTAGGAGGAAGAAAAGAAAGTTGGGTGAATGCTTTCACTGCCGGGATACTGGACATATCAATAAGGATTGCCCTAAGAAGCAAGGACATGGGCTAGGGAAGACACAGCGAGCAGGACCTTCTGGAGGGCAGTTGCAGGCTCTCAACACCACTCCAGCTCTTGACCGAGGTAGTAATATTTCTGTAGAAAGCCTTGTTTACATTTCTGAATTTCCTGTTCGAACCTTATTTGACTCTGGCGCATCGCATACTTTTATCTCTTCTGGTATTGTTGAAAATCTGCACTTAAGTACTAGTCTAGTTGATGATCCCATTAGTGTTTCAAATCCGATTGAGGGCTCCGCCCATTTATCTATGATTTGTGTTGATTTGAGGATTTCCATCTTAAGCGTGGAATTCACGTGTAATGCTTATGTTCTCGGATTCATGGGATATGGATTAATTCTGGGCATGGATTGGTTGTCCAATTATGGAGCTATCCTTGATTGTGAACGAAGGGTAGTGAGGCTCATGACATGCCTTGGTAATACCCATGAACTTTCTTGTAACCCGAAGGGTCCGGTCATGTTATGTTATCTTGAATCTCTCGACTCGTCCGTCGACAATCTGCACTCCGTGAGAGTAGTCCGAGAATATCCAGATGTCTTTGATGAGGTGAAAGGGTTACCCCCTAAACGCGAGATAGACTTACGAATTTATCTGGTTGATAATGCCAAGGCTATTTCTCTGCCCGTTAGGCATATGGCCCCGCGAGAAAGAAGAGAGCTCAGTAAATAAGTCAAGGAGTTGCTCGAGAAAAAATTCATAAGGCGAAGCATTTCTGAATGGGGTGCTCCGGTGGTATTCGCTACTAAGGCGGATGGTTCGCTTCATCTATGCGTAGATTATCGTGAGTTAAACAAGCTGACGAAGAAAAATAGGCACCCACTACAAAGAATCGATGATCTTTTTGACCAGCTTGTGGGAGCATCTATTTTCTCTCAACTCGATCTAGCCACAAGATTCCATCAACTTAGAGTGGCTGAGGATAGCATTGACAAAACTGCGTTTAGGACTCCAGATGGGTTCTTCGAATGGCTCGTCATGCCGTTTGGGTTAACGAATGCACCCGCGTACTTTGTAGACCTGATGAGTAGGGTGTTTCGGGAGTTCCTTAACAAGTTCGTGGTGGTTTTTGTGGACGATATTCTAATCTTCTCAAAGGATGAAGAAGAGCGTGCTAGACACCTCAAGGAAGTCCTGGATACGCTTAGAGTGCACCAGTTAAAGGCTATGTTCTCCAAATGCCATTTTTGGAGGGAGGAAGTTCAGTTTCTTGGGCACGTAGTTTCTAAGCAAGGTTTAGCCGTGGACCCCGCAAAGGTAGTTGCGGTGCAAGACTGGAAAATTCCTAAGAATGCAACAGAGGTGAGAAGCTTTCTTGGTTTGGCGGGCTTTTATAGGAAGTTCATTAAGGACTTCGCTAAGATTTCAGCCCCTCTTACTAATTTAACGAAGAAAAACCTAGCGTTTGCATGGGACATAGAATGTGAGATTGCTTTTCAGAGACTCAAGAGAGCCCTCACCACAGCCCCGGTTTTAGCATTACCCGATGGAGGAAAAATGTTTACAGTGTACACAGATGCGTGCGGCATGGGATTAGGCGCTGTCCTAATGCAAGAAGGAAGAGTGATATGATATGGGGGTAGACAACTTAAAGTTCATGAGAAGAACTATCCCACACATGACTTGGAGTTAGCCGCGGTTGTTTTTGCACTTAAAGCTTGGCGCCATTATCTCCTAGGGGAGAAATTCGAGCTATATACCGACCACAAATCGCTTAAGTATCTCTTTTCGCAAAAAGATTTGAATCTGAGACAGCAGCGATGGATGGAATTCTTGGACTCATTACACTAACATATCTTGCATTAAGGAGGTTTACTGAATCAGTAACCTCCTGATCTTTTGCATTAGATAAGTACATATACACGCACGTACTGCATATGTTCATACAGCATTAGAAATCTTTTTAAGGACAATGATTTCTCGTGAATGATGTTGTGAGTAGATGGATGTGGATGGTAGGATGCGTTCTTCCTAACTTAGAGATTTCGGGGACGAAATCCTTTAAGGAGAGGAGAATGTAACAACCCGTATTTTGATAACGTGTTATAACTATAAATCAAGGCAGAATTAAATTTTAAAATGAGAATCAAGGGAAACAGGTTATTCCATTACGTTCGTCTCGAAATTCTACTTGAAAACGAGTCCGAGTTTGCGAAAATCGGAGTCCGTATGACCAAGATATGGCTCTCCAAAGTTTCAGAAAATTCCAGAGTTCAAAACAGTTCGAATTCAAGTTCAAAAATTTGAATTTCATAACCCAGACAGACTGGGCGGAAAAAATCCCGCCAGCACCCAGGTCGACTGGGGAGTCGACTGGACAGTCGACCCCCCCCCCCCCAGACCAAGTCGACTGGGAAGTCGACCTGGTCACCTAGCCTGTTTTTGAGCCAGATGTATCTGGTCTTGTTGCTTGTCCAGATTCACTCTCTAAACACTATATAGACAGCCCCTGACCCTAGACTTTCTATCACATTCTTGTCCGACCATATACTGCTGAAGTTCTAACTGGAAGATAGAGAACAAGGAGGCTATTCAGGACTTTGCTAGTGCTACGTTGGTTTGGGGATTTGCTAGAGATTCTGCTTCTACTCTTTTTGCTTTCTCATTCTCTAGACTACGATCTGTAAGACCTTTGTCACTCTTTGATTTAAACTATAAATTTAACCTGAACATGATGTAAACTGAAATTATGCCTAAACATGATAACTAAGTTGGATCTACTCTTGTATATCTTGGATCTATGACTATCACTTTTAAATCTATTATTTTGAATCTAGTTTTGTACACCCCAGATCTATTCATCTAAAATGTTGACTTGTGGAATATCAGTATGAACTTGATTTGGATATGTTCATGTTTAATCTAAAACCCCTTTACGATCTTTATTTTGCCATGCCTGTGATGTTGAAACTACTATTGGGGTACTATTTTATGTCAATCCTTTACCATGTCTATCACCATGTCTTGTCAAGTTGATGTTGAGACCCTATTTAAATGCCTGTAATGTTATAATCATCTTGCTTAACTTGTGAACACCTTTGCCATTCTATGACTATCCTGTTGTGTTATTCCCTATTTTGACATATTGTATTAATGCGAATTCACGTACGTTGGGGATACGTTTTGCGTAGATTAGGCAAACTTGAAAATTGGCTATGGAATTGACATGATATGACATGAAAACTTGACATGAGAATAAGCTTGAAAACATGAATTTGGGACATGACAATTAGATAACTTGAAAGTGGCCAACTCGAGGTTGGGTTGAATTTGCAACGTAAATCTGCCCGGAACCGCCCGGCAAATCCAGTAGTTGCAAATAATAGGACCCAATGTGGGTAGTTGGTCATATAGCACTTTAAACCCGAGGTTAGACTAGGTTATGGTGTAAATCTGCCCGGACCCGCCCGGCACATCCAGTAACCATAACCAAGTCTAATATGAGAGGTTGGGGTGCGTTAAGTAAATTAATGCCATATGGTAAGGTTAAGTCATGGACCACTTGAATACACTTAACCAATTTGATACATGTTTGGATAGGGGTTAAGTCATGACCTTTTTAATGACAATACTTAACCCATTAGAAATCCTAGCCACGTGGTCCCTTTCAGCAGTAACCCACTTAGAAGTATCATGATACCCTGGGAACTAGGCAGGGTGGGGCACGATTACTGGGTTGATTGTAAGCGACTAAGAATAACGGCAGAGTAAGGTGCGCCAGTGTAGGTTCAGGTGGACTAGGGTCGTGCACTTAGTCCGGAGTTGAAATAGTAGGCATGGGCACCCGTAGTACTACATTGTGCGTGCTTGAATTGTGTCAGTAGTTGACACCCTAGGACCTGATACACCCTAGGGTGGACCTAGCACATGTGACTACATTCCGCGATTGGGCCGTATGACACCGATACACGACGAGTAAAGACGATCGATTAGGATGGACTGTTGGACCCCGTATTGGGTCATTTCATGTTATTGGGCTTAGGGATCATTTCTGGATTTATACTTGACATGGATTTGGACACTAGTACAGTTAATGCTGTAAACCTTGTATATGCGATGCCACTCTCATCTTGTTACCTTTTATTATCATGCCAGTCTAGTTATTATCTTTATGTTTAATCTCAGTTTCTCATGTCCAATTAACTTTATTAGTTTTTATGCTGATAGTCACTAGGGCTTACCAGTCTTTTTGACTGACCCATTTTCTTCCACCTCTTTTTCTTTCATTTTCCCCCACAGGTTCTCAGGTAGGAAACTCTAGCTCTTAGATTGGACTTTGCTTGCTTTCTGACAGCTCATGTACGGTTTGGTCTTGAGCTATGCTATGGTTGCACTCATGCTCTTTTTGGGGAATAATATTGGACTCATGTTGTTTTAAGTACTTTGCTTCTTTAGAACTTGATGTAATGAAATAATGACTTGGTATTTTGATGTAAGAGGTTTTGACTCTATTTTCCACGTAATGAGATTTGGTTAAATTTATATCCGCTGCTTTATATACTCTGTTTAATTTATGTTCTGTCTTGTGTTATCTCTGTGCCTGTTTACTAGATAATACCCCTCCAAAACTAGTGCATTCCCTTTGTGAGTGACCCTAGTCGAGGTGGGGTGTTACACCTTGGATCCTCAGGGTCGGTCCTCTCTTACATTTGAGGATTAATAATTCCTGAACAATACGTTTCCCTGCCCTATGGGGCGTAAATTTGGTCAGTACGACCATACCATCCATCGGCCCCATAATGACCGATATATCTGAGGCACCTCGCTTTCCATCATCCACATAAGTAAAAATGTCTGGGCTCCATACCATGACACCACTCCTAGCTAGAAAGAAATGCATGTCCTCCCTGCAGTCCTCTCCCGTTTCTGGTTCATATCGGGGTGTGAGACTCGCGAATTAATGCTATACACAAAGCTATGCTATTTAAAACTGTGCTTTGATCATCAACCACAAGGCTCTGCTTTTCAAAAAAAGCCTTGATCACTTGCATCTTAGCATGCCATATTGACATTCCACGCCATGCAACTAATGTCTATCGATATATCACCTCTAAGCTCGTACGTCTTAGAGAAGGGTGTCAAGTAAGAGAGTAAATTCTCCGCCACTAAACAGATATATATTTAATAGAGATCGATCAACATAGAATGAAATCCAATGTCAGACACACATCCATTTACTAGTTCGTTCTGGGTCTGAACAAAACCGGAGGCACCTTATTCCTCGTCCCATATGTCCAATATCGGAGAGAGGCCGTCGCACATCCGGACAATCAACAAATACGTCCGGACCACTACCACTGTAACCCCTCCTGTGAGCTAATCGATCCACGACATTAGTAGTAATCTATTCAATGTGAAGATCACCCGTCTTGCACCATCTTCATATCTTCTACTTCTAATCGTCAATCAATTATTTGAAATGAGAATTAACTCGGTCTTTTCAAATAATTCGCTTATACATAGAATTCAAATCAATTCTTTTCATGGTTAAACCATTTGACATTCACGTTTCAATTCTATGTAATAATTTCATGTCAAATACATCTAACCATCAGAATATCCAATAAACCAAGTAAAATCGGTTTAATTCCATTCCATATCGTTTATAATATTTTAAAACGAGTTATTGCTATTTTTATTTATATAAAAAATAGCCAATTTTAATTAATGACGCTTCAGGTAATTACGCGGCCCTGGCGCTGTTTTTATTCATATTTGAATTACGTATTTCTCAAAATCTAAACGTTGGATCTTAACAAACTTAATATTTTGAAAGATCTTTCGAAAGCGCACCCAACGAGTCCGGTTTCGGGAAAATCCGATGGTTGGATCTCTTAGTATAATCGTTTAAAGTTACGATTCCAAAATGCGAACTGCAGCTGTGAGATTTGTTTTATTTTAATTTATATATATATATATAACTCATTCGACGATTTCCAAACCATTTTCACTTCAATAATTTGGCTAACGCCTTTAAATTTCGAAAAATTTCGCCCTAGCCTCCTTTGTATGGAGAGGTGTTTGGAAATTTATTGGGTCGTATTAGGCACCCAATAAATCCAGGATAAACATACACAATTTTTAGTGACTAATCTAAGCCCATGGGAGAGTGTAAAAAATCATATCTCAAGAGAATAAATTCTCGTCACCTTGTCAAGTGTTGGAAAAATAATAATCCATGTGCCATATCTAACAACTAAAGAGACGTGATTATTGTCAACTGCAGACCCGTGTGCGGTTTTTATTAAATCTGACAATTTACCGTTATATTTTATTTAGTCCATATTCGTCCTCAGTTCAACCTGTAATTCAGTCATCGCCATACAAGCCTCTCGCTTGTATGGTAATTTCAACCTCGTCACATAAGCTCCAAGTGCTTATGTGGTATATGATAGAGTATGTTATCTTCACGAAGTATGCCATGTAGGGTTGTTCAAAATTAATTGTTGATATCCTATGGCGATATTTATAATCTCACACAGAACAACCAGCACATCGCATCCAATGGCATCCACAGGAGTTTATATATTAAATAAAATTGCGCAGCCAACTCATTAAGGTTTACCTATTTGTCGGGCACGCAAATAAATTCTCTACTCAATAGCCAATGCATTTACATATTCAACATATGTGTATATATGCATATCTACGCTAAAAATAATATTTATAGCGAATAAATATTTATTTCCATACGTGAAAACTTTATACACTTCATTAACATGTTAAAAATAATATTTTTAACCAACAAATATTTATTTCTACACATGGTTATTTTTAACACTTCATACATATGGTAAAAATGATATTTTTGGCGAACAAAAATATATTTCAACACATGACTATTTTTAACACTTCATATACATGATAAAAAATATATTTTTATCATTCAAAGAATTTATTGAACACATGAATATTTTTATTACTTCACATACATGATAAAAATGATATTTTTATCGTTCTAACAATTTATTCAACACATGAATATTTTTATTACTTCACATACATGATAAAAATGATATTTACATCGTTCTAACAATTTATTCAACATATGAATATTTTTATTACTTCACATACTCGATAAAAATGATATTTTTATCATTCTAACAATTTATTCAATATATGAATATTTTTAATGGTTCATACATATAATAAAAATGTGATTTTTATTGTTCCAAGAATTTATTCAACACATGAATATTTTTATTACTTCCCATACATGATAAAAAATGATATTTTTATCTATCTAACAATTTATTCAACATGAATATTTTTAGTGGTCATATATACAATGAAAATGTGATTTTTATTGTTCTAACAATTTATTCAACATATGAATATTTTTAGTGGTTCATACATACAATCAAAATGTGATTTTTATTGTTCAAACAATATATTCAACACAACAACTATTTTATATAGTCCATTTCAGAAAATTTCGGCATTACAATGGCAGGGTATTTAGCACCGGCACCGTGTCCAACATGGCTCCTCTGCTATCCTAGGCCTTGCAGCATTACAATAATTTCATTTCCACAATACCATTCATTTTCACAACACAATGAATTTACCACAAACACAACTAATATTGTTGCAACCATAATCAATCATTCACAACCACAATCAATTTCCACAACACGATCAATTTATATCGTCCATGGGCTGTGGACGAGGGGAGTATATATATACATATATATATGTATTTATTTCCATTCCAATTTCATTCAACGCATATATGATTTATACAACATATGTATAATTTATACATCGCTTATATAATTTATAGAACGCCCATATATGAGATATACAACGCGTATATAATTTATACATCGCTTATATAATTTGTACATCGCATTTCCATTCCAATTTGAATTTAGAAATCTCGCATTGGGTTCCACTCCTAAAATTGTAGAGAGCTCCACATGCGTTCTTGTCTCTTTTAGAATGTAGTGTACGATGTCACGGTCCCAATGCTTCATGTTTCATCGGATTTCGACGTCATATCAAAAAGATATGATTTTTACAAATAATAATTGAATTAGAAACGTTTTTAAGTATTGTAACCTTTTAATATAAATAAAATTGCACGTCAGACTTTAATTCAAAACTACGCTTTGAATTTTTGATTAAACCGCGTAGCTAGGGGGCGATCGGCCTACACCACGGCGTAGAGCGTCGAGAGGGATTCCAAGCGCTGGTGGGTTCACCCAGTTCAATGGCGGTAGGTGGTCTCGGCGGCAGCCTGAACGGTGCCAATTCGAGGGCTCGGATCTTTGAAAACACTCAACGATAAATTACAAACTGGTATGTATTTGAAGAGGAGGACGACATCTACAAAATCCTCTAAAGAATCGATGGATTTCATTGAGCGGTTTGTGAGAAATCAAAGAGAGAAGGAATGTATTCCTTTCCGTTGTCGAATTGGAGAGTTATGGGGTTTATTTTAATTTTCCAGGGAAATAAAATAATGAATATTTGATTGGCCGATATATATATATATATATATATATATATATATATATATATATATATATATTCCAAAAATAGTGTTTTCTTATCTGGACTCCAAATCAAATCCAACGTGTCGCCTATAGCTAAACATCCCCATTCCGAACACAATGGAATATGTTTCGTAAGCCCATTCGACTATTTCCGTCAGTTATTCTTCAAATTAAAATATAAAACATTCAATATTTGATTTGAACGTACATTTTAATTTGCCAGGGCCACGTACTGATTCCAAAAATTCCCAAAAAATAAATCTAGCAATGTTTGGACGATATGGTCCCAACAAAACTGATTTGCTCGAATTTGGAGACCATTTGAAAAATGGCTATTTTTAAGGCTTTGTTGTTATTTAAAAATGAAAATTTTAAATTCTAACGTATTTTCTACCAAAATTACTCGATATAAATTTTTTAAATTGGTTCTGATTTTCCGGGTTGTTACAGCAAGTACTATTTTTATGAAGAGGGGAACACGAATGCTTCATACCCCGCCTAATATGTTTTGAAGAATAAATGAACTAAGTGATATACTATATATATAGTCATATTTATGCATCTGTATATATAATATGCACTTAATAAGGATTTTTGAAATTTGGCATAATCCTCTCAAAGAATTCAAATCCAATCAATCACATTTAATTTCCATGCAAAAAGAAAGGGAAGGCTTTGATTACAAATCTCTAATTAAACATATGCTTATCTTCCCACTGACTGTGCCATATATCAAAAGGAAAGACTTTGATTACAAATCTCCAATTAAACATATGCTTATCTTCCCACTGATTGTGCCATATATCAAAAAGAAAGGCTTTGATTACAATTCTTCAATCAAGCGCCGTGATGGGAACATTCCTTCATCTTTGGAAAGAATTTTTTAAAATATACCTTTTAGGCCTTTTATTCACATAGAGAGAGGAGACTACATCCTATATAAATATCCCTGATGTTCATTGTAAAAAGGGGAGCTCCATTTTTATTTCTGTGTTTTGTTCTTATTCTTAGTATAGTTTTTCTTCGTTTCAGTTTATTATTTTCTTCATAACAATACGTGTTTTCTAATCAATTAGTTTTTTTAGAACAAAAATTGTTATTATTAATTTTTTTTATTGCATATTAGGATTGACCGTTCGATTAGATTCAGCGGCAATACTACTTTTAATTTTATGTTGTTTTTGTTTGCTGTTTCTTTTCTAGTAATTTGTCCTTTTTAGTTGTCGAAATTGGTATTGATCTGATTAGATTCAGATCCATAGTATATTCATTAGAATTAATTCAAAACCATCTCCAAATTTTGTCTAACTCGCCCAAGAAATAATAAAATTTAAAATTACTCCCAGTGTTCGACCTGTATATCACACGATCTATGCACTTGCAGTTATTACAATAAATTTGCGCTTTTCTATTTCATAGAAAAACGACGATTACAAGGATAAAATAGTAGAACATATACAACAGGCAATCATAGTGAAGTATATTCGAGCAGAAAACTCCAAACTTTCGTAACAACTAGAAAGTGTAATCAAAAATCAGGATTACAACATAATGTCTGTACAAATTCGCCTCACTATAACACTCAGAGTCAACATCACACAGCGGAGAACAAAGATACTAGATAGTGGTAAAAGATAATACGTCAGCCTCCTGCTCACCACTGCACAGCAGCATCGTCCTCACTAATCCCTGTCACCTGCCACCTAGTCTGCCCATTCAAAACTGGATGAATAGCCCAAGGTAATAAGAGGGAAACATAAAACATTAAGCCAAACAATAGTCTTAGTGAGCGATAAAAAAGCTATCTAACATCGATAATAAAGTAAATGAGAATAGGCAGATAAACAAACTAATCTACCAGCATCAGAGAAGGACTCAACCCCGTCTTCATAATATCAGACAGTCATAGCCTTTACAACAAGCATTTCAGCCATACATCCATGGTAGTCCAAATAACCATTCATTCATGGCAACCAGAAGTAATCCATAATAACACTCATAACATTCAGATTATATATCTCACGTAAACCATCTTGATCGAATTTAACATCCCCCAAGCACAAGCCCCAGAGGCCTAAACCAATATCAGAAAAGCACCCAAGAAGCATCTCTTTTGGCATCAGACAATCTACGTGAGACGGTACAAGAAAACCGTTGAGTCAAGAGATTATGGAGTTTTGATTTCTGACAAAGAAATAAGCATTGATCGACAAAAAGAAGATATTTATTGGTTTGAAGAGGTACTAAGAGCTACATATGGTATTCTAGATTAGATTCATTATTTGGTGTTTTAATAGTGTTGCTTATGCTAAAATCAATCCTCAAATAATCTCACACCTCAAAATAATCGATATATATATGAATATATATATGTACACATTAATTGTGCAACCTGGGTAAAACCGGTTGACTGCCTATATTTAGACCTATCAACCGTTTCTACCCAGAATGAACAATAAACATGTACATATAAATAAAACATATATATATATATATATATATTCAAATTTATGTCTATCGGTTCAACCGTTTTCTTTTAGAAAGCAACCTTTCAAAAAGACACTCCTTTCAATCAAGGGTTGCATCTCTTTCTCTTCACCAATAATCATGGCTATTGTTTGGTACTCTTCACAAAGGGTTACAACTATTTATTCTCTATATAAACACCATGAGATCATCATTCCTATAATACAATTTAACTTGATTACTATCTCTACTTTCTTGATCTCATTTCTATATTCTCAAGCACTCAATTGCTCGTATTCAATAATATATCGTTTGAATCCTAGAATCTATCTAATATTCTTTTGATTCAATACGATATCCACTTCCAAATCTTCATATACACAAATATTCTATTTGAGGATAAGATTGTAGGAAGGTTGTATTACAAGTGGCAAATTCATGTTATCAAGAACACATGTTGTCAACAACAATTGTATTCGTCTTAGTTGAAGTCCTCGGCGTTGTAAGAGGCACCTGTTGAAGTCCTCGGTGTTGTTAGAGGCGTGAAATCCCGTTCGTCTGGTCGGGTGTTGTAAACCTGTTCCTCCAAGTGAAGCGAGGTGGTTGTTAGTGAAAATCAAGATAGAAGTCTGGGACTGGACGTAGGACGTTGCTCTGAACCCGTATAAAAATCCCTGGTGTGATTTTTCTATTATACTGCATTTACTATTACATATCTGTGATTAGCTGATATTTATATCATTTTATATTTGCCTTCATAGATATTGTATATTTCTGTGTTATACACCATATTACACGATCCATGTGTACTGTATTAGCACGTTCGCATTTTTCATTTGGTATCAGAGCACAGTCATCATATAACCATAACACCGTTATTTGATATATTCTAGTAATATGGCAAATAATGCAAGTACTAGCACTTTCACTCAAAACATCACCTACAAGGAAGGTCAATCATCATAAAGACCTCCATTCTTCAATGGTCTCAACTATAGCTATTGGGCAACACGTATGTCATTCTTTATGCAATCAAATAGCTATGATGCCTGGAATGCTACCCAAAAATAAATAGTGATCCTAACAACTGATTATACAAAATGGACACCGGCTGAGAAAACGGCAGCAACTACAAATGTAAAAGCAATAAACATATTGTTTTGTGCACTAGACCAAAACGAATATAACCGTGTTAGTATATGTACCACTGCATATCAAATTTGGCAAACGCTGAAAACCACACATGAAGGTACTAACAAGGTAAAACAACCCAAAATAGTCATATTGAAAAGTCAGTGTCAAAATTTCAAGATGAAGCCAAATGAGACAATCAATGATATGTATTCACGGTTTCAAACTATTCACTATGCTCTTATCAGATTAGGACAAAAATATTCTGATTTTGATGTTGTTTCAACAGTCCTACATTCTCTTACTAATGAATGGGAAGGAAAAGTATTAGCAATTGAAGAAGCTGATGACCTTTCCGTCATGAAGCCCGATGAATTGATAGGGAATCGAATGTCCAATGATGCTAATTTGCAGGCTAGAAAGGAACAAAAAGAAGAAAAGAAAAATGTGGCATTCCATGCTGAAAAAGATGAAGATGAATCAGATTCTGAAGATGAAGATCTGGTGTGCATTGCAAAAGGTTTCAAAAAATTCCTTAAACAATGAAAAGCCAGTCGTTATAACAAAAAGAAAACTGGATCAAATAAATCGTCATCATCCGCTATAGAATGTTTCAACTACCACAAAAAAGGGCACATGGACAAGGATTGTTCGGAGAAAAAGAAGTCAGAAAATGACAAATTTAAAAGGGATAAATCAAAGAAACGAGCATTCTCAGTGACATGGGATGATTTAGACTCGTCTTCATCAGAAAGTGAAAGTGATACAAAAAATGAACAAGCAAATGTTTGTTTCATGGCAATAGAAGATGAGGTACAAATTCCTACATTTGATGAAGTACTTGATATTAATGCTGAATTGATAGTTAAATATAAAGACATGAAACGACAATTCAAAGAAGCCAAAGCTGATTTGAGTAGAGAAGAGATTGAACAAGATATGTTAAAAGACAAGAAGAAAATATTAGAAGAAGAACTTGAAAAACTTCAAGAATCATCATCTAATATTGATTCTCAACTATCTCTTTTGAGTCAAGAAACTGAAACTCAAAAAGAGAAAAACGATATTCTTACTACTGAAAATCATGAGCTTAAGGCAAAGATCAAAATTCTGGACCTAGAAAAAGCTAGTTTACAAACTAAGTTAGATAATATTAATCAAAATGTTTCTAACTTCAATAAAGGTCGAGAAAATTTGACAAAAATCATTGAGCAATCACGATCTGCTTCAAATAAACAAGTTTTGGGATATAAGAAACAAGAAACCAAGAAACATCTTGGTTATAAAAGGAAGTAGTAGTACAAAAAAACGAAGCTAAGAAAAATCTTAGTTTATTTATTCCAAGCCAAAACCAGTTGTGAAATTTCAAAAGGAATATGTCAAGACTATCAAGACATGGGTTCCTAAAACAAATAACAATTTGATTAGGAACACATATATTCGACATTTCATGAATACTGTGTATCTCAATTCTAATTATTTATATAAAGGGGATACCGGACCCGTATTGGTTTGGACTCCTAAGACCTAACTCTTAGGACCCTATGAAAAAGTGGGTACCATGGACTTAATCTTATTCTTTGCAGGTCCCACTAAAGAAAAGAGGAAAGTGGATATTGGACAGTGGTTGCTCGAAGCACATGACTGGAGATAAGAGCTTGTTGACAAATATTACATATTCAGATGGTAGCTCCGTTGCTTTTGGAAATAATTCAAAAGGCTATATCATCGGCAAAGGCAATGTGAGAAATTACAGTACATCTAACTTACCTCTTATTACCAATGTCTTGCTAGTTAAGAATCTGAAACACAATTTATTTGGTATTAGTCAGTTATGCGATAAGGGATTTACAATTTCCTTTTCAGATAATAAGTGTAGTATTTTAGATAAAATCATAATTTAGTTTTTGAAGGTTATAGAGACAAAAACATATATATTCTGAATATAAATCATAATTCAGATATGTGTCTTATGGCTAATGATAATGATCCGTGGCTATGGCACAAACGCTTCTATCATATAAACTTCAGAACTATCGACAAGCTGGCCAAAAACAATCTAGTTAGAGGTTTACCAAAACTAAGCTTTAAGATTGTCAACATTTGTGACGCATGTCAATTAGGAAAATTGACCAAATCATCTTTTAAATCCAAGAAAGTCATATCAACATTACAACCACTTGAGTTACTACATATGGATTTATTCGAACCAACTCAGGTACAGTCAATAAACCATAGTCGACATGTGTTTGTAATTGTTGATGATTATTCTCATTACACCTGGACTATTTTCCTGAAAAACAAAAGTGACACTTTTGAACAATTCAAATCTTTCATCAAAAGAATTCAAAAATCAAAAGGGCTTAAGGTTAAAAATATAAGAAGTGATCATGGCAGAGAGTTCGAAAATAATGAGTTTGAACATTTTTGTACAAAGAAAGGTATACCTCATAATTTTTCATTTTCTAGAACTCCACAACAAAACGAAGTTGTAGAACGGAAAAACCGGAACTTACAAGAATGTGCAAGAACATTACTAAGTGGAACCACTTTACCAAAACATTTCTAGGCAGAAGCTGTTGCAACTTCATGTCATGTTTTGAATCGTGTGTCCATTCGACATCTCACCAAGAATACACCTTATGAATTATTTAACAAAAGAAAGCCTAATATCTCGTACTTCAAAGTCTTTGGTTCTAAGTGCTTTATCTTAAATACGAAAGACCAGCTCAGCAAATCCAATCCAAAGGCCAATGAAGGTATATTTGTTGGTTATTCGGAACAGAGCAAGGCCTATCAAGTATTTAATAAACGAACCAAAACTATTGAAGAATCACATCATGTCTCATTCGATGAATTCTATCAGCACTCTCATAATAAATCAGATGATGACGAAACTATAGTCACAGATAATCCTATCATCACAAGTATTGATTCTGACTCTGAAATAGTTGTTGAAAATATTCCTCAAACATGTGAGTTACAATCTCCACCAAGAGTATAAAGAGACCTTCCAGCTCAAAATATAATCGGGGAAGTAACATCATAAGTCAAACAAGGAGTCAACTCCATCAAATGGGTCATGTCGCGTTTCTTTCAAATATCGAACCTAAGAATCCAAAATAGGCTTCTACTGATGATTACAGGATCATTGCTATGTAGGAAGAACTAAATTAGTTCGAGCACAATGATGTCTGGGAACTTTTTCCAAGACCAACTGATCAATCAGTTATCGATACTAAATGGGTTTATAAAAGTAAGGCTGACGAACAAGGTAATATCACCAGAAATAAAGCCAGGTTAGTAGCACAAGGATATAATCAGGAAGAAGGTATCGATTATGAAGAAACATTTGCGCCAATTTCTCGACTAGAAGCTATTAGAATCTTATTATCTTTTGCTTGTCAGCACAATTTCAAACTATATCAAATGGATGTCATGAGTGTTTTCCACAATGGATTTATCAAAGAGAATGTATATGTCGAACAACCCCCTTTGTTCGTACATGAAAAATATCCTGACTATGTGTATAAACTTAAAAAGGCTCTGTATGGTCTAAAACAGGCACCCCGTGCTTGGTATGAACAACTACGTACCTATCTTATTGATTCAGGATTTCAAATAGGAAAAGTCGATCAAACTTTGTTTATCAAACATTCTCGAAAAGATATTCTAGTTATCCAGATATATATAGATGACATCATATTTGGTTCAACAAACGATAAACTCTGCAAAGAGTTTGCCAATATTATGACCAAAGAATTTGAAATGTCTAATATGGGAGAACTATCATATTTTCTTGGACTTCAAATCAAACAACTTCCAAACAGTATTTTTATAAATCAAGAAAAATACTGTGGAAATCTTATCAAACGCTTCGGATTAGAAAATACGTCTAGTAAACCTACTCCCATGAGTACAACTACACATCTTGAAAAAGATGAAAATGGTAAGAGTATTGACCCGAAGCTATATCGAAGCATGATTGTTCTCTTCTTTATCTCACTGCTAGTTGTCCTGATATAATGATGAGTGTTTGTCTATGTGCACGATTTCAAGCGGATCCAAAGGATTCACACCTACGAGCACTGAAAAGTAGAATTCATTATCTTAATAATACCAAAGATTTCTGTCTTTTCTACCTAAAAGAATGTCCATTCGAATTAGTATCATATAGCAATGTTGATTTCGGAGGCTCTCGAATGGATAGAAAGAGTACAAGTGTACGTGCCACTTTATTGGAAAATCACTTGTCTCTTGGTTTTGTAAGAAACAGAATTGTGTTTCATTATCAACATGTGAAGCTGAATGTATATCAGCGGCTCTTGCTTGTACTCAAGTAATATATATGCAACAAACACTTCAAAATTTTGATATTCAATTATCAAATTCTATTATATACTGTGATAACACCAGTGCTATAAATTTATCTAAAAATCCTGTGAACCACTCTCGAACCAAACACATTGATATCCATCATCGTTTTCTAATAGACAATATCGAAAAGGGAAATATATGCCTCGAATATGTCCAAACTAATAATCAACTAGTGGACATTTTTACTAAGCCTCTACTTTAGTCTAATTTCATTAAATTATGTAGAGAGCTTGGTCTTATCTCCAGAAAAGAACTTGAAAATTAGTTTTATCACTAATGTCATATTTCACTTATTTATATTAGGTAGTTCTTTTCACTTTTTAATTCACTCAAACATATATTAGTTATTGTTAATTTGAGTTTATTGATTATGAGCCTTTGATTATTACTATGGCCATGTAATTCTGAAACTTCTTAGCCTCAACTTTATATATATATATATATATATATATATATATATATATATATATATATTAGGCTATATACAAACTCGGCTTAAATTCCCATATTATCTCTCCCAAGCTGATCTTAAATCCTACATAGTTCATATTTTCTATTTTCTGTTATAAACATGGCACACATATGCGACCAATGTGCTCAATATTCCTATATCTCTATCACTAATTCTGAGACAGGAGATCATTACTCTCCAAAAACACCCACTCCCGGACACAAATCAGGATATCATCAACGCAATCGTACCCCCGGCAATACGCCAATTCCAAAACGCTCAAAGAATGTTTTGTTTTGCTCACCTCATACCAAAGACAAGATCGATGAAATCAACCATTACTAGAAATATTAGATTGATCTTCAGAGGAAGATATATTATGTGCAAAAGCTGACCTCAGATCGACTGTGTCTTCTAGAAAGAATGGAAATGTTCTTTTATGGCTCAAACAAACACAACGTACACAAGCCTATGCCAAACATACCTTCATCTTCTCCGAGCCGAATTCATGGGAAAGAAACTATAATAGGAACGAAGGAGCGAAAGAGAATTGGTCACCATGGAAACCACATATTAACGATATCAAAGAAGATTTTACCGATCACAATTCATCAACTTCACGTTAGATTTATATCGTGGTTATATTATCTTATATCACTCATGTAGTAATATATATTGAGTAATTTCTATGTCATATGGACCGTTAAATATCAGAAATAAAGCAAAAACTAGCAAAAACAGCCTAGAACCCAACCAGTCGATAGGCTAATTTTCAACCGGTCGACTGTTTTAGCCTCTGACTAAAAACGGTCGACCGGTGGATAAGTAGCGGTAGACCGGTATCGGGTTTTTCTTTTTTTAAAAACACATAAACGCTCATTTCTTCATTCCACTTCTTCTCTTTTACTCCAACCATTCCTTATTCCAAAAACTTCAAAACCCTAGAATTCTAGTTTTTCTTGCAATTTCAACAATATCAATCAAATGGCTCCTCCAAAGAAGAAATAAAAGCAAGCTTCAACCTCTGAACCTCAACCAACTGATCTCTCAATCACGATGTGGCTAGTTGATCCAATTGCTGTTAAAAGATGGAATGATATGAAGACTTCACGATTCATCCGAGTTCGTTCATTAAGTTCTCCGATTTCTCTAAATGTTGCGTTCTCAACTTAGCAAGGAGTTCAAATATTGAATCCCTTATTGATTTTGATCAAAGTAATGTTGAAATAAACCATATTATGATAAATTATTCTACGCTAACTTGAATTTGGAGAAGTACAAGCCCGAAAATCCCACATAACGTCTTTGATCTATAGTCCGTAGCAAGGAAGTGTTTTTCTCATGCTTTAGAATAGCAAGCATTCTTAGAGTTCCTTTAACTGGTGAAAATTTCTCAAACAACTTTTGCAATATCCATATTCATGATCGTGTTAGCCATGAATTCATTGAAGATGATATGGAGTGCACAAAGACCAAAGGTTTACGACCCACTGCAAGGATTATTCATCACACTCTCTTGCACTCTCTACTACCAAGATTAGGTAATTTTGATGTCGTTTATAAAGAGAACTTCAAGGCATTATATGCAATATACGGGGATGTTCATATCAATTGGATTGGTATGATTTTTGGTGATTTTTGCAAGCAAATGATTGCACTAGGCCACATTTTTTTTATAATGAATATATCATGCGCTTATTGCTCGACTGTAACATCACACCCCCTGAGCCTCCTGTTTCAAAGCCCAAAGTCTTTAACAAAGCAACGACTAAACGGATGAAACTCTCTGATCCATACTTCACTATTATGCCATTTGAGAAACGACAAGAACAAGGACATCAAGGAGCTTTAAAACGATCATCCCGGCCATAACCTGAGGAAGTCAAACATCTAGAATCGTCTTCCTCGACAAAGGAATCGCTAGACACAATTGCTCGCAACCAATTTCTACTCGAAGCAAGACTTAAGCGTATGGATACAAAGATGGACAAACGCTTCAAAAAGATTAGGTATTTCTTCGGAACATTATGGGAAGCAATGTCATGTAGTGTATCATCATCCATGCAAGCTCAAGATCTTGGTAAACGTCCAGCTCCTCCTACTTTTTCTTCGACATCATCGGAGGAGGATACGCCCTGAGGAACTAGCCGTGGACATGATCGCGGAAAAACACAAGTTGTTGAAGAGGAAGAGGAAGAGGAAGAGGAAGAAGAAGAGACAGAGTCGCAATCCGAGTCCTCTTAGTTCACTTCCTAATTTCCTCATGCTACATACCTATTCTTATCTTTTGCTTCAAGACTTGTTTTGGCACTTGTATCTAAATGGTGCTGTGTTTTTAGTCGTACTAGACTTTTGAGTGTGTATAACGTTATTTTGTGACTCTTGGCATTATCTATGTTACTCGTTTATGTTGCTTAACTGTTCTGATAGTATCATTTATATCTTCACTTATTTACTCCTTTTTGTCGATGACAAAGGGGGAGAGATTGATACTAACAATGTTATGCAGGAATATATAGTTCATGTCCATATACAGGCACAAACTTAGGAGTTAGGGGGAGATCATATACAAGGGGAGATTCAGAACTATGTTGTCATCAATCAAAAAGGGGGAGAATGTTGAATCAAGAGATTATGGAGTTTTGATTTCTGACAAATAAATAAGCCGTAATCGAGTAAAAGAAGATATTTATTAGTTTGAAGAGGTACCAAGAGCTACATATGGTATTCTAGATTAGAGGTTGATTATTTGGTGTTCTAATAGTGTTGCTTACGTTAAAATCTATCCTCAAATAATCTCATACCTCAAATCAATCGATATATATATACGAATATATATATGTACACATTGGTTGTGCAACCTGGGTAAAACTAGTCGACCGCCTATATTTGGGCCTGTTGACCGTTTCTACACCGAATGCACAATAAATGTGTACATATGAATATAACGTGTGTGTGTATAAATATATATATATATATATACATATATAAATTCAAATTCCTGTCTATCGGTTCTTTTTGACATGTCAACTGTTTTCTTTCAGAAAGCAACGTTTCGAAAAGACACTCCTTTTAATCAAGGGTTGCATCTCTTTCTCTTCACCAATAATCATGGCTATTGTTTGTTACTCTTCCCAAAGGGTTACAACTATTTATTCTCTATATAAACACCATGAGATCATCATTCCTATAATCCAATTTATCTTGATTACTATCTCTAATTTCTTGATCTCATTTCTATATTCTCAAGCGCTCAATTTCTCATATTTAATAACATATCGTTTGAATCCTAGAATCTATCTAATATTCTTTTGATTCAATATGATATCCACTTCCAAATTTTCATATACACAAATATTCTATTTGAGGATAAGATTATAGGAAGGTTGTATTACAAGTGACAAATTCGTGTTATCAAGAACACATATTGTCAACAACAATTGTATTCATCTTAGTTGAAGTCCTCGGTGTTGTAAGAGGCACATGTTGAAGTCCTCGGTGCTATTAGAGGCGTGAAATACCATTTGTCTGCTCGGGTGTTGTAAACCTATTCCTCCGGCTGAAGCGAGGTGGTTGTTGTGAAAATCCAGATAGAAGTCTGGGACTGGACGTAGGACGATGCTTCGAACCAGTATAAAAATCCCTGATGTGATTTTTCTATTTTACTGTATTACTATTGCATATCTGTGATTAGCTGATATTTATATCATGTTATATTTGCCTTCATAGATTTTGTATATTTGTGTGTTATACACCATATTACATGATCCGTGTTTACTGTGTTAGCACGTACATATTCTTCACAAACAACTAATCATACATGACTGACTCTGGCTATTACCGCTAACCTTTCTTTGAAACCATCGTTAATCATATGACCAGCTAAACACTTTTCCATCAACTGTCAAGGGCCAATGGTAAGCCCTAGCTCTCGCATAAACTGCATTACTAGGTCCCTTCAAGCTGCCCAGGGTACTCAATCATACTACGAAATCGTGTAACCCCTACTTTGAGTCCACTAGAACCTATGACAATGATAATTGTCAGTCTTCAATATCTTTAGTCGTCAACGCTTGCGAATTTTCACAAGCTCAAAACATGTTTAAGCAACCATTATCCATCAACTCAACACACCCTTGACTTATCTTCACATTCGTTGCTTTTCAACGATCAACGAACATCCCACACCACTTCGAACATTCTCCCTCGAACTCGTGTCGAAGCTAGAACCATGGTCTACTCAAAAACAAGCTTTGTTTGGTCGATACTACATTTCATAGCATTTCTAGTTTTTCCTCTATGAAAAACTGGCCAAAATGTCAAAAATGTCTTTTTCAGCGCTTCTGAAATGTTATCATGTCTCCTGGTTCAATTCCACATCAATCTGGTGTGAAAAACTAAGTAAAACATCAAAACTGGCTTTCACAACGTTAATGATATGTTGTCTTATCTCTATGTTCCATTATGGATCATTTCGCTCAATCGGATTTTGACCAGTCCGAATTTCGCCAAGTCCGAATTTCGCCCAGTCCGATTTCGCCTAATTCGATTTCGCCCAGTTTGATTATGGATCATTTAGCTAAACGCTTGCATCTCACGCTCTACATACATAGTATACAATCAAAACAGCGGGAGCTTATTGGAGATTGGATTTCGACTATGAAAAGGTATGGAACCACCTTTCGATCGGTGTACTCTAGAGGGGATACACTGGAGTTCAACAAGAAAGTCTTGCAACTCATCCCACACATGATCGACCACTCATTTCTCTTGAGTGTATCAAATATATTGTCACATACGGTTGGTACCAACATAACCGTTCCTGTGAGATACAGAAGAGAAAGAAGAACAAATAGGAATTTCTCTAGATGGTGACAATACACCCTAATTGGAAGAAACCTACTAAGCCATGCTACCTGCCCGATTTTTGTCATTTCCCGATTGAAAAGGCTTGAGATTTACATCTTCTTTTTAGAACATCTGGCCACAATTCACTTTTAATTCCACATCATCAGATGCGTTAGATATCACTACTTGATGTCCACAAAAATACTATGAGTGTTTGGATAAGAGAGAAGGTGTCTTCTCCGCTATCAAACAGAAATACGTTTGAGAAAATCAATATATGTGACTCCTATAGAAATACTATCTCAGAACTCCGTCCATACAAGTTTTCCTTGGACTGGACAAACCGAAAGATCCTAGGAATCACCCTACAGATCAGTAGCGAGTAGTCCTTGCAATTCGTTTATTTCAACCACGACATAATCATAATATATCTCTAGGGATCAACCAAATATTTTAAGTAATTCTTTCGTTTTATGAAGATCACAGTCTTCAATTGCTCCACGCCGATCCACATCTTCTACAGTAACGTATTTGTTGGTTCAAAATGGTTTCGAATTTAAATTCGATCTCGGTCTTCCTGTACCAACAATGCATTAGGCCAGACATAGACGGTTATTTAACTATCAAAATAAACAACCATAAAAATAGAATGGATCCACTTATTTATTACACAGCGTCATTTTGCCTTTTTAATTTTGCATTCGTTAATCAAAATCTTTAAATCTTCCACTAATTAGAAATACATCTTTAGCTTCTTGTTCCAAAAAAATAAGATTATACTCAAATGCTTCTACTCAATTTATGAACTTTTCGAATTTTGTTTTATAATGCCATTCTTTCCCTTTGGAAATCTTATACCCGTTTACAAAATTTAAATATTAAGTAAAATATTATTCAAAACCCTTTCTATTAATTTTAATAATCCTGAATACATTATACAAATTCTTTCATTCCAAAAGAGAAGCTTTAATAAACTTCTGATAAGTTTATTACAAAACCCATTTCAGTTATATCTTAATAAAACCTCATCTTATTTAATATGGACCTTCATCGGTCCCTAACCGTAAATTAGTAAGAAAATAGTTCCCTAAAAATCAACCTTGAAGGCCGAAACCAGCATTAGATTAATACCCAGAAAATCATTTATCTCAACCGATTTCCAATTAGGATCTAATTCTTCCATTTTATGTCTTTGACTTTCATCCCATTCATAAACCATTTCTAATAACTCATTTTACTAATTGAGAATCATTTATACTATATTCAATGTTATCCTACTTTGTGAAATAGGCTACACAAAGAAATAGATCCAATTCTTGAAGAATATTGATTAGAAGAACATGCATTCGAATTCCGGATCGGGTCGGGGGTCTTAAGCCAAAAAAAATATAGCAGAGTAGGAATCAGAGAAGCAGAGGCAGATTCGGATCGGGTTTCGGAAGCCCGATCCGCACCCTTCCTTCTCTCATACATCTGACCCGAACCAAGTGCCAATGGACAACAGTTACACCCTACAATTCTGGAAAACTCGGAGCAATTAGAGAGCCATCTCCCCACATTCACTCACATTGTAGTCGTGTTATCATCATCCTGTTCTATCCGAGCCCGATTCCTGTGGGATGTCCGCCACGTGTCCTCGAACCGGAGTCGTTTCAGAAGCATTTTCCACCTATAAATACTTCTCCAAGGCTCATTTAAAGGGATCTTTTGGCATTTTCAGAGCTTAATCTCCCTTGTAAACTGAATTTCATCACAATATTCAGATTGCAATCATATTTTAAAGTATATTTGAGAGGAGATTGAGTGAATCCATGCATTGTATGAGTGAAATTGAGTGAGAACCACTATTGCATTTGCATTCAAATCATCAATCCAAATAGTAGAAAGTGGACGTAGGATCTTTAACGCCGAACCACTATAAATTGTGTGTTTTCTTTTCTTTTGATTTCATTTCATTATAATTATTGCTAGTTTGGGTGTTAGAGTCATTTTTAGATCTAACATTTTGATGCTTTCACTGAGAAATATGTGAATTCTCCGCTTTTTGGGACTATAGTTCTACTATTTGGACCTTCATGTTCAAATAAGTTAATCCCCTGTTTCCGACAGTTTCATATTTGCTGATTAATTACTGAAGAATTGGACATTATGGCTAAAGGAAAAGGAAAAGAAGTGCAAGGCGTTCAGGAGAATGAAGCTAACGAATATTTGCAAGCCATGGATGTGACGAGGTCGCGGGGGCAGGGCACTGATGCAGGCCGATCCAAACCAGTTGCTCCGAACAGAATGGATCGCTCGACCCCGAACCGAAGCGGAAACGCTGATGCTGCTCGCACCCCCTTCGAACCGAACCGATTCCGCTTCCCTACTCTGATCCGGTCTGAACATGGCTGAAGTTGGAGCCTCAACTCGAGCACCCACCAATGCTCTGATACCGGCCGCAACAACTAGTGATCAACCTGCTCCATCTGCACCCATCACGCATGGAGATTTTATGTGCTTTCTTGACATGCTTGAGAGTACTAGAAATGCTTTGGAAGCCCACAAAGGTGATAGTTTTCGTATGAAAGAGAACATGATCACCATGAGTAGGGAACTCAACGAGCTTCGGAGGCAGAAGACACCTTCTCCAACACGCTGCCTTGCTGCAAACTATTCATCTTATTCGGATGAAGAATGTCCTCGTGAAAGAAGGCCGCTTGAGCAACCTGAAAACCTTGATCAGCTAACCTTTAGATCTTTAGGATCCCGTGAAGATGCTGCTCGTGTGCTAGGGCCCGATGAATCGAGCCTGAGAGAGCCTATGCTACTGCCCATGCATGGATCTCATGTCTTACCCAGGGATCATAATATTACTAATCCTACGCAAGGACAACTTCTCCAGCCCCTTCCTTCCGTGATTGACCGGGAGCGTATGGAACAGAGTAGAGCATCTACCGCTAGAAATAGGAGGATATAAACTAATCAGGATCATAGGGGTAATCCAAACATTAGGGCCAGAGAGCCTGAGCCAACATTAACGAATGATGATGTATGGGCAATGGTGCGCCAAATCATGTCCGAAAGTCGACAATACACCAATGAGGACTGGGCGTTGAACGAAGTCACACCACCTTTAGAGATGGTATATTGGACTTCCAATTCCCTCGGCGATTTAATTTGCCGCAGATGGATCGGTATTCAGGGAGAACCGACCCGAGATATCATCTGATGAGATATGCATGGTTCATGAATGTCGCAGCAGCTCCAGACGCTGTAAAATGCAAGGCCTTCCTGATTTATTTAGAAGATGTGGCGCTAATGTGGTTCACCCATGGTAGATATCAAATTTTAAAGAACTGAGTGAATGCTTTATGAACCAATTTCGACTCCATGCTCGAATATCTAAGAGCGTCATTGAACTGTCGAGGATTAAGCAGGCCCCAGGCGAATATTTGAAATCATACTTAGACCGTTTCAACCTAGCTATTGCTGAAGTCAGCAACCCTCATGAACCTACCATTTAGATGGCCCTAATAGAAAGAGTCGACCCTGACATAGAATTTGGGGATTACTTGTCCGGAAAACCTCCCCCTTACTAGGGAATTGTTCTACGAAAAAGCCAACATTTGCTTGAGACGAGAGGAAGCCCATGCGAATAGAAAGAGAAAATTGGAAGGGGCTTCTAAGGAAGATATTCAAAGCAATTTCGCAGTAAAGCAGTTCGCCAACAGCTCGGGAAGTGTTGAGGTGAACATCGGCAACAAGAACGAAGGTAATAATAACAGGAATGGCAATGGCAATAGGAGGAATAAGAATCGAGGGAACAACTTCTGCAAAAGACCTCGATTCCAAACTTTGGAGAACTATTCATCGTTGAGTAACACATTGGAAAACATTTACCTAGATACTTACAACGTCTTATAATATAAGAAGCCGCCACCCAGGGACTCAACCGAAAAAGAGATCGCTACGGGAAAGTTTTGTTTGTTCCACGGAACTCACGGCCATTCTACCAATGAATGCCGCCATTTGAGATATGTATTTGAGAAATTGCTGCAGGAAGGGAAGCTAGACGAGTACAAGGTTGCCTCATGGGAAAGGGGGCAAGGAAGGCAAGCCCCGAACCAAAACTAGCCTACTTCCAAACCCACAGCCCAACAGAAAGGTAAATGGATCGTAATCAATACCATTATAGGCGGACCACATCTAGCTAGCCATAATTACAAAGCAATGGATCAATACGTTAATGTCGCCAAACACTTTGAAGTAGGAGAGTGCGGCAACCTTAAAGACATCACTCCAGTAAAGCAACAGAAGATGATGTCAGACGACGTCATATTCTGTGGTAGAGATAACACTGGAATTCAATCGCCCACTGAAAACCCATTGGTAATTACTACAGCTATCGGCCCCGCTATGGTTCACAAGGTGTTGGTGGACAACGGTAGCTCAGTTAATATCCTCTTTAATAAAGCCTTTGAACAAATGAAACTCAAAGCGAAGGACTTGAAGCGTAGCGAAGGGTGGATACGAGGCTTCAATGGGGCATCGACGGCTCCAATGGGATATGTAGAATTATCGGTGACATTGGGGCAGGGAGATCGCCAGAGAGTGAGAATCCTACCATTTGTCGTTTTAGATGTTGAGTCACCCTACAAAGCTTTCTTGGGCCGACCGGCCCTCGCGGAGTTTAGGGCATGTATTGCACCTTGATGCCTACTGCTTAAATTCTCAACTGATGCAGGAGTAGGAGTGATGAGAGGTGATCAAGCTACAGGACGAGCTTGCTACATGACAGAGTTGAAGATGGTAATGAAGGGGTTGAATATAAAACCCCAAGGACGCTTCTCCCCCTTCGATAGAAAATTCAACATAGCAATTAAGGGGTCCAGCCTCAAGAGAGTCGCCCAGAGATGCGCTCGAGGATATAGACCCCAGAGAGGATAAATAAACCCGAGGATAGAAAGGCGACTCCCAATGAAACAACAGTAGATATCTCCATTGATGATGCGGATTCGACAATAGTATTGATGATTGGATCACAATTAGATCCCATTCAAGTGAAAGAGTTGGATGACTTTTTAAAGGCAAATCTGGATTTGTTTGCATGGACTCATGCTGACATGTATGGGAAATCACCTGCTATTATGAGCCACTCTTTGAGCATCAACCCAAAACACCTGCCGGTCAAGAAAAAGAGGCGAATGTTAGGTCCGGAACGGTCAATAACATTGAAGGAAGAGGTGGAAAAATTAAAGGATAGTGGATTCATCAAGAACTCGAAATATCCCAACTGGATATCGTATCCTGTCCTAGTTAAAAAATACAATGGGAAGTGGCGAACATGCGTTGACTTATCTGATTTGAACAAGGCTTGTCCAAAAGATAGCTTTCCTCTTCCTAGGAATGATCAACTGGTGGACTCAACAGCCGGACACGAGCTTTTATCCTTTATGGATGCCTATTCGGGATACAATCTAATTCCCATGCATATACCAGGTCAGGAGCATACAAGTTTCATCATAGACTTAGGGTTATATTTCTATGTGGTAATGCCATTTGGGATAAAGAATACCGGAGCCACATATCAGCGTCTGGTAAATCGAATGTTCTATAACCAGATTGGAAAAACCATGGAAATCTACGTAGATGACATGCTCGTGAAATCCAAGCAGTCCTCTAGCCATACGCAAGATCTAGCAGAGACGTTTGATATATTACGGAGATACGGAATGAAATTGAACTCCCTAAAATGCTCATTTGGAGTGGCATCTAGAAGTTTCTTGGTTTCATCGTGAGTTCTCGAGGAGTTGAAATTAATCCTGGCTAGATAGCAGCAATAAGAAATGTAGAAGAACCATGAAAGATTAGGGACATTCAAAGCTTGGTGGGAAAGGTCACCGCGTTAAGCAGGTTCATCTTCAAAGCCACAGACAAAATGTGTGCCATTCTTCGACTTAATCAAGCGGGGAAAACGTAGCTTCGAGTGGACTCCCGACTGTGTGGAACTTTCCAAAATCAGTTGGATTTACCGGAGAAACCTACGATATTGTCAAAACCCATGGATCATGAGGACCTGTTCGTCAATCTAGCGGTGTCATCCCATGCTGTCAGCACAGCATTGGTATGTGAAGAAGACCAGTTTCAGTGGCCTGTATATTATGTGAGTAAGAAGTTGGCAGCTGCCGAACGTAACTATCTGAGAATAGAAAAGCTTGCCTATATCCTCTTAATTGCCTCCCGAAAGCTCCGTTATTACTTTCAAGCTCATCCGATAGTTGTATGCACTAACCAACCTCTAAGACAAGTGTTGCAAAGACCCAAAGCATCGGGGCGATCATGTAGATGGAATATTAAGTTGAGTCACTTTGATTTGAATTTTCAACCACAGAGATCAATAAGGGGGCAAGTCTTAGTCGAATTTATAGCAGAATTCACGATTCCCGAAGAGGAAATGGTGGATGACAAGGTTGTTGCTTCAAAACACGAGTTAGAGCTTAGTCCATGGAAGTTATATACAGACGAAGCCAAGAATGATCGAAGATCCGGCGCCGGAGTTGTTTTAATCACTCATGAAGGACGATCTATTTGCTATGCCCTGCGATTGGTATTTCCTGCTACCAATAATGATTCCGAGTCTGAAGCCCTGATTGTTGGGTTGAAACTTGTCAAGGAGTTAGGAGTGAAAACGCTGGACATATTATGTGACTCCAATATAGTTGTCTGCCAGGTACGAGAGGAGTTTTTGACCAAAGGACCTTGGCTTGTTACTTATCTTGGAAAAGTAAAGGAGTTACTGAGAAATCTGGAGCGTTATAGCATAACACACATTCCAAGAGTAGAGAATCAGAAGGCAGATTGACTTGCTAAGTTAGTGAGATCTAACAATCCAGAGGAAACCGAAATGGTTCCGATAGAGATACTGGAATCACAAAGCTTCGACCTAATGGAAATCGAACTAGCCTTAGACGCTAAGCCAGAAAGGGAGTCATGGATGACACCAATTGGGAACTTCCTCAAGAGCGGAATTCTCCCATCGAAAAAGATCTAGAGACGAGCTGTAACACGTAAAGCTGCAAGATACGTTTTACAGTACGACGTCCTTTATCGCCAAGGTTTTTCCATGCCCCTGCTACGGTGTATAGCACAACAGACATCAAGCGTATACTGCAAGAATTTAGGAAGAAGAGCACAATAAAACATAATAAGAGTAACGCGAATCTCACAGCGGAACGAATAAAATATAATATATAACATAACTTTTGAAATAAAAACTTGTATATGTACTTACATATCATTTCAGAGTACAACACATATATACCACAGTGTGAATAACTCTAAAAAACTAACGGTGAAGCCTCCTACTTTAAGCTCCTCCAAGTGTATCTGTAAAGCCTGAAACGCTTGACTCCCCTTACAAATTTAGGCACCCAAGAGTTTAGGATATAACAAAAAAAAATAAACTCTGGGTCAGTCATGGAATTGGGATGAGTAAACTCCAACATATTGTTTAACGTTGAAAACCCTTTGAAAGAAAAGGATAATAGTAAGATCCCACACATAAAAATGGACGATTTTTACCTTATTATAACCCAAAACATTTTTGATATGAAAACCGGTGATATTATAATAATGTCTAATAAAATAAATAACCAAATAGTAGAACACTTGCATCTCACGCTCCACATACATTGTATAAAATCAAAACCTGCAGGGCACTTATTGGAGATTGGATTCCAACTTTGACAAGGTTTAGGACCACCTCTCGATCAGTGTACTCTATAGGGGATACATTGGGGTTCAACAAGAATATCTTGCAACCCGACCACACATGACTAGTTACTTATTTAGCTTGAGTAGATAGAATGTATTATCACCCACGGTTGTCGGTCGTCCAACCATAATACGTAAAATACAAGTGAAAGAAGAACATATGAATTTTCTCTAGATCGGTAACAATACACCCTGCTTGGGTACGACCCAAATAGCCATGTTGCCTACCCGATTTTGTCATTTTTCGGTTGTGAGGCTTGAGATCACGTTTATTCTTTTTGAATATCTAGCCACCATCACTTTGAATACCACATTGTCAAACCTATCAAATCACTAGTTGATCTTCTGAAAAATATTACGAGTATAAAAGCTAAGAGAAGTGAATTCTTCCGCCACCAAATGTAATACACTAAAAAGATCGTCTTATGTGATATGTTAGGAATAATCTATCAAATATTTGTCCATACAAGTTGTCCTGGGACTGGATAAACCGAAGGCACTATTCTGTAAACAGAACAACCCTTGCATTTTTACTCCATCTCCGATTATCTTCAGCATTATCTAATCGCAATGTCTATGCCTATACGTAGTGGTTTTCGGATAATAAATCCAACCGGTCTCTCCGTATTGACAACGATGGTCAAAAAATCTTTGATAGCCAGTGATTTATTTATCAAAGGAAAACATCCATATAAACAACGATCATATTTCCGAATGGAAATATTACCGATCATTCATTAATCAACATTGAGCCCTTTAAATTAATATATCATTAATTTATTCATTTCATAATTTCTCTTCAATATCCTTACCCAAATATTTCTCCAACTTGTTTAACCTCTCACGATCCTTGGAAAATTTTTCTGTTTATTATAAACTATTTGTTTTCTATATTCCAAAAAATATTTCTTATTGATATCGTAAAACATTTCCATATATTCGCAAATTTTTATTTTCTATATTTAGAAAATATACGTTATCCTTGGAAAACATTTCCATTTCTTAATTCTTATCAAATCATTGCTTGCATACTTTTGGATTCAATTTACGAATCCTCTTCCTTTACGGGAAACATTGATTATAACAATTGCTTTATAATTTCTCTTTCCAAAATATTCAAGTAATAGTTTTTATTCATTAATTTGAATAAATAAATAATCAAATAATAAAATAAATAAATAAATCTTGATTAAATTGGAAAGTAAATAGTACCTTCCTAAATTCGATATAATCGATTTCAACATATAACTTTCATTTGAAAAATCAATATTCGATTAATCCGAACGTCGGAATAAATTTACCGTTTCAGGATAACTAAATTTCTAAATTCATTTTTGAATTTATCACTTCCAAAAACTTACTAATTTTCCTTTTTTAACCATTTCCATTTGCAAAACATTTTCTTTTAAATCACTATTCACTTTAAAATATGAATATTATTTCTTTACAGAAAACTGGACCTGTTATATCAATCTTGTAACACCCCGAATTTTCATTAACATTAAACTAATAAATTAAAGTATAATTAATTATAATGAAAGAATTAAGGGAAACGGGTTAGGCCATTGCGTTCATCTCGAAATTCTGCCTGAGATAGAGTCCAATTTTGTGCAAATCGAACTCCGTATGAAGGAGTTATGACCTTCCGAAGTTTCAGAATTCAATTTAAAATTCAAACAGTTCAAAATTCAGTTCAAAATTCGAAAACAGACCCAAATTGGACTAGGCGGGAAAATTTCCGCCAGGAACCAGGTTGACCTGGGGGTCGACCTACCCAATCGACCTGGTCAGGTTTTGGCTGGCATAGTCGGGTTCTGGTCGATTTTCTGAGTTCTGGTGTGTCACTAGGGCAGATTTGTCTCTTTCTGATTGGCTCCTCTTGGTGTGTATGGTTTGGATTCACTCTATGATCATCTGACGGCTCAAATCAATCTGAAATTCTATAAATACAACCCAACACTCAACCTAAATTCACACAAATAAAATAGAACTAGAGCCGTCAAGCTGCCGGGAGGAAACTAAGAGTAGCCGTCAGTTGGAGAAAGCTTAGAGACGAGCAAAACTAAAGTTAAAACAAGATTCAAACATTATCTACCCAAAGGAAAGCATTGCAAATTCAAAACTCAGAAACCAAAACTCAAGTTCATCGTTTGTTGCAAGTATAGTGATTTTTCCGATGGGAATAAAATTAAGACTTGATTCGATGTAAAGCGGAAATGGAAATTTACTATTGTATAGCAACGATGCCAATTCATATCTGTGTATTGCAATGATGGTATTGTGAATGGTATTGGGATGTTTGTGGTATAATTGACTTGATGTTGGTCCGATTGTACGTTTAGAATGAAAGCAACATCACATACAAGTATATGGTTAATGTTAGAATTTACACCTATATGTTTATATGTTTAACATAGATTGTATACATTTTTCAACGTCCAAGTTAAGACTTATATACACATGTTCTATGTTAAGACCATTATGCCTACATGATTAAATCCAATGTATATGTTCTTATGTTCTTCGCAAGTTTGTAATTGGGTCCATGCCAAGTACCATTTAGTTTCACACGATTATTGCAAGTTTCATGTTATAAAAGGATACATGATTTGATCTAGTTCACGCTTTTGGGTTAATGTCAAAAATAGACATTTTTATGGAAATGTAATAACTTGGTCACATGCTAGTTTGTGTTTGAAGTTATGCCTAGATAAAAATATGTTTATGCTTATGTTTTATGCAAGTCTAAATTATGCCATTTGATGTGACACCTATTTAACTAGATTCTTATTCGAATGCATGTTCACATAAAAAGTTGAAACCCATGATTTATGTTAATTAGATCGCAAAGTTGCAAGTTCATATATCACACACCCTTTATGTTATTTAGAATATTTCATGCTCTTGGCTTTCCCTTCTATGTTTATAAGTTGAGCTGAAATATCTAGCCCAACATTCATTATAATCTTGCGAACGTACAAATAGGGGAACATCGTTGGGATTAAACATGAAAAATATATGTGTTGGCATGTTTGGCACATGCCAATAATTGGTGACATTTAAATGTTATGAATTTCCATGCCTAAAAAGATAACGAACTTGGAAAATGGGCCATAACATTTACATATAACAAGTAAAAGAGACAAATATGTAAATTTAGACAGTACGAATATGCTTAACCCGAGGTTGGATTGAGTTGTGATGTAAACCTACCCGGACCCGTCCGGCTATCCAGTAATCACAACAATACCTATCCAATGTGGGAGGTTAAGTCATTAAGCCCAATAAGGACCCGAGGTTAGACTGAGTTGCGGTGTAAACCTACCTGGAACCGACCGGCTGTCCAGTAACTACAACAGTACCTGTCTAATGTGAGTGGTCGGTGCTTTAGTGAATAGATTAAAGCTATAATGAGGGTGATAGGGTTAAGTTAACTAAAACACTTAACCAATTCAACATGTTAATTAAACTGATGGGTGGGGTTAGGTTAATACAGACACTTAACCACTTAACATGTTTGACTAGAAAACCCTAGTAATGGGGACCCATTTCAGCAGTAACCCAAATAGGAATCATGGTACCCTGAAACTAGGCAGGGTAGGGCATGATTACTGGGCTGATTGTAAGCGGTCAAAGGCGACGGCGGTTGGTGCAGCAGTGTGGGTTCTAACAGAGTGCGGGCGTGCACACACTTCGGAGCAGACAAACAGAGCACTGGGCGCCAGTAGTATACACTATGCATTCTAGAATTGTGTCGGGCCACCATTAGGGGACTTGACACACCCCATGGTGGGACCAGCATAGGTATCTACAATCATTGGGGGCCGTATGACACATATGATTTTGCGAGTAGGAGCCGATCTTTAAAAAAGGGATCACTTCACCCTGATCATGGGGCGCCAATCGGAACTAATACAAGTAGGTGCAGAGATATAGTGTGGGGTGCGATAGTATATTCTATTCAAAACTGCTTTATCTTAGTTTATGATACTTTCATGTTTCCAGTTTATACCTATCATGCCCTTTTTCTTATTCTCATACTGAAGAGTCACTAGACTTACGAGGCTTTATGTCTGACTCTATTTTTCTTTCGTCTTCTTTTCTTTCCCCCCCCCCCCAGGTCCAGAGGGAGGAAACGACCCAGCTTAGTCAGACTCTTTGCCAGCTTCAAGGTAGTAGATGTATGGTTTGGACTCGCTTTCCTTGGCTATGGCTTTTGGACACGTTCTATGGGGATTTATGTAGTTTTAATTATGTTTTATGCTTCTTTATTTAATAATCAAGACAGAAATGGTGATGTAATGTTTTGGAAGTTATTGTGAGACAATTATGGAAATGTTTTGTATGAATACGTATTTATGAAATGAAAGTCTATTTGTTTCTGCTGTTTATATATATCTATATATGTTTATATCTGTCTTGTGTTTTATCTATGACTTTTACTTATAAACCTCCACCGAAGTTAAGGCATTCCCTTTGCGAGTGACCTTAATGGAGGTGGGGTGTTTCACTTGGTATCAGAGCACAGGTTTACCGGATTAGATTTTGAAACTATTTTCAAAAAGAAGTTTAAAGAAGCATTTTTTTTCAAGAAAAAGTTTTGTTTATTTTAAAAGGCATAATCCCCCAAACCCATATGCACCATCTTTCTATCCTTTTGTTTTGAATCTTTCTTTCTTTTTTTCCTTTCAGCATGTCTGGGGACCTTACTCCCCAGCTACAGACGCTTTTACTCCTCCTCCTCCTCTACATGAACCAGCAAGCGGAAGAATCGCAGAACAAGAAGACGGATAATAGTCAAGGAGGAAAGGACCACAACAATAATAACAAGACACGTGAGAAAAGGAAAGGTTATTACTGTGGTATTGTTGGACATACAGTGAAAAACTGCAGAAAGAAGAAGGCGAAGATGAATGGTGGTTATTTCCATTGCGGTGAGACTGGACACATGGCTAAGGACTGCCCAAAGAAGCGAGGGCTGGGACAAAGGACTGGATCCACTTAAGGAGGACAGGTTCAAGCGCTGGTGGCACCTCCGCAGGAACGAGGTAGAAATATTTCTGTAGAAAGCTTAGTTTATCTCTATGATCATCCAGTTCGCACTCTCTTTGATTCTGGCACATCACACTCCTTTATTTCATCTTCTTTAGTAGAATCTCTGCACCTAGACACTAGTATGGTAGAAGATCCCTTGGTTGTTTCAAACCCAATTGGGGACTAGGCTTATTTGTCGATGGCTTGTTTGGATTTGAAAATTTCTATTCTGAGTGTTGAGTTTAGATGTAGTGCCTTTATTTTGGGTTTCTCGGGATATGGATTGATATTAGGCATGGACTGGTTATCCAGTAATTGTGCCATCCTTGATTGTGAGAAGAGAGTGGTTAGACTCTTGACTCAGCTCAGTAACACTCTAGAAATTTCTTGTATTCCCTTGAATGTTGTTATGCTTAGTTATCTAGAGTCACTTGATGCTTCTGTGGAGAATTTGCAGTCGGTTAGGGTGGTCCGTGAATATCCGGATGTCTTTGAAGAGGTGAAGGGCTTACCTCCGAGGCGGGAAATAGACTTTCGCATATATCTTGTTGATAATGCAAAGCCCGTAGCATTACCTGTTAGACACATGGCTCCAAAAGAGAGAAAAGAGCTCAGTAAGCAAGTTAAGTAGCTTCTCGAGAAGGGGTTTATAAGGCGGAGTATCTTGGAATGGGGTGCTCCAGTAGTGTTTGCCACCAAAGCAGATTGCTCAATACGTCTTTGTGTAGATTATAGGGAGCTAAACAAGCTGACTAAGAAGAACAGACACCCGCTTCCCAGAATAGACTATCTGTTTGATCAGCTTGTAGGTGCGTCGGTTTTCTCCCAACTTGATTTGGCTACTGGGTTCCATCAGCTAAGGGTAGTTGAAGATAGCATTGATAAGACGCCGTTCAGAACCCCAGATGGTTTCTTCGAGTGGCTTGCCATGCCTTTCGGCTTGGCAAATGCACCCGCTTATTTCGTGGACCTAATGAGCAGGGTTTTCAGAGAATTCCTCAATAAGTTCATGGTGGTCTTCGTAGACGATATTTTGATCTTCTCAAAGAATGAGGAAGAACATGCTCAGCATCTGAAGTAGATCATGAAAACTCTTCGAGTTCATCAGCTGAAAGCCAAATTCTCCATGTGCCACTTTTGGAGAGAAGAATTAAAGTTTCTTAGACATGTAGTGTCCAAAGAGGGGTTAGCTGTGGACCCCGCGAAAGTGGTGGCGGTGCAAGATTGGAAGGCACCAAGAAATGCAACCGAAGTCCGAAGCTTTCTTGGGCTAGCAGGTTTTAACCGAAAGTTCATTAGAGATTTCGCGAAATTCTCAGCTCCACTCACAAGGCTAACAAAGAAGAATCTAGCGTTCGTTTGGGATTTGGATTGTGATATTGCTTTCTAATGCTTGAAAAGGGCTCTCACAACAGCCCCATTTCTTACATTGCCAGATGGAAGCAAGATGTTCAAGTATACACGGATGCTTATGGTACGGGACTAGGTGCTGTTCTGATGCAAGAATGGAAGGTAGTAGCTTATGGTGGAACACAATTGAAAGTTCATGAAAAGAACTACCCAACCCACGATCTTGAGTTAGCCGCCATCGTCTTTGCGCTTAAGTCTTGGCGCCATTATCTCCTAGGTGAGAAGTTCGAATTATATACTGACCATAAATCGTTGAAGTATCTTTTCTCGCAGAAATATATTAACTTAAGACAACAAAGGTGGATGGAGTTTCTTGCCTCATATGATTTTGAGATTTCCTATACTCTTGGCAAAGGCAACGTAGTAGCAGATGCCTTGAGTAGAAAGAAGCTGACCTTAAGCCCTCTCTTTGTGGAAAGGCAAAGCTTGGAGTATATAGCCAGTTTTAACTTTTGGCTCTCCTCGGATTTTGTACCTGGTTTGTTGGCATCACTAGAAGTACATCCCACTCTTTTAGACTTAATATGGGCCGCACAACGTGAAGACCCTAAGCTTGTGGATGTGATTGATATGCTAATCAGGGGTGAAACTTCCAGTCACCTCAATAGGTACTCCGTCGATGATAAGGGTTGGCTGAGGCGAGATGGAAGATTATGCGTCCCACAAGCAAGGGGTTTGGTAAAGATGGTTCTCGAGGAAGCACACCATTCCAAGATGACAATACACCCAGGTGGAAACAAGATGTACAAAGACATAAAGAGAGTTTTCTTTTGGAACGGCTTGAAGAAGGACATGGCAGATTTTGTTTCTAAGTGCATGATATGCCAACAGGTCAAGGCGGAACAAAAGAAGCCTGGAGTACTGCTTCATCCTCTAGAAGTCCCACAATGGAAGTGGGATAGCATTTCAATGGACTTCATTGATGGGTTGCCTAGGTCAAGAAGGGGCAATACTAGCATTTGGGTAATAGTGGACAGGCTCACAAAAAACGCCCACTTTATACCTGTCAAGAATAGAAGGACTGCCTCATCTCTAGCATCTCTTTATCTAAAGGAAATAGTTCGACTCCATGGAATACCCTCCAGCATAGTGAGTGACCGAGATCCTATCTTTACGAGCGAGTTTTGGCGGAGTCTGCACGAAGCTGTAGGCACACAGTTATGCTTGAGCACGACCTATCACCCCTAAACTGATGGTCAGACGGAAAGGGTGAACAGAGTATTAGAAGATCTTCTGAGACTATGCGTTCTTGACTTTGGAGGGACATGGGAGGATCATCTTCCTTTAGTGAAATTCGCCTACAACAGCAGCTACCAAGCCACCATCGACATGGCGCCCTTCAAAGCTTTGTATGGAAGACCGTGCCGATCACCAACTTGTTGGTGGGAGTCTACAGACAAGCTTATACTTAGGCCAGACATGATTAGAGAGACTTTGGAAAAAGTGGACTTGATACAAAGGAAAATGAAGATTGCCCAAGATAGACATAAATCCTACGCAGACAAAAGAAGGACCGACCTTGAGTTTGAGGTTGGGGATAGGGTTTTCCTTAAGGTATCTCCTTTAAGGAACGTCGTTCGCTTTGGATTCGCAGGAAAGATAGCACCAAGATTTGTAGGACCGTTCCCTATCATCGAGAAGATTGGGAAGATGGCTTATAGAATAGAGCTGCCTGAAAGGTTGGTCAGAATTCACAATGTCTTTCACATTTCTCATCTCCGGAAATGTCTACATGAGTCTGCGGAAGTGGTGGAGCCAAGCATTCTAGAAGAAGTTGAAATAGAACGAGAAACAACTGTGAGGAGAGTTCCAACTCGAATCGTAGGAACTGAAATCAAAAGGCTACACAACCGTAAAGTCAACCTTGTTAAAGTTCAATGGAGCGAAGCCGAGGAAGACGCGACTTGGGAAACTGAGGACAGAATACGCGCGGCTTACCCTTTTCTTTTTTAAGGTACATCTTTGATCTTTCTTTTTCCTTAGGTTGTGCTTGTATCTATCTTTTTAAGTATATCTCCTTGGTCTTACTCTTTATCCTTAGGTAGAAACCCATTTGGATGTAAACATGTAGTTGAAACATGTTATGGTTGATGGCTGCAAGTGGTTCTCGTGGATGCATATACACACACACCCTAGGTATTAGATCGGCTCAGTCACTTCCATATTGCATATGCATATATGTATTCATATTTATATGTGGTTGAAACTTGACATGTAGTCATATGGATGTCGCATTTGTATGAATGGTTGCGCACTCATGTAGAATTATGAGTAGGGAAAAATTTGCATACATAATGGATTCATGACACTTACATGATTCACATTAAGGAGGTCAACTAAATCAGTAGACCGCCTGATTTTGCATTAGATAAGGACATGTACACATACTATGCATATGATCATGAAGCATTAGAAGTCTTTTAAGGACAATGGACGCCTGTGTTTGTTGGTTGAGTAAATGGACGATTGGATGTTAGGATATACGTTCTACTGGACTTGAAGATTTCGGGGACAAAATCCTTTAAGGAGGGGAGAATGTAACAACCCGAATTTTTAGTTGACATTAAATTAATAAATTAAAGTATAATTAATTATAAATGAAAGAATTAAGGGAAACGGGTTACGCCATTGCGTTCGTCTCGGAATTCTGCTTGAGAAAGAGTCCGAGTTTGCATAAATCGAACTCCGTATGAAGAAGTTATGACCTTCCGAAGTTTCAAAATTCAATTTAAAATTCATACAGTTCAAAATTCGAAAACAGACCCAAATTGAGCTGGGCGGGAAAATTCCTGCCCAGGAACTAGGGGTCGACCTGGGTACCCAGGTCGACCTGGGGGTCAACCTATGTAACACCCCACCTCCGCTAGGGTCACTCACAAAGGGAATGCACTAGTTTTGGTGGAGTATTATCTAGGTAAACATGCACAGAGATATCACAAGGCAGAACATAAATAAAGCAGGGGTAGAAATTAAAAACCAACTTTTTATTACTTTCAAGAAAGAGTCAAAAACCTCGTATATCCAAGATACAAATTATTCCATTACATCAAGTTCCAAAGAAGCATAAACTTAAGATAACCAAAAGTAAAATATTCCCTATAAATAGCAGAAGCAGCCATAGCATAGCTAAAGACCAAACCGTACATGAGCTATCAGAAAGCAAGCCAAATCCAAGCTAAGAGCTAGTGTTTCCTCCCTGAAAACCGGGGGGGGGGGGGGGGACGAAAGAAAAAGGTCAGTCATAAAGACTGGTAAGCCCTAGTGACTTTCAGTATGAAAACTAGTAAAGGTAACATGATATGTGAAAACTGGAATTAAACATAAGGATGATAACAGAACTGGTAGGATAATTAAGATAACAAGATAAGTCAAGTCTTGCATCGCATGTTCAAGGTTCGCTGCACCAATTGTACTAGTATTCTAACCCATGTCTGGTATTAATCATGAAATGATCCCTTGGCCCAGTATCATGAAGTGACCCATTACGGGGTCCTACGGTACGATCTACTAATCGATCGGCTCCCTACAAGTCCTAGCTCATCCTGTGTCTGTGTCATACGACCCTATCCTGAAATGTAGTTACTTGTGCTAAGTCCACCATAGGGTGTATCAAGTCCTATGGTGCCAACCACCGACACGAATCAAGCACGCACAGTGTAAATCTACGGGTGCCCAATGCCTGCTTTTTCAACTCCGGAATACGTGCACGACCATAGCCCGCCTAAACCTACAATGGCGCACCTACTCAGTCGTTGTTCTGGTCGCTTACAATCAGCCCAGTAATCGTGCCCCACCGTACCTAGTCCCAGGGTTCGTGATACATCTAAGTGGGTTGCTGCTGAAAAAGGCCGCGTAACTAGGGTTTCTAATGGGTTAAGTGTTGTCATTCAAATTCGTGACTTAACCCTATCCAAATCATGTACCAAGTTGGTTAAGTGTGTTCAAGCAGTTCATGATTTAACCCTATCAAATCATCGTGTCAAGTTGGTTAAGTATATTCAAGTGGTTCATGACTTAACCCTATCATGTGGCCTTAATTCATTAGTGCACGCCAACCTCTCACATTAGACTAACTGTTGTGGTTACTGGATTTGCCGGGCGGTTCCGGGCAGATTTACACCACAACATAGTCTAACCTTGGGTTTTACGTGCGATATGACCAACTACCCACATTGGATCCTATTGTTTGCAGCCACTGGATTTGCCGGGAGGTTCCGGGCAGATTTACACTGCAAACTCAACCCAACCTCGAGTTGGTCATTTTCAAGTTATCTAATTGTCACGCCCACGTTCAAGTTTTCATGTCTAGATTCATGCCAAGTTTTCAGGTCATGTTTCGTGTCAAATCGTGTCAAGTTCATGTCCATATTCAGGTTCAAGTCATAACAACGTTCATTTTAAAGCTAATTTATGTTTTACCTAGTCTACCCAAATCGTATTCCCCTTGCACGTAAACTCGAATCGATACAAATAAATCTAATTAGGGAATAACATAAAAAGGGATGGGTATAAGGTGGAAAAAGTGATTACTAGCATAGCCTGGTATGACTTGAAATAAAAGATTAAAACATTACTGGCATATGGAATATTGGCCTCAAACATAAAGATTCCAAATCTAGCAAAATAAGGTACTAGTCAAGATAACAGTTGTTATAAGGTGATAGTATAGTCTTGGTAACGATGGACATAAGGTGATAGCATAGTCATGGTAACAATTGACATAAAGTTATAGTTATAAACTTGTGACTAATAGCAGATTCAACATGATAATATGAGGGGTTTTCTTTTTGATTTACAACATGAATAGGCCCCAAATCAATGTCACAATATATACAAAAGTCAAGATCCAAGATGAACAATAATGGATGTAAAACAGTCATCATACATAAGTCCAATTTCAATTCATAACATATTCATATTACATTTACAGTTTAAATCTGAAAATAACTGGGGCTTACAGATCGTGGTTCGAGAATTAGAAAAAGAGAGTCGATGTTGAATCTTTATTTGCTTAGTCAAGTCCTAATAGAAATCCCCAAATTAGCAAATCCCTTAACGCAGTCTCAACGTAGAAGAAGCAGTCCCTCTCTCAAACTTTTCAACCAGAATTAGAGCAGCATAAGGTCAGAAAGAATTTTGTGTAGAGAGACTGATGTTAGGGGCTGTATTTATAGGGTCAAGTCAACGAACGTGGACAGAAACGAGGCCAAATACATCAAAATGAATCCAGCTTCAGAAATGGGCTCGGGCACCAGGTCGACCCCCAGGTCGACACTATGGTCGACCTGGTCTTGGGTAGGTCGACTACCTAGTCAACCCCCAGGTCGATCTGGTCCTGGGTGGGAAATTTCCCGCCTAGTCCATTCTGGTTTGAAATTCAAATTTTGAATTCGAATTGAGCTGTTTTGAACTTGAAAACTTCTGAAAACTTCGAAAGGTCATAACTTGGTCATACGGACTCCGATTTTCGAAAACTCGGACTCGTTTCTAAGTAGAATTTCGAGACGAACGCAACGGAGCAACCTGTTTCCCTTGATTCTTATTTTAAAAATTAATTATGCCTTGATTTATGGTTATTACACGTTATAAAACATGGGTTGTTACATTCTCCCCACTTAAAGGATTTCGTCTTCGAAATCTCTAAGTTAGGGAGGATGTGTCCTACCATCCAATCATCAATCTACTCAAAGCATCATCCACAGGCATCCATTGTCCTTAAGAGATTTCTAGTACTGTATGAACATATGCAGAAGGTGTGTGTATATGTACCTATCTAATGCAAAAGATCAGGCGGTTACTGATTCAGTAAACCTCCTTAATGCAAAATATGCTAGTGTCATGAATCTAACATGTATGCAAATTCCTAGCATAGTTCCTAATCTCTACATGAGTGCACAAACATTCATCCATATGCAACATCCAAGTGATAACATAACAAGTTCCATCCATGTACAAGTATAAGCACTCATGCATATGCAACATGAAAATGTGACTGAGCCGATCTAGTGCCTAATGTGTGTCATGCATCCACTAGCAACCACTTGCAACCATTTGCAAACATCAACCATAACATGTTTCAATCACATGTTTACATCCACATGGTTCTACCTAAGGTTCTCAAGATAAGATCGAGAAGATAACAAGACAAATGTAGATATCAGAAGCATGATACGAAAAGGTTTTCAAGTTTATAGGAAAAAGAGATCGAGAATGTACCCTCAAAAAGAAATGGGTAAAGTGCGCGTATCTTCTCTTCGGTTTCCCAAGTTGCGTCTTCTTGGGCTTCACTCCACTGCACTTTAACTAGCTTGACTTTTCGATTCCTTAGCTTCTTAATCTCCATTCCTAAGATATGAATCAGAACTCGCCTCAATGTTGCTTCTTTTTCCACTTCTAAATCTTCAAGGATGCTTGGCTCAACCACTTCGGCTGACTCATGCAAGCACTTCCGGAGATGTGAGACGTGAAAGACATTGTGTACTCCAGATAAATTCTCGGGTAAGTCTACCTTATAGGCCATCTGTCCAATCCTCTCAGTGATGGGGAACGGTCCTACAAACCTTGGTGCTAGCTTTCCAACTGCCCCCAAAATGAACTACATTGCGTAACGGAGAAACCTTTATAAAGACCATATCTCCGACTTCGAACTCTAGGTCTGTCCTTCTCTGGTCCGCATAAGATTTCTGTATATCTTGTTCCATTTTCATCCGTCTTCGTACCAACTCAATCTTCTCAGAAGTGTCTCTTCTCATATCAGGGCCAAGTATAAGCATGTCTGTCGTCTCCCACCAACAAGTTGGCGACTTGCACGGTCTTCCATACAGGGCTTCGAACGGTGCCATTCCGATGCTAGCTTGGTAACTGTTATTATATGCAAACTCCACGAGAAGAAGATGGTCTTCCCAAGTACCACCAAAGTCAAGAATGCATAGCCTCAGGAGATCTTCTAGTACCCTATTTACCCTTTCGGTTTGTCCATCCGTATGTGGGTGATAGGCCGTGCTCAAGTTCAGTCGTGTTCCCATTGCTTCTTGCAGACTATTCCAAATCTGGCTAGTGAAAATCGGGTCACGATCACTAACTATACTAGAAGGAACTCCATGCAACCGTACTATCTCTCGAAGGTAAATAGACGCTAGCCCTGATGCGGTCCTCTTGCTCTTCACCAGAATGAAGTGAGCACTTTTCGTGAGTCTATCAACTATGACCCATATGTTAGTATTTCCCTTCCTTGACCTAGGCAGTCCATCCACGAAATCCATCGAGATACTCTCCCATTTCCATTGCGGAACCTCCAAAGGATGTAATAGCCCACCGGGGTTCTTCGACTCGGCCTTTACTTGTTGGCACACCATGCCTTTCGAAACGAACTCTGCCACGTCCTTTTTCATTCCAGCCCAAAAGAAAATGCGTTTCATATCCCTGTACATCTTATCCCCTCCAGGATGTAAGGTCATCTTCGAGTGATGCTCCTCTTCGAGAACTCTCCTTACTAGGTCTCCCACTTGTGGGACACATAGCCTTCCATCACGCCTTAGCCATCCCTTGTCATCCAAGGCATACCTACTGAGGTGACTTGACGTCTCACCACTAATCAGCTTGTCCATGATTTCGACTATCTGTGGGTCTTCCTTCTGTGAAGTCCCTACTTGATCTAGAAGTGTAGGTCTTAACTCAAGAGATGCTAATGTAGCAGTCAATGACTCAACAACAAGTGTAAAATCAAAGGTTGCTATAAACTCAAGGCTTTTCCTTTCAACAAACAAGGGGCTCAAAGTCAACCTTTTTCTACTTAGCGCGTCCGCCACCACGTTACCCTTGCTAGGGGTATAAGCTATATCGAAGTCATATGATGCCAAGAATTCCATCCACGCTGTTGTCTCAGATTCAAATCTTTCTGTGAGAAGAGGTACTTGAGCGATTTGTGGTCGGTATACAACTCGAACCTCTCCCCTAGAAGATAATGGAGCCAAGCTTTAAGTGCAAAAACAATCGCGACCAACTCCAAGTCATGCGTAGGATAGTTTTTCTCATGAACTTTAAGTTGTCTGCCCCCGTAGCATATTACTCTTCCTTCTTGCATTAGGACAACGCCTAACCCCGTGCCGCACGCATCTGTGTACACGGTAAACATCTTACCACCATCGGGTAATGCCAAAACTGGAGCTATGGTGAGGGCTCTCTTAAGTCTCTGAAAAGCGGCATCACACTCTAGATCCCATGAAAAAGCTAGGTTCTTCTTTGTTAACTTTGTAAGAGGGGCTGAAATCTTAGCGAAGTCCTTAATGAACTTCCTGTAGTAGCCCGCCAAACCGAGAAAGCTCCTCTCCTCCGTTGCATTCTTGGGAATTTTCCAGTCCTATACCGCAACTACCTTTGCGGGGTCCAAGGCTATGCCTTGCTTAGAAACTACATGCCCAAGGAACCGAGCTTCCTTCCTCCAAAAATGGCATTTGGAGAACTTAGCCTTTAACTGGTGTGCTCTAAGCGTTTCCATGACTTCCTTTAGATGTCTAGCATGCTCTTCTTCATCTTTTGAGAAGATCAAAATATCATCCACAAAAACTACCACAAACTTGTTAAGGAACTCCCGAAACACCCTACTAATCAAATCTACAAAGTACGCGGGTGCATTAGTTAACCCAAAAGGCATGACGAGCCATTTGGAGAACCCATCTGGAGTTCTAAACGCAGTTTTGTCAATGCTATCCTCAGCCACTCTAAGCTGATGGAATCCTATGGCTAGATCGAGTTGAGAGAAAACAGATGCTCCCACAAGCTGGTCAAACAAATCGTCGATTCTTGGTAGTGGGTGGCTATTCTTCTTTGTCAGCTTGTTTAATTCACGATAATCTACGCATAGACGAAGCGATCCATCCGCCTTAGTAGCGAATACCACTGGAGCACCCCATTCAGAAATGCTTCGTCTTATGAAATTTTTCTCAAGCAACTCATTAACTTGTTTACTGAGCTCTCTTTTTCTCACGGGGCCATGTGCCTAACGGGCAATGAAACTGGCTTGGCATTATCAACAAGATAAATTCGGAAGTCTATCTCGCGTTTAGGAGGTAATTCCCTCACTTCATCAAAGACATCTGGATATTCTCGGACCACTCTTACAGATTGTAAATTATCGTCGGATGAGTCAAGGGATTCAAGATAACACAACATGACCGGACCCTTAGGGTTACAAGAGATTTCAAGGGTATTGCCGAGGCGAGTCATGAGCCTCACTACTCTTCGTTCACAATCAAGAATGGCTCCATAATCGGACAGCCAATCCATCCCTAGGATCAAACCGTATCCCATGAATCCGAGAACATAAGCATTACACGTGAATTCTACGCTTAAGATAGAGATCCTCAAATCCACACACATCATACATAAATGGGCGGAGCCCCCAATTGGATTTGAAACTATAACAGGATCCTCAACCAGATTAGTACTTAGGTGCAGATTTTCAACTATATCAGAAGAAATAAAAGTATGCGATGCGCCAGAGTCAAATAAGGTTCGAACAGGAAAGTCGGAAATGTAAACAAGGCTTTCTACGGAAATATTACTACCTCGGTCAAGAGCTGGAGTGGTGTTGAGAGTATGCAACTGCCCTCCAGAAGGTCCTGCTCGTTGGGTCTGCCCTTGATCCTGCCCTTGCTTCTTAGGGCAATCCTTGCTGATGTGTCCAGTATCTCCACAATGAAAGCATTCACCCAACTTCCTCTTTTTCTTTCTACAGTCTTTAGCTAGATGTCCAGTAATACCACAGAAGTTGCACTTCCTCGTCTCACGAGGTTTGTTGTTGCTCTTGTTATTCTTGTTGTTCCCCTTTTTGAAGTCAGCTTTCTTATTTTGAGTCTCGTTAGGCTTAACCTCCTTCTTGCTATTCTTGTCTTCCTCATGAAGTAGAGCCATATCCACCAATCTTTCAAAGGTCGCCCCTATGGGTATATGAGTTAGGGCCAAGATGTGTAGTGGCTCGTTCAATCCTCGAGCAAAGCATACAGTCTTTTTCTGTGCTGTGTTGACCAAATCCAAACTGAACCGAGCAAGCTGATTAAACTTATTCACGTACTCCCTCACAGACATATCCCCTTGCTTGAGTGCTAGGAAAATCTCCATCTGAAGGTTCTCCTCTGCTGACGATAAGAATTTAAGCCCAAACCTCTCTCTAAAGTCTGCCCAAGTCTCAACTGGCCTGGTAGCGTTGGTGACTTCCAACCAAAATGCAACTTCCTCTTTCAACAACCATGCTGCCAACTGAACTTTCCTATGGTCCTCTATATCAAAGATAATAAACAAGTCTTCTGTCTCCTTTAGCCAGTTTCGTGCCTCAACAAAGGTTTCAGTTCCAGCGAAGTTCTTGCCGCCCATTACTTTAAAGTCTTTGCATATTTTGGCAAAGGCGGTACCAGGAGGAGGAGGAACCGCGACCACTGGGGGAGGAGGAGGAGGGATGTCTGCCGTGCCCGCGTCGTTGGCCCTGGATTCTAAGTACCTTCGGAACCATCCAGGCACAGGTATTCCCTCAGGCAGGTTAAGATCAGCCACGCTGAAAACGAAAAGAAAAAGATTCAAGCGAGGAAACAAAGGAAAGTGCTAATGGCTTTTTGGGGAATAGCCTTTTTAAACATAAAACTTTTCTTGAAAAATGCTTCTTTATAAATGGTTTTGAAAATAGTTTTAGAAGGTTTTTAAAACTTTTTTCCTAGCCTAGTAACCTTCTGCTCTGATACCAAATGTAACATCCCACCTCCGCTAGGGTCACTCACAAAGGGAATGCACTAGTTTTGGTGGAATATTATCTAGGTAAACATGCACAGAGATATCACAAGGCAGAACATAAATAAAGCAGGGGTAGAAATTAAAAACCAACTTTTTATTACTTTCAAGAAAGAGTCAAAAACCTCATATATCCAAGATACAAATTATTCCATTACATCAAGTTCCAAAGAAGCATAAACTTAAGATAACCAAAAGTAAAATATTCCCCATAAATAGCAGAAGCAGCCATAGCATAGCTCAAGACCAAACCGTACATGAGCTGTCAGAAAGCAAGCCAAATCCAAGCTAAGAGCTAGTGTTTCCTCCCTGAGAACCGGGGGGGGGGGGACGAAAGAAAAAGAGGCGAAGGAAAAAGGGTCAGTCATAAAGACTGGTAAGCCTTAGTGACTTTCAGTATGAAAACTAGTAAAGGTAACATGATATGTGAAAACTAGAATTAAACATAAGGATGATAACAGAACTAGTAGGATAATTAAGATAACAAGATAAGTCAAGTCTAGCATCGCACGTTCAAGGTTCGCTGCACCAATTGTACTAGTATTCTAACCCATGTCAGGTATTAACCATGAAATGATCCCATGGCCCAGTATCATGAAGTGACCTATTACGGGGTCCTACGGTACGATCTACTAATCGATCGGCTCCCTACAAGTCCTAGATCGTCCTGTGTCTGTGTCATACGACCCTATCCTGAAATGTAGTTACCTGTGCTAGGTGCACCATAGGGTGTATCAAGTCCTATGGTGCCAACCACCAACACGAATCAAGCACGCACAGTGTAAATCTACGGGTGCCCAATGCCTGCTTTTTCAACTACGGACTACGTGCACGACCATAGCCCGCCTGAACCTACAATGGCGCACCTACTCAGCCGTCGTTCTGGTCGCTTATAATCAGCCCAGTAATCGTGCCCCACCCTGCCTAGTCCCAGGGTATCGTGATACATCTAATTGGGTTACTGCTGAAAAGGACCGCGTAACTAGGGTTTCTAATGGGTTAAGTGTTGTAATTCAAATTCGTGACTTAACCCTATCTAAATCATGTATCAAGTTGGTTAAGTGTGTTCAAGCGATTCATGACTTAACCCTATCAAATAATCGTGTCAAGTTGGTTAAGTATATTCAAGTGGTTCATGACTTAACCCTATTATGTGGCCTTAATTCATTAGTGCACGCCAACCTCTCACATTAGACTAACTGTTGTGGTTACTGGATTTGCCGGGCGGTTCCGGGAAGATTTACACCACAACATAGTCTAACCTCGGGTTTTACGTGCGATATGACCAACTACCCACATTGGATCCTATTGTTTGCAGCCGCTGGATTTGCCGGGCAGTTCCGAGCAGATTTACACTACACACTCAACCCAACCTCGAGTTGGCCATTTTCAAGTTATCTAATTGTCATGCCCACGTTCAAGTTTTCATGTCTAGATTCATGCCAAGTTTTCAGGTTATGTTTCGTGTCAAATCGTGTCAAGTTCATGTCCATATTCAGGTTCAAGTCATTACAACGTTCATTTTAAAGCTAATTTATGTTTTACCTAGTCTACCCAAATCGTATTCCCCTCACACGTAAACTCGAATCGATACAAATAAATCTAATTAGGGAATAACATAAAAAGGGACGGGTATAAGGTGGCAAAAGTGATTACTAGCATAGCCTGGTATGACTTGAAATAAAAGATTAAAACATTACTGGCATATGGAATATTAGCCTCAAACATAAAGATTCCAAATCTAGCAAAATAAGGTACTAGTCAAGATAACAGTTGTCATAAGGTGATAGTATATTCATGGTTACGATTGACATAAGGTGATAGCATAGTCATGGTAACGATTGACATATGGTGATAGTTATAAACATGTGACTAATAGCAGATTCAACATGATAATATGAGGGGTTTTCTTTTTGATTTACAACATGAATAGGCCCCAAATCAATGTCACAATATATCCAAAAGTCAAGATCCAAAATGAACAAGAATGGATGTAAAACGGTCATCATACATAAGTCCAATTTCAATTTACGACATATTCATATTACATTTACAATTTAAATCTGAAAATAACTGGGGCTTACAGATCATGGTTCGAGAATTAGAAAAAGAGAGTCGATGTTGAATCTTTATATGCTTAGTCAAGTCCTAATAGAAATCCCCAAATCAGCAATTACCTTAACGCAGTCTCAACGTAGAAGAAGCAGTCCCTCTATCAAACTTTTCAACCACAATTAGAGCAGCATAAGGTCAAAAAGAATTTTGTGTAGAGAGACTGATGTTAGGGGCTGTATTTATAGGGTCAGGTCAACGAATGTGGAAAGAAACGAGGCCTAATACATCAAAGTGAATCCAACTTCAGAAATGGGCTCGGGCACCAGGTCGACCGCCAGGTCGACACTATGGTCGACCTGGTCCTGGGTAGGTTGACTACCTAGTCGACCCCCAAGTCGACCTAGTCCTCGGCGGGAAATTTCCCGCCCAGTCCATTCCGAGGTTTGAAATTCGAATTTTGAATTCGAATTGAGCTGTTTTGAACTTGAATACTTCTGAAAACTTCGAAAGGTCATAACTTGGTCATACGGACTCCGATTTTCGAAAACTCGGACTCGTTTCTAAGCAGAATTTCGAGATGAACGCAATGGTGCAACCCGTTTCCCTTGATTCTTATTTTAAAAATTAATTCTGCCTTGATTTATGGTTATTACGTGTTATAAAAACACGGGTTGTTACAACCTACCTAGTCGACCTGGTCAGGTCTTGGCTGGCCTGGTCGGGTTCTGGTCGATTTTTTGAGTTCTGGTGTGTCACTAGGGCTGATTTGTCACTTACTAATTGGCTCCTCTTGGTGTGTATGGTCTGGATTCACTCAATGATCATCTGATGGCTCAAATCAATTTGAAATTCTATAATTACAACCCAACACTCAACTTAAATTCACACAAATAAAATAGAACTAGAGCCGTCATGCTGCCGGGAGGAAACTAAGAGTAGCCGTCAGTTGGAGAAAGCTTAGAGACGAGCAAAACTAAAGTAAAAACAAGATTCAAACAACGTTTATCTACCCAAAGGAAAGCATTGCAAATTCAAAACTCAGAAACCAGAACTCAAGTTCGTCGTTTGTTGAAAGTATAGTGATTTTTCCGATGGGAATAAAATTAAGACTTAATTCGATGTAAAATGGAAACGGAGTGATTATGTTGTGAATGGTACTGGGATGTTTGTGGTATAATTGACTTGATGTTGGTCCTATTATACATATAGAATGAAAGCAACATCACATACAAGCATATGGTTAATGTTAGAACTTACACCTATATGTTCATATGTTTAACAAAGTTGTATACATTTTTCTAAGTCCAAGTTAAGACTTATATACACATGTTCTATGTTAAGACCATTATGCCTACATGATTAAATCCCATGTATATGTTCTTATGTTCTTCGCAAGTTTGTAACTGGGTCCATGCCAAGTACCATTTAGTTTCACACGATTATTGCAAGTTTCATGTTATAAAAGGATACATGATTTGATCTAGTTCACGCATTTGGGTTAATGTCAAAAATAGACATTTTTGTGGACATGTAATAACTTTGTCACATGCTAGTTTGTGCTTAAAGTTATGTCTAGATAAAAATATGTTTAGGCTATGTTTTTTGCAAGTCTAAATTATGCCATTTCATGTGACATCTATTTAATTAGATTCTTATTTGAATGCAAGTTCACATGACAAGTTGAAACCCATGATTTATGTTTATTAGATCGCAAAGTTGCAAGTTCATATGTCACACACCCTTTATGTTATTTAGAATATTTCATGTTCTTGGCTTTCCCTTCTATGTTTATAAGTTGGGCTGAAATATCTAGCCCAACATTCATTATAATCTTGTGAACGTACAAACGGGGGAATATCATTGGGATTAAACATGAAAAATATATGTGTTGGCATGTTTGGCACATGCCAATAATTGATGACATTTAAATGGTATGAATTGCCATGCTTAAAAAGATAACGAACTTGGAAAATGGGCCATAACATTTACATATAACAAGTAAAAGAGACAAATATGTAAATTTAGAAAATACGAATATGTTTAACCCGAGGTTGGATTGAGTTGTGATGTAAACCTACCCGGACCCGCCCGGCTGTCCAGTAATCACAACAATACCTATCCAATGTGGGAGGTTAAGGCATTAAGCCCAATAAGGACCCGAGGTTAGACTGAGTTGCGGTGTAAATCTGCTTGGAACTGACCGGCTGTCCAGTAAACGCAACAATACTTGTCTAATGTGAGTGGTCTGTGCTTTAATGAATAGATTAAAGCTAGAATGAGGATGGTAGGGTTAAGTTAACTAAAACACTTAACCAATTCAACATGTTAATTAAGCTGATGGGTGGGGTTAGGTTAATACAGACACTTAATTACTTAACATGTTTGACTAGAAAACCCTAGTAACGGGTACCCATTTCAGCAGTAACCCAATTAGGTATCATGGTACCGTGAAACTAGGCAGGGTGGGGCACGGTTACTGGGCTGATTGTAAGCGGTCAAAGGCGACGGCGGTTGGTGCAGCAGTGTGGGTTCTAACGGAGTGCGTGCGTACACACACATCGGAGTAGACAAACAGGGAACTAGGCACCAGTAGTATACACAATGCATTCTAGAATTCTGTCGGGCCGCCATCATGAGATTGATACACCCCATGGTGGGACCAGCATAGGTATCTACAATCATTGGGGGCCGTATAACACATATGATTTTGCGAGTAGGAGCCGATCTTTAAAAAGGGGATCACTTCACCCCGATCATGGGGAGCCAATCGGAACTAATACAAGTAGGTGCAGAGGTATAGTGTGGGGTGCGATAGTATATTCGGTTCAAAACTGCTTTATCTTAGTTTATGATACTTTCATGTTTACAGTTTATACCTATCATGCCCTTTTTATTATTCTCATACTGAAGAGTCACTAGACTTACCAGGCTTTATGTCTGACTCTATTTTTCTTTCGTCTTCTTTTCTTTCGTTCCCCCCGGTCCATAGGGAGGAAACAACTCAGCTTAGTCAGACTCTTTGCAAGCTTCAAGATAGTAGATGTATGGTTTGGACTCGCTTTCCTTAGCTATGGATTTTGGACACGTTCTATGGGGATTTATGCAGTTTTAATTATGTTTTATGCTTCTTTATTTAATAATCAAGACATAAATGATGATGTAATGTTTCTGAATTTATTGTGAGACAGTTATGGACATGTTTTGTATGAACACGTATTTATGAAATGAAAGTCTGTTTGTTTCCGCTGCTTATATATATATATGTGTGTGTGTGTGTGTGTGTGTGTGTTTATATCTGTCTTGTGTTTTATCTGTGACTTTTACTTATATTCCTCCACCGAAGTTAAGGCATTCCCTTTGTGAGTGACCTTAATAGAGGTGGGGTGTTTCAAATCTAATCTTCATTCTGTTAATAAATACCATTACCGGTTTAATCCTGTTTACCGAGTTATTTTATAAATTCATATTCCCGAATTATTAAGTAATAATTATTCTATCTCATTTATAAACATCGTTTATAATCAAATTACTTGTTTTATTATAATTAAAACAAGTTATAATATCTAGCGCAATCAAAATTCAATTTTTATTTGAAATAGTTTTTTCTCTTTTTCAAAATCCAAAATAATTTTCATTTCGGTTAAATATACTTTTACAATATTTATATACAATTATTCCAAGTTCAATGTTATTCAAATATCCCAACACACTATAATTATGCATAGATGATTTGTCACATCATATAATGCAATATATGAAAAACAATAATATTATCCACAGATTTTAGTCAGAATCAATATAATCCAATATAATTCAAATATAGTCCAAACTAGATCCCTCCAACCAATTTACCTGCATCCACAGATGTTAATCAACATCAATATTATCCATTTCATATCAATATGAAATTTTATAATAAATAGGATCAATATTTAACCAATGTTTTATATGAATAACTGTATATATAACTTCAACCAATTTATAAGCAATTTGTCCATACAACCATCACACAACATTCAATCATTATTTATCAGTTCTAAAATATGATTATAAAATTATAGAACTGGACAGAGTTAGTGAGTTTTCTCACCTTGATCGTTAATCATTGTAAAACAATTAACATTGGTTGATTAAATCAGACGTTTTATTTGCCTAAAATTATAACAATCTCCAAATTATTCCAAACCAGCTCTACCACGTAGCCTGCGATCACCCAGTCCCAATGCGACAAACATTGTGAAATTCTGACGTCGTAAGGATGAGATATTAAATTTACAAGTTAACACAATATTTTATTTAAAACTTAAATATATTTAAATACTTGAGCTCACCATTCATCCTGGCTCAAAATCATTTCCATCTGTCTACACAGTAACTTTTCTCCTCCGTTTGAAAACTGATAACGTATATGCACATTAACAAGCTAATAAGCATATAAGTTTTAAAGCTAAACTTAATTTATTTTAAGTAATTGGGCTTTACCATAAATATATCAGTCCATGCAAAATAACACCCGCCTCCAGCATTATACTCCATCTTCCCCGTGTAAGCCAGCATATTCCTATATAGTTGATTTTGCAATATACCCAAGAAAGCCAGTCCAAATTTATCAACTGAAGATGATAACCTTTATTTCAATTTTTGGGTCTGGAAGCTTTGGTAAGCAAATTACTAGTTTTCTATTTCTCTCAAAACATCAAGAACTCGCCACCACTTTCCCCATTCATGTGTGCATTATGCACTACCCTTCCATGTATGCTTGTAATTTCCAATGCCCATTTTAAAGCTCCTTCGCCCTCCATGTCATTTTCTTTCTTCCATATATATATATATATATATATATATATATATATATATATATATATATATATATATATGAAAATTGGTACTCTTTACTGCTAATACCAATATAAAACCTCCTTTATATGCCTCGCTAAAACCCTTAGTCAAGCGGAAGTGGTATGCGAGGATGGCGAAATATTGGGAGATAAAGCTCAGTATGCTGAGAACTCGAAAGGAAAAGGCAAAGGAAAAATATAAGAGACTGTGCACATTCATGATCATAGCCAAGTTAACATGGTTAAAACTTTCAACAGCGTTAGCTACCTTATTGAAGTTGATTTGGATGACCATGTCACCTCACATGAAAAGAACCAGGCTAGTAACAAGGTAATCCAAAATGAAGATGTGAATACAAATTAAAATAACGAGGCATTACAAAGCATTAACATTGCTGCCTTTCCCAGCGATGTTATGTATAATTTACCTTTAGTTCATAATGTGCCAGTACGTTGTGGTACTAGTGCTAGCATGACTCAACAAAAGCTTGATGTCAACACGGTGAGAATCCCTGCCATACCTTTATCTGGCAATCACACTTCTGAGAATTGTGTTACTCTGGTGGTGATAGCGTTAGATGGTCCAAACATGCGTGTCCCTTTGAGTAATACTACTGAAACAGTTTTCGATGTCAATAAGTTGACCCAACATGATGAACAACATATGTCATGTGTTAATGTGAAAGAATCTCTGCAACCTCCTGTAGTTACAAGTGTGGACTGATCCCAACAGATACACCCCCTATTGAAAAATGTGCTTCCTATGGAAGAAGCAATGACCATGGATGACCAAAATGCAGTTAAAAATATGAAACAATTATTTTTTGAGCTACAGGAACTTATGACTATTAACCAGTCCATCCTTGCCATGAAAACAGTTGAAACCATGCACGACCATCTATTGGAAACAAAAAATGGGAAACTCCTTGAACTAAATGAAGATTTCACTAAATGTCTACGGGTACAGCTTGATTTAGCATGTGATACCAATGAGCTATCCAGAAGTATTGCAACTCAGCACCTTGACTGCATTACTTCCCCCCCAGGTCACAAACCTCCTATGGAATCCCAATTCTATGAAGTGGCAAAAAAATCAAGGATACTCAACTTAATTTGGGTTTTAAGCTTGGCAAGCAAACCTCCATGGATTCTTCCATCTCCAAGATAAGAAATACTATCCACGAAGTGCCGCAGGTCCAAACCTGATCTACGGAAAACAGTGCACCTAAAAGTAGTTTACTATGATGATGCAAAACGTATGTGCTTGGAATATCAGAGGTGCGCACTCGGATCTCAAACTCGACCGATGTAAGCTTCTGATTAGAATTTTTAATTCATCTGCCATAACTATTCTAGAAACGAAATTAAATGAAGCCCTTTCCGCAAGAGCAGCCAGGTATATTAACTCTAATTGGATTATGATTAATAATCTGTCGCATGCTAGTTACGGTCGTATCCTAATTCTCTATGATCCCGTAGTTTATGATTTTGCCATAGAAAATTTGTCAAGTCAACACATGCACTGCCTAGTTAAGCACATTTCGTCCCTTACCCCCTTTTTCTATACTTTTGTGTATGCCTTTAATACCATAGCTGCGAGAGAATCGTTCTACAATTTGTTACCATCTCTTAAACAATCGTCTAAACCTTGGATTGTTTGTGGCAACTTTAATACACCCCTCAGTCTTTCTGACAGAATAGGTGGAACTACTGTTTCTTTGAATGAAATTAACCACATCAATATTGTTGTCGCTAGCTCTGAGTTACTTGAAATGAAAGCGGTAGGTCCGCTCTTTACTTGGAACAATAATAAACATGACGGACCTCGCACCTTTTCTAAAATTGACCATACTTTTTGCAATGTCTCCGCCCTTGATAAGTGGCCATACCTTTATAATGAGTTGTTACATCCTATATTATCTAACCATTCCGCTCAAATTATTCATATTAGTGAACAAGTGCTTGATAGGAAAACAAACTTTAAATTCTTCAATTCCTGGACGAATGATAATGATTTTTGTGACACTGTGCAAGCTGTGTGGTCGAGTCCTTGTTTTGGAAATCCTATGTTTGTGCTTCACAAAAAATTAAGAGCGCTTAAAGATGCTCTCAAACGATGGTCTAGTACCAGATATGGCAATGGTAACTTGCTATCCCCAAATTGGTATATTCAACTTTTGCAGATCCAAAATCAAATGCTCCAAAACCCAAATGATGGGGCGCTTGTGCAATTGGAAGCAGAAGTCTCAATGAATCACATTAATGCTCTCCAAACTGAAGCTCAAATGAATAAATAGAAGACTAGGATGTGATGGTTTGAAGATGGTGACTGTAACACTGCCTACTTTCATGCAGTTCTTAAGGCGAAGCAAAGAAAGTAGGACACCCATCAAGTAACGGACATCGACAATCAGGTACATACTAGTATGGTTGATGTTCAGACTGCCTTTGTGCAGTATTTTACCAAGCTATTTGGAAATGAAAGCAACTTCCCTCCTCATCTTGACAGTATTAACCCATACATGCTCCCCAAAATTACTGTTGAATAAAGTGACTTTCTTTCTGCTGCCATTACTGACCTTGAAATCAAAGATTCTATTTTCTCCCTCAACTCCAATTCGTCGGGAGGTCCCGACGGATTCAACGCTTAATTCTACAAACATTGTTGGGTCATTATTGGCAGCGACATTAGGAATGCGGTTTTAAATTTCTTTCATAAATCTAAGATGATGGGTTCATTTAATAACACTATTATATCCCTCATACCTAAACATGAAAATGCTAGTAATGTTAATGACTATAGGCCCATCTCTTGTTGTAACACAATTTACAATTGTATTGCCAAAATTCTAGCACGTAGATTGAGCACTATTTTGCTGCATATTATCTCGCATAATCAGTCCGCATTTCTTCCTAAACACAATATACTTGATATTGTGTTACTTGCTCATGAACTTATCAAAGGCTATAATACCAAACATATCTCGCCACGTGCTATGCTTAAGCTGGACATTAAGAAAGCCTTCGACTCTATTCAATGGCAATCTATTATTCGTATTTGAGTTTCATGAATTTCCCTGCTAAGTTTACTGCCTGGATCTACAAATGCCTCAGTACTATTCACTATTCCATTAACGTCAATGGTAACTTGGCTGGTTTTTTCGGTAGCGAACAAGGTATTCGGCAGGGAGACCCCATCTCCTCTTTCCTCTTTATTTCTATCATGGAGCTGCTCACAGGTATGATAAATCGTCTTGTTGATGACAATCTTTTCACGTTACACCCCAAATGTAAGTGTCCCTGTATTACTACCTTGATGTTTGATGACGACTTGATCATTTTTTGCAAACTAGACGATAAAATGCTAATTAACATCATGAAAACTCTTAACCAATTTTACTTAATGACTGGCCTTAAGATAAACTATGAAAAATCGGAAATCATGACTGCTGGAGTTGATGATTTACGAAAACTCCATATTAACACCATAACTGGTATGACTATTAGTGGTAGTAATTCTACTTGTCTTGGTCTTCCGCTTGCGACGTCTAGAATCACGACAGCGCAGTGTCTCCCTTTATACGATAAGATAACTAAAACCCTTGAATGTTGGTCGACTAAACTTCTTTCTCAAGCCGGTTGGATTACACTTGTCAAATCAGTTATTATAGCGATGCAAGTTTATTATGCTAGAACCTTTATACTCCCTCAAAAATTGATTAGCATGATTAAGACCTCCTTTATGCGATTTATTTGGAAGGGAAATACTCATGTGACATATCTTGCTCCTATATCGTTTAAAGTTCTTGAAAAACCTATTTCTAAAGGAGGTTTTGGAATATTTGATATGACTTTATGGAACCAAGCTGCATTAACGCAACATATCAATGACATTGTTGGACATAAACAAAGTCTTTGGGTGAGTTGGTCCTACTATCATGTGTTAAAAAATAATTCTTGCTGGAACGTGGCTCCCCTCCAACACCACAGCTGGACTTGGAAATCTCTAATTAATCTTAGACCTAAAGCTCTCCTTTTGTTTAAATAAGGTACTAAGAGCTTTGACTCCATTCGGTTTTGGCATGATCCCTGGGTTGCGTTTGTGTTCATTACCAGTACCACTTGTTGAATACTTAGATATCTTGCAATCCGGTATTCCCTTCAATAGCACTATCCAGAATGTTATGCACGGAAATGCCTTTGCTCTTCCAAACTCAAAAAATCAAAACATCAATCAACTGTGGCAAAGAATTCAGGCGGTTGCTACCACTGGCTTCAGTGCTTGCAATACTATATGGGACACAACAGGTGAGCAGTTCCACATTTGTATTTTTTATAAAGCTTTGCATGGTGTTTCAAGCATGACAACTTGCAGGTTGCACAAATCTATTTGGCGATGTGACAACAATGCTAAGGGGAACCTCTCTTTATGGAAAATCAATGCTGGAGCTCTGCTAACGAAAGAAAGACTTAGTGGCTTTGGAATGTCGGTTGATGAGAAATGTGTCTTCTGTAACTTATTGATGAAAACTTCCTCGCATCTCTTCTTTGATTGCATTGTGACTAGCGCGCTGTGGAGAGAAGCGTTGGGTCAGATTGGGGAAGGTGCCTCTTCATTCACTGGCTTCAGCAGATGGGAAAAAAATTAAAAGGAAGATTGGAAGCAAGAATGATAAAGCTCATATTTTTTGCCACGTTTTGAAGAAGATCGCCAATCACATTTGGAGACAACGCAATGTTCGAATCTTCGAAGCTAATAAAGCGATGAATTATGGTCAATGGAAGCATTTGATTTGGTGCGACATTAGAGATGGGCTCAAATTTCTAAAATTTACTTTCGACCCTAGTATTTTTGGCTAGCACGTTCACTAGCATGACTTGTAAATATGTATCTCTTGTTAGTTTCTTTTAGACATTGGTATGCCTTGTATCCTCTGTTTTCTCTTTGCCTTTTCTTCTCCTTATGTGTATCTTTGTACTCGGCTTTGGTATACCAATAAAATGGTAGGGGGCCATTTAACCCCCGTCGGCTTTGCCAAAAAAAAAAACCTGTAACCCCCTAATCTAAATGGGTGCCTTACAGGGAAAAAGGGCATATATAAATTTGGTATTTGGTATACAAATTTCATGCAAAGACAAAAGAATACACTAAAAACCAGAAAATACAAAGTATAAAGGAAATATCAAAAGCCCACTTCAAAGCCCATTAAGGCCCACACCAGAACATGTAGACTTCTTTATCCAGTATCTATCAATTTAACACCAACGGTCAAGAAATTCACAGTTCATTAAGTTTCGCTCTGATTTACTCCCATTATTATTCACCAGATACTTCACTTCTCTTTCAATTAACTTCAAATTGGTCGATGCTGATCTTTTTCGATTTTGAAATATTCTAGAATTCCTTTCTTTCCACAACAAGTAAATGGATACTGTAAATGCACCATAAGCAATATCTCGCAACTGATCCTTCTTTTTAAAAGCAAAGTTAATACATCTAGCTTCCTCCTTCAAGCTTGGATGAATCATAACAGGAAGTGAAAGTTTATGCTTCAATGAAATCCATACAAATGAAGAGTAGTCGCATTCAAAAAATAAATGTTGAATAGATTCTGGCTGAATTTCACATAGAAGGCATATGATACTTGATACATTGCCAGATCGAGCAATTTTATCCATTGTATTCAATCTTCCCATAGTTGCAAGGTAAGAGATAAAAGACATTCTGTTACTATTCTTTTAATGCCAAATGACCTCAAATGCAATGTCTTTTTCAACATGAACTCAAACATTTTCCCATGCTTTATGAAATGAAAAGGAAACTCCATTTCCCCATTCATAGAAATCAGGATTTTGTTGGGAAAAAATTTAATTGAATTAATTTCATTAATCAATTCTATTATGGAAGGATGAATATTTGGATCCAAAATATCATTTCTAATAATGGAACTGACTTTTTGGTTTGCATTACCCATCATATATAGTCTGTCATACCCCAGCAGGTCCACCAAACAACTACTATTAATCCAAGGATCGAACCAGAGATAATTATCTTCCCCATTTATAATGATTTTATTGAATAGCTGTTTGTAATTAGTTCTAAGCCTTAACATAGTTTTCCGAGTTGATGAAGCATTATTATCAATAGGTAATGACCAGAAATGCTTCTCTTTACAATGTCTATTAAACGTCCATTTGCTCCATAAGGACTTCTCTACTAGAAATTTCCATAATAGTTTGATGCATGCAGCTTTTTTTAACTCTGTAAAACCCTTAAGACTAACCTCACCTTCATTTCCTGGTTTACATAAGTCCTTCCAAACCACTTTATGAGAAGAACCTCCCAAAAAAAAAATCAGAGCAAAGAGCTTGTAATTTTTCTAAAGTATACTCAGGTACCTTGTATATGAATAGCCAGTACAGGATAATAGGGGCAATGATTCCATTAATTAGTTCAGCTTTACGTGCAAAAGAAAGCAGATTGGTTTCCCATCCTTGAGTCTTATTCAGCACCTTTTGAATTAGTTCATTACATTTATCATAGTGTAAATAATTAGATGAGATAGGCACTCCCAAGTATTTTATAGGCAAATGGCCTTTCTTAAAACCAAGAATATTCAGAATTTCAGCAGAGTTTCTCACCAAGTTACTAAAGAATACCTTGGTTTTTAGAGAATTAAATTGTAAAACCTGCATGATCGCTGAGCCTGTTGAAAACCATCTTTAATGTTGCTGCATTTTGAGGAATAGCCTTTATAAAAATCATTAAGTCATCAGCTTATAATAAGCGAGATATAATTGGCTGAATATTACTACTAGGTTGAAATGTCTTTCTATGAGTTGCTTCATCCATTAGATAAGAAAAAAACTACTTAGAGATTGGAAAGAGATATCGAGACAGGGGATCTCCTTGGCGTATTCCTCTTATAGATGAAATGAAACCCTTTGGAATGCCTTGAATCAAGATTGAAAAGTAGCCGTAGACATACATTCATAAATAAGATTTATGAAATGAACAGGGAACTTTATGTGATGCATAATTTGACAAATTCCCTACTAACTCTATCATATGCTTTTTTGTAAGCATACTTTAACACAAAACTTAGGCAAACCTTTCTTCTTAAAATCTATTAAAAGCTCATGAACCAATAATATGTTGTCTCCACTATACCTTTCCTTAATGAACGCACTTTGATTCTTAAAGATTAAGAATGGCAGAAAATGCTTCAGTCTATTGCACTACACTTCAGCAAAAAAATTTGCAATACACATTACAACATGAAATAGGCATATAATATGTAATGTCAATTGGTCTCCCATTTTCGGGAATCAAAGTTATGAAGGTGTGATTAATGGATTTATTTAATTTACCTGAGTTGAAAATATCTGATATAGAAGCCAACAAATCACCTTTGATTTCTTCCCAATGCTTTCTGAAAAACTTTGAATTTAGCCCATCAGGCCCAGGACTAGAGTCTTCTTTTATAGAGAATAAAGCTTCTCTGGCACTTGTTTCAAAAGAAAAGTTTGGCCTTGTTCATTTATAGTAGCAATTGTTTGGAAACTTTGTATAGGAGTAGTACTACCTCCATTAAACAATTCAGAAAAGTAGCTTATAGCCTCTACTTCTATTTCATCTGGTTTAAAAATCATATTGCCTCTTGGATCCATTAATGCTCTAATGTGGTTAAAAAATCTTCTACTCGTCATATGAGCATAGAAGAATTTTGAATTTGTGTCACCCTGATGTAGCCATGACACTTTAGCTTGCTGTTTGAAACCATCAAAATATGTCTTTTATAACCTTTGATAATCTAGTTTTGCCTGCAGATAATTTTCGTATAGCAAAATGTCCTCTGGATTTTGTTCAACTGCTATTTCCACACTGGCAAAGAATTTCTCAGCATTACTCAGATTAGCATCATTTTTTATTCTCACTTTATTCCATTTTTTCGACTCTGCTTTAATAATTTTCAACTTCTGAAGCATTTGATAACTTTGAAACCCCCATACAACACAATTTAGACCTTTAGAAACTGCATCTCTAAATCTAGTCAAATTGCACCATTCATTTTTGTATCTAATAGGAAAACCCTTCTCATTTTGAGATGGATTCAGATCTACTAAAATAGGGTTATGGTCATTGGAATGTTGTGAAAGTGATAATACTTTCATACTTACAAATTGTTGAAGAATAGGATTATTTTCCAAAACCTTGTCAATTTGGGTTGCAATGTCCTTTCTTCACCATGTAAACTGAAATCCCATAGGCTTAATTTCTGATAAGGACGTTTGAATATTGAAATTATGAAATGCTCTAATATGTTGGCAGGGCATAGGCAAGACCTCTCTCTGATCATTTGGAGACAAAACATTATTAATATCTCCCATAAGGATCCAATAGTTAGAAATTAATGAAGAGTCATTGACCAATATTTGCCATAGGTTTAATCTTTCAACAAAAGAATTATTTGCATATATCATAGATAACACCATTGAGAAACCCCCTTTACTATTTGCAGTCACTGTAATTTGTCGAAAAGAAGATGAAGTACTAACAAGATCCCACACATTAGCATCCCAAAGAAGAAGAATACGACCTTTAGAAAGATCAGTATTATTAGTCATGTATTTCCTGGAAGTAGGAAGTACAGACGCAAATAAAGCCAGATTTGAAGTTGACAATTTATTCTCTACTAATCCAACAATGGTTATTTTAGTTTTAGTTAGGAGTTTGAACACATCTTTCATACGAGAAAGAGTGTTCATACCCCTAACATTGCATGCTAATATTTTCATTTAATTACAAATGTGCTCCTAGTAGTTCTTTTAGGAGGAGCTTTGATTGAAGCATTATCATTATCCTGCAAATAATTAGAATTAGGATCAACAAACCCAGATACATCAACTACTTTTCCTTTTCCCTTATTTCTCCGCTTTTCACCTTCTTTAATTACTTCAGCTATATTTTGTAGATCATCAGGAAGAATATCATATGGAAATTTAGTATTCAAAAATGACAAATCATCTACAGTAGCAGAAGTTTCCTGTTCAGAGATATCAGCATCATTTATTTCCTCATTTGTTTCATTATTGTCATGAGAAGAAGAAGAATCAGAATTATCATTAGTAATCCATCGGTTTCTTTCAATTCTTCATGCATACTATCATCATGTCCACATAGCTTGCACTTATCACATTTGTCAGGTACAAATTCATACTCAACTATAACAACTATTTTCTCACCATTATGTAACATAACAGGAATAGAATTTTTGAGTTCGGTAGCAGAATCAATAGAAATTAGGACTCTCGCATATTTTATAAATCTTCTGGCATTAGCGTTTTCATCGATTAATAAAGGTTCAGCTATAAAGCTTATAATCATTTGTATGGCTTCTTTTGTCCATAACTCCATAGGTAGATGATGTAATCTAATCCAAATCTACTCTATATTGCTTTTCTTTTTATTAAAATAATATCCAGGAATCCACTCATCCACCATTAACAATCGACCAAAATAAGATTGCGTCGAGCTCTCAATAATACGAGAAAAATCTATCTGATTCTCAAATTGCACAACGAAGTTATATGAAAGAGTAATATGCACATTGAAATTACCAGAGGGTTTCCATACTCATTTGACAAACTCCTTCAATTTTATAGTTGATAATCTGAACTGAATTGGAATAAGAGAAATTGTATTCGTCCAAACATCTTCTGGTTGATTATAGATTTTCTCAGGAATCGCCACCAGATCTGGGGAAGGTTTAACAAATTTCAACTTTCGATCGTTCACTTTAGCTGAGATCTGAGAATTTTTAGCATTCTGATCTAAGGAAGGGAGATTTGATTATGGACTGTTTGATGAAGAAGATTAAAGGGGATTAAATTTTGAAGAAGATGGATTAGATCGCGGCAATTTTGATCGAGAATTCAAATCAGAGGCAGGATCTGCCATTAAAGTTGGAAAACAGTTGGAATTATATATATATATATATAATATTATTTGTATTTATAAACAGACATTTCGGCCAATGCTTGAAGACAATACCACGTACCCTTCTTTCAAATGAAGTAAAGCAACCACCTACTCCTTGTGTATTTCACCACTACATCTAACCCTTTGAACCCCACGTCCCATTTCTGTTGCTCTTCTTCCATGAATCCAAACAGATCCCGCATGCTCCTCTATTTTATATATATGCCTTGCTATTTTTCTTTTCTATTTTTTATAATTTGGGCTTTACGTATCTGCCCATTCAAAAACGATTTGCTCCCTTATAGTACTACTTCTTCCCAAATAAGGAAATAACTCCTGCACAAAACTCAAATGCCATAGCCGAGTTATTTCCATATCCCCATCTCCACTGTTCCATCACAAAACCCACTCCTTCCATAACCATTCTTCTCCTCCTCCAATCTTCTTCCTCCCCGAAGCCATTAGATTAAACTCGCACTCACCTTCTGAAACTCGCGATAACCACCTACACGCACGGCCGACTTTTGTACGATAGCTTATAACACCAATTCCACCAAAATCTTGTGAGCAAGTGTTATCTCCTACCACGACTTCAAGTATATACGCTAATCTGAGCATCCATGCTTCCAATTCCATGGTTTCTAGTCCACTGCTATATGAAGGCGGTGAATAAAAATATGTTAGAATGACAAAAATCACATATCAAAATGGAGTGAAACATCATACGAGTTCATATATATATATATATATATATATGTTTCGGATTTTGTTGAGTAGTCTGGGATTTTATAAAAAAAATTGCAGAACACGTTCCTCATGTTTGATCTCACTGAAGCAAAAGAAAATGGTGAATGCCTTCTCTGGATTACATAAAGGAAGGAAAATATGATAGGATCAAAATCCTTTCCTAGTGGTGCAACCATTGTATGCGCAGTAGGCATTGCAGAAGAAATGGATGTGTGCAGGATAGGATCACTGAATAAAGGGACAACATGTCTAAATCTTTTGGGTGGCTTTTATTTGAAAATACACTAAAGTTGGGAAAGATAGGTCTGCGTTTAAGAAGTTTAGGGTGGCATTTTCCTTCTGCATGTAGAATCGGTCAGTAGTGAAGTTGTGACACACCACGACCGTTAATGTCACTCATTAAGAGAATGCATTAAGTTTCCCGAAGCGTAATAGGTATACAGTAACAGAAACATTACAAGAAAGATATAAAATAACAATGGAATTTAAAATTTTATTAAGCAGAAAATATCGTAGTGCAAAACATGGTTAAGTCATATATCTGAAATGCATAAAAACCCAGTATATCATTAAAACTTCTATTTTGTACTTAAAACATTGGAGTAAAATAATAAAAAAAGCAAAATCCCCAAAATATAGCCATAGTACAGAGATATGAAATCAAGTCGTACATCTAAACATCTCCAAGCAAGATGAAAGTAGAGTCCTGATCAAGCTTGAGTATTCCCACCCTGAGAACCTGGGGGAGTGGGGGACGGAAGAGAAAGAAGAGGAAACAAAATAGTTCAGACATAAAGTCTGGCGAGTCCAGTTACTTTTAGCATATAAATAAGTAAAAGTATCATGACATGCATATAAAGTGGATAAGAGAGATAACACCATAAAAGGAATGTATGACAAGGTAAACAGGATAAACATGATAGAATATATTGCGCTTCTCTAATACTTTCTCTTTCTCTACGTCGATACTAGTATAACCAGAATGAGATGATCCCAACAACTATAAGATGGTAGACTTAGGCGTACTTCTAATGAGAGGTTTAACCCTATACAATCAACATGCAGCCCAACATACCGGAGTTACCCCTAAGGATAATAATGGGCTCCTAAACATACCAGAGTCTAGATGTACCCTAATTACTACCCCAACCGATCGGCTCCCTACTCCGTAGATACCATGTGTTGGCCCCACAGTAGAATGTATCACTTCCTAAAGTGGCAACCCTTCATTTCCAGGATATGCACAACCATATCTACAGGTGTCACATCATCTAAACCTCCTCTTCTGGACCCATGCACACATATGACTCCGTCGGAATGCGCCACCCACACTGTTCCCCACATTTGGATCTTTTACAATCAGCCCAGTAAACGTTCCCTAACTCCGGCCTAGTTTGGAGTACTCGTTTGATACCTATATATGGGTTACTAACTAAAACGGGTCCCACACACAAGATGATACAAGCTTCCCCCTACGCTTGCATCCCCACTAGGTTTCCCACAAGTTATGCCATACCAGAGTAAAAGATTGCATAACCCCACAGGTTAAGTTTGTAGGCCTATGTATAAATATTACCTACCAACCCAAGATATACTTACCCTCCCACTGTTTCATACAAGTTTACTTAACCCCTACTCAAGTTAACATATAAAATCCCTATGGATTCAACTAGGTTAAGTATTCAGGTTTATTACAATAAATATGGTTATAATGTACTAGACCTCCCATATTAAGCCTATAACTTGTGGATGCCGGATATGCCGGTTGGCTCCGGGCAGGCTTCCTTCACAAGTAGGACTTAACCTCGTGTCTTAGCACGTCACGTGTTTATGCACTTAGACCCCTCACATTGGATTCACCGCTTGTGGTCGCTGGATATGCCGGTCGGATCTAGGTAGATTTCCACTACAAGTGTAATCTAACTTCGTGTCTAAGCGCAGTTATAGTTTCTGATTACTGTAATTCTAGGCACCTTCATTATTAACAAAATATTCCTATGTCATTATAGGTTTTCATGCCCCATTCCCAAGTCATGTTCATAATGAATCATATGCCCCAAATTAAGGTCTTTAATCATAGTTTAGTTTATGCACCAAATCTATATTCATGTATTACATTCAAGCTCTGCCCAATTTCCCAATACAAGTTATGCCCAATTTCCTAATATAAGTTATGCCCAAATTTAACGTTTTCCCCTCATTACCAGTTTAACGCATTCGCATATTTCAACGGCATGCCTAGGCTTGAAGGTAGCCTGACTATAAAATAAAAAGGGAAAAGAAGCAGGGAAAAGGACAGAAATGATCATAATAACGAGATTGACATATGACGGTAAAATAGGCATAGCAACTAATAAACATACGGTGACAATGTTGAGCATAATGATAAGATAGGCATTGAGGGCAGATCTAATGAACATGTGATAGTAGAATTGATTCTAACATAAAAGGGACATCATAAACAGGCATGATGAGATCTAAGTAATAAATTAGATCAACAAACAATAGAAGATCTGAAATGATAAACAGGTAAAGGCTTAGATCTAGTTCATAGTCATGTCAGAATAACTTAATTACATAGGTTATAGCAGATCTAATATGATTCAAATGGTTACAGGTTTAGATCCGAGTTATAGTCATGTCAAGATTAACTTTTAAGTATTTATATCTAAAATTAACATAGTTACACTATGATTGGATCTAAGAAATAGAAGAGGGATTGTAGATGTTGAATCACAAATCTCTAAATTATTCTAGCTCTCGTTGTAGAAGAAGAACAAGCTATTTTAGTCTAGGAAGAGGCAGCGCTTAGTCCTCCATTGTTTTTGAGTGAAGAAACCAATGGATATAGGGTCTTATTATAGCCTAGAACCAACGAATCTGGTCAAGAAAGGAGTCCACGTTCAGAAAAATGAATTCTACCTTGGATCTTGCGGGGGGTTAACCCCCTCTAGTGTGTCGATCCAGGGGTCGACACCCACTTGATGGGGTCGACCCAGGGGTCGACATCCCTTTGATGGGGTCGGCACCCTAGGCGGGAATTTTCCCGCTCCCCTTTTTTGCATGAATTTTGAATTGTTTTGAATTCTGGATTAATTATATATATATTCTTCTTATGTGTATAAAAACTTCAAACCTTAATAAGTTCTTCATACGGTGTCCGTTTTATGCAAACAGGTGTCTATTTTGACCAGAATTCTGAGACGAACTCAATGGCGCAGTCCGTTTCACTTAATTCTAAATATTTAATTAAGTATTCTTTAATTTATCATCTTTAGTGTTGTTAAATTACGGGGTATTACAGAAGGGTCCGTAAGGTCTGCATTGCTATTTTTAATTTGCATATGCCTTTATATTTAAGTTATAAAATATGGGTACTACGTCACATAATACTTCATTTATATATGAGCCGCCAACGACAAACCTAAAAATACCGTTGTGTTGACCAATGTGCTATGATCCTAGAAATATAATAAAATAGACAAGTTAAGTTATTTTGTGAAAGTCCATAAATGTTGATTTAGGGCGCAAAATACGTTAAACAAAAGTAGCTTATTTTCCAAAATAAAAATTTCGAAAAAATTATATAAATTAAATTAAGAATACATCTTAAAAATCTTTTTCAAATTTGAAACAATATTTAATTATATTTAATAAATTGTTATGGCTTATAAATGATTCTATAACGACTTTTTGAAAATTTGATTTGGATATAACTTACAATCTATAAGACAAAATCTCGATTTTTCATTTCCGTTAGAAAAATACAATCAATTAGATTCGAATGTTTCTTGTTTTGAAGAAATCTGCTATAAAATGTATCGTGTATACTTAGTTGAAGTTCGAAACGAAAATTATGAACTACCACGACGTTACAAGGTCGTTTATAATTATATTAAAATTAATACGTTCAAACATCATTTATAAATATATTCTCTATTATAATTAAATTCTAAACTGAATTACATTTCTTACGTTATCTTATTCATACAATATTGCCAATTCAATAGTTTCCAACTATTTCAAAATTAAATTTTCTTATTCCACTATTTATATTAATTAAATACTCAAAATATTAGAATTCAAACCATTTAAATTATCAAACCACTATATTAAAATAATTAAATTAATTAATTATTAAATCGCTAAAATTTTGGGGCGTTACATTCTTTCCTCCTTAAAAGAAATTTGTCCCTGAAATTACTAAGGTAGAAAAAATGTTACGAACCCTATTATAACCAAGTTAAAAATCTTCTGTTTTACCTCTTAACTTCAGTTTCAATTGAACCAACTTATTTTCATTAAATTATTAATTTATTAATTTATCCGTATCAATGTATACTTCCAAAAAAAAAAAAATCTGAAAACTACCTAACACCTTAAATTTTCGAAAAATTTCGCCAACATCTTCTATGCATAGCTTAATCGATACAACTAAACTCGCCTCTCGAGGCCCTCTCCAATTTGAAAGGAAATCAAACAACCGAACAGCATGCCAAACAGGCTTATATATCTCATATTCATATAGAATATCAACTTGTATTTTTGTCGGACATCCAAATCATTCTCTCCCATTTGCTATCACTTTAGCATATATCCATGCATCCCCAACTGATCTCTAATCAATTCATCCCCAAATCAATAATTCTCTTATACCCAATCCATTTCGAACTCCAGTTCCAGTCTGAATTCCAAATTCTTACTCAAAAATCCAATTCCATTCCAGATTATCTTTAATCCTATCCAATTTTATTTAACTGAGTTTAAGTAAAATTCTAATTTATTTATGCACTTTTACCATTTCAATTTATTTAACTCCATAAGTTAAATTTAAATTTAAGAATTCAGATTCCTGGGTTTTATTTCAAATCAGTTTGATATCATAGCAATTCAAAATATTTGAATTTTTGATAATTTGTTTCCTCAAACAATTCAAAGAAAAAAAATTGATAGTGATCCATCACTTAGAAACTCGAAAATGAACACTGATGATGTCACAATCCATCATCGTTATTATTTTCCAGCAACTGAAGTGAGAATACTATGTCACTTCCAAAACTTAATTCCAAACACTTTCATTTTTAAATTACTTCAGAATATCCTTTTTGATGCTTGGAAAACATTTCCAAATTCACCCAGGATTTTAAAATTTCCATATATTTAATTCAACACTCATTTCCAAAATACCTTTCAAATTTCCGGAATTTTAATTCCAATCCTGGTTTAATTTCAGATTTAATTCTCCTGATTTTTCATATTACAATTATAGGAATTCTGTTTGGTTATCTATAGCCATCTCAATTATATCCTTATGTGACATAATAATAACAATATACGCATCCATATATAATAATTTTAGAAAATTATTCTTTTTATATCAAAATATATTTTCGGGTAAAATTATTCCATCTACCCGGCTTTTAAAACAATACTGTGCCAAATTACTCTATTCAAGAGTTTAGAAATACTTTTCGATACAGTGTGCACTACGATATCGACCAGAATTTTTAAACCATTTGACAAACGAAGCAACACAATATAAAACAATTTTATATCAATTAATAATTACACACTCATATATACACGCTCAAACTCAATATAGGGTATTACTAACCCCATCTCTACTAAGTCATGCCACAGAGCCAAGGCAATCACTTACCCTTCAGCTCTGATACTACTGTAACGGCCCTAGGGATTTTCGACGTCGAAAATCAACATAAAACCCCATGTCGACTATTCAAGTATTGAAAATACCAGGTCATTAATAGAAAGAAGTTAGAGGCTGAGGAATAGAAAGAAAGAAAGTTAGAATAGAAGAGGAAGAAGAACATAATAGGATAAAATCACACGAATCTCACAATGGAACAAATAAAATATAATATATAACATAACTTTTGAATAAAAACTTATATCTGTACTTAGTATCATGTCAGAGTACAACACATATATACAACATCAGGAATAAATATAAATAAATAACGATGAAGCTTCTGGCTTTAAGCTCCTTCAAGTGTACTATAACGCCTGAACTTGACTCCTCGTAGAAATTTGGACACCCAAGAGTTTAGGATAAACAAAAACAAAAAAAACTCTGGTCAGTCATGGAATTGGTGAGGGTAAACTCCAACCATATTGTTTAATGTTGAAAACCCTTTGAAAGAAAAGGATAATGGTAAGACAGCCCACACATAAACATGGACGGTTTTTACCTTACTATAACCCAAAACATTTTTAATATGAAATCCACTGATATTATAATAATGTCTAATAAAATAAATAACCAAATAGCAGAACGCTTGCATCTCACGCTCCATATACATAGTATAAAATCAAAACCCATAGGGCACTTATTGGAGATTGGATTCCAACTTTGACAAGGAATGGGACCACCTTTCGATCAGTGTACTCTATAAGGGATACACTGGGGCTCAACAAGAACATCTTGCAACCCGACCACACATGACCAGTTACTTATTTAGCTTGAGTAGATAGAATGTATTATCACCCACGGTTGTTGTTCGTCCAACCATAACCCATAAAATACAAAAGCGAAAGAAGAACAAATAAATTTTCTCTAGATCGGTGATAATACGCCCCGCTTGGGTATGACCCAAATAGCCATGCTGCCTACCCGATTTTTGTCATTTCTCGGTTGTGAGGATTGAAGTCACGTTTATTCTTCTTGAACATCTGGCCACAATCACTTTGAATGCCACATTGTCAAACCTATCAAATCACTAGTTGATCTTCCCAAAAATATTACGGGTATAAAAGCTAAGAGAAACGAATTCCTCCACCACTAAACATCATACACTGAAAAGACCGTCTTATGTGATATGTTAGGAATACTCTGTCAGACATTCGTCCGTACAATTTGTCCTGGGACTGGAAAAGGTGAAGGCATTATTCTGTAAGTAGAACAACCCTCGCATTTTTACTCCATCTCCAATTATCTTTAGCATTATCTAATTCACAGCACTTATGCCTATATGGAGTGGTTTTCTGATAATAAATCCAACCGGTCTCTTTGTGTTGACAACGATGGTCAAAAAATCTTTAATAGCCGGTGATTTAACGATCAAAGGAAAACATCCATACAAACAACGATCATATTTCCAAATGGAAATATTACCGATCAATCATCAATCAACACTGAGCCCTTTAAATTAATTTATCATTAATTTATTCATTTCATAATTTCTCTTCAATATCCTTACCCAAATATTTCTCCAAATTGTTTAACCTCTCACGATGCTTGGAAAATGTTTTCGTTTATTACAAACTATTTATTTTCTATATTCCAAAAAATATTTCTTATTGATATCGGAAAACATTTCCATATATTCGCAAATTGTTATTTTCTATATTTAGAAAATATACGTTATCCTTGAAAAACATTTCCATTTCTTAATTCTTATCTAATCATTACTTACGCACTTTTGGATTCACTTTAAGAATCCACTTCCTTTATAGGAAACATTATTATAACAATAACTTTATAATTCCTACTTCCGAAATATTCAACTCCAAGTTATAACTTTTATTCATTAATTTGAATAAATAAATAAATAAGTCTTGATTAAATTGGAAAGTAAATAATACCTTCCTTTCTTGAAAGGTGGAAATTTTATTACATATTTGCAAGTACAAAATGGTATTTACAAATGTCTCACAGTCAAAGAACTACAAACAACTATATAGCTCAGGTTTATAGACATACAAAAATAGACATAGGTTACAAAACTGATCAACTATATAGCCACGACGTTCATGAAACTGAACCAAACTTCTTCACCAATTTCCTGAAAATGACATTGAAAAGTTCATTTGCATTATACTCCCTGCGCCCAAAAACTCTTCTATTTCTTTCTGACCATAATTCATAACAAAATGTCTTTAAGATCATTAACAAAGACAGGGTACTTCTTCTCTTCCACCTGGTTGCCTTATAGATATTGTACCATTCAATTTTGCTATTATTGAAAGGCTTATAAAAACCACCAACGGATAAAAGCCTCGTCCACACTAAAAATGAAGAGCTACACTATGACGGCCCACCCCGCACCAACCGACATTTCCAGTGAAAGTGCGTTGTACCAATGCCCGACTAGCACGGAACGGTCACCAAAGAGAAAGGGTTGAAGCTAAAATACCAAAGGAACCTGTAGTATATGTCACAGCGCATGGAATAAAATATAATAATAATATGAGTGTGACATAAAACAGGCGAGACAGTGCATAAGCTGAAAACTAAACCATCATAGTAGCGGAATCCAAAATACTGCTTGTGATCCAACATCATTATTACAACTTCAAAACACCGTCTCTAAAGCAAAAGAAAGAAAAGGTATACTACTAATGCCCAAGCAGTGATCATCAACCACACAGGGAGAATATATTTCTAGAATATTTGGGAGCCTCCTGCTCGTCTCCAGATCAACTACTCGTGCATAACCAGCTAACTGTCTTTAGTCTGCTCGTTTAGGAGCACCCAGAGTAACAAGAAGAGACATAAAACTCTGGGTCATACAAAAGTCTGGTATGAGAGATAAGCAGCGAAACAGAACAATAACAGGTATAACTAACAATACCTGAACCTGGACCTGCAACCAAAGAGTTAGCACAAAAAGATGTACAATACTCTAAGGTGACACTAACATATGGTGTAAAGATATTTGAAAGGGGGGTACATGTCATAGTGATGTCAAACAATCAAGCATAGCAACCATCCTCAGATCTCTCACTCAGTGCGCAAAGCATACGATATCCACCGCTTTGACCACCCAAATCCTTTGCTATGATCACTCTGCCCCATGAAGTCATGATGGCTACACTGCACTAATCCATAGCCACTAATCCCTTGCTATGTTCACTCTGCCCCATAAAGTCATGACGAATCCACTGCACTGGCTCATAGCCATGCTATGATCACTCTGCCCCATGGAATAATAACTACGCACTGCACTGGTTCGTAGCCTAACATCCGTCTTGCAGGTGAATCAAAGTTATGGACGTCGATAACCCCTTAGCACACGTCCCGCAGCAAAGCCCAACTCATAAAGTTAACTCGTTGGTTCCCAACCGGATCCTGAGTTCTACTTCCTATTTGGACTACCTTTGCATCTCGGGTTTTGGTCTCCTCCGAATTGGTTCAGTCCTTCTATTTACTTAACCTCTGTTTGGTAACCTTCTTGAACAGCTCGGTTCGGCTATGCAACATTCAAATACTTCGGTTTGGCTCGAGTGACACGGTTTAGTTCTGGTATAGTGCCCCGGTTCGTGAGCTTCTAAAGCGGTTCGGGTCGTGAGCTCAGGTCGGTTCAGAGCTCTTGGTTCTTGGTATACGGCTCATGAGACACCAGCTCAGCTCGTGGGAGGTCATTCGGGTCGGTTCGTGAGCCCGTATCCTAGAAGGATCGTGGCGTACGGTTCGGTGCTTCTCCAGGTGAGCGGGTCGGGTCGTGGAATTCTCCACGAGCGGGTCGGTATGTCTCCCACCGATCCGACCCGGTTCGGGTCAAAATCCTGCACTGTTTCCTACAACTTTTCCAGCAACTGTTTACGCCACATGACGGCGTTTTCGACCATTCTAACTTTTCTAAGCAATCATAAATCATACCAAATAGTCGTAGCAACATATAACATGAACCATAAACACTAAAATGATAAATAACCATGTCAAAATGGATCAAACATATCCAAAACCCATATTTTCCCCTTAATCATGCTTAACCATAACTAACGATAGGATTAGCAAAACATATCCAAATTAACCCAAATTTCTAACAGAGGTTTAAAATAATATTTAAGAATTTCTAAAGATTTTTCCAGAATTTAATCATGTATAATTTCATTAATTAACACTAAATCACCCTTAATTATCCGTAATTAGTGAAAAACAATGCAAATCACTCACCTTAGCCAAAATATAAACTCAGATCTGAAATGATTCTCCAAATGGCACGAATTCCAATGCACACAGTGGCCTTTGCCTCTAATTTGATGTTGATTAGACTTGGTTTGATGCTAATTAGCTTAATCTTCAATTAGAAAGTGATTTGGAGGTGTTTTAGAAATGGAGGCCATGGCTAGGGTTGAAGAGATGTAAGTGGCGGCTAGAAACCTGATTAGAAATGATTTCCCAAACCCTATCGGCCTCCCCATAACCCTAATCCCGAAATGGGTTATGGGCCTAGCTGCTAATTATTCAATTAAGCTTGGTTAAGATGTTTTTCACCTTCCAAACCTTATTTCAGCCATATCTCTCTAATAGTAAGTCCGTTTGGCTAATGTGACCACTCTATGAAAAGCTAAACATCATCCAAATCTAATGGAAGTGGATTCAGGTCAAAACTCCTTACCAATCAAAAGTTATAGGCGAAACATGATTCGCCTGGGGCAAAACGGTCATTTAAAAATCCACAAAAATCGTGAACATGGGAAATAACCCCAATAGTCGTTTCCCAAAGTTACATGACCATATGACTTCGTACGAAAAAGAAATAAATATTCTACGACCCTTCGATACATAGAATGCAAGTCGTTACACTCTCCCCCCCCCCCTTCTTAAGAAATTTTGCCCCCGAAATTTCTTAACCAAAAACATACAAAGGTGTTCCGCATGCCTATCGGTCATTCACAAACATACACAACAAGCACAGCAAGCCTACCCTAGCATGCGGTTTACTAACAAGGGAAGAAACTATCACTATTAAAATCTTATCAGGCAAAGAGTTCTGGATGCGATTCCCTTATGCTCTCCTCTATTTCCCAAGTACAGTCACTCTCATTCTCGCCCCACTACACCTTGACCAGTTTCACCGCCTTCCTTCAAAGTTGCGTCATATCGCTCTCGACAATACGGATCGGCTTGCGGTTCCCAACCGCCTCGGGATCTACTTTAATGTCACCCAACTGATCCGGTGAAATAGTCATATCGGGGTCGTGCACGAAATTCCTTAACTGGGAAACATGAAACACGTTATGAACTCCCGCCATCTTGTTTGGCAACTCAACTTTATATGCCAAACTCCTAACTTGCTCGAGAACTGGGAATGGACCAACAAATCTGGGTGCTAACTTGCCTCTCCTACCAAATCGAATCACGCTCTTTTATGGAGAAATCATGACAAACACCAAATCGCCAATATCGAATTTTAAATCTCTTCGCCTCTTATAAACATAACTCTTCTGCCTATCTTGATCAGCTTTTGTTCGCTGTTGGATAAACTTGATCTTATCTGAGGTTTCACTTATCGTATCCGGTCCAAGCACAAATTTCTCACTGGTTTCTAACGAACATGACGGTGAGTTGCACGGTCTTCCGTACAAAGCTTCATATGGAGTCATACCAATACTGGACTGATAACTATTACTATATGCGAACTTGACTAGATGCAAATAGTCATCCCATGATCCACCAAAATCCAATATACAAGCTCTCAATAGATCTTCTAATACTCGATTCACCCTTTCTGTTTGACCATCGGTTTGAGGATGGTACGCGGTATTGAGATGTAATTCTGACCCTAAAGCCTCTTGTAAGTTCTCCTAAAATCCACTAGTAAACAACGGATCTCGGTCACTCACAATGCCTTTGGGTACTCCATGAAATCTCACTACCCACTTCATATACAGTTTGCTAACTTAGCTGATGTTCTATTCGACTTGACGGGTATAAACCTTGCACTCTTGGTCAATCAGTCCACAATCACCCAAATGCTATCATAGCCCGATCTAATCCTTGGTAACCCATCAATAAAATCCATTGAAACTTGTTCCCATTTCCATTTCGGAATTTCTAATGGTTGCAACAAACCACTAGGTTTCTTTTGCTCGGCTTTAACTAGCTGGAAATTCATGCAGTTGGATATAAATTTCCCAACATCTCTTTTCATCCCTTCCCAGTAGTATGTTTGCTTCATATCTCGCTACATTTTGTTACCACCGGGATGTATAGTCAGTTTTGAGTGATGACATTCTCTAAGCACTTCATCTCTCAATCCATTAACATTGGGCACAACTAGTCTCCCATTCATTTTGAGCCATCCATCTCGATCAAGCCCATACTTGTTCATCTCCTCCTCGATACCCATCTCTAACTTGGAGATGATTTCCAATAGGTTAGGATCGTCCCTCTGACTGGAACCAATCCACTCAATCAAAGTGGGTTTGATCGTCAAAGTTGCTAACATCTCTGGATCCAATTCATACTTTGGTCTAAAATCGTACTATACTCCTGTTGCTTCCACTCAAGAAACATAACCCTTAAACTGGCATGTCTTCTACTCAATGCATTAGCTACTGCATTGCCCTTTCTAAGTGTATATGCAACATCAAAATCATAGGAAGTCAAGAATTCTAACCATATCTGCTGACGAAGATTTAAATCCTTTTGAGAGAAAAGATACTTTAACGACTTGTGATCGGTAAATAACTCAAATCTTTCTCCCAAGAGATAATGTCTCCACATCTCCAATGCAAACACGATCGCAGTCGGTTCCAAATCATGGGTAGGATATCTTTTCTCATGCGGTTTCAGTTGCCGACTAGCATAAGCTATTACCCCTACCACCTTGCATTAATACAGCACCTAGTCTAGTACCACATGCATCCGTGTATAGTGTCATCTCTTCATTCCCTTTAAGAATGACTAAAACTAGTGCACACTTCAACTTTTCCTTTAGGATCTTGAATGCATTTTCACACCTTTCATCCCAAACGAAAGCTTGATTCTTCTTGGTCAACTGAGTTAATGATGCCGCTATCTTGGAGAAGTCATGAATAAACTTACAATAATATCCAGCTAATCCCAAGAAACCTCTTACGTCTGTTGCATTCTCAGGCGTAGACCAATCTTCTACCATAGCCCCCTTCGTAGGATCCACAACAATAACATTCTCTGAAACAACATGGCCCAAGAATCTCACTTCCCTCCTCTAGAAGTGACACTTAGAAAACTTCGCTTTCAATTGGTGTTTCCTCAACACCTCCATTACTATCCTCAAATGTTCCTTGTGTTCTTCCTCAATCCTCGAGTAAACCAAGATATCGTCTATGAACACAGGAACAAACTTATTCAATTGATCTTGGAATACTCTATTCATAAGATCCACAAAATATGCTGGTGCATTGGTTAACCCGAATGGCATGACCAACCGCTCATAGAATCCAGAAGGCGTCCAAAATGTCGTTTTTGGAATACTCCCAACTGCTACTCGGAGCTGATGAAATCTTGTCGCTAGGTCCAATTGGATAAACACTCTTGCTCCCTCAAGTTGATCAAACAAATCATTTATCCGTTAAAGAGGATACTTATTCTTCCTAGTCACTTTATTCAACTCACGATAGTCCACACATAAACGAGGGAAACATCTGCCTTGGTAGCAAATACAACTGGTGCTCCCTACTCGGAAACGCTTCTTCTAATAAATCCCTTCTTCAAAAGATTGCTTATTTGCAACCCAAGCTCTCGCTGCTCCCTTGGTGCCATACGAAGAAGTGGCATCACTATAGGTCTGGCATCTTTCACTAATCAATACGGAACTCAATCTCTCAGTGTGGTGGAAGTCGGGTCACTTCCTCGAAGATATTCGAATACTGGCCAGCAATGGGAACACCTGATAACTCGTCCTGCGGGATGTCGAGGGAATTTAGAAAACTAGCCATCACCTTGTCACTGGTAGGCCACCAAACACTACCCTCCGCCCATCATCTGCCCTAATAGTCACCGAAAATCCCTCACAGTCTACCACCACCCCCATATCTTTGGAGCCAATCGACTCCCAAAATAATGTCAAACCTAGTAAAGCCCAAAACAAAGCAATCGCAAGCAAACATACATCCATGACTCGATAAGACCAAATTTCGATAAATCATACTAAGGCTGGTCGAACCACCAATCGGGTTCATCACAACTGAAGGTCTAACGACTATCTTGGCTTCCAATCCTAACCTATCTACTAGGTCATTAGATATGAAGGAACGGGAAGCCCTAGTATCAAACAATACTCAAACAGGAACATCATAAACAGAAAGCATACCTTGAATGACGACATTCTTTGCTTTCTCCGCTGCAGTTGCGACATTTGACAAAGAAGGAATAGCATTAATAACATATTCTTTCACAATCTGCTTCTCTTTAGGGAATTGCAGACATTTATCCTTGTGATGTCCCACTTGGCCGTAGTTGAAGCACTTACTGTCCGCTGGCTTTGCTCGACATTCTTTAGCATAATGGCCCTTCTTACCATAGCTAAAGCACTCAACATCTTTCTTACTCTTCTTCTGCCCATCCTTATTACGATTTTGTTTCCTTTTGTTCTGAGAATTATTCTTGCCTCCGCTGCTTGCCTGCGGCTTTGGCCCCTCTGCAGATGCAACAGCGACTTCAGTCTTGGGCTTAGGACAAAGGTTCTCTGATCTCAATGCTTTCCCAACAATCGAATCAAAATTCTCATCAACATGGTTTATAAGCCTTTCCCCCAAGTACCCATCTAAGCCAGTTATGAACTTCTTGTTCTTCTTCTCGGGAGTATCGATAAGAGATAACTCATACTTCGATAAAGTATCGAACACAGCAATATATTTCGAGACTGCCCTACCATTCTGTTTACGCTTTAAGAACTTCCTAAACAACTCTGACTTCTGGGCAACTGGGATAAACTTGTCACTGAAGCATGTTTAAATTGATTCCATGTAACTTGATCCTCAGGAGTGGATGCCTTAATAGCATTCCACCAATTCATAGTCTGTCCTTGCAGCTGACGCGATGCTAGTTTTCTCTTCATCGCGTCATCGATCCTTAAGTCCTCGAAGATGCGCTCACAACTATCGAGCCAATCCTGAACTTCCGTAGCCGATTCCGTCCCGTGGAACGGCTTCCCACCAAGACTAGTGTAATCCTTACAGAGCTTGGCGAAATTGGCCCTAGGCGCCTGCACCGCTGCACCACCACCATTTGCAGCATTAAGAACCGCCCTCTGAACATCTCTATGCATCTCTCATGAAATTAGTAAACATCGTCATCATATCAGGAGCATTCCTATTATTGGCTCCTGAACCAGTATTCCTTGTATATCGGCTCATCGTTCAATCTGTAAGGAGAAAACGATTAATCATCTCTTCAGTGGTGCCAGTGCAGTGCGACTCCATCCTTAGATATACTAATAGTATATATATATAACTTTTGAATACCCAAAATATAACAAATACATGATCTCATATACGTACTATCTCTCCCTAGTGTCATTCCCTAGGTTAACTATGCAACCTAGGCTCTGATACCCAGTGTGACGGCCCGCCCCGCTCCAGCCGACATTTCAAATGAAAGTGCGTTATGCCAATGCCCAACTAGCACGGGACGGTCGTCAAAGAAAAAGGGTTGAAGCTAAACTACCAAAGGGACCTGTAGTATATCTCACAGCGCATGGAATAAAATATAATAATAATATAACTTTGACATAAAACAGGTAAGACAGTATATAAGCAGAAAACTAAACCATCATAGCAGTGGAGTCCAAAATGCAGCTTATGATCCAACATCATTATTTCAACTTCAAAATAATGTCTCTAAAGCAAAAGAAAGGAAAGGTACACTACTAATGCCCAAGCAGTGACCAGCAACAACACAGGGAGGATATATGTAGATAATACGTGGGAGCCTCCTACTCGTCTCCATATCAGCTACTCATGCATAACCAGCTAACATGTCTCTAGTCTGCTCATTTAGGAGCACCCATAGTAATAAGAAGAGACATAAAACTCTAGGTCAGACAAAAGTCTGGTACGAGCGATAAGCAGCAAAACAGAACAATAACAGGTATAACTAACCATACCTAAACCTGGACCTGTAATCAAAGAGTTAACACAACAAGATGTACAATACTCTAAGGTGACACTAACATATGGTGTAAATATAAGGGGGAAGGGTATGCATGTCATAGTGATGTCAAACAATCAAGCATAGCAACCATCCTCACATCTCTCACTCAATGTGTAAAGCATACGATATCTACTGCTTTGACCACCTAAATCCTTTGCGATAATCACTCTGCCCCCATGGAGTCATGATGGCTCCCCTGCACTAACCCATAGCCACTAATGCCTTACTATGTTCACTCTGCCCCCCATGAAGTCATGACGACTCCACTACACTGGCTCATAGCCGTGCTACGATCACTCTGCCCCCACGGAATAATAATTACCCCACAGCACTGATTTGTAGCCTAACATCTGTCTTGCCGGTGAATCAAAGTTATGGACGTCGATAACCTCTTAGCACACGTCTCGCAGCAAAGACCAACTCATGAATTTAACTCGTTGGTTCCCAACTGGATCCTGAGTTATACTTCTTATTTGGACTACCTTTGCATCTCAGGTTTTGGTCTCCTCCGGATCGGTTCAGTCCTTCTCTTTACTTAACCTCAGTTTGGTAACCTTCTTGAAGCAGCTCGGTTCGGCTATGTAACATTCAAATACTCCAGTTCGGTTCAAGTGACACGGTTCGGTTCGGGCTTGGTGCTCCGGTTCATGATCTCCCTTGGCCATCGGCCCGTGAGCTTCTAAAGTGATTCAGGTCGTGAGCTCAGGTCGGTTCTTAGCATTTGGTTCTTGGTGTACGGCTCATGAGACACCAGCTAAGCTCGTGGGAGTTCATCCGGGTCGATCCATGAGTCCCCATCCTAGATGGAACATTTTGTATGGTTCGTTGCTTCCCCGGGTGAGCGGGTCGGATCGTGGAATGCTCCACGAGCGGGTCAGTTCATCCCCCACCGATCCGATCCGGTTCGGGTCAAAATCCAGCACTGTTTCCTACAACTTTTCCAGCAACTGTTTACGCAACACGACGGCGTTTTCGACCATTTTAACTGTTTTAAGCAATCATAAATCATACCAAATAGTCATAGCAACATATAACATCAACCATAAACACCAAAATGATAAATAACCATGTCAAAATGGATCAAACATACCCAAAACCCATATTTTCCCCTTAATCTTGCTTAACCATAACTAGCGAAAGGATTAGAAAAACATATTCAAATTAACCCAAATTTCTAATAGAGGCTTAAAATAATATTTAAGAATTTCTAAACATTTTTCCAGAATTTAATCATGTATAATTTCATTAATTAACACTAATCACCCTTAATTTGCCGTAATTAGTGAAAAACAATGCAAATCACTCTCCTTAGCCAAAATATAAAGTCAGATCTGAAATGATTCTTTAAATGGCATGAATTCCAATGCACACGGCAGCCTTTGCCTCTAATTTGATGTTGATTAGACTTGGTTTGATGCTAATTAGCTTATTCTTCAACTAAAAAGTGATTTGGAGGTGTTTTAGAAAGTGGAGGCCTTGGCTAGGGTTCAAGAGATGCAAGTTGCGGCTAGAAAACTGATTAGAAATGATTTCCCAAACCCTATCAGCCTCCCCATAACCCTAAACCCGAAATGGGTTATGAACCTAACAGCTAATTACTCAATTAAGCCCAGTTAAGCCGTTTTTCTCATTCCAAACCTTATTTCAGCCATATCTCCCAAACAATAAGTCCGTTTGGCTAATGTGAACACTCTACGGAAAGCTAAACCATCATTCTAATCCAATGGAAGTGGTTTTAGGTCAAAACTCCTTACCAATCAAAATTTATAGACGAAACAAGATTCGCCAAGGGAAAAATGGTCAATTAAAAATTGGCAAAAATCGCGAACATGGGAAATGACCCCAAATAGTCGTTTCCCAAAGTTATACAACCATACGACTTCGTACGAAAAAGAAATAAATGATCTACGATCCTTTGATACGTAGAACGCGGGTCGTTACATACACTCAAAAAACATATGTGTATTCGATTCCTCAGCAGATTTACAGAACAAACAAATACTATCAGGCACAATACCAATTTTAAACAACTTATGCTTTGTATTAACCGCGTTTGCCATGACCTTCCAAAAATGAAGATTTTCCTTTGTTGAGCTACCAGAATTCCAAATTCTTTTAACCCAAGGAAAAAGTTGTTTTTCACCTTGCGTTAAATTGTATACATGCTTTATAGAATGCGTTTTTCCATCCCATAAAATACCGCTAACACCATTAATTTTGAAACTATCTGATAATTCAGAATAGAGAGATTGAAGAACGGCTGAGCTAGAGTAAGGAAGGGTTAATTTTCCATCATGAATGTAATCTACAACTAAAGCATTCTTAGCAATACCAGATTGTCACCTCAAATTAAAATCAACAATAGAGCTTAGAATCAAACCTGGTTTAACCCAGGGAGAAAACCAGAAAGAAAGCATTTTAATGAACTTCTAATTGCACTGGATAAATGGCAAAAAGGAATTTCTTAATTTCAAAATATTGCGCCAACTCCAACTAGCAATTTGTGGCACATCCATCGTCTAACACTGCTTGTTCCCCATTAAATTCCTATTAACTTTTCTGACCATAAAATGTCTTCATGCGCAAACAACTTATCTATATATGATGAAACAACTGACTTATTCCAGAGAGATAAATTCGTAATACCCAGTCCACCATACTCTTTCACCTCAAATAACTTGGAAAAGGAAATTGAAATTAAAGCCTTTGAAAATGGACCACCAAACCATAAAAACCTATTAAGAACTGATTATATCATCTGTATAAGTTTCACTGGTAATATATAGTGACGAGACCAATATGTTGTGAATGCAAGCGCAACAGACTGAACAATAACAAGCCTTCCTGCTTGAGAAAGTTTGCGAGCAGGACATTGTTGAAGCTTCCCAATGATTTTCTCAAATAATGGCATACAATTTTCCTTTGTAATTCGAGAACTAAAAAGAGGCAAACCAAGATAAAATGAATTCATTGGAAGCTCAAGTAAACCTGATCTTTCTATTATGTCCTTCTTCCTATCATCAGACAGACCAGCAACCTGATCTTTCTAAAAAATTTCAAAATTCCATTAAAATTTAGAAAGCAAGAGATTCTATCTTTTTAAATAAAGATATGAATGGATCTATTCACTCTGCTGAAGGTATAATCAATAAAACTTTCACTCAATACTGTTCATCCATTCTAGCCATTCCTTTTTCATCAGTTTATATAAAGCCACTATTCCAAATCAACCTCCCAACCTTATCCCATGACCAAGCTGGTAATCTTATTCAAATTATCACCAAACAAGAGGTCAAAGAAGCAGTTTTTGGTCTAGATCCTAGTAGCTATGGTGGTCCAGATGGTTTCAACTCTTATTTTCTGCAAAAATGTTGGAATGTTATCGGGGATGATGCTACAAAAGCAATTCTTCATTTCTTCATGTATAATGAGCTTCCTGGTAGTTTGTTTGCTATAGCGATTGCCTTTATACCTAAAGTAGATAATCCACGCTTTGTTTCTGATTTTCGTCCAATTTCCTGTTGCAATGTCATTTATAAGGTCATATCCAAAATTCTTGCTAATATAATTCAAGAGTTTTTGCCATCCATTATTGCCCCAAATCAGTCAGCCATCATCAAGGGTAGATCTGTCTCTGATAACATTTTGTTAACCCAAGAATTGTTGTATGATTATAAAAGGGCAAACATCTCGTCTAGATGCATGATGAAACTTGACATAAAAAAGGCTTTTGATTCGGTTGCATGGCATTCAATCTTACCAATTTTAGCCAGGATGAATTTCCCGCTTCCTTTTATTGCTTGGATTCATTCTTTAATCTCATCACCCTATTACTCTATTGCTAGAAACGGATGTCTTCATGGATATTTTAGAGGATCTCAAGGTGTGCGTCGTGGTGATCCAATATCACCATACATCTTTATTATTGTAATCGAGTTGCTTAATGCTTTACAGGTTGATCAAGTTTTAAAGAAGCAGATAGATTTATATCCAAAGTGCAAATGTCCTTTGATTAAATAATACCTTCCTGAATTCGTTATAATTGAATTTCAACTTATAACTCTCTTGTGAAAAATCAATATTCGATTAACGTCTCGAATGTCGGAATAAATTCGCTGTTTCAGGTTAACTAAATTTCTAAATTCATTTTTGAATTTATCACTTCTAAAAACTTAACAATTTTCCTTTTTTAACCATTTCAATATGCAAAACGTTTTATTTTAAATCACTATTCACTTTAAAATATGAATACTATTTCTTTACAGAAAACTGGACCCGTTATATCAATCTAATCTTCATTATATTCATAAATACTTTTGCCGGTTCAAATCCTGTTTACCGAGTTATTTTATAAATTCATATTCCCAATCGAAATTCAATTCCTATTTAAAATACATTTTTTTTCAAAACCTAAATTCATTTTCTTTTCAGTTAAATATATTTTTACAGTATTTATATACCAATTATTCCAGGGTGAATGTTATAGAAACATCCTAACACACAATAATCAGCCATAAATGATTTATCACATCATATAATGCAAAATATGAAAAACAATAATAATGAAATAATTGTTAAGGAATCCAGTTGGATCCTTCCAACCTGTTTCCCTGCATCCACAGATGTTAGTCAACATCAATATTATCAATTTCATATCAATATGAAATATTATAATAAATAGGATCAATATTTAACCAAAGTTTTATAAAAATAACTGTATCTATAACTTCAACCAATTTATAAGCAATCCGTCCAAACAACTATCACACAACTTTCAATCATTATTTACCAGTTCTGAAATGTGTTTATAAAATTATAGAACTGGACAGAGTTAGTGCGTTTACTCATATTGGTCGTTAATCGTTGAAAAACGATTAATGTTCGTTGATTAAATTAGACATTTTAATTTGGCTTAAATTGTAACGATCTCCAAATCATTCCAAACCAGCTCTACCACGTAGCCTGCGATCACCCAGTTCCAACGTGACAAATCGTTCGAAATTTTAATGTCGTGAGGATGAGATATTAAATTAACAAGTTAACACAAGTATATTTAAATACTTGGGCACACTGCTCAACCTGGCTCAAAATCATTTCCATCTGTCTACACAGTAAATTCTCTCCTCTCGTATGAAATTGATAACTTATATGCACATTAGCAAGCTAATAAGTATATAAGTTTCAAAACTGAACTTAATTTAAATAATTAGGCTTTACCATAGATATATTTGTCCATGCAAAATAACACCCGCCAACAAAAGTATACTCCATCTTCCCCAAGTAGGCCTGCATGTTCCCATATAGTTGATTTTGCAAAATAAATTCTTAAGCAAGCCAGTCCAAATTTCTCAATAGAAGATGATAACCTTTTTTTCAATTTTTAGGTCCAGAAACTTTGGTAATGCAAATTACTAGTTTTTAATTTCTCTCAGAACATCAAGAACTCGCCAGCACTATCCCCATGCATGCGTGCGTTATGTGCTACCATTCCCTTCATGCTTGCAATTGCCAATGCCAATTATAAAGCTCCTTCCCCTTCCACGTCATTTTCTTTCTCCCATGTGTGTGTGTGTGTGTGTATATATATATTCTTTCTATTTATATATGGGCATTTCGGGCCATGTTTGAAGCCCACACCATGTACCCTTCTTTCCCAATGAAGAAAAGCACCCGCCTGCTCCTTGTGTACTTCACCACTACAACCAACCTTTTGAACCTCATGTCCCATTCATGTTGCTCTTCTTCCATGAATCCAAATAGATCTCGCATGCTCCTCTATTTTATATATATGCCTTACATTTTTTTTAAATTTAGGCTTTACATTTTGGCCCATTCAAAAAAGGTTCGCTCCCTTTTACTGCTACTTCTTCCCAAATAAGGAAACAGCTCCTATACAAACTCAAATGCCATAGCCAAACCATATCCATATCTCCAGCACCACCGTTCCATCACAAAACCCCCTCCTTCCATCACCGTTCTTCTCCTCCTCTAATCCTCCTCCTCCCTGACACCATTAATTAAAATCGCGCTCACCCTGTTGAAACTCGCGACAACCGCTTACACGCACGACCAACTTTTGTGCAATAGCTTATAACACCAATTCCACCAAAATCTCATGCGCAAGTGTTATATCCTACAATGACTTCAGAGATATACGCTAATCCAAGCATCCATGCTTCCAACTCCATGGTTTCTACTCCACCGCTGTATGAAGGAAGCAAATAAAAATATGTTGGAATCACTGAAATCACGTATCAAAATAGAGAGAAACAACATACGAATTTATATATATATATATATATATATATATATATATATATATATATATATATATATATATATATATATGCGCACGCGCGCACGCGTCTGTTTTTGTTTTGGATTTTATTAAGGAGTCTAGGATTTTACAAAAAAAATTGAAGATCATGTTCCTCTCGTTTGATCTCGCTGAAGCAAAAGAAAGTGGTATGCCTTCTCTGGTTTATACAGATGAAGGAAAATAGGATAGGATCAAAGTCTTTATCAAGTGGTACAACACTAGTAGGGGTGGTAGGCTTTGCAGAAGAAATGGAGGTGTGCAGGATAGGATCAAATAATAAAGGGACAACATGTCTAAATCTTTAGGGTGGCTTTGATTTGAAAATGCACTGAAGTTGGGAAAGACAGGTCTGCATTTAGGAAGTTTTAGGGTGGCATTTTCCTTCTACGTGTAGAATAAGTCGGCTATGTAGGGTCTGTAAGGTCGCATTGCTATTTTTAATTTGCATATGCCTTTATATTTAAGTTATAAAATATGAGTACTCCGTCACATACTACTCCATTTATATACGAGCTGCCAACGACAAAGGTAAAATACCGCTGTGTTGACCAATGTGCTATGATCCCAGAAATATAATAAAATAGACAAGTTAATTTATTTTGTGAAATTCAAAAAACGCTGATTTAGGGTGCAAAATACGTTAAACCAAAAGTAGCATATTTTTCAAAATAAAAATTTCGGAAAATTTCTATAAAATATATTAAGAATACGTCTTAAAAATATTGTTCAAATTTGAAACTAATATTTAATTATATTTAATAAATTGTTATGGCTTATAAATGATTCATAGCAACTTTTTGAAAATTTGATTTGGACATAACTTACAATCTATAAAACCAAATCTCGATTTTTCACTTCCATAAGAAAAATACAATCAATTAGATTCGAACGTTTCTTGTTTCGAAAAAATCCGATTTAAAACGAATCATGTATACTTAGTTGAAGTTCGAAGCGAAAATTATAAACTCCGCGATGTTAAAATCTTGGTTATAATTATATTAAAATTAATACGTTCAAATGTCATTCATAAATATATTCGCTATTATAATTAAATTCTAAATTGAATTACATTTCTTACATTATCATTTTCATACAATATTGCTAATTCAATAGTTTCCGAATATTTCGGAATTAAATTTTCTTATTCCACTACTTATATTAATTATATACTCAAAATATTTGAATTCAAACCATCTAAATTATCAAACCAATATATTAAAATAATTAAATTTATTAACCATTAAATCGCTAAAATTCTAGGATATTACAAATTGTTCCACTTGCTGCCTAAGAAGTAAAATACAAATTTAGGAAGTTATATATGAATTTCTTGTGAGTTTTAAGAAATAAATGTCTTGCCAAATTTGAAACTTAAAATATTATAGATTTCTCCTTAAACTCTCTGTTAAGCTTCACATATTTGTTTAATAAAGAAATGGGAACAGGTTGCTTAAAGCATCATGTATCTGTGTCATAAGTATGAGCTAAAATACGCACATAATGATAAAATAATGTACCATTCAAACTTTTTATTATTCTTTGAATAATTCTTACAAAACAAGCCAATCAATTTTAAGTTGTTTCTTTTCAAATAAGTGTTAATTCTAATATCTATACCTAACTTTTGTGTGTGTGTGTATATTGTTTAAAATTGGTTCATTTTATATCTAATAAAAGCAGTACATAAAAACAGGTTAGCATACTAAACTTTACATAGTAAAAGGAAAAAAAAAAGAATAAGGAGATAAAAATAACTATAAAAAAAACAAGAGAAACAAAGATCAAGCCCACACGGGGGACTCTATCACACTTAAGTGCAAACAATGCACTAACCCTTAATCCTCGGCCCTTAATACACAGATTAATCTTATTCATGCAGATTTGTATCATTCAGATCATCCGTCCTTGCTCTTATGACTCGTCCATCCAAGCTAAATTAGAAATACCTTGCAGCTCGTACATAGAACTCAGCTTGCTAATAAAATCCCAAAATATATATAATTCCAATCAACAGGTCTGGTTGATGAATCATTGACTCTATGAATCAATCTTATTGCCAGAATCAACAATTATATACGTGAATTTCATAGCTCAGTCCTGTTCTAGGCTTCGGGTGAAGAAAAAACAATACTTAGAATATGAAGAATCTAATCATTTCCAACTGCTCATGAGCTTGCAACCAAAAAAATGATATTCTAAGGGATTGCTCATATATATTCATTCAATAACATTAAATCATTACAGTCTTTCAATCTCATAAAGTGTTCACATGAGATTGATTAACCTTCAATATTTTGTTTAAAAACTGATGAATATGATGAGACCGAATACCACCTTAACACATAAACAACACTAGTATCCTAATATATATCTGAATATGTATTGGAAAATATTATGTGGATCAACTGCCCAACATATAGAAGTTTATAAGAACCACCATGAACCATCTAAAAAAATATCAAGCCGAAGACAACTGCTTCATTTATAACCCATACCAGATCTCCTATGAAACTGAAAACAGAACTTAACCAAGCAAGGAAACCCAGCTGCTCATGAACTTATAGCCAAAAACTTTTTAGCAAATCAAATACAAACTAAATTTCAATCGAGCTCAAAGTTGGAAAAGCAGTTGGATAGCTTGGAACTGAAGATTCAATTGCGCAGGCGATGCCAAATCCCAAACTAACGATGGCTTGATAATCCAATAACAAACTGATTAGATCCATAAGGATTGGATAGCAGAAAATCAGATCGCCATATGAATATCGAGATGGATTATTAGATGCGGACCTTTGTGAAATTAGGGATAAAAAGTAGAGTCCTCTCCCTCTGTGTGTGTGTGTATGTGTGTGTATATATATATATATATATATATATATATATATTGAAATAAACGGGAACTTATATTACAACAGAAGAGGTACAAACAGTTTTGAGCTGAAACAATAACAACAACTGGAAAACAAATACTATACAACAAGACAAACCAGCTCAAAATTAAACATAACGGTCCCAGCTACAAAAGTAACATACAACACATAATAAAACACAAAGAGAAACCATGACTATAAGACAAAATACAACAATGAATTAAACCAAAATCCCAGAAAGCTAGCCCATAGCTGACACAGATGCACCAAAAAGCCTTCATTACACCAAGAATCCCATGCCCCAAACAAAAGCAAACATCAAAGAGGAAAGCCCTATAATCCAGCAACCAAAAACTTAACCATCATCAAGGATAAATCCATCGGGATCAACGCTTCAGAGTCATAGTCACCAACAAAATAAAATAGCTAATAGCAGCATCCCAATGTAATTCACACCCGAAAGCAGTAGTTGTTTAACACACATACTCTAAGACTATCTGTTGTAAATTCCACCATTTAACACTCCCCTTGGGGAGACACTTTCCACTTTGCTTTACTTAATTTTTGACCTCATCTTGGTTTGAGATACAAGTTTTATCCATTGCGGATTTACTTCAACAAAGGGTTCATCGATAACAACTATGTTATTTCCCTTAAACTTAGAATTCCTACCTCTTTGCCTTCTCCTTCTAACACTATTAGTGGAACTGTCTAAGTCATCCATTCTAATGTCTTGATTTTCATAATTGTCAACAACCTGCTAACTTTCAATAGAAATGGAAGTGTTCTTTTCCTTAACATCTTTAATACTAGACACTGTACTAATCATATCTCCTTCTTCAACGTTAACAAAAATATTAAATTGTACACATTCTTCTCAACATTTCCCATTACATGATTATCAACATAATTTCTATCAGAAGTAAATTTATTGTTACCTCCATCATTGTTTCATGCATGTGAATTTCTGGAATAGCAAAAGCATGCACAACCGAAGTGTCACTAGAGTTAAAATTTGCAAACAGATTAACATCATCTTTCTGCATGGAAACCACTTCTATATCCTTAGCAAAACCATTCTTCTCACCATTATTTCCAGTATGATTATGTGGAAAAGAATCATACTTAGAAACATTGTCTCTACCTTGAGTATCTCTACTAATTGAATTCTTATTCCTCACATTTTCATCAATATCCATTACATTCTCATAGTTTGAATTATCTTTAAGAACCCAGATCTTAGATGCCTTACATTCAACATTTGTATGACCGAAGATATTATAATTTGAACACAAACGAGGTTTCCATTCATGTAACAACCCGCATTTTACGTATCGGAGGATCATAAAATATTTTTATTTTATTACCTAAGGGTTGGATCATCCTCATACTTTGACATGTTGTTTATGGGAATGTGAGACATGTCCATAATTTTTACCAATTTTACTTGTGACCATTTTTACCTGTCACTTTTTGAACATAACATAAATTTTGACTGGGATCGAATCAGGTGCTAAAACCGATTTCATTGGAAAGGAAATGGTATTTCCAAATCCGTAGAGTGATAAATTAAAGATTTGGTTTAGCGGTTTGGGAGGAATCGTTGTTTTAGTGTTTCACAGTTTTTGTTTAGGTTTTATAAGTCATTGATGGGCTGATTTGGTGTGGCTCATTAATAGGCTGATGGAAGGCTATAAATAAGGGGTTAAAGGCATGGAGAATAGTTTAGTTTATTCATTCTTTCATTTGGTTAAGCACGTGATCCTCTTTGCTCAATCAAATACACCTTTCCACCATTAAAATTCTAGTTCAACATAAGAGAATCGAAGATCTACATTGTTTGAAGCTAGATCTACATCAACTGAAGAGAGATCGCATCAAATCAAGAGGTTTGAAGCATATTCTACACTATCTGGATTGAGAATTTACTGATTTCAAGTTAATTCGAAGAATTGGTGAGTATAAGCTTCTCTCATATGGATTCAATTAAGTATATGGGTTGTTTGATCTTAATTTCATCTTTTTAAGTTGTTTTCACCTAGATCTACATCATGGTAAGTATATTTTCATTTGAACCACCACAGAATCTAATATAGCAACTTAAAACCGATAATTCTTCTGTTATTTCATATGTTTATGAAAGTTTACATCCGTTGTTTTACTTTATGCATTGATTTATCATGATTTGGTGAATTTTATATTGCTATTAATGAATAATTTTCATTTTGATATTGTTGTTGATTTCATAAAGTGTTAATTGTTGATTTGGATGAGTTGTTTACATCGATTTTGTTGTTTGGTGAAGATTTGGTCAAGTTTGGAGCTATTTTGGTCAGATCTGGAGTTGGGTCGTGGCTTGTTGTCCAAGAAATGGGGATAGATCGCAGGTCGCTTGAGCCTTAGATCGTGGCAATGTCAGGATGTGCCGGTGTTTGGTCGGTCGAAGCTTAGATCGCGTGGGGCTTCAGGAAGAGGCGGGTCGGACAAGATGTCAAGTCAGGTAGTTAACGACCTAGTTAAATTAGGTTGTGAGTGTGGCCTGGGAAGCATGAATGGGTTAGACCGTGTGCCTTTGGACCGTGGGCACGGGAATTTGTTTAGGTCGTGGATGTTTGGAGTTAGATCATTAAAGAAGGCAGACGAACTGGTGAATGATTGGTAGGTCATTGGGGGAACGACCTAGTCAGGTCGTTAGTAGTAAAGATGACCTAGGGAATACGGTCTGAATGTGTTGGACCTCATATTGATGTTGTTTGGTTCAGTGACGGGTCTACCAGAAAGTGATGGATCTATCAGAAAGTGATGGATCTGCCAGAAAGCGATGGATGTGCCAAAAAGTGATGGATCCATAGCAAAAAGGATGAAATGCTATGAAATGTAGTATCGACCAAACGATGCTTGTTTTTTGAGTCGACGATGGTTCTAGCTTCGAAGTATATTCAATATGGAATGTTCAAAGTGTTTAACACATTCATTGATCGTTGAAATGCAACGAATGTGAAGATGACTCAAAGTGATGAGTTGATGGATAATGGTTGCTCGAGGGGGTTGCTTGAGCTATGAATAATCATCGGGTTGGATGACTAGAGTTATCGAAGGCTGACAAATTATCGTTATCGTAGGTTCTAGCGGGCTCAAAGCAAGAGAATAATAGAGATGTCTAAAAGGTCAGTTGTATGGTCGAGTACCCTGGGTATCGTTGAAAGGCCTAGATATGTATCGTTGAAAGGTGTATGGAGGTTCTTTTGCTATAATCGGGGTTACCATTATCCTTTGACATATGGCAGGGTTGGCCATTATTCGATTAACGATGGTTTTAAAGCATAATTGGCGATGATAGTCAAAATCATGAGTGATGTCGGTTTGCTTGTATTGTCTTGTGTAGATTATTCGATGTCGAAAGAGATATCTCTTGGGTGCTTGTCTGATGTTGGTTTAGGCCTTCGGGGCTTGTGCTTGTGGGATATTGAGATCGATTAGGATGGTCTATGCTTGATAACTATTTGAAGTGAATTTATTGTTATTTCTTAATGCTTGTTTGTAAAGGCTATCACTGTCGGATGTGGGGAAGACAAGTTTGGATTCTTCTCTTGTGTTTGGCGGATTGGTTGGTTAATCTACCTATTCTCATACACTTTATCGATAATGTTAGATAGTTGTTTATTTCTCATTAAGATTGTAGTCTGACTCAAGGTTTTATGTTTCCTCTTATTACCTTGGACAGTTCATACATGGTGTTATGGATGGGCAGACTAGGTTACTGGTAATTAATGAGGACAATGATGCTGTGCGATGGAGAGCAGGAGGCTAGCGTATTATTTTGCTACTATCTAATATTGGATGTTTCCGCTACTATGATTGGTGTTTTCTTTGAGTGTTACAGTAAGGCAAATTTGTAGAGACACTTATATTGTGATCCAAGGATGTATGGATATTCTTTCTAGTTGTTATGAAAGTTCAAGCTTCTACAAATATGTGCTTCACTATCATTGCATGTTGTATTATATTTTATCCTTGTGTTGTGAGTTATACGACAGGTTCCGCATTGTGTTATGTTACTTTGATGATTGTAACACCCCACGTCCATTAATGTCACACACAAAGGGAATGCATCAACTTTCATGGAGCATTATATGTGTATAGAACGGAACATCACAAGACAAATATATAAAAATGATACTTCAAAATTTAAAATAACTTCATTGCAACGAAAATGGAACATAGTTTGGTTACAACATCAAAACCAACTTGTAAAACTAAGTACACAAATATCCATCTTGGTCAAATTATTACATGAAAACAAAAAACATAATCCCGTTACAAATAGCCATAATAAAAAAGAAAATAAAGCCGAACATTACTTTCAGTACTTCCAAAAGAGAGAGAAAGAGATCCAAGTCAAGCTCCACTAGTCCCACTCTGAGAACCTGGAGGGGGGAAAGGAAAGAAAAGAGGCGAAACAAACGAGGTCAGACATAAAGTCTGGAGAGTCCAGTGACTTTAACAATATAATCATTAAAGTAACAGGATAAGAACATAAAGTGGATATAAGAAATGATTGTAACATAAACAGTGTGACAAGCTAAGCAAGATGGACAAGATAAACATTGATTGTGCTTCTAATTACTATAAGATAATTCCTACACCGCATCAATACTAGTTATATAGAAAGTCGATCCCTCTTACTAATGATAATGATAATGGTAGTTTCGTGTACTCCTAGTTGCTGTCATAGGTGTCGCCTGCTCCTATCTCCATTAGTTGTACCCACTAGCCTCCCCCTTCGATCGACTCCCTAACTCGTAGATACCCGTGTTTGTCCCACAGTAGGGTGTATCACTCCCTAAAGTGGCAACCCGATACTACTACGGATGCACGGCTTATACCTACATGATGCAACAACGTCTTACCTACCAGACCAGACCCATGCATGCACATAACTCCGTTGGACTTGCGTTGCCACCGCTAACCCGTTTGACCTCTTACAATCAATCCTCGTAAGCATGTCCCGTCCTCGACCTAGTTTGTGCTCACATAGATACTAAATGGGTTACTGGCTGAAAAGGGCCCCCATACTTGACACAAGCTTCCCATTATGCTTGGTCCCCACTAGGATTTCCCACTTAACCCCTTCTTATTCAAGTCTTCTTACATGTTTTAACTTAGTTAAGTGTTTCTAATTAAATTTCACATGTCACCCACTTAACCCCATGTCCCACTACATGTCTTATCTTGGTTAAGTGTTATTTTATTCATTATAACCGTAATCTTGCAAGACCTCCCACATTAGATTCTGTTTTGCGGTTGCTGGATTTGTCGGGCGAGTCTGGGCAGGCTTATACCGCAATCCGAATCTAACCTTGTGTCTTTTCCTTATTACGCATCTAGTTTATGCCTTTGACATCTCACATTAGACCGCCGTTTGCGGTTACTGGATGTGTCGGGCGGGTCCAGGCAGGCTTATACCATAAACCAAGTCTAACCTCGTGTCTTAGGCGTTCATTATATCATTCTATTATTCAAAACCCAATTTGAATTAATATCTGGATTCCAATTTGTCCATAACTCCCAATTTAGGCTATGTTCATAATTCTCATTCTAGTTATGTCCATAATTCCATGTACATAAATTATACCAATTTATGCCCCAAGTTAGTTACATGATTACAAACCAATTTATGCCAATTACATAATATTCAATGTTTTTCCCAAACTTTTCCCAACGTTCCTACGTCATTCGTACGTATAATTCACATAATGTGTTAGGCTCGTCGTTAGCCTAACTCATAAGAAAAAGGAAAAGAAGAGGGAAAGAGACATCACCCACACATAATACAGATCCAATAATCATATGGAATATGAACTTGCATCGAATAGGATAGATATAATCAACATAAACTTGCATGGATCTAATTAACATAAACTTGCATAGACCTAATTAACATAAACTTGCATAGATCTAATTAACATAAACTTACATAGATCTAATTAACATAAATTTGCATAGAATAGAATCGATCTAAAAGAATAGGATAGATCTAATCAACATAAACTTGCATAGATCAAATTAACATAAACTTGCATAGAATAGAATAGGTCTAATCAACATAAACTTGCATAGATCTAATTAACATAAACTTGCATAGAATAGAATAGGTCTAATCAACATAAACTTGCATAGATCTAATTAACATAAACTTGCATAGATCTAATTAACATAAACTTGCATAGAATAGGATAAATCTAATCAACATAAACTTGCATGGATCTAATTAACATAAACTTGCATAGATCTAATTAACATAAACTTGCATAGAATAGGATAGATGTAATCAACATAAACTTGCATAGATCTAATTAACATAAACTTGCATAGATCTAATTAACATAAACTTGCATAGAATAGAATAGATCTAATCAACATAAACTTGCATAGATCTAATTAGCATAAACTTGCATAGATCTAATTAACATAAACTCGCATAGGCCTAATTAACATAAACTTGCATAGAATAGAATAGATCTAATCAACATAAACTTGCATAGATCTAATTAGCATAAACTTGCATAGATCTAATTAACATAAACTTGCATAGATCTAATTAACATAAACTTGCATAGAATAGGATAGATCTAGTCAACATAAACTTGCATAGATCTAATTAACATAAACTTGCATAGATCTAATTAACATAAACTTACATAGAATAGAATAGATCTAATCAACATAAACTTGCATAGATCTAATTAACATAAACTTGCATAGATCTAATTAGCATAAACTTGCATTGAATAGAATAGATCTAATCAACATAAACTTGCATAGATCTAATTAACATAAACTTGCATAGATCTAATTAACATAAACATGCATAGAATAGGATAGATCTAATCAACATAAACTTGCATAGATCTAATTAACATAAATTTGCATAGATCTAATTAACATAAACTTGCATAGAATAAAATGGATCTAATTAACATGAACTTGCATATCATAGAATAGAGTAGATTTAATTACGCATATGAATCTACAAAATAGATCCAATAATATATGATAACAGAACAGGCATATCTCAACATTATAGATCTAATAGCATATGATACAGGCATAATCATACAGTCCAATTCACACTTATCACCATTATTTTTAATTAATTATCTTGTGAAAGTAACTGTACTCAAAGTGGTAGAAGAAGAAAGAACATAGATTTGAATTAAGCGTTTGTTGTTGTTCTAGAATCGTTCCCCTTTTCACAATTCCTATGCTTTGATTCGTTGAAGAAGAGAAACTAGTTTAGTTTTGGATGCAGCAGAATGGAGGCTTATGAATGAATTTAGTTTAGATTATGGTTAGATTAGATGTGCTTATATAGATGTATTAGCTTAGTTAGAGCCTTTAGATTAACTAGGAGATCATCAGAACCTTACAGCTCAAAGACACGTCATCCAGCCAATCAGAAGAGGCCACGTCAGCCCTAAAACTCAAAAATCGTCATTAACAAATAAAAATGCTCCATGTGTGCAACATGATGCGCAATAGCAGGGGTGTTGACACCCACATGTCATATAAATATATATTTATCTATTTTTTTTTTTTTTAACTATCTTTCCATTTAACCCTTTTTCACACTAAACCGTTTTTTTAATTGAACTGCGTTCACATTAAGCCACTTTTTAGCCATTCCCTATAAGAAAAATATGGCGTTGGCGGGGATTGAACTTAGAACCTCTTGTATACAAGTCACATGTTCTAACCAAATGATCCACTAAGTCTTTTTGTTTACGGACCGTAGAACAATGCTAAACTTTATTCTTTTCTCATTCCTCTTTTTCATGTTTTGTTGCAATATTTAATTCTTCTCTTAAATATATCTATGTATATAATATATATACATATTTCCACATTTTTAATTTCATTAAAAATGCGGGGTGTTACATTCTCCTTTACTCAAAGGATTTCATCCCCGAAATCTTCAAGTTAAGAAGAATATATCCTACCATCCATCATCCATCTACTCATCCATCATCCACAAGCATCCATTGTCCTTAAAAGATGTCTAATACTATATGAACATATGCAAAGGTGTGTGTATATGTTCCTTATCTAATGCAAAGATCAGGCGGTCTACTGAATTAGTTGACTTTCTTAATGCAAATTATGTCAGTGCCATGAGTCCAACATGTAAGCAAAGGAATCCTAATGATACATATCATTTTTATATGAGTGCACAACCATTCATTCAAATGCAATATCCATATGATAATGCATTCAATATACATCTATTAATTTAAATATGCACACTCATTCATATGCAATATGAAAGTGATTGAGCCGATCTAGTGTCTAATGTGTGTGTAAACGCATCCACGAGCAACCACTAGCAAACACTTGCATCCGCCAAACATAACATGTCTCAAGCACATGTTTACAACCATAGGATTTTCCTACCTAAAGATCAAAGATGAAATTGATAGGACATACTAAACAATAGAACAAGTAGAAACAAAGCGGTAGAAAAAGGAGAAGTTAAGATCATACCCTCAAAAAGGAAAGGGTACGACGCACGTATCTTATTTTTCGTTTCCCAGGTCGCGTCTCGTTGATCATCTCCCCATTGGACTTCAACCAACTTGACCTCTCGGTTGCATAACTTCTTGACCTCCGATCCAACGATGCATGTAGGAGCTCATCTAATCGTGGCATCTCGCTCCATTTCCACTTCCCTAAGCATGCTCAGCTCTACTAGTACTATGTAAACACTTCCTTAAATGCGACACATGAAATACGTCATGAACACCACTAAGCTTCTCCGGTAACTTCACTCTTTATGCCATCTGTCCAATCCTCTCTACAATGGGGAATGGCCCTATGAACCTCGGTTCCAACTTCCCTACAGATCCAAAACGAACTACATTCCTCAACAATGATAATAAAAACCGTGTCCCTAACACCCAACTCAAGATCGGTCCTTCTCTTATCCGCATATGACTTTTGCCGGCCCTGTGTCGTCTTCAAGAATTGTCTTTCTCAAGCTTTCGTCTCGTGAAACACAAAGTCTTTAATGAACTTCCTATAATAGCCTACCAAAATTAGAAAGCTTCTTACTTCCGTTGCGTTTCTATGAACCTTCCAATCTTGGATTTCCATCATCTTCGCGGGATCCACTGCTATCCCCTCCTTAGAGACCACGTGTCCTAAGAACCTCACTTCCTTCCTCAAAAAATGGCATTTGGAGAACTTAGGCTTAAGTTGATGTGCTCGAAGAGTCTCTAAGACTTCCCTAAGATGTAGGGCATGTTCTTCCTCGCTTCTAGAGAATATAAAAATGTCATCAACAAAGACTACTACGAACTTGTTTAGAAACTCCCTAAACACCCTACTCATCAAGTCTACAAAATATGCGGGTGCATTCGTCGAACAAAAAAGCATGACGAGCCACTCGAAGAAACCATCGAGAGTCCTAAAAGCAGTCTTATCTATACTCTCCTAAGCTACCCTTGGTTGATGAAATCCTGTAGCTAAGTCCAACTGCGAGAAAACCGAAGCACCAACCAACTGATCGAACAAATCATCTATCCTCGGTAATCGGTGTTTATTTTTCTTTGTGATTTTATTTAGCTCCCTATAGTCCATACACAATCTAAGTAAGCCGTCCGCCTTTGTAGAAAAAACAACTGGAGCACCCCATTCCAAAATACCTCTTCTTATGATCCCTTTCTCAAGTAGCTCCCCTACTTGCTTACTGAGTTCCCTCCTCTCTCCCTCGGAGTCATGTGGCGCACTGGCAATGCAATTGGCTTTGCATTATCTACTAAGTATATATACGAAAGTCTATCTCGCGTCTCGGGGGTAAACCCCGAACCTCATCAAAGACGTCATTATACTCACAGACTACACGAACGGATTTCAAATCATCGATGGATGCGTCAAGTGATTCAAGATGGCTAAGCATCACCGAACCTCTTGAGTCATAAGAAATATCAAGGGTCTTTCCCCAACGAGTCAACAGTGTATGTAACACCCCTAATTTTAGTTAATACTAAAATTCACTAATTACAGGATAAATAATCTCAGACGTGAGAATTGGGGGTAACGGGCTGTGTTATTGCGTTCGTCTCGGAAAAATACGCGAAATAGAGTCCGAGTTTTCGAGAATCGGAGTCCGTATGGCCCGGTTATGGCCCAAAGAAGTTTGCAGAAAATTCAAAGTTAAAAACAGATTTAGAAATTTAAATTCAGATTTCAAATTAAAACCAGCGGGGCCAGGCGGGAGAATTCCCGCCTTGACCATGTCGACAGGGCTGTCGACAGGCCTGTCGACAGGGGGAGTCGACTTGCCTGTCGACACGGCGTGTCGAACCAGGGTGCTTGGGTGCACCAGATCTGGTTTTCTGGCTAGGGCTGGGCTGGGTTCTAGAGATTTCCTAAATCTAACGGACCTAATCTAATTTAGGGTTAATCTAAGGGCCTAAAACACTCTCCTAATCTATAAATACACCCTAAACCTACCCTAATCCATACTAAAAATAGAAATGATGGCCTCATGCCGCCAAATTAAATCTTAGAAGGAGCCTCCACTTGTTTATGAAGGAAGTTGCAAGCTTATCACTCTCTAATCAATCTCTAATCATCACCATCTTCATAATTAGCAACTAATTCCACTTCATAAGTTTGCTAATCTTGGTTTTGGTGAGTTTCTATCACTTTAACATCAATTGTTAAAGTAAGTAGATTGGGTGTAATGAGACTTATGGTCTTAGATGCGAATTAGTGAGTTTGAATCATTTGTAATGATATGCTACTCTATGTTTTTCTATGTTTATGCATAATTAATAAGTGAGTTTATGCATGTTTGATAAGTTGGTTTATGCATGCTTAACAAGTTGGTTTATGCATGTTTAACAAGTTGGTTTATGCATGTTTAATATGTGGGTTTATGCATATTTAACAAGTGGATTTATGCATGTTTAACAAAGTGAGTTATGCAAGTTCATATGCAAGTCATGTGTATGATGTTATGTAAGTTATGTGTAGGTTGATATGCAAGTTCATATGCAAGTTGTGTATATGATTAAATGCAAGTTTAACATGATATGCAAGTTATGCATGCTTATGCAAGTATGTGAATGCTTATGCAAGTATGTGAATGCTTATGCAAGTATGTGAATGCTTATGCAAGTTGTGTATATGCTTAAATGCATGTTTAACATGTTATGCAAGTTATGAGAATGCTTATATGCAAGTTCAACATGTTATGCAAGATATGTGTATGATAATATGCAAGCTCATATGCAACATGTTATGCAAATCATGTGTATGATAATATGCAAGTTTGGGTTAAATGTAGTTGGGTTAATATATGCTCATATATGCAAGTTGACATCCTCTTAACCCATGACAAAGTTGTATGCTAAACCCATGATATTTGTGATGATCCTCCGCTTTATTATGTCATGAAATGAGAACGATTTACGTGGGGAACGATGGGGTTGGTAAATATGTTAATAAAGGTATGGTTGGGTATGATTAAGCATACCATAAAAATAAATTAACATAAGTGGGAATTTACCTATTGAGTTAGGTCTACCCCATGGGAATTTACCTATTGAGTTAGGTCTACCCATGTTATGAAAAACTTGATATTAATTAGGGATAATTAATATGGGGGTGATTAATTAGGTGTAATTAATCAACTAAGACACGAGGTTGGACTCATTTGTAGTGTAAAACTGCCCGGACCCGACCGGCCTAACCAGTTGCTACAAATGTCAGCCGAATGTGAGAGGTCTTAGCCATAAATTAAATACGTGATTAAAGTAAAGACACGAGGTTAGACTCTGTTATGACGTAAGACTGCCCGGACTCTACTGGCTTAACCAGGCGGTCATAACAGCCAGTCTAATGTGGGAGGTCTTTATGGGGGATCACGGTCTTAATTAATTAAGAAACACTTAACCATATTAGCATGTAGTGGGACATGAGGGGTTAAGTGGGTGCCTTGGGTGGCATGTGGAATTTTAATGCTTGCCTTGGGTGGCATGTGGAATCTAGTGGGTTGCCTTGGGTGGCAATAAAAAATACGATTAGAATACTTAACCAAATGAAACATGTAATTAAACATGATTAAAGGGTTAAGTGGGATACACTAGATAAGTGACAAGCTTAGGTGGGTAGCTTGTGGGGGCCCATTTCAACCAATATCCCAAACGTATCTTTGTGGGCTCGACCCATGTCGAGTGACGGGACACGCATATTGGGCTTGATTATAAGAGGCCAAAACGGGTTAGCGGTGGCAACGCGAGTCCAACGGGTTTCATATGCGTGTGTGGGCCCGGGCTGGTAGATAAGCCGTTGTTGCATCGTGTAGATATAAAGCCGTGCACCGTTGATTGTCGGGTAGCCACTTTAGGGGAGTGATACACCCCACTGTGGGACCAGCACGGGTATCTACGGTAGGGAGCCGATCGCTGGCGAGTAGTGGGTACACCTAGTAAAGATAGGGGCAGACGGCACCTATGTAGGGGTACACGAAACTACTGGGTAAAATTACTAAGTACACCTAGTGGAGATAGGGGCAGACGGCACCTATGTGGTCAGCTAGGGGTACATGAAACTACTAGTTATATCTTTCTTTAAGTCCTTGGGTGGGATCAATCCTTGAGTGGGAATGACTGGTGTGGTGCAGTGTAGTAATTATCCTTGGGTGGGTAGATGCGTCTTTACGGTTATCTTAGTTTATCCTAAGTCTATCAAGCTGCTTAGTGTAGCCATTCATCCCCAGACATTACCGTGGGTCAAGTTCATATCTTCTCTGGTTACTTTAATGATTGTATTGTTAAAGTTATAGGACTCACTCAGACTTATGTCTGACCCCGTTGTTTTTATCTTTTTCCCAACCCTCAGGTCCTACGGTGGATCCTAGCAGTAGTGGAGCTTGATCGGATTGCTGTTCCAGTCTTTAGGAGCTTGGATAGATGTAAAGCTCCAGTTATCCAGTTATCTTTTCTTTTGTTCTGGCTATTGTATGAGAGAGTGGGATTATGTACTTCTTTATTTTGACGGATATTGTACTTAACTTTTATCGTGGTTTTATGATGTAACCAGACATGTTTATTTCCGCTGTTATGAGATGATGTTTTAAATTTCAAGTACTATTTATATCTGTCTTGTTGTAATTTTTCTGTTCTATATTCACTAAAATACTCCACCGATGCTATGGCATTCCCTTAGTGAGTGACCATAGCGGGCGTGGGGTGTTACACGTGGTATCAGAGCAAAGGTTACCGGAACAGATAAAATTTTTAGAAAACTATTTTTCTAAAACATTTTTGGAAGAGATATTTTCAAAAACATGTCTTTAAAGAGAAAGGTTTTTGAAGGAAAAGCATAATCCCCAATAGCCATATCTATATCCTTCGAATTCTCCGTTTTGAATCTTTCCTTTTTCGTTTCAGCATGGCCGAGAATCTTAACTTTCCGGAGGGTGTGACGGTACCAGCATGGTATAGGAGATTGATGGAGGCTAGGGCCACCACTGCGGGTCCAGCAAATGTTCCTCCACCAACCGTAGCACCCGATCTTCCTCCTCCCCCTCCTCCTCGCACGGATACTTTTGCTAAGACTTGCAAGGAATTTAAAGCTATGGGAGGGAAACCTTTTCAAGGATCTGAAACTTTTGTGGAGGCTAGAGATTGGCTTAAGGAGGTGGAAGAATTGATAGATATCTTTGAGATGGAAGAAGGAAAGAAAGTCAAGTTGGCTGCTTGGTTAATGAAGGGAGAGGCCTCATTCTGGTGGGAGGTCACTAATGGAGAATGCCCCGTTGACTCTTGGGCGGATTTTAGGCAAAGATTTGTGGCAAAGTTTCTCTCAAGGGCGGAGGAAAACTTGTATATGGAAAGATTCTTGACTCTAAAGCAAGGAAATCTCTCGGTGAAGGAATATGTCAACAAGTTTAATCAATTGGCAAGATTTGGCCTAGACATGGTGAATACACCGGAGAAGAAGGCTTTGAGGTTCGTGAAAGGCTTGAATGAACCGATGCATGGGTTGGCTATGACTCATATCCCTATGGGGGCCACCTTTGAGAAGCTAGTTGACATGGCACTCATGTATGAAGAAGAGAAGGGTCCCAATGCTAATAGGGCACCCGAGAAGAAGGGAGATCAAAAGAGACCTCAGCAACAACAGCAAAATAAAGGTGGGAAAGGCAACGGTGGCAAGGGCAAGAAGAAGAAGTGTTTCAACTGTGGGACACCTGGCCACCTAAGCAAGGATTGTCGTAAGAAGAAGAAGACTGGCTGCTTCCACTGTGGTGAAGCAGGGCATCTAGTGAAAGATTGTCCTAAGAAGGGGCAAAGGACGGGGTCTACCTCAGGAGGACAGGTGCAAGCTCTTATGGCACCGAGTCAGGCTAGGGGGCAAGTACAGGCTCTCGCAGTCCCACCAATTCAGGAAAGAGGTAGAACTATCTCCGTTGAAAGTCTGGTTTTTCTATTTGATCATCCTGTCCGTACATTGTTTGATTCAGGCGCATCGCATTCGTTTATCTCATCATCATTAGTTGAGTCACTGCACTTAGACACCAGTCTGGTAGATGATCCCTTGGTTGTTTCAAACCCAATTGGGGGTTCCACTTATTTGTCCATGATATGTTTGGGTTTGAAGATTTCTATACTTAGCATTGAGTTTAGATGTGATGCTTTTGTGTTGGGCTTCACGGGCTATGGGTTGATTTTGGGCATGGACTGGTTATCCAGTAATGGTGCCGTTCTTGATTGCGAAAGGAGAGTTGTTAGGCTCATGACCCGCTTGGGTAACACTCTCGAGATTTCTTGTAATCCCAGGGACTCTGTTATGCTAAGTTATCTTGAATCGCTTGACGCTTCGGTCGAGAGTTTGCAATCTGTTAGAGTGGTCCGGGAATATCCGGATGTGTTTGAGGAGGTGAAGGGCTTACCTCCGAAGCGGGAGATTGACTTCCGAATATATCTGGTGGATAATGCTAAACCTGTATCTTTACCAGTGCACCACATGGCTCCTCGTGAGAGGAAGGAACTCCATAAGCAAGTAGGGGAGTTGCTTGAGAAGGGGTTCATAAGACGAAGTATATCGGAGTGGGGTGCTCCAGTAGTATTTGCTACGAAGGCGGATGGGTCCCTCAGACTTTGTGTAGACTATAGAGAACTCAACAAGCTCACAAAGAAGAATAGACACCCATTGCCGAGGATTGATGATCTTTTCGATCAGTTGGTTGGCGCTTCAGTATTTTCTCAGTTGGACTTAGCCACGGGGTTTCATCAGTTGAGGGTGGCTGAGGATAGCATAGACAAGACTGCCTTCAGAACTCCGGATGGTTTCTATGAGTGGCTGGTGATGCCATTTGGGTTGACGAACGCCCCTGCATACTTTGTTGATTTGATGAGTAGGGTGTTCAGGGAGTTCCTTAATAAATTCGTGGTGGTCTTTGTGGATGATATCTTAGTATTTTCTAAGAGTGAAGAAGAGCATGCCCTACATCTTGGGGAGGTATTGAAGACTCTTCGAGCACATAGCCTTAAGGCTAAATTCTCTAAATGTCACTTCTGGAGGAAAGAGGTGCGGTTCTTGGGGCACGTGGTCTCCAAGGAAGGGATAGCTGTGGATCCCGCGAAGGTAGTATCAATTCAGGACTGGAAGGTTCCGAAAAATGCTACCGAAGTAAGTAGTTTCTTGGGGTTGGCGGGTTATTATAGGAAGTTTATCAAAGACTTCGCGAAGATATCAACCCCATTAACCCGCTTAACGAAGAAGAATCTTGTTTTCGCATGGGACGTAGGTTGTGATGATGCGTTCCGACGGTTAAAGAGAGCTTTAACCACCGCTCCAGTTTTAGTGTTGCCAGATGGGAGCAAGCCATTTGTTGTCTATACCGATGCCTGTGGGACAGGACTTGGCGTAGTCTTAATGCAAGAGGGAAGGGTAATAGCCTATGGTGGAAGGCAGTTGAGGGCACATGAGAAAAATTACCCTACCCATGATCTAGAGCTGGCCGCTATTGTTTTTGCGCTTAAGATTTGGCGCCATTATCTTCTTGGTGAGAGATTCGAGTTGTTCACTGACCATAAATCATTGAAGTACTTGTTTTCTCAGAAGGATTTGAATCTGAGATAGCAAAGGTGGATGGAATTCTTAGCATCCTATGATTTTGAGATAGCGTATACCCCTGGCAAGGGTAACGTGGTGGCGGACGCCTTGAGCAGGAAGAGGTTGTCCTTGAGTCCATTGTTCGTGGAACAACGAAGCTTGGAATTTATCTCGATGTTTGATTTCAGACCTTCCGTTGATTATGTCCCCGGTTTGCTAGCTTCCTTGGAAGTTAGGCCTACTCTTTTGGGGCGGATTGGAGAAACACAGAGGGACGACCCACAGTTGGTTGAGTTGGTGGAGAAACTCATAAGGGGGGAGTCATCCAGCCATTTGAGTAGGTACACCCTAGACGATAGGGGGTGCTTGCGTAGAAACGGTAGACTTTGTGTACCGCAAGACGAGGGTTTGAGGAAGGCTATTCTTGATGATGCACACCGTTCTAGGATGACTATTCATCCCGGTGGGGACAAGATGTACCAAGACATGAAGAGGGTTTTCTTCTGGGCCGGTATGAAGAAAGATGTGGCCGAGTATGTCGCTCGATGCTTGGTCTGCCAACGAGTGAAGGCGGAGCAAAAGAAACCTAGTGGGTTGCTTCACCCATTGGAAGTTCCGCAATGGAAGTGGGATAGCATCTCGATGGATTTTATTGACGGGTTACCCAGATCGAGGAAGGGTAATACAGGAATTTGGGTGGTGGTAGACAGACTTACTAAGAGCGCCCATTTCATACCTGTGAAGAGCAAGAGGACCGCTCCATGGCTAGCTTCTGTATATCTTCGAGAGATAGTTCGATTGCATGGGGTACCCTCTAGCATAGTGAGTGATTGAGATCCTATCTTCACTAGCGAGTTCTGGAGAAGTTTGCAAGAAGCAGTGGGGACTCAATTGTGTCTGAGCACCGCATATCATCCTCAGACAGACGGGCAGACTGAGAGGGTGAATCGTGTTCTAGAAGACCTTTTGAGGCTTTGTATCCTAGGTTTTGGAGGTACATGGGAAGAGCATCTTCCATTGGTGGAGTTCGCATATAATAACAGCTTTCAGTCCAGTATTGGTATGGCTCCTTTCGAAGCTCTCTATGGAAGGCCTTGTCGATCACCTACATGTTGGTGGGAATCTACGGATAAGATCTTTCTTGGGCCTGATATGGTTAGGGAGACTTCTGAGAAGATTGACTTGATTCGAAGGAGGATGAAAGCAGCGCAGGATAGGCAAAAATCTTATGCGGACAAGAGAAGGACGGATCTTGAGTTTGAGGCTGGGGACATGGTTTTTGTCAAAGTATCTCCGTTGAGAAATGTTGTTCGCTTTGGATCCGTTGGGAAGTTAGCACCGAGGTTTGTTGGGCCGTTTCCTATTAAGGAAAGGATTGGACGGATGGCATATAGGGTAGAGTTGCCCGACAGATTTAGTGGTGTTCATGATGTATTCCATGTATCACATCTGAGGAAGTGCTTACATGAGACAGCAGAGGTGGTAGAGCCGAGCTTGCTTAGAGATGTAGAGGTAGAGCGTGATGCGACGATTCGACGAGCTCCTACTCGCATCCTTGAGTCAGAGACTAGGAAATTGAGGAATCGAGAGGTTTAGCTAGTCAAAGTGCAATGGGGAGAAGATGAGAGCAACGCAACCTGGGAGACGGAAGCGAAGATGCGTTCATTGTACCCATTTCTTTTTGAGGGTATGTCTTTACTTTCTCCTCTATCGTTGTCTAGTACTTATCTTATCTATAGTATATCCTCTCGTTAGTACTGATTGACCTTTAGATAGGGTAAACCTATGGTTGAAACATGTGTTTGAGACATGTTATGGTTGATGGATGCAAGTGGATGCAAGTGGTTGCTAGTGATTGCTCGTGGATGCATGTACACACACTCTAGGCACTAGATCGGCTCAATCACTTCATGTTGCATATTGCATAAAATTGTGTGTAGGAAGCTATATTTATGGATGTATAATGATTGTTTTATCATATGGATGATGCATTTTGGTGAATGATTGTGCACTCATGTAGATATTGTATGTGTCGATAGGGTTCTCTCGCATACATAATGGATGCATGGCACTATCATGGTTTGCATATGTTCATACATTAGATAGGGAACATATACACACACTTTTGCATATGCTCATACATCATTAGAAATTGTTTTAAGGACAATGGATGCCCGTGTTTGATGGATTGAGTAGATGGTTGTTTGGATGGTAGGATATGCATTCTCCTTAGCTTAGAGATTTCGGGGACGAAATCCTTTAAGGAGGGGAGAATGTAACACCCCGAATTTTAGTTAATACTAAAATTCACTAATTACAGGATAAATAATCTCAGACGTGAGAATTGGGGGTAACGGGCTGCGTTATTGCGTTCGTCTCGGAAAAATTAGCGAAATAGAGTCCGAGTTTTCGAGAATCGGAGTCCGTATGGCCCGGTTATGGCCCAAAGAAGTTTGCAGAAAATTCAAAGTTAAAAACAGATTTAGAAATTTAAATTCAGATTTCAAATTAAAACCAGCGGGGCCAGGCGGGAGAATTCCCGCCTTGACCATGTCGACAGGGCTGTCGACAGGCCTGTCGACAGGGGGAGTCGACTTGCCTGTCGACTTGCCTGTCGACACGGCGTGTCGAATCAGGGTGCTTGGGTGCACCAGATCTGGTTTTCTGGCTAGGGTTGGGCTGGGTTCTAGAGATTTCCTAAATCTAACGGACCTAATCTAATTTAGGGTTAATCTAAGGGCCTAAAACACTCTCCTAATCTATAAATACACCCTAAACCTACCCTAATCCATACTAAAAATAGAAATGATGGCCTCATGCCGCCAAATTAAATCTTAGAAGGAGCCTCCACTTGTTTATGAAGGAAGTTGCAAGCTTATCACTCTCTAATCAATCTCTAATCATCACCATCTTCATAATTAGCAACTAATTCCACTTCATAAGTTTGCTAATCTTGGTTTTGGTGAGTTTCTATCACTTTAACATCAATTGTTAAAGTAAGTAGATTGGGTGTAATGAGACTTATGGTCTTAGATGCGGATTAGTGAGTTTGAATCATTTGTAATGATATGCTACTCTATGTTTTTCTATGTTTATGCATAATTAATAAGTGAGTTTATGCATGTTTGATAAGTTGGTTTATGCATGCTTAACAAGTTGGTTTATGCATGTTTAACAAGTGGGTTTATGCATGTTTAATATGTGGGTTTATGCATATTTAACAAGTGGATTTATGCATGTTTAACAAAGTGAGTTATGCAAGTTCAGATGCAAGTCATGTGTATGATGTTATGTAAGTTATGTGTAGGTTGATATGCAAGTTCATATGCAAGTTGTGTATATGCTTAAATGCAAGTTTAACATGATATGCAAGTTATGCATGCTTATGCAAGTATGTGAATGCTTATGCAAGTATGTGAATGCTTATGCAAGTTGTGTATATGCTTAAATGCATGTTTAACATGTTATGCAAGTTATGAGAATGCTTATATACAAGTTCAACATGTTATGCAAGATATGTGTATGATAATATGCAAGCTCATATGCAACATGTTATGCAAATCATATGTATGATAATATGCAAGTTTGGGTTAAATGTAGTTGGGTTAATATATGCTCATATATGCAAGTTGACATCCTCTTAACCCATGACAAAGTTGTATGCTAAACCCATGATATTTGTGATGATCTTCCCCTTTATTATGTCATGAAATGAGAACGATTTACGTGGGGATCGATGGGGTTGGTAAATATGTTAATAAAAGTATGGTTGGGTATGATTAAGCATACCATAAAAATAAATTAACATAAGTGGGAATTTACCTATTGAGTTAGGTCTACCCCATGGGAATTTACCTATTGAGTTAGGTCTACCCATGTTATGAAAAACTTGATATTAATTAGGGATAATTAATATGGGGGTGATTAATTAGGTGTAATTAATCAACTAAGACACGAGGTTGGACTCATTTGTAGTGTAAAACTGCCCGGACCCGACCGGCCTAACCAGTTGCTACAAATGTCAGCCCAATGTGAGAGGTCTTAGCCATAAATTAAATACGTGATTAAAGTAAAGACACGAGGTTAGACTCTGTTATGACGTAAGACTGCCCGGACTCTACCGGGTTAACCAGGCGGTCATAACAGCCAGTCTAATGTGGGAGGTCTTTATGGGGGATCACGGTCTTAATTAATTAAGAAACACTTAACCATATTAGCATGTAGTGGGACATGAGGGGTTAAGTGGGTGCCTTGGGTGGCATGTGGAAATTTAATGGTTGCCTTGGGTGGCATGTGGAATCTAGTGGGTTGCCTTGGGTGGCAATAAAAAATACGATTAGAATACTTAACCAAACGAAACATGTAATTAAACATGATTAAAGGGTTAAGTGGGATACACTAGATAAGTGACAAGCTTAGGTGGGTAGCTTGTGGGGGCCCATTTCAACCAATATCCCAAACGTATCTTTGTGGGCTCGACCCATGTCGAGTGACGGGACACGCATATTAGGCTTGATTATAAGAGGCCAAAACGGGTTAGCGGTGGCAACGCGAGTCCAACGGGTTTCATATGCGTGTGTGGGCCCGGGCTGGTAGATAAGCCGTTGTTGCATCGTGTAGATATAAAGTCGTGCACCGTTGATTGTCAGGTAGCCACTTTAGGGGAGTGATACACCCCACTGTGGGACCAGCACGGGTATCTACGGTAGGGAGCCGATCGCTGGGGAGTAGTGGTTACACCTAGTAAAGATAGGGGCAGACGGCACCTATGTAGGGGTACACGAAACTACTGGGTAAAATTACTAAGTACACCTAGTGGAGATAGGGGCAGACGGCACCTATGTGGTCAGCTAGGGGTACATGAAACTACTAGTTATATCTTTCTTTAAGTCCTTGGGTGGGATCAATCCTTGAGTGGGAATGACTGGTGTGGTGCAGTGTAGTAATTATCCTTGGGTGGGTAGATGCGTCTTTACGGTTATCTTAGTTTATCCTAAGTCTATCAAGCTGCTTAGTGTAGCCATTCATCCCCAGACATTACCGTGGGTCAAGTTTATATCTTCTCTGGTTACTTTAATGATTGTATTGTTAAAGTTATAGGACTCGCTCAGACTTATGTCTGACCCCGTTGTTTTTATCTTTTTCCCAACCCTCAGGTCCTACGGTGGATCCTAGCAGTAGTGGAGCTTGATCGGATTGTTGTTCCAGTCTTTAGGAGCTTGGATAGATGTAAAGCTCCAGTTATCCAGTTATCTTTTCTTTTGTTCTGGCTATTGTATGAGAGAGTGGGATTATGTACTTCTTTATTTTGACGGATATTGTACTTAACTTTTATCGTGGTTTTATGATGTAACCAGACATGTTTATTTCCGCTGTTATGAGATGATGTTTTAAATTTCAAGTACTATTTATATCTGTCTTGTTGTAATTTTTCTGTTCTATATTCACTAAAATACTCCACCGATGCTATGGCATTCCCTTAGTGAGTGACCATAGCGGGCGTGGGGTGTTACAGTGTAACTACGCTCTTTTCACAGTCCAGGATGGCACCATACCTGGCTAGCAAATCCATCCCTAGAATCAAGCCATAGCCCATGAATCCAAGAACGTAGGCATTGCATTCAAACCCAACGCCCAAGATAGACACTCTCAAGTCCCGACAAAGCATAGATAAATGAGATGAACCACTAATTGGATTTGAGACTACAATGGGATTTGTATCTAGACTAGTATTTTAGGTGCAGTGTTTCAACTAACGAAGCAGATATAAACGAATGCGAAGCACAAGATTCGAAAAGAGTCCTAGGAAAAAGAAAGCAAATCTTCAATCGAAACTTCCTATCTCTTTCTGATATACTGACCACAAGAACACAACCTGCCCTCCAGAAGATCATGCCCTCTGTCCTTTCCCTTGCCTTTGCCTCCTCGTGCAATCTTAAATCATATGTCCTACCTCACCGCAATGGTAACAACCAGTCTTCTTCTTCTTTCTAACATATTTCTTTAACTGGCCAAGTATTTCACAATTGTGGTACTTCCTTTTCTCTTGGCCTTTTTTATCATTTCCTTCTTTCTTTTGTTGTTGTTGTGCCTTCTTTGGATCCACTTTCTTATCCTATGTCCTATCCATGTCTCCCCTGCACGTTCTCCATTCGTGACCTTCCACCAAAATGAAGCTTCATCCTTCATTAACCAAGCAGCTAATTGAACCTCCCTCCCATCGTTTATCTCAAAGATACCAACAAGTCCTCCACTTCCTTGAGCCAACTTGTAGCCTCGAGAAACGTCTCAGTCCCATGAAGCAGCTTTCCGTCCATCGCACGGAAGTCCTTACATATCTTAGAAAAAGCATCTATACGCAGAGGAAGAGATTCAAAAGGAAAAGAGGAAGAGAATCGAAACAAAGAACCGAAAGAAAGATATATGGCTTCTGGGGATTATGTTTTTCCATAACGAACATTTCTCTTGAAAAATTCTCTCTTTAAAACATGTTTTTGAAAATACTTCTTCATAAAGATTCTTTTGAAAACGGTTTTCAAAATCTTTTATCTGTTCTAGTAACCTTCAACTCTGATACCACGTGTAACACTCCACGTCCATTAATGTCACTCACAAAGGGAATGCAGCAACTTTCATGGAGCATTATAAGTGTATAGAACAGAACATCACAAGACAAATATACAAAAATGGTACTTCAAAATTTAAAATAACTTCATTGCAGTGAAAACGGAACATAGTTTGGTTACAACATCAAATCCAACTTGTAAAACCAAGTACACAAATATCCATCTTGGTCAAATTATTACATGAAAACCAAAAGCATAATCCTGTTACAAATAGCCATAATAAAAAAGCTGAACATTACTTTCAGCAACTCCAAGCACATCCAAAAGAGAGAGAAAAAGATCCAAGTCAAGCTCCACTATTCCCACCCTGAGAACCTGGAGGGGGAAAAAGAAAAGAAAAGAGGCGAAACAAACGAGGTCAGACATAAAGTCTAGTGAGTCAAGTGACTTTAACAATATAATCATTTAAGTAACAGGATAAGAACATTAACTGGATATAAGAAATGACTGTAACATAAATATGGATGACAAGGTAAGCAAGATGGATAAGATAAACGTTGATTGCACTTCTAATCACTATAAGATAATTCCTACACCACACCGATACTAGTTATACATAAAGTTGATCCCTATTACTAATGATAATGAAAATGGTAGTTTCGTGTACCCCTAGTTGCTGTCACAGGAGCCGCCTTCTCCTATCTCCACTAGTTGTACCCACTATCCTCCCCATTCGATCGGCTCCCTAACTCGTAGATACCTATGCTGGTCCCATAGTAGGGTGTATCACTCCCTAAAGTGGCAAGCTGATACTACTAAGGATGCACGGCTTATACCTACACGATGCAACAACGTCTTACCTACCAACCCAGACCCATGCACGCACATGACTCCATTGGACTTGCATTGCCACCGCTAGCCCATTTGACCTCTTACAATCAATCCTAGTAAGAGTGTCCCGTCCTTGACCTAGTTCAAGCTCACAGAGATATTAAGTAGGTTACTGGTTGAAAAGGGTCCCCACACTTGACACAAGCTTCTCGTTTATGCTTGGTCCCCACTAGGATTTCCCACTTAACCCCATCTTATTCATGTCTTCTTACATGTTTTAACTTGGTTAAGTGTTTCTAATTATATTTCACATGTCACCCATGTCACCCACTTAACCACATGTCTCACTACATGTCTTATCTTGATTAAGTGTTATTTAATTCATTATAACCGTAATCTTGCAAGACCTCCCACATTAGATTTCGTTTTGCGGTTGCTGGATTTGCCGGGCGGGTCCAGGCAGGCTTATACCGCAATCCGAGTCTAAACTCCTCTCTTTGCCTTATTACGCATCTAGTTTATGCCTTTGACCTCTCACATTAGACTTCCGTTTGTGGTTGCTGGATGTGCCGGGCGGGTCCGGGCAGGCTTATACCGTAAACCAAGTCTATCCTCGTGTCTTAGGTGTTCGTTATCTCATTTTATTATTCAAAACCCAATTTGAATTAATATCCGGATTCCAATTTGTCCATAATTATCAATTTAGGCTAAGTTCATAATTCTCATTCTAATTATGTCCATAATTCCATGTACATAAATTATACCAATTTATGCCCCTAGTTATTTACATGATTACAAACTAATTTATGCCAATTACGTAATATTCAATGTTTTTCCCAAACTTTTTCCCAACGTTCCTATGCCATTCGTACGTATAATTCACATAATATGTTAGGCTCGTCGTTAGCCTAACTCATAAGAAAAAGGAAAAGATGAGGGAAAGAGACATCATCCACACATAACATAGATCCAATAATCATATGGAGTATGAACTTGCATAGAATAGGATAGATCTAATCAACATAAACTTGCATAGATCTAATTAACATAAAATTGCATAGATCTAATTAACATAAACTTGCATAGATCTAATTAACATAAATTTTCATAGAATAGAATAGATCTAATCAACATAAACTTGCATAGATCTAATTAACATAAACTTGCATAAATCTAATTAAAATAAACTTTCATAGAATAGAATAGATCTAATCAACATAAACTTGCATAGATCTAATTATCATAATCTTGCATAGATCTAATTAACATAAACTTGCATAGAATAGGATGGATCTAATCAGCATAAACTTGCATAGATCTAATTAACATAAACTTGCATAGGTATAATTAACATAAACTTGCATAGATCTAATTAACATAAACTTGCATAGAATATAATATATCTAATCAACATAAATTTGCATAGATCTAATTAACATAAACTTGCATAGATCTAATTAATATAAACTTGCATAGAATAAGATATATCTAATCAACGTAAACTTGCATAGATCTAATTAACATAAACTTGCATAGATCTAATTAATATAAACTTACATAGAATAGAATAGATCTAATCAACATAAACTTGAATATATATAATTAACATGAATTTGCATAGATCTAATTAACATAAACTTGCATAGAATAGAATAAATCTAATCATCATAAACTTGCATGGATCTAATTAACATAAACTTGCATAGATCTAATTAACATAAACTTGCATAGAATAGGATAGATCTAATCAATATAAACTTGCATAGATCTAATTAACATAAACTTGTATAGATCTAATTAACATAAACTTGCATAGAATAGAATGGATCTAATTAACATGAACTTGCATAGCATTGAATAGAGTAGATTTAATTAAGCATATGAATCTACAAAATAGATCCAATAACATATGATAATAGAACTGGCATATCTCAACATCATAGATCTAATAGCATATGATACAGGCATAGTTATACAAACCAATTCACACTTATCACCATTATTTTTAATTAGTTATCTTGTGAAAGTAACTGTACTCACAGTGGTAGAAGAAGAAAGAATATAGATCTGAATTAAGCGTTTGTTGTTGTTGTTGTTCTAGAATCGTTCCTCTTTTTCACAATTCCTATGTTTGATTAGTTGAAGAAGAGAAACTAGTTTAGTTTTGGATGTGGCAGCATGGAGGCTTATGAATGAATTTATTTTAGATTAGGGTTAGATTAGATGTGCTTATATAGATGTATTAGCTTAGTTAGAGCCTTTTGATTAGGGTTAGACATAATAACGTATGAGAAACATACATGTAGATTTCTGATGGATGCTTACTATATATATTAGTGTATAGTAATAGCGTTTGAACTCCATAGTAGTCTTCTCGTAAATGGCTAATCATTCTATATTACAGATTTAGAATGAGTCGCCGACCATCGAGACATGTTGCGAGGGAGGAGGTTGCTCCTAGAGGGGAAATGACGGCTACCAGACTACCCAGCTATGTTCGAGGCCATGATGGCAGCGATTATGAGGAGGGTACCTGCTCAGGAGGCCGCAGCGGCAGATGTAGGAGTTCAAGTGCAAGCACCGAGGGCTATGGATTTCGCGAAGCTATGCAAAGACTCCACTTCTCTCGGAGGAAAGTCGTTCAAGGGGACAGAGCCAACTGAAGAGGTTCAGAGGTGGTTAGACGCTTATGTAAGATATTTGGAGATTTGGGTATCGACGATGCAATGAAAAGGAAGCTTGCATTGAGACAATTGCAAGGTAGAGTCATGGATTGGTGGAACTCTATCACTTTGGAGACTCCAGAAGAAGAGATAACATGGGAACAGTTTCAAGTCAAGTTCAAGACGAAGTTTATCTCTACTGCTCAGAAGTAAATTCTTTTTAAGAAGTTTGTAGAGATAAAACAGAATGGTTGATCGCTGCTTGAGTATGTTTCTAATTTTGAGGCGTTGTCCAAGTATGTCTGATCGTACATTGACTCTCCTTATCAGAAGAATGAAAACTTTGTTATGGGTTTGGATACCTATACTGGGAAGCCATTGGTGGATCTTCTTGACGATCCATAGAAGAAGATAGTGGAGAAGGATATTCGACATGAAAGTTTGTTTCCTAAAGAAGCAAATGTTGTCGCTGTAACCAAGGAAGCTTCAAAAACGCTACAGGGTGGCAATAACAATAAAAAGAGGAAGCAGTAACAACAGAAAGGAAAAGATGGCAAGAAGAAACATAAAAGTGAGGTGGTTTGCTACAACTACCAACGGAAGGATCATTTCCCTAATGAGTGTAAGAATCCAAAAGCTGAAGAAAAAAAGTGCTTCAGGTGTGGAAAACTTAGGCATGATAAGAATGATTGTCCAGAGCTAGCGAAAGGGAAGCAGATAGTGAAGGCTTATTCTTTGGAGGTCGTACCATATTCTTTAAGAACTCCTACTTTATAGGAGAAAGGAAAGGGTGTCATCATTCAAGGTACTCTTTCAATTAAAGGTGTTTCAGTTCATGTGTTGTCCGACACTGGAGCATCACATTCATTCATTTGTAATGAGTTTGTGTACCGCTTGGGTTTGGAACCTGAGATTTGTGATAGACCATTAGTTTGACTAATCCAGTTGGGGGTTCGTCCATCCTTTGTATGCTTTGTTGTGGTCTTGTGTTATCGATTCATAGTTTCTCTTTTATATGTAATTGCTTTGTTTTGAACGTCACTGGGTTTGGGATCATCTTGGGAATGGATTGGCTCAAGAGGTATGCTGTGACGACCGGCCATAACCCCTGCACTATACAAGGGAAATAATGCACTGAAAGATGTGCAAGGCTGCCATGGACGATCATCAGAGTAGGTAAACACAAGCGGAACATGTCGTAAAACTCACAGCGCAAAGATAAAATATAATAGAGCATATACAATAGGTAGTAATAGTGAAGCAGAAACACTGGTCATCCATACAACTAGAAAGTAAGATCCACAAACTTGGAAATAGTGTTTATACAAAGTTGCCTCACTACATCACTTAGAAAAGCAAACAGCGGAAATCCAATTATTAGCTAGTAGTAAAACTTGTACGTGAGCCTCCTGCTCGCCATCGATCAGCATCGCCGTCCTCACTAAAGCATTACCTGTCACCTGTTACTTAGTCTGCTTATCCACAATCGGATGAACAGCCCAAGGTAATAAGACGATACATAAAACCTTGAGTTAGACAATAGTCTTAGTGAGTGATAAAACAGCTAACAAACTTCAACAATAAAGTGTATGAGAGGGGATAGATAAACATACTAATCTACCCATGACACCAGAGAAGAACTCAACCTTATCTTCCCCACATCGGACAATGATAGCCTTTAAAATCCATTCAACTAAAGGAATAACAATTCATACATGGAAACCAGGGCAACTATTCAATCATGGAAAACACACATAACATCCAGATTGTATAAGTCTCACACAGAACAACCAATCATCCTTGACTGACTCTGGCTATCACCGCCAATCCTGATTTGAAACCACCGTTAATTGTATGACGGCCAACCATGCCATATGTCAAGGGCTAATGGTAACCCCAGTTCTAGCATAAACTCCATATGTCCAAACTTGACAACTAAGTCTTTCAACGATACCCAAGGTACTCGACCAACAACCTTCCAGTCTATTGGGTGCCCCCATTATACCCCTGCTTTGAGCCTGCTAGAACTTATTACCATGATGACTTCTAAGCCTTCGCATCTCTAGTCATCCAACCTTGACGGCTATTTACTGCTCAAGCGACCTTCTCAAGCAACCATTATCCACCAACTCACGGCCTTTGAGTTGTCTTCCTATTCGTTGCTTTTCACCGATCAACGAACATATCACATCACTTCGAATATCCCCTTCTGGATTCTCGTCGAAGCCACCACCATCGTTGAACCAACCAACATTTCTATAAGTTCAAAGCAATCCATAGCATTATTTCAATACTTCCTAACTTCCTAATTGATATCACTTTGAAGTCACATCATCACCGGAAGTGTCCGACCAGAAATAGATGACCAGAAATGGCTGTCCAGAATAGCCCGACCTGAGCCACTTTGGTCCGACCCAACCCCTTTTAGGCCCGACCCCCTTTTTGACCGACCCGACCCACCTTAGTTCGGTCCAGAATGGTCCAATCCACTTTAGCCCGATCCAAAATGGTCTGATTCACTTTAAGCCAATCCAGAATGGTCTGACCCGACCCCCTTTAGTCTGACCCGACCCCCTTTAATCCGACTCGAGCCAACTTTGACTTGTCCTCCACGACAGAATTTGAGCCCGACCCGACCCCTTTTAGTCCGACCCGAGGCACTTTCTGCACATCTTCAATTCTACTCCGATTTCGATCAAAACTTCGCCAAACGACTAATCTGACAAAACCAACTCAACCAAAATCATCAAACACAATCATAAACATATCATAACATTACTAAGCACATGAATATGACGACTACCACAAAAATGATGTGATTCTCACCAAAAACCATTAAAATGAACATATGATCAAAATGAGAGATCTAACTAACTCAAACATGTAAAATGACACAAAATTAACGAGTAAAACTTGTTAGATTAGATCATAGGGTGATGCATATGAAAATGGACATGTAATGGTGTAAATCTATGGTAAAACATTCCAATTTGATGAGAAACATGCACTCATATACTTCATTGCATTCATGTGAGAGATTTAAATCACTCACTGATTTGCGAAAACAAAGCAAAATCGAAGAAATAGAATTCCGGAAAGCGAGGAAATAGCTCCTAGCCCTTCGATTAGATGAATCCTCACTTCAAATGATGTAGATCTATGATTTTCCTCCTTAGATATGGATTTTTAATGGTAGAAAGGTGTTAGAGGAAGAAGGAGATCAATGCCTCCAAATGAGAGAATGGGAAAGTAAACCTTTTCCATCCACTCTCGCCCCTATTTATAGGATTCCACCATCCCACTAATAGACCTCCCCAATTCAGCCCATTAGGCTCTCCAAATCTGAACAACCAACTGAAAACCTTAAAACATCGATTTCTCCCAAATCGCTATGCCAAATCCTTAATGTAACCACTCTACGGAAAGGTAACCATCAATTCCTTTCCAATGGTATAGGTCTCACCCTTTGATTCGATCTGAGTCAAAAGTTATGCCATGCACAAGGCTGATAGGGGCAAAATGGTCCTACCAATGGCACATACCTTATCCTAAGATGCGGAATTCTAACAAACCATAACAAGATACAACGATATAACGAAGATACGATATCAAAGGGTCCTACCGATGAAGAGTTCTGGATGAGTCACTCTCATACTCTCTTCCGTCTCCCATGTACAATCGTCGTCATCTTCACTACATTAAACCTTCACTAGCGTAGCCGTTTTCCTCCTGAGCTGTTTCGTGTCATTCCGCACAACCCAAAGTGGCTAACGAGGTCTCGAAACTGCAGTCTTTACTTCTAAGTCTTCGTACTGCTTTGGAGATACCACCACATTCGAATCATGCACGAATGTCCGTAGAAATGACACATGGAACACATTATGCACACTTGACATCTTCTCAAGTAACTCCAATCTATATGCGAGCTTTCCAATTCGCTCGACTATCAGAAATGGTCCAACAAACCTTGGAGCTAACTTTCCTTTCTTACCAAATCTAACCATGTGCTTCAATGGCGAAGCTTTCACGAAAACTATATCGCCCATGTCGAATTCCAAGTCCTTATGATGCTTGTTAGCGTAACTCTTCTGACGGTCCTAGGTTGCCTTCATTCGTTGTCGAACTATCTCGATACAATCCGAGGTTTCTCTAATCATCTCAGGCCCAAGTACCGACTTATCTCCAGTTTCTAACCAACACGCTGGAGAATTGCACAGCCTTCCATACAATGCTTCGTACGGTGCCATCCCAATGCTAGACTGGTAGCTATTATTATACGCAAACTCAACTAGATGTAGATGTTCTTCCCATGATACTCCGAAGTCTAAAACACAAGCCCTCAGGAGATCTTCCAAAACTCGATTGACTCTTTCGTTCTTACCTTCAGTTTGGGGATGATATGTCGTACTTAAGCACAACTCGATTCCCAAAGCCTCTTGCAAAATTTTCCAAAATCCACTCGTGAATAATGAATCTCGGTCACTTACTACACTCTTTGGAACACCATGGAATCGAACTATCCATTTCACATAAAGTTCAGCCAATTTCGATGCCGTCCTAGTCGACTTGATAGGAATGAATCTTGCACTTTTGGTCAAACGATCCACAATGACCCAAATCCCTTCATTTCCTGCCCTAGTTCTCAGTAGTCCATCAATAAAATCCATCGATACTTGCTCCCACTTCCACGTAGGAACTTCCAATGGCTAAAGCAAACCACTCGGCTTCTTCTATTCAGCTTTCACCAACTGACAGTTATGCACTTGGAAATGAACTTCCCAATATCTCGTTTCATCCCTTCTCAGTAGTAGACTCTCTTCATGTCCCGATACATCTTATTTCCATCGAGATGAATCGCCAGCTTCGAGTGATGATATTCTCTCAGAACCTCATCCCTCAATCCGTCGATATCAGGAACAACTAATCGCCCTTGCATTCTAAGCCAACCTTCTTGATCGACCCCGAACTCTTTATCTTCTGGTTCCAGATTCTGAATGAACTCAAAGAGCTTCGCATCTTTCTTTTGGCTCTCTCCAATCCTTTCGATAAGAGTAGGTCTTATCGACAAACTTGCTAACGTTTCAGGTTCCAACTCACACCTTGGCCTGAAATCGAACCTTGCCAAGTACTCAAGGCTCTTCCATTTTGAAAATATTGCTCCCAAACTTGCGTGTCTTCGACTTAACGCATATGCAACTGTGTTACCCTTGCCCGGAGTATAGGCTACGCCAAAATCATATGACACCAGAAACTCTAACCATCTTTGCTGCAGAAGATTCAAATCCTTTTGGGAGAAAAGATACTTCAATGACTTGTGATGCATAAATAACTCGAATCGAGCTCCCAACAGGTAATGTCTCCACATCTTCAGAGAAAATACAATCGTCGCCAACTCCAAATCATGAGTTGGGTAATTCTTCTCATGTGGCTTGAGCTGCCGACTCGCGTAAGCCACAACCTTATCCTTTTGCATTAGTACTGCTCCAAGTCCAGTACCACACGCATTGGTATACACCACCATCTCTTCATTCCCGCTTGGAATGGTCAACAAATGAGCACTCGTCAATCTCTCCTTCAGGATTCTGAATGCTTGTTCACACTTTGCATCCAATGTGAACACTTGGTTATTCTTCGTCAATCTTGTCAACGGTGTAGCTACTTTGGAGAAATCCTTGATAAACCATCGGTAATATCCTGCCAACCCAAGGAAACTCCGAACATCCGTCGCATTCTTAGGTCGATCCCAGTCCTGGATTGCTGCAACTTTAGAGGGGTCAATCGCTATCCCTTTTCCAGAAACTACATGACCTAAGAACCTCACTTCATCCTTCCAGAAGTGACACTTTGAGAACTTAGCCTTAAGTTGATGCTTCCACAAGATCTCTAACAAAACTCTCAAGTGCGTCTTATGTTCTTCCTCATTTCTGGAGTAAACCAGAATATCGTCCACGAACACAAGCATTGTAACACCCCGCCTCCGCTAGGGTCACTCGCAAAGGAATGCACTAGCTTTAGAGGGGCATTATTGGTAAACATGCACAGAAATATCACAAGACGAACATATAAAATAGCGGAAGTAAAATCAAACTTTCATAACATGAATAAATAAGGTCTAAAGCCTTTTACATCAGAGTACATCAAAACCTGTCTTGCAATAGTAAAGAAGCATAAAGACATTTTCATAAATTATTCCCCAAGTAAAAACAGTAAAGTAGCCATTAGCCAAGAAAAGTCCAAGCCATCCATGATGACCTTCAAGCAGAAGAAGTCCGAACTAAACAACAGTATTTCCTCCCTGTAACCTGGGGGGAAACGGAAGAAAAGAGGCGAAACAAAACGGGTCAGTCAAAAAGATTGAGTAAGCCCTATCTACTATTAGCATAAAAACTAGTAAAGTTAACTGACATGAGAAACTGAGATGAACATAAGCATGATAACAAGATAGATAAGCTAAATCAAAATAACAGGATGAACTACTGAACTCAGATAAACTAAGGTGTCATGATAAATTACGATGTCAAGATAAAACAAGGTATCACATCGTCAAGTTTCTATCAAGTATAATATCCCCAAGATATCTGTCACGTATAACGCCCCGTGATATCTATCCTGTATTTTAGCTCTGCACCTACCGTACTAGTATCCCCACCGTGTCATGTGTTAACCAAGAATGACCCTCACTCAAAAGTCGTGTAATGGTCCATGTCAACCTAATATATCACATATATAGGTTACTCAACTTGTATGTTTTATTCCATGTAAATGTTCAGTCCCTTGCCATAGACCATACGGGCTTTCCCATGAGATTCTATATTACTTTAACATAGTTCCATGATCCTTAAGATCGGTTTGGACTGTTACCCTAAACCTAGCTAGGGTCTTCCAACATGAATTATTGTTTGTACAACTAGGACTTATGCTACCTAGGGCTGCTAGGGATTATGCTTACCTATTGCACGTTTTCGTATCTCGGTTTGGGTTCAACCACCTAGGGCCACTAGGGATTACGCTAACCGCCAACCGCGCCCTTTTTCCCACGCATTCATCGTGAATCGCTTTTCCATGACTGTATGCACATGTATCACATCGTGCCATCCGAGTCCTGTCACAGGGCAAATCAAGAAATACAGGACTCGGTCGGGAGCTTTCGATTTATCTGCCGATGCAGATGCTAAGGTCTGTTTTTCTTATACGTGGCTATGGTCCCACGAGACCACTCCCTCAACTAGTGAAAGACAAGACAGGATAAATCCTGTATGAGAACACAACACTGGCCAACCCACATCCAAGCCTTACCGCAACCATAATTAGATAGCAATTATGGTCTTTTGGGTGTTCTCTGCCTTTCCGTACGTACACGCTTGACCAAAGATGGTAGGTAGCCTGACGAAATGCTATCTAGGGTACGACCGTGTATCGTCGACTATCCCCTATCCATCCGCGTCTTTAGGTCGCTCGTATAGCAACCAAGGCATACTCTTGGTTCTTCTAACGCAGACCTTAACCTCTCATGAGCCTAGTATAATCACCTGGCAGCTCATAGAGGGATACCAAGAATATCCTCACGTTCCCCGAAGCCGTTGCTTCGTTACCCAGTTCGCTGGAGCCTTTATCTAAATCAGATACTTGCTCCTACTCGTATACTTAAACGATGACCTACCGTATCAGGTTACTCATCTATCTATGAACTGGTCTAAATTTCCTTGACTAAGAATCATTACTTAGTTATTCTTCAACTAAGGTTTACCACTTAGCATTGTTCCCGTTATCCTTGTTAACTACGGTTATCCACCTAATCCTCAGAACTAGGGTTTACATAATGGATTAAGTGTCACTTAAGTTCATGACTTAACCCATCTACAAATCCTGTCAAAATTGGCTAAGTATCCAAGTTCAAGGCTTAACCCTACAAACCATGCTCAAGTTGGTTAAGTATATTAAGCAATTCACGACTTAACCTCGTCCAATTATCATTCTAGATTGTTTAAGTATATATTAACTTGACCCTATCAATTTACTTAGTCAAATCGGTCAAGTGTATTCAAGCGATTCGTGACTTAGCCTTATCATGTTTTCACGTTATATTGGTTAAGTATTGGTTAACTTAACCACAATAAATTAACGAGTTAGATTGGATAAGTATAGGTCACTTAACCACATCAATTCATCATGTTTAGATTAGTTAAGTGTTTAACTTAACCCCATTAAACTACCAAGTGGGATTAATTAAGTCTAGGCTAACTTAACCCCATCCGATTTCCATGTTTAGACTAGTTGAGTCTAATCTTAACCCCATTCGTTAACCGTATTTTTCGGTTAAGCGTCATTAAGAAAACTTACTTAACCTTACCATGTTATCGCGTTGGATTGATTAAGTGTTGGTTAACTTAACCCCATCCACTAGTCATATAAAAATGGTTAAGTGTCATTAGGCAAATCAAGTTACTTAACCTACCCAACCTTGTCATGTTTTGTTAAGTATCATTAGCCTAATCAAATTACTTAATCCATTTGTCCATGTCATATTTGGTTAAGAGTCATTAATCAAATTAACTTAACCCTATCATGTGGCATTAATTACTTAATGCACCTTCACCTCTCACATTAGACTTTGTTGTGGTTACTAGTTAAGCCGGTCGGTTCCGGGTAGCTTTACACCACAACTTGGTCTAACCTCGGGTTCAAGCACAACATGACCAACTTCTCACATTGGGTCCTATTGTTTGCAACTACTAGTTAGGCCGGTCGGTTCCGGGTAGTTTTACGTTGCAAACTCAACCCAACCTCGAGTTGGCCACACTTATATTATCTAAGTGTCATGTCCATCATGTTTCCCAAAACATGTTACAAGTTTTCAAGCATTTGGGTAGACCTAACTTAATAGGTAAATTCCCAAAGGGTAGACCTAACTTAATAGGTAAATTCCCAAGCTTATGTTTTTATGCATACTTACATGTCAACTTCCATGTTATATTTCAAGTCATGTTTTCAAGTTGTATTTTCATGTCATTAGAAATTACTCATAACATAACCCAACGCTTTTAAACTCGCATATACGTTCGCGACAACGTAATGGATTAAAAGAAGAGACTTGGCAAAGGCATGACAAAAATGGATATTAAGCCACAAGTTAATCATGGTGGCAAATGAGGCACAAATGTGTTCATTAACTTGCATGTTACATTCTTAAGCCTCAAAACATGCATAAACCCAAACTTGGCACATAAGCGAATCATGGTGACAAAAGATATGGAATGATGATTAGTAACTCGCATATATCATCATATAAGGGTTATGACTTCATATGCAAGTTGACATAAAGGTTATGAGGGTTCTCATGTTGCCTAATGCAACATTTCAACATAAAGGTTGTAGCTTTTAGCTCACAAGATCAAGATAATGACTTCATAAACTTGCATGACATGATAGCATGTATCATACTCAATGATCAAACCCAAACTTGCAACATGAACATTTAACTTCATAGTTAATATCTAAGAGTAGGGAAAGGGCTTACATTGCTATGAAGGCACAAAAGATATGACAAAACCCTTATGCAATCAAATAGACCCAAAACGCAAGCTCTAACATAAAAACCCTTGATCCAAAATGATCAAAACCCTTGCTTTATGATGCAAAGATAGAAACTTGACTTGAATGCAAGCTAATGACACTCATACAAGCTTGAAAACACTTGTATGCATGGAAAATCTCTCATAGAAACCATTTAGAAATTTTATGAAGAAAGTGGAGGCCATGAGAGGTAAAATTTTGCCATAGTTTAGTTGCATGAATGAATAATGAGGATTTAGGATAGGTTAGGGTCTTATTTATAGATTAGGCAAGTGTTTTAGGCTATAGGATTAAACCTAGATTCAATCCAAGCCATCAAAGCATGTCTTGGGGAAGAAGTCAAGTGTAGGAACCATCTAGGGCCTTTAGATTAAAGATGAACCATGAGAACCATCCAAATGCAAAATCTGCATTTGAGCGAATCGGCCCACGGGTTGACAGCCAAACACCCTGGATTAACCCCTAGTCGACCCAGCGGGCTCGGGTCGACCTCAAAAATCGGTCGGTTCGGTTATTCCCCTCTCCCAATTCGCTGTTTTGAACATTTTTGCATATTTATTTATTTAATTTTCAATTATATATATATATATATATATATATATATATATATCAATATATATATATTTCTCTGCGCAACCCATTTCACTTAATTAAGTATACTTTAATTTGGGAATTTTCCGTGAAACTTCGCGAGGCCATATCTTGGTCATACGGACTCCGATTTTCGAAAACTCGGACTCTATTTCGCGTATTTTTCCGAGACGAACGCAATGGCATAGCCCGTTTTCCTTGATTTAGATTTTACAGTTTAATTCTGCCTCCATTTATGTTATAACAGGTTATTGAAAATACGGGTTGTTACATTCTCCCCACCTTTTAGGATTTCGTCCCCGAAATCTCCAAGTTAGGAAGAACATATCCTACCATCCATCATCCATCTACTCAAAACATCATCCACAAGCAACCATTGTCCTTAGATGATTTCTAATGCTGTATGAATATATGCAAAACGTGTGTGTACATGTTCCTTAGCTAATGCTAATGATCAGGCCTGAATAATCTTTCTAATGCAAAATATGTATAGTGCCATGAATCCAACATGTATGCAAATAGTCCTAGTCATATAGATACTATATGCGTGCACAATCATTCATTCATATGCAACAACCGCATGATAATACATTCGATTTCATCCATAAACAAGTATAAATACTCGTGCATATGCAATATGAAATGTGACCGAGTCGAGCTAGTATCAAATGTGTATTCGCGCATCCACGAGCAACCACTTGCAACCATATCAATCATAACATGTTTCAAATACATGTTTACATCCATAGGGTTCTACCTAGAATTCCCTGAAACAGGGTCGAGAAGATAAACAGGACAAACTCCTTACAGGGTTTGTAACGGAGAATAGGACCTAGAGGATGTCCACAAAAGATAGCCTACAAGTAAGCTCTACAGAAAACAGGGATCAAGGATATACTCCCAAAAAGAGATATCATGCGCGTATCTAGTCTTTGACCATCAAAGTCGTCTTTTAACTTCGCGATTTTGTAGCTTCTTATTCCTGTTTCCATAACATGAGCTGGAACTCATTTCTTCGTCGCCTCTCGTTCCACTTGCACTTATCCTTTTCCTAGAATACTTGATGCAAACATGACTGCGTACTCATGATCTCATGCAAGCTTTCCAAAATTCACTAGTGAAACTTGGATCTCGTTTATATACTATAAGGCATTCCTTGTAGAAGAACTTTCTCTTGAAAGTAAACAGATGTCAATCAGGTTATCATGCGCACTTACTAGGGTGATCTCTATAACCCATGCATAAATGAAGTAAACCATCCGTCTTATTGCCGAACACCACTCGATCGGGCTTCAAATTTCCAATAAAGGCATCAAGGGATTCTAAGTAACTAGTCATGACAGAATCTCAAAAAGGTTACCCGATACTTCGAGGGCATTACCAAGGCTAGTCAAAAGGTCTTAACTACCCTCCTATCAAAACCGAGAGTGGCACCCCCTACTGGATAACCACTTCATCCCTAGAATCCATCCATAACTTATAAACATAAGCATTATTTCCAAACTCAACACTTGGCATAGACATTCCCAAATCCAAACAAGTCATGTATAATTGGACTGATTCTCCAATAGGACTTTGAGACAAAAATGGGATTCTCTATTACGCTAGTACTTAAGGTGCAGAGACTCAACTATCGAAGCAGACTTAAATGATACGAACAACGAAGTCCTAACGGGATGATAGAGAAGAAAAGCTAAACCTTTAACAAGATCGTTACCCTCCTTCCGAGGTACTCTAGAAATGAGAGCATACTACTGCCCTCCCGATGATCTTGTCCTTGTCCCATAATACTTAACTATCCACCCCGTTTTACCATGCCAAAGGTACTCTCTCGTCATGGGTTTCATTGTTCATCTTTCTCCCTCCTTTGAGGACTAAGCCATACCAACAAGTTTCTCATCCTTAAGCTCATATCCTTTATCCTTCTTTCTCACGATCCTTTCTTATAACGCGGCCACTGGTCTCTCGAGAACCACCTCCATCGTATGGAAAGCACTTTCGTAGGTAGAAAAGACTAGTCGCAGTTAAAACTACTGTGACTACAGATGGAGGAAAGAAAGGAAAAGAGACTCAATTAAGGAAACAAGGATAGTGCTAATGGCCTTTGGGGAATAGCCTTTTTCTTTTAAAAGAAAATTTTCTTGAAAAATGCTTCTTTGTAAACGGTTTTTTTTTCAAATAGTTTTCAGAAGGTCTTTAAAAACTTTTGCCCAGTCTGGTAACCTTCTGCTCTGATACCACGTGTAACACCCCGCCTCCGCTAGGGTCACTCGCAAAGGAATGCACTAGCTTTAGAGGGGCATTATTGGTAAACATGCACAGAAATATCACAAGACAGAACATATAAAATAGCGGAAGTAAAATCAAACTTTCATAACATGAATAAATAAAGATGGGGATGGATAGGGGATAGGGGATACTCTGATGTAAAAGGCTTTAGACCTTATTTATTCATGTTATGAAAGTTTGATTTTACTTCCGCTATTTTATATGTTCTGTCTTGTGATATTTCTGTGCATGTTTACCAATAATGCCCCTCTAAAGCTAGTGCATTCCTTTGCGAGTGACCCTAGCGGAGGCGGGGTGTTACAAGCATGAACTTGTTCAACTGATTCTGAACACTCTATTCATAAGATCCACAAAATACGCTGACACGTTAGTCAACCCGAATGGCATCACCAACTGTTCGTAGAAACCAGATAGTGTCCTAAAAGCAGTCTTTGGCACACTATCCTTAGCCACCCTCAACTTGTGAAATCCCATTGCCAAATCCATTTGAGAAAACACTTTGGCTTCGTGAAGCTGATAGAACAAATCATCTATCCTTAGCAACATATACTTGTTCTTCTTTGTCACCTTGTTCAGCTCACGATATTCCACACACGATCTTAATGAGCCATCCGCCTTGGTTGCAAATACGATTGGTGCGCCTCATTCGGATACACTCCTCCGAATGAATCCTTTCCCAAAAGGTCTCGAACTTGCACCTCTAACTCTTGTTGTTCCCTAGGCACCATCCTCCTAAGAGGCATAACGATTGGTCTAGTACCTTCGACCAAATCGATCCTAAACTCGATCTCACGATGCAGCGGCAACCCTTTGACCTCGTCAAAGACATCTACATACTCATTAGCGATCAGCACTGATGACCGGTCTTCTTGTGGAATCCCAAGCAAATATAGATAACTTTCGAAGACCCCCGTCTTCGCGCTTACATCTAATCAACACCTTTCGCCCTTCCACATCCCCGACCCTCACCTCTAGCTTCTCGCAATTCACCCTTGCCGCATACCTCTTGAGCCAATCCATGCCCAAGATGATCCCAAACCCAACGAAGTTAAGAACAAAGCAATCACACATAAAAGAGCAACCATGAATCGACAACACTAGACCACGACATATCATGCAAAGATTTGACGAACCCCCAATTGGACTAGTCATTACGAAGGGTCTATCGCAAATCTCAGGTTCCAAACCGAAGAGACGCAATAGCTCATTGTAAATGAAGGAATGCGAGGCTCGATTATCGAAAAGCACACGAACTGAAACACCATTAACTGAAAGAGTACCTTGCACCACGTTACCCTTTCCCTTCTCCTATGCAGTAGGACCCTTCGAAGAAGTTAGCACGACTTACAAAGCATATGCCCTCACAACTTGCTTGCCCTTAGCTGATTCTGGACAATCTTTCTTCTCATGCCTAGGCTCCCACATTTGAAGCACTTCTTCTCAGCATTGGGATTCTTGCACTCATTAGAAAAATGGCCTTTCTGTTGGCAGTTAAAGCAAACCACCTCACCCTTTGGCTTCTTTTGGTCGTCTTTTCCCTTTTGCTGTTACTGCTTCCTTTTCTTATTATTACCACCCTGTTGTGGTTTCTGAGCTTCTTTGGTGGCCGCGACAACATTTGCTTCCTTAGGAAACAAGCTCTCATGATGAATAGCTTTTTCCACAATCTTCTCAAATGAATCATCAAGATGGTCCACTAGAGGTTTCCCGATATAAGCATCCAAACCCAAGACAAAATTTTCGTTCTTCTGATATGGTGTATCAACATATGAACGAGCATATCTAGACAAGGCTTCAAAGTCAAAAATATAGTCAAGTACAGAACGACCATTTTGTTTCAGCTCTATGAACTTCTTGAATAGAGCAGGTTTCTGAGCTGTGGAGATAAACTTTGCTTCAAACTTAGCTTGGAATAGCTCCTATGAAATTTCTTCCTTTGGAGTTTCGAGTGTAATAGAATTCCACCATTCCATGGCCCTGCTCTGCAGTTGCCTTGATGCAAGCTTTCTCTTTATTGCATCCTCAGTACCCAAGTCTCCAAAGATTCGAACACATGAATCCATCCACCTTTGAACCTCTTCCGCTGGTTCAGTTCCCTTGAATGGTTTTCCCCTTAGAGATGTAAAGTCCTTGCACAGCTTTGCAAAATCTACTAATCTAGGAACTCGCACACCAACATCTACCATTGCCGCCACTGGAGCGGGTACCCTTCCCGTAACTGCCTCTGTCATGGCTTCAAACATGGCCGGGTAATTAGGTTCACCACCATTTCCCCTTCTAGTATTGGCTCCCCTAGCAGCGTGTCTTGTTTCTTGTCTACTCATTCTAAATCTGCAATTTAGAATAATTAGCTACTTTCAAGAAAAACTGCTAAAGGAAAACAACCGCTACTACTATATATGCTACTATGTATAGTAAGCATCCAACTAAAATCTATAAGTACGTCTCTCATACGTGATTACGTTCTTGAACTTTGGCCAAAAATCATTGACCAGAGCTCTGATACCAAATGTGACGACCGCCCATAACCCCGAACTATACAAGGGAAATAATGCGCTGAAAGATGTGCAAGGCTGTCATGGACGATCATCAGAGTAAGTAAACACAAGAGGAACCTATCGTAAAACTCACAGCGCAAGGATAAAATATAATAGAACATATACAATAGGTAGTAATAGTGAAGCAGAAATAATGGACTTCCATACAACTAGAAAGTAAGATCCACAAACTTGGAAATAGTGTTTATACAAAGTTGCCTCACTACATCACTCAGAAAAGAAAACAGCAGAAATCCAATTGTTAGCTAGTAGTAAAACTGGTACGTGAGCCTCCTTCTCGCCATCGATCAGCATCGTCGTCCTCAATAAAGCATTAGCTGCCACCTGTTACTTAGTCTGCCCATCCACAATCGGATGAACAGCCCAAGATAATAAGAGGATACGTAAAACCTTTAGTCAGACAGCAGTCTTAATGAGTGATAAAACAGCTAGCAAACTTCAACAATAAAGTGTATGAGAGGGGATAGATAAACATACTAATCTACCCATGACACCAGAGAAGAACTCAACCTTATCTTCCCAACATCGGATAGTGATAGCCTTTACAATCCATTCAACCAAAGGAATAACAATTCATACATGGAAACCAGAGCAACCATTCAATCATGGAAAACACACATATCAGCCAGATTATATAAGTCTCACACAGAACAACCAATCATCCATGATTGACTCTGGCTATCACCGTCAATCCTGCTTTGAAACCACCGTTAATTGTATGACGGCCAACCTTGCCATATGTCAAGGGCTAATGGTAACCCCAGTTCTAGCATAAACTCCATATGTCTAACCTTGACAACTAGGCCTTTCAATGATACCCAAGGTACTCGACCAACAACCTTCCAGTCTATTGGGTGCCCACATTGTACCCCTTCTTTGAGCCTGCTAGAACTTATGTCAACGATAACTTCTCGGCCTTCGCATCTCTAGTCATCCCACCTTGACGGCTATATACTGCTCAAGCGACCTTCTCGAGAAACCATTATCCTCCAACCCACGACCTTTGAGTTGTCTACCTATTCGTTGCTTTTCACAAATCAACGAGCATATCACATCACTTCGAACATCCCCTTCTGGATTCTTGTCGAAGCCACCACCATCTTTGAACAACCAACATCTCTATAAGGTTCAAAGCAATCCATAGCATTATTTCAACACTTCCTAACATCCCAATTGATCTCACTTTGTAGTCACATCATCACCAGAAGTGTCCGACCAGAAATAGCTGACAAGAAATGGTAAAAAGGGATGACCAGAAATGGCTGTCCAGAATAGCCCGAGCCGCTTTGGTCCGACCCGACACCCTTTTTATCCGACCCGACCCACCTTAGTCCGGTCCAGAATGGTCTAATCCATATTTAGCCCGATCCAAAATGTTCCGATTCACTTTAACCCAATCCAGAATTGTCTGAATCGACCCCCTTTAGTCCGACCTGACCCCCTTTAATCCGACCCGAGCCAACTTTGACTTGTCCTCCATGACAGAATTTGAGCCCGACCCGACCCCCTTTAGACCGACCCGAGGCACTTTCTGCACATCTTCAATTCTACTATGATTTCGATCAAAGAATCACCAAACGACGAAACCAACTCAAAAAAAATCACCAAACATAATCATATCATAACATTACTAACCACATGAATATGATGATTACAACAAAAATGATGTGAATCTCACCAAAAACCATTAAAACGATCAAATGATCAAAATGAGAGATCTAACTAACTTAAACATGTAAAATGACATGAAATTATCAAGTAAAACTAGTTAGATTAGATCATTGGGTGATGCATATGAAAACAGACATGTAATGGTGTAAATCTATGGTAAAACAATCCAATTTGTTGAGAAACATGCACAAACACTCATATACTTCATTGCATTCATGTGAGAGATGTAAATCACTCACCGATTTGCCAAAACAAAGCAATCGAAGAAATAAAATTCCGAACAGCGAAGAAATAGCTCCTAGCCCTTCGATTTCATGAATCTCACTTGAAATGATGTAGATTAGCCCCTAATGGTGTAGATCTATGATTTCCCTCCTTATATTTGGATTTTTAATGGTGGAAAGGTGTTAGAGGAAGAAGGAGATCAATGCCTCCAAATGAGAGAATGGTAAAGTAAACCTTTTCCCTCCACTCTCGCCCCCTATTTATAGGATTCCACCATCCCACTAATGGGCCTCCCCAATTCAGCCCGTTAGGCTCTCCAAATCTGAACAACCAACTGAAAAACCTTAAAACAACGATTTCTCCCAAACCGTTGAGCCAAATCCTTATTGTAGCCACTCTACGGAAAGGTAACCATCAATTCCTTTCCAATGGTATAGGTCTCACCCTCTGATTCGATCTGAGTCAAAAGTTATGCCCTGTACAAGGCTGATAGGGGAAAATGGTCACAAACAAAATCGTAAAAATTATGGACATGTCTCACATCCCCATAAGCAGCATATTAAAAAATGAGAATGATCCAACCCCTAGAGAATGTAATAAAAATATTTTGCGATCTTTCGATACGTAAAATGCAGGCTGTTACATATGCGGCAAGAGTGAATTGCGAGAAGCTTGAGGTGAGAATCGGTGATGTGGAAGGGCGAAAGGTTTTGATTCAATGTAAGCTCGAAGATGGTGTTTTCGTGAGCTTGTTATATTCGCTTGTGATTCCACTGGAAGACTTGTCATCTATGTCGATCGCTAATGAGTTTGATAATGTCTTTGAAGAAGTCGGATGCTTGTATCTACATCAAGGGATTGAGTTTAGAATCGATTTGGTCAAGGGTGCTAGTCCTATCGTTATGCCTCTTAGGCGAATGGCACCTACGGAACATCGAGAGTTAGAGGTGCAAGTTCGTGACCTTTTGGGAAATCGATTCATTTAGAGAAGTGTATCCGAATGGAGTGCATCAGTTGTGTTTGCAACCAAGGCTGATGGCTCGTTGAGATTATGTATGGACTATCGTGAGCTGAACAAGGTGACCAAGAAGACCAAGTATCCATTACCGAGGATCGATGACTTGTTCGATCAACTTCACAAAGCCAAAGTGTTTTCTCAAATGGATTTGGCAATGGAATTTCACCAGTTGAGAGTGGCTATGGATATTGTCCCGAAGACTGCTTTTAGAACACTATCTGGTTTCTTTAAATGGTTGGTGATGCCATTCAGGTTGACTAACGCGCCAGCATATTTCGTTGATCTTATGAATAGGGTTTTCAGAGATCAGTTGAACAAGACCGTGCTTGTGTTCGTGGATGATAATCTTGTTTACATTCATAATGAGGAAGAACATAAGACGCACTTGCGATTTGTCTTGGAAATATTGCGAAAGCATCAAATGAGAGCTAAGTTTTCAAAGTGTCACTTCTGGAAGAGCGAAGTGAGGTTCTTAGGACATGTAGTTTCTGGAAATGGAATAATGGTTGATCCTGCTAAGGTAACAACAATCCAGGATTGGAATAGACCCAAGAATGCAACAGACATGAGAAGTTTCCTTTGGTTGGCGGGATATTATCGCCGTTTTATAAAGGATTTTTCTAAGATAGTTGCACCATTAATAGGGTTTACGAAGAAGAACCAAATTTTCACGTGGAATGCAAAGTATGAGAAAGCTTTCGGAATCATGAAAGAGAGACTAACAAGTGCTCCTGTTTTGATCATCCTAAGTAGGAAAGAAGAATGGTGGTATACACCGATGCATGTGGTACTGGACTAAGAGCAGTACTAATGCAAAAAGATAGAGTTGCGGCCTACGCAAGTCGACAACTGAAGCCGCAGGGGAGGAATTATCCAACTCATGATTTGGAGTTGGCAGCGATCATGTTTGCTCTAAGGATTTGGAGACATTACCTGTTGGGGGTTCGATTCGAGTTATTCACGGATTACAAGTTGTTGAAATATCTTTTCTTCCAAAAGGATTTGAATCTTCGGCAGTGGCGGTGGTTAGAGTTTCTGGCATCACATGATTTTGGTATAGCCTATACTCCTGGTAAAGAAAGCACAATAGCAGATGCATTGAGCGAAGACATGCAAGTTTTGGAGCGATGTTTTCGGAATGGAAACACCTCGAGTACTTAACAGGATTTGATTTCAGACCACGGTATGAGTTGGAACCTGAAATGTTTGCAAGCTTATCGATAAGACCTACTTTTATCGAAAGGATTGGGAAGGGCTAAAAACGTGATGCAAAGCTTGTCGAGTTTATCCAGAAGTTGGAACCAGATGATAAAGTGTTCGAAGTCGATCGAGAAGGTTGGCTTCAAAAGCAAGGATGATTGGTTATTCCTGATATCGACGATTGAGAGATGAGGTTCTGAGGGAATGTCATCACTCGAAGTTGACGATCCATTCTGATGGTAATAAGATGTATCAGGACATGAAGTGTGCCTACTACTGGGAAGGGATGAAACGGTATATTGGAATGTTTATTTCCAAGTGCATGGACTGTCAATTCGTGGAATCTGAACAGAAGAAGCTGAGTAGATTGCTTCAGCCATTGGAATTTCCTACATGGAAGTGGGAGTATATATCGGTCGGCTACCTAGAACCAGGGCAGAAAAAGAAGGAATTTGATTCATCATGGATCGCTTGACCAAAAATGCAAGGTTTATTCCTGTCAAATTGAATAGGACAGCATCGAAGTTGGCTGAGCTTTATATAAAATGGATAGTTTGATTCCATGGTATCCTGAAGAGCATAGTGAGTGATCGAGATCCATTGTTCATAAGTAGATTTTGGAAAAGTTGGCAAGAGACTTTGCGAACCGTGTTGTGTTATGGGTTATCATCCCCAAACTGATGGTCAAACTGAGAGGGTTAACCTAATTTTAGAAGATCTCCTAAGAGCTTGTGTATTGGATTTCGGGGGATCGTGGGAAGACCATCCACATTTTGTTAAGTTTGCATATAATAATAGCTATCAGTCGAGCATTAGGATGGCACCATATGAGGCGTTGTATGGTAAACTGTAATTCATCAGCATGTTGGTTAGAAACCGGAGATAAGTAAATACTTGGGCCAGAGATGATCAGAGAGACATCAGATTGTACTGAGATCGTTCGGCCACGAATGAAGGTATCCCAGGATCGTTAGAAGAGCTATGCCAGTAAGCGTCGAAAAGATTTGCAATTCCACGTTGGTGATATGCTTTTTGTGAAGATTTCACCGTTAAAGCATGTTGTTTGTTTTAGAAGAAAAAGGAAGTTAGCTCCAAGGTTTGTTGGACCATTTTTGATAGTTTAGCGAATTGGAAAGCTCGCGTATAGATTGGATTTACTAGAGAAAATGTCGAGTGTGCACAATGTTTTCCATGTGTCGTTTCCATGGATATGTGTGCATGATTCGAATGTGGGATGCTATCTCCGAAGCAGTACGAAGACCTAGAAGTTGAGTCCATAGTTATGGAACCTTGTAAGCCACTTAACATTGTGGGGAATGATAAGAAACAGCTTAGGAAGAAGACGGTTAAGTTGGTCAAGATACAATGGAGTGAGGATGATGACAATTATACGTGGGAGACGGAAGAAAGTATGAAGACGACCCATTCAGAACTCTTCGTTGGTATGACCCATGAGTGTCGTGTCATTCTTACCCTGTTGTAACTTGTATTATTGTTGTTGTTGGTGTTGATACAATTCTGCGTGCTAGGATAAGGCTATGGATGCATAGCTTGATGGATGCTAGTTTGGGTGGTAAAATTGGCTACTTATGGATTGTATGCATGTGGAATTGTTTTGGTTGTTTATGTTTGTTTGGAATTTCTGGGATGAAATTCCAAAGGAGGGATACCCGCATTTTACGTTTAGGAGGATCATAAAATATTTTTATTTTATTCCCTGAGGGTTGATCATACTCATATTTTGATATGCTGTTTATGAGGATGTGAGACATGTCCATAATTTTTACCAATTTTATTTCTGACCATTTTGCTCCTGTCAGTTTTGAACAGGGAATAACTTTTGACTAGGATCGAATAAGTGCTAAAATTGATTTCATTGGAAAGAAAATGGTGTTGTATATTCTGTAGAGTGGTCACAATAAAGTATTGGTTCAGTGGTTTGGGAGGAATCGCTGCTTTAGTGATTTGGTGCGGCCCATTAGTGGGCTGATGGGAGGCTATAAATAGGGGGTTAGAGGCATGAAGAATATAGTTTACTTTCTTCATTCTCTCATTTGGTTGAGCTCGTGATCCTCCTTGCTTAATTAAATACACTTTTCCACCATTAAAATTCTAGATCAACATAAGAGAATCAAAGATCTACAGCGTTTTAAGCTAGATCTACGTCAAGTGAAGAGAGATCGCATCAAATCAAGAAGTTTGAAGCGTATTTCTTTACTCTCTGGATTATGAATTTAGCGATTTCATGCTAATTCGAAGAATTGTGAGTTATAATCATCTCTCATACGGATTCAATAAAGTATATGGTAGTTTGAACTTAATTTCATCATCTTAAGTAGTTCTCACCTAGACCTGCATCATGGTAAGTATATTTTCATTTGAATCACCATAGGATCTAATCTAGCAACTTAAAGTCGATAATTCTCATGTTAATTCATATGTTTATGCAAGTTTAGATCCATTGTTTTATTTTCTGCATTGATTTATCATGATTTGGTGAATTTTTTATGGTTATTGATGAATAATTGTCATTTTGATATTGTTGATGATTTTATAAAGTGTTGATTGTTGATTTGGATGATTTATTTGCATTGATGTTGTTGTTTGGTGAAGATCTGGTCAACTTTGGAGCAATTTTGGTCAAATCTGGAGTCGGATCGTTTTTCATAGGTCAGGTCGTGGCTTGTTGTCCAAGAAATGGGGACAGATCGCAGGTCGCTTAAACTTTAGATCGTGGAAATGTCAGGACATGTCGGTGTTAGGCCAGTCAAAGCTTAGATCGCGTGGAGCTTCAGAAAGAAGCGGGTCACACAAGATGTCTAGTTAGGTCGTTAACAACCTAGTTAAATTAGGTCGTAGGTGTGGCCTGGGAAGCGCGAATGGGTTAGACCGTGTGCCTTTGGACCATGGGCACCCGAATTTGTTTAGGTCATGGATGTTTGGAGTTAGGTCATTAGAAAAGGGAGACAAACTGGTGAGTTATTAATGGGTCGTTGGGGGAACGACTTAGTTAGGTCGTTGGTAGTAGAGAAAACCTAGGGAATATGATTTGATTGTGCTGGACCTCATATTGATGTTTTTTGGTTTAGTGATGGATCTACCAGAAAGTGATGGATCTGCCAAAAAGTGATGGATCTACCAGAAAGTGATGGTGATGGATCTGCCAGAAAGTGATGGATGTGCCAAAAAGTGATGGATCCATAGCGAAAAGGATGAAAATCTATGAAATGCAGTATCGACCAAATGAAACTTGCTTTTGAGTCGACGATGATTCTAGCTTCAAAGCATATTCAAGATGGAATGTTCGAAGTGTTGTGACACGCTCGTTGATCGTTGAAATGCAGTGAATGTGAAGATGACTCAAAGTGATAAGTTAATGGATAATGGTTGCTCGAGGGTGTTGCTTGAGCTATGAATAGTCATCGGGTTGGATGACTAGAGATATTGAAGGCTGAGAGATTATCATTGTCATAGGTTTCAGCTGGCTCAAAGAAAGGGTATAATAGAGACGTCTAAAAGACCGGTTTTATGGTCGAGTACTCGGGGAATCGTTGAAAGCCCTAGATATGTATCACTGAAAGGTGTATGGAATTTTTTTCTAGAACCGGGGTTACCATTAGCTTTTGACATATGATAGGGTCGGCCATCATACGATTAACGACGGTTTCAAAGCAGGATTGGCGATGATATCCAGAGTCATGAGCGATGTTTGTTTTGCTTGTATCATCTTGTGTAGATTACTCGATGTCGAGGGAGAAATCTCTTGGGTGCTTGTTTGATGTTGGTTTTTTCCTTCGGGGCTTGTGATTGTGGAATGTAAAGATTGATTAGGATGGTCTATGCTTGATAACTGTTTGCCATGAATGTATTATTGCTTCTTAATGCTTGTTTGTAATGGCTATCAATGTCGGATGCAGGAAAGACAAGTTTGGGTTATTCTCTGGTGTTTGGTGGATTGGTTGGTTAATCTACCTATTCTCATATACTTTATTGATGATGTTAGATATTTGTTTTATCGCTCATTAAGACTGTTGTATGACTCAAGGTTTTATGTTTCCTCTTATTACCTTGGTCTGTTCATCTATGGTGTTATGGATGGGCAGACTAGGTGGTTGGTGACAGGTGATTAATTAGGACGATGATGTTGTGTGATTGCGAGCAAGAGGCTGGCATATTATTTTGCTACTGTCTAATACTGGATGTTTTCGCTATTATGATTGGTGTTTTCTATGAGTGTTGTAGTCAGGCAAATTTGTACAGACGCTTATGTTGTGATCCAAGGATGCATGGATATTCTTTCTAGTTGTTATGAAAGTTCAAGCTTCTGCTCAAATGTGCTTCACTATTATTTCCTGTTGTATATGTCTTATTATATTTTATCCTTGTGTTGTGAGTTATACGACGGGTTCTGCAATGTGTTATGTCACCTAGATGATCGTCCATAGCCGCCTGGCACACCTTTCAGCGCATTATTCTTCTTGTTTAGTGCAGTAGTTATGGGAGGTCGTCACAATTCATAATGCATTTTCTGCCAAACTAATTCTCCATTGAAACACCGCATGGGAATTGTATCTGGGAACTTTAAGTTATAATTCACATCAACTAATACTCTAACATATGATATTCTTGTAAATTCCTTTGTCATAGTGTCTAGTTTCAGAGGATAACCTAAAATAGAGGCAATTCGACTTATAGCTTCCATGGGCTAGAAATCTAAATCAAGATTTGGTAGTCGAATCCATATAGGTAGAGTATGCAAAAATTATCTTGACATTTTTAATCTTAAACACCATTTTTTCATGTAAATCAATAATAAAAGACCCTATGATAGAATATTGTCATAGTCCTCTGCATGCTCACATTTAATAATAAAGAAGCCATTATCTCTACTAAATAGTTGATACTTGATATTTCAACTTTTGTCAATGTAATCCCTAAGGAACTTGTAATAGGGTTTGCTACCTAAAACATAAAACATGATAGAATTCGACCACCTTTCTCTAGCCATTCTTGTCAAATCTTCATTAATCACCACAATTCTTAGACAATTTTCGATAATCGGTTCATAATAGTTTAGCAGGATTGTCTTAATGTGGGATTTATCCTTTTAAATAACATCAATCCACGCCCTAGATTGCTTATCCTTGATACTATTGATCGAAGATTGATCACTTGAAGTTGGATCTGGAAATACTAACTTTGAATTAAGATCTGGAGACAACGAATTACCTTGGATTAAGATGTACCTGAGCCCTGCATGTTGTTTACCTAAACTTTGATCTAAAGGAATTAAGTAAAGAAGATCAGAATCAACCAAAATAGAAATCTTTTTTTGAGAATTAGAACGGAATAGAGAGTGAGATGTCTCCATTGTTTTTCTTTTTGTTGTGTTTTTATTAACAGCCCAAATAAAATCGTGTGTATATGTAACAGCCCACATTTTATGTATCGAAAAATCGTAAAATATTTTTATTTTATTCCCGGAGGGTTGGCTCATTCTCATATTTTAATACGTTGCTTATAGGAATGTGAGACATGCCCATAATTCTTACCGATTTTGCTTTGTGACCATTTTGCCCTATCAGTCTTCTACAGGGAATAACTTTTGACTTAGGTTGAATCAGGTGGTGAGAACTGTTCCATTGGAAAGGAAATGATGATTGCCTTTCCGTGGAGTGGTTACATTAAAGATTTGGTTCAGCGGTTTGGGAGGAATCGTTGTTTTAAGATTTTTCAGTTGGTTGTTCAGGTTTGGAGAGCCACAATGGGCTGATTTGGGAAGGCCCATTGGTGGGCTAGTGGAAGGGTATAAATAGGGGGTGGGAGGTATGAGAAATGTTTTAGTTTCTCTATTCTCTCAGTAGGTAGCCTATGTTCCTCCTTCCTCTAACACATTTCCACCATTAAAATCAACTTTTAAGGGAAGGAAATTGAATATCTACACCATTGGAGGCTAGATCTACATCAATTAAAGAGGGAGTTCATCGGATCAAGGGGTTTGTTCGAATTGCTTGCTATCTAGAATCTTATTACATTGATTTTAGGTTGATTTGGAGAATCGGTGAGTGATTTACATCTCTCACATGGATTCAATGAGGTATATGAATGTCTGATCATGTTTTTCATCAAATTCGAGTGTTTTATCATAGATATATACCATGACAACTCCATTTTCGTATGAATCACCCTATGATCTATTTTAGCAAATTGGTAATTCCTATGCATTTCATATGTTTATGCAAGTTAGATCCACAATTTAAATCAAATGTTCATTTATCATGGTTTTGGAGTGATTTGCATAATTTTAGTGATAATTGTCGGATTCATGTTTTATTGACTTCATAACATGCTTGTAATTGTGTTGAATGAATTGGATGAGTATATTTCATCGATTGGAGAAGTTTTGGTCGAAATTGGAGTTGCATTGGGGTGGTGCATGTTTTGGGTCGTTCATGGTGGGTCGGTCGCACCATGGGGTGGTTTTCTTGTGGAACAAGACAAGAGCAGGGTCGATCGAGCAGCCTATGGTCGAGCAGATGTAAGTTCGAGTAGTGCAAGGCCGAGTAGGCCAGGGTCGAGCAGGCCAGGGGATCAAGCGAGCAAAAGGTTGGTTGGGACATGTTCGTCATGCAAGGGGTCGGGCATGGCTTAGGATCGGCCGAGCCATGTGGATCGAGCATGGATTAATGGTACATGGTGGTTGGTCATGTCATGAAGTAAGTGGAGTTAGTCGTGCATCCACAATTGGGTTGGTCACGCCATGATGGCTCGAGCAAGACAGGGGTCGGTCACAGGGTCGTTTTCTAAAAAATTATATATTCGGGTACGACTCGGATTTGAAGAAAAGAGCCTAAAAAAAAATTTGGGGGCAATCCCCCAAACCCTAGCTGCATTGTAGTGATGTAATTTGTCTTGGTGATGGTGTGACTTCGTAGTAAATTCAAGTAGGAAGGTTCAAAGTGTTGAAAGGTGTTCGTTGATTGGTGTAGAACAATGAATGATGTGGCAACTCAAAGGTCATGAGTTGGTGGATATTGGTTGCTTGAGATGGTTGCTTAAGCTATGAAAAGTCATCGGGTTGGATGACTAGAGATGCGAAGGCCGAGAGATTATCGTTGTCGTAAGTTCTAGCTGGCTCAAAGTAGGGGTACAATAGGGGCACCTAAAAGACCGGTTGTAGATCGAGTACCCTGGACATCGTTGAAAGGCCTAGTTGTCAAGGTTGGACATACATACGTATCGTTGAAAGGTGTATGGATTTTATCTAGAACTGGGGTTACCATTAGCGCTTGACATATGGCAAGGTTGGCCATCATACAATTAACGACGGTTTCAAAGCAGGATTGGCAGTGATAGCCCGAGTAAGTCATGGATGATTGGTTGTTCTGTTCGTACTGTCTCATGTAGGTTGTCCAACGTTGAAAGAGATGTTCCTTGAGTGCTTGTCTGATATTGGTTTAGGCCTTTGGGGCTTGTGCTTCAAGGATGTTGAATTCAATTAGGATGGTTTACATGAGATACATATAATCTGAATGTTATGATTGCTTACCATGGTTGAATGAGTGTTTTGGTTTCCACGGATGAATGGTTGAATTATTTGTCATAAAGGCTATCACTGTCCAATGTGGGAAAGATAGGGTTGAGTTCTTCTCTGGTGCTATCACTGTCCAATGTGGGAAAGATAGGGTTGAGTTCTTCTCTGGTGTTGTGGGTAGATTATTATGTTTATCTATCCATCCTCATATACTTTACTGTTGAAGTTTGTTAGTTGTTTTATCGCCCACTAAGACTGTTGTCTGAATCAAGGTTTTATGTTTCCTCTTATTACCTTGGGTTGTTCATCTGGTTGTGGATGAGCAGACTAAGTAGTAGGTGACAGGTGATTGGTGAGGATGATGCTGTTGTGCGAAGGCGAGCAGAAGGCTGGCGTATTACTTTTACTACTATCTAGTATTTCTGTTTTCGCTGTTTGAGTTGCTCTATGAGTGTTGTAGTGAGGCCTTACGTGCATACTTAATATTTCCTATGATGTTGGGATAATCTTTCTGGATGTTGTGAAAGTTTGAAAAGTTTTCAATATGATGCTTCACTGCTATTACTTATTGTATATGTTCTATTATATGTTATCCTTGTGCTGTGAGATTTACGACAGGTTCCGATGATATTTACCTACTCTGATGATCGTCCATAGCTGTCGTGCACACCTTTCAATGCGTTATTCCCCTTATTAAGTATGTGGGCAGTGGCGGTCGTCACAGTATGCACACACACACACACACACACACACACACACACACACACACACACACACACATATATATATATATATAAACAGAGAGAGAGGAGATAAACATTGGGCAATGCTAGAATGGTTGGCGTCACACCTATGGTTCAGACCTCGAAACAGGAGTGACTATCATCTCCCATTTTCTTTTTAAAGAAGCTCTTCTAGAAGAGGTTACAGAGACACTAGTCTAGTCTTGCTTGCCTTGAATTTGGAAAGTCTCATTCCATCAATTAAACCTTTCATCATTGTCATAATGAGAACTAGGTTAGTGTCATCACTAGGGCTCACGAAGTATGGGTTGGGTCGGGTTAGACAAATATTCCGACCCAAATAAATATGGGTTTAAGGTAATTCAACGCTATCCAACCTTATATGAGGTTGGATATGGGTTAGGTTGAAGTACGGGTTGAGTTGGGTTGCATGAACCTAATAAAAAAATGAGAATATGAGAGATTTTAAAAAAAAAAAATAATATTAAAATATTCAGCATAATATGTCAGATTTTAGCTAACATAACGCATTTGTTTTGGCATAGCCGACCGGTTTTTAAAGTGACCGCAAACACTTTTATTATTACCAATAATAAATACAAGAGGTTAGTAGTAACCAACCTGTGAGAAATTCGATTTTTAAGGTGGACCGTCCACCGTCATCCTTACTAGGTTACTGCACCGGAGTTAGACACCATTTCTAGACAACAAATTACATAGTTCAAAAGAAGTGATAGTTACATAACTTTACAATAGTTACAATATAAACACACACATCATAGGGTGCCATTACACTGTTGCAAGCAGCATCTTCACATTAATCAAAGAAGGCATGTCGACACAGGGAATTAGTGAAAACATTAGCATTGTACTTGACATGAGAGGTCACAAGAAACAACTATCTCAACCGAGACTTGATATATGCTTTCGTCATGAGCTTCCAAGGTTGCTTCTATGCTAAACAGCATAACAACTTGACATATACTTCTAACAAGGGAAGGATTGACATATGAGGCCTGAAATAGAGTGTAAGAGGAAGGAAAGGATGTTGCCATCAAGGCATACGAGAGCTAAAAGCTACACCGCTGCCGTAGATGGTAGATAACTTACTATAACACCAACTAACTCCATTACAGGCCAATGTAATCCATCAAACTATGACCATAACAAGATTTCCATACAATATAACTCCAAACTCCAAAATTATTGAACCTTAAATTCATCAAATTCAAACCATCAGCCTGTAGCCAACACTACCGCTCAACCAAAACAAGAACCACGAGACACCGACCTTAGACACATTGAATATCTCACTCACAATAGAACCATCACAACCACCAACACACCCTAGCAGTCCTAGTAATTTCACCATTCATGCACCAAGCTAGCTACCTAAAGACTTGGTAAATAAAAATTAAATCTAATCATACCAGAGTGCAAATTGACGAGATGCATTGCTATCAATAAGGGAGAAGTTACTGTAAACTAAAATAGCTCCGCACAGGCACTAAGACAACCTCTTCTAGGAAAGCAAAAACCACCAACCAAAAATTAACTAACAACAATAACAAAACAATTCCATGCCTCTAGAAGTTCCAAAACTGACCCGGTACCTCCTGACTACATCAGACAGACACCGACCAAGTTGCACCAAGCAATGCATAAGATCGAACTCGCGAGGTCTCCTTGTGCTGCACATTATATGTAGTCGTTCAGTTTGGAGTTGCGAAAGAACTCAGAACTAACTTTGAGAGTGAAGAGAGATAAAATCAGTTGGGGACATGACACACTAGAGAAGAAGGGCTAGCAAAAGTGAGGCAGAGAGATATATTAAAATCGAGGAGAGGTTACAGGGAAAAAGGGAGGTTTGGAGAAAGAGAGTTTAGATCTAAACAAAGAAATCAGAGCTTTGTTGGTGCAGCCACATAGTCCAAAGAAGAGAATAGGCGAATAAAGGCAGGCGATCTTGTTTGTAGAGGAGAGAAGGTGGGGTAAGATGAAGCATGATGGAATTAAGAAGATAGGAAAAATCTCTGTCGTCATTAACGGCTACTCCACACAAAGCTCGAACCCATTTTTAGCATAACGCATTTAAAATAACTGATTCATTATAACACATATTTTATTGAAATTTCATTGTAAAAACTTCATATGAAATTAATTCACTATATAGCAGAATAAGTGTTTCGTTTTAAAATACATTAAAATGCTCTTTAAAATATCTTTGTTAAATTCTATCTAGTTTGGATTGACATGAAATATATTTTTTGTATATTTACTATTGAATACATAAACATTATTATAGGATTAGACTATTCTAATTTTAAATGAGCTAATATTAAATTAGTTTTTTAATATAGGGTTGGGTTGGTTTAAAATAAGGTTTGGGGGAACAAAACACCACATTCGACTCGTATATAGTATGGGTTACAAAATATAATTCATATTCGACCTGAACTAAGATGGGTTGGGTTAGGTAGGATTAATGGGCTGGATCGAATTGGATATGGGCTGTGTGTAGCCCTACTTAGAAACCAGTTGCATCATCTTAGTTACCATCCTTGTTATCATCGTCCTTCTTACCATTATTCTCCATTGACCAGTTTCCTGGTCATTTCCTTTCTCAGTATCCACTTCACTCTTAAAGTCCACTTCTTCAAGTGGGCTGCCAATCACGGGGAGGTATGATGCATCAAGATCGACTACCATATTTGGCGAATCTCTTTTTAGTTTTTTTGTTCTAGATAATTGTAGAGAAATTTATGTCTGGTAATTCTATATTTTTCATCAATAAGCAACAAAGAGTGCGTTCTCCGTAGCCCTTTCGATCATAACCTCTAATTATTCATCTGAAATGTACATCATCTTTTGCTTCTCCTTTTTAAACACATTAACTAAAGATTTAAGTAACTTTCATTTAATTCTTCAAGTTTTCCTTAAGAGCTACATTATCTTGCATACATAGAACTAAAACTCAATCCGCAAAAGCAAGTTTATAACTGAAAAGATTAACTTGGTCTTCAAGCCCATCTTTGGCTATGTTAACTCTGGAAGTATGTATCAACTTAATTTTAATGGAAGATTCTCTTTTCCTTTTCTTTCTATTTATCTAAATTTTCTTTAACGGCTAAGAGATAGTCCACTTGGGATTTAGGTAACGAGACATCCAATTTTATTTTTACAACCTCTTCAAATATTTTAAATATTTCCATGAGAACCAAAAGCCCATTTTGCAACCTGACATGAGAATAACAAAAGGTTCTAACTTATATATTAAATTGGAAAAACTTGATATAAATTTCAAAAGAAATGAATATACCACAAAAATAATTTGGATAATGACAGAATGTTGATTAATAGTGAAAGGATAGTCAAATAATATTTGGTAGCAAAAGAGGATGATTGTTGGACGTTTTCATAAGTCCTTGAAACTCATCCACAGATTCATCAACCGAAAATTCTTAAGGCAATAGATTGGAAGTTGGAATATAAAACCCCAATTGTTTCTCCTTCTCCATCATGTGATCATGAAGGGGTGATCTTGTGAGCACTATCATTCTAAGGAGACTCAGTCAAAATTTCTATAACTCTCATAAGTGAAGAACTAATGTTCATTATGTATACATCCTGAACAATGTTAACATCACTAGCATCTCCTACAATTAGAGACAATTCTTTATTAAAATTGGTTTTCTACGAGGGTGATGTTGAGGATTTTGCGGTTCGAGGCTATTGGAGGAAGACAATTGCCGTACTTTAGACTTTAAGGATCTATATAATAGATTCCTTCAGACAATAAACCCAACTGGTACAAATGTGTTATCGAACTATTGACTTTCATCTTTCAATAATACCTTGGAATGGCATAATCGGATTCAAAGTTTGTATGACTTTGATCGACCAAGAACACTCTGATTTTAATTTTGATGATGCAAGAAAAGAATATAAAAAAGAAGAAGATCAACTTGCAACGCTTCTGAATTTGCAACACCTTCGAGGAGTGACAAAACGGAAGCATATGAAACAGTGCAATGGCGTTGCAAATTGACAGTGGAGGAAGAAGATGATTTCAGGATGTTTGAAATGAATTATGCAAGGCAATTTATAGGCGGCGGGAGGAGGCGTCTGTTGTCCAAGGGTCGCTACCATTTGCAATGGTGGCATCTCTTCATTTGTAATGCTCTGAAGCATTCTAAAGTCAAACGACGTGCCCTTTCATTTGAAACAGTTTAAAAACATTGCTTTTTTGTGCCCAGATTTGAAAAATCATTCGGGTCCGTAATGGGCCGAAATTTGACCCATTAAAATTTACAAATTCTGTTCAATAATATTGCTATCAAGCCCGAGACCCACAATCTGTACTCATACCAGTTCGGTCGGAAGACGGCGCATATGTGTGAGGTATAGTGATGCATGGCCTCCCTCCTCACAACAAAGTAAGCATTTGTGCCCCCCAAGGCCTCAACATCCACTTGAGAAATCCCCTTAAGTACTAAGATACTTTTTCAACTTCCACACCGTGGGTCTAATCTTCTTCCCTCTTTCTTTTTTCCCCTCTTCAAAAACAAACCCAAGCCTATAACTAGTATAAAAATTTACAACAATCTCCCCCAATTTTCAAAATAAGGAAATGAATAAAGTGGAAGGCTGAATCACTAGTGTGACTTCCTACATAACCAATTGGGATCAAGCCTACATAGTTCTAAGATGAAGTTTAGCATCGTCGTTGAAACAACACATTAAAAAGGTATCTTTTTGATTTGAACCTTTACTTAGTATAAACCATTTAAAGTTCTATCCAGATTCTGTAGTAAACGAATCTTGAACCAAGTATCCCTTAATGATAAAATAGGAACAATCACACATGTTGAATTCCTTGGTTAGAGTGTTCTGTATTGCTGAGCACGTTAATGGACATGTCCTTTTAATCCTGCTTCGTGGGTCTACTTTAGAAAGCGGTATTACTTTCCTAGAAAACGGCCTGATTTCCATACTCATATAGGTAAGTCTCTTAAGGTGTTTCTCTGATATACCTTTTAAGGTTACTATACTTATTAAGTATTTTTAGTCATCCTTTGTTCTTGCAGATTCTAACACTTAATATTATTGGATTATTGATTTAGTGTTCCATAATCACTTTCTTAACTTGTTGGTACCCATTGAACTTTGTCTATCCTTTTCAAGCCATAAGTTGGGTTTCTATTTAGAATGATAAATCTTCATTCATAGACCTTAGTCCAATTTCTTTTGACTTTATAGAAACCATATCCTTTGAAAGACCTTTTGTAAGTGGGTCAGCCAAGTTTTTCTTCGTTTCTTATAGTCAACAGTTATAACTCCACTTTTGAGTAACTGTCTTACCATTTGATGTCTTCGACTCACATGTCCAGATTTTCCGCTATATGTCTTATTATAGACATTATATATCGTTGCTTAATTATCACAGTTAATAAAGACTGCTGGATATGGCTTCTTCAATAATGGGATTTCCATTAACAAATTCCTAAGCCATTCCTCTTCCTTACATACATCTGCTAATGCAATTAATTCTGACAACATAGTTGAGTCAGATATATAGGTCTGCTTCTTAGAAACCCAAGACATAGCAACGCCTCCTAATGTAAATATCCATCCAGTCGTAGACTTGTATTTGGATTCTACATTGTTCCAGGTAGCATCATTATATCCTTCTATTATAGCAGGATATCCTTTATAAGATAAACCATAGTTAATGGTTCCTTTCAAATAAGCTAAAACTCTAGAAATAGCTTTCCAGTGTTCGAAACCTAGATTACTCGTAAATCGGCATAATACACTTATAGCATGTGCGATGTCTGGTCTAGTGCATTGCATAGAATACATAAGACTCCCAATAACACAAGAATACTTCAGTTGAGAAATGGTACGTCTAGTGTTCTTTTCTAATTTGATACTTGGATCTAAAGGAGTTGGTATTGGTTTGTCATCATAATGACCATACTTCTTTATGAACTTCTCAATGTAATGAGATTGAGTTAGTAATAACTCGTCCGCTTTCCTAATGATTTTAATTCCTAGGATTACATCATCCTCTCCTAGATCATTCATATCAAATTTAGAAGATAGAAACTTTTTAGTTTCATTCGCACAAGATACACTGGAACCAAATATCAGCATGTCATCAACGTATAAACATATTATAACAAAACCGTTGTTATCCAATTTGCTATAAATACATTTATCAGCATCATTAACAATGAATCCATATGATAGGGCAACATTATCAAACTTTTCATGCCATTGCATGAGAGCTTGCTTCAGGCCATAAAAAGATTTTATTAATTTACGAACTTTCTTTTCTTGGCCTGGGGTTATGAAACCTTCAGGTTGTTCCATAGATATATCTTCTTTTAAATCTCCATTTAGAAAAGTTGTCTTTACATCCATTTGATGTACGACCAAATTATGAATTAACGCAAGTGATATTAAACAACATATAGAAGATATGCGAGCAACCACAGCATATGTATCAAAATAATCTTCCCCTTGTCTTTGCTTATATCCTTTAGTAACTAATCCGATTTTAAACTTATCGATGAATTCATTTGTATTCAACTTTTTCTTGAATATCCATTTACATCCAATAGGTTTAGCACCAGGAGGTAAATCGGTTAAAACCCAAGTTTGGTTTGACATTATGGAGTTTATTTCATCATTGATAGCTTCTTTCCAGAAATTACATTCTCTGGAACTCATAGATTTAGAATAAGTTTTGGGATCATCATCAATGTTCATTTCATATCTTGTCACATTAAGGACTTCATCCTTATTGCCTTCTATGAGATATGCTATGAAGTCAGAGCCATAGTCCTTCTCTATTCTCACTCTTTTACTTCTCCTGTGTTCAATACTATTATCTGATACTAGCACTTCCTTGTTGTTTTGAGCAGGAGCATATTCATCGTCATTGATATCATTAGTCATAGTTGTTTCTATACTAGATGATACTAATGGATTCTCAATAGTTTGATTTCAAAGAATTCTACATCTACGGATTCTATAACTTCTAAGGTGTCAAGAAAAAGGAACCTATAAGTTATACTATTCAGAGAATATCCTATGAAAGCACATTTAAATGACCTATTACCTAACTTTGGCCGTTTAGGATATGGTTTTCTAACATATGCTAAGCAACACCAAACTTTAAGTCTAGTAAGGTTAGGTTTTCTATTAAACCATGATTAATAAGGGGAATTTTAAAGTGGTACTCTATTTTAAATGTAACATACATATAGCATAGCTTCACCCCATAGGTTATAAGGTAAATTAGAAGTTATGATCATGGCATTAATATTTCTATTAAAGTTCTATTTTCCTCTCAGCAACACCATTTTGTTGTGGTGTATATGGGGCGATACATTAGTGAACTATACCATGGTGTTTGCAATACAAAGTAAATTCATTTGAAAAATATTCACCACCACGAACTAAATGTAACAATTTAAGTTTAATTCCTAATTGTGTTTCCATTTCTGCTTTGTAAATTTTGAATTTATCAAAGGCCTCATCTTTAGATTTCATTAGATATACATATGCATATCTAGTATAATCATCAATAAATGTTATATAGTATTGGTTACCACCATAGGTGGTATGATTTTTTAAGCCATCCACATCACTATTTACCAAATCAAGCAAACCAGTTTTCCTTTCTATAGGTTTAAAGGATTTCTGGTGTATTTTTGCTTGAATACATGTTTTAAATTTAGAGATTGAGTCGAAATCACAATAAAAATTTAATCCTAATTTATGCATATTTTTATGAGATTCATATAACATGTCCTAATCTACTATGCCATAAATTAATAGAACTAACAATAAAAGTAGAAAATTTCTTTATTAGATTCAACTTAATCATGCTGTTATAAGAATACCCTGTCCAATAAATTTGCTGTTCTTGGACAACACTAACTTATTAGAATCATACACCTACTTGAATCCTTCTTTGTTAAGAAAGTATCCATAAACCAAATTCTTACATGTATCATGTAAATAAAACACATTGACTAATGTAAGAACTTTCTCTGAGGTGAATGTAAGTTCAGTTGTATTTACTCCCAGAACTTTGATTGCAACCTTGTTCACACCAGTAACTTCACTGGATTCTCCATTATCCTCTTTGTAAGTCTTGAACATATTATGGTCTTTGCAAATATGAATGGTTGCTCCAGTATCGATTCACCAATCATTATCAATGCCACTAATGGAGTTCGCCTCTTGTACAACAGAAACAAGTTTTTCTTAGATCACATTCGTTTTTTGTTGTTTCTTCCGAAGGCGACAGTCTCGGGCGTAGTGGCCGGGTTTATTACAATAGTAACAGGCACCCCTCTTTTTGTTGTTCTTAGAACTATTTTTCTTCTTAAATTGTGTCTCATTCTTAGGCTTCAACTTTTCTGTAATTTCAACATTATTTGCCTTAGATTGAGACTCAGTTTGCAGATTATCATCTAGTTTGCATTTACGAGAATCCTCTTCAATACGAAGATGACGCTGTAAACCGTCTAAATCATAATCCATTTCCGTATGTTTCAATTTTTTCTTATAATCGTTCCAAGAATTCGGGAGCCTTGTAATAATAACTCCAGCAAGAAAAGATTCAAGAAGATCAATTCTGGCATCTTTAAGTTGATTCACCAATAGTAAGATTTCACTCACGTGTCTAACTATGGACTTGTTTGCAACCATTTTAAAATACATAAAATTACAAATAAGAAACTTTCTATTGCTTGCCTCGGATATGTGGTACTTGCTCTCCAATGCTGTCCATAGATGCTTTGCAGTTTCCAAGATCCTATGAGCATTATAGACTGGAGTAGACAATTCATTCAGAATGTGCCATCTGTATAGAAAATCGTCCTCTTTGCACTTTGCATATTTGCCTTCAGAGTGGCATCTTCCTTATCAATTTCCTCCAGTATTGCTTCCAATCCGTCTTCCAAGATGTAGAACAATTTGTCGGTGATCATAAAGAACTTCATTGTCTCTTGCCAACGAGTGAAATTTTCGCCATCAAATCACTCCAAATGAGTCAAATACCGATTCATCACTTGTAGTGTGCTCAAACCTTCCATAGTTGATAAATATTATCTGAAAATTTGTTGGGAATTTTGCAGTTTGAGACTATTGTAGGAAGACAATTATTGTACTTCTGACTTTAAGGATCTATATAATAGATTATTTTAGACAATAGTTCAACCCAACTAGCACAAATGGGTATTAGACCTATCGACTTTTAGGATTCAAAGCCTTGGAACAGCGTAATCAAATTCATAGTTTGTACAACTTTGATCCAACCAAGAACACTCTTATTTTAATTCTGATGATGCAAGAAAAGAACAGAATGGAGAAAAGAAGAAGATCAACTTACAACGCTTCTGAACTTGCAACACCTTGGAGGTGTTACAAAATTGCAGCATATGAAATATTGCAACGGCGTTGCAAATTGACAATGGAGGAAGAAGATGATTTCGAGATGTTTGAAATGAATTATGCAAGGCTATTTATAGGTGGTTGGAGGAGGTGTCTATTGGCTAAGCGCCGCTACCATTTGTAACGGTTCCATCTCTTCGTTTGCAACATTCTGAAGCATTGCAAATTCAAAAGACGCGCCCTTTTTCTATCCAAAAATATTGCTATCGGACCTGACCCAGTCGGACGGTGGTGGGCCGCGTGTGTGGTATAGTGATGCGTGGCCCACTTCCTCACAACAAAGTAAGCATTTGGATACCTTAAGGCCCTAACATCTTCTTGAGAAAGCCCTTAAGTACTAAGATACTTTTTCATCTTCCACAATGTGGGTGTAATGAACCGGATTTTCGAACCATTTATTTTAAATATTCAATATGGTTCTAAATATTCAATTGATAATATAAATGATTTTTTATATTAAGTAATCGATTTAATAATCGATTTTGATTTAATATCAAGTATATTAAATTATCGTAATATGAAAAATAATTCAATTTGAGATTTAAACTGAGTCAAAACATTCAAATAATAAATATAAATTCTGTGTGAATATAATCTACAGTAAGAATTTATTATCGGGAAATTGATTAGTTTCAGAATTTAAATTATATTATATTGATTTAATATGGTCATTTATATTTACGTTCAAATTAAATATCAAAATATATTCAGTTCAGTTCATAATAGTGTTACAATGTTGAAACGATAGTTGTTACGTTAAAATAGTGGTTCGTGCATGAACACTGAGATATTTTAATGGATAAGATCAAAATCGAATCGAAGATCAAATCCGAATCTGTCTAAAAGAAATAAAGATCTCTTTATTTCAAATCAGAGTAAATCAAAGATCAAATCACAATTAAAAACTAATTTCTTCATTCCTAAGTATTCTTCACGCCTAAGGTTCTTTTATCTACAAAATCACGACATCCTCTTCCCTTATTTCCTTTAGTTCTCTTCTGGAATTAAAACTAAAATGGCCGATCCTATTCAAATTCTGCTATAAACCTAAATCCCTCTTTTGCAAAAATCGATCAAAGCCATTCCTTTTCGAGCTCTTTGAAGAAAGAAAAATAAAATCAAAGGCTTCAATTCAATAAAAAAAATGGAGGCTGCCTCGTATACAAATGATACAAATCGCGATTCTAAAATATGTTTGGACCTCGTTCAAATCGAGCAGTATCTCGTTCGCAATAAACGATGGCTTCGAATTGGGTTAGTTTTGAATGCTTTCGAAAAGCATGAATGTCGATCGGTTTTGGGTATCTAGGCCTAGGGTTACAGCTCATTGTAGATTCAAGGGGAGATAGGGGCCCACGACTATGGATTGGGACACTCGATCTTGATTCTCGCAGTTAGGTTTATATGCATTTGATTTGGGGATCGCAAGCTTTTCCTAGAGCTCAATAATGTCTAGAGATGCTCACGTTACAGGAAGGAGGGGTCTTTCCACTATCGTTGATTGTGTTGAGTACGAAAGGGGATGTTCAAAGGAGAGGGTGACCGGAAATTCGAATGACGGAGAAATCTGGTGACTAGAGTTTGAATATATATATATATATATATATATTAGGGGTTTGGGGTTCGAACAATTTACAAAGGAGGAAGTGGGGGAGCTGGAATTTGGCAGTATAGTGTTAAGAGTTTAAACTTGGTTCTGGTCTATAATGGCGCAGTGTGAGGACTGATGGTTGAATGTGTGATGTAGGGAGTTCGAATGGTGGACTGGGTGTAGGATATTGATGGAAGAGTTGGTCTAAATAGTGGAGTTGTGGCATTACAATGACATGGTGGTGATATAACAACAGCATGCTAATGAGTGAAAAAGGAATTTCGAGATTTTTAAGGTATATGATTTTTACTTTAATTTTATTATATAAAAATCTGAATTTTTGTTAAGTGGAAAATAAAATGAATAGCTTATATAATTCGCAAATCTATAAACACTATATTTAATTTATGCAAGGTTCCAATATTACGAGACTCTGTCATATGGATTTGTAGCTAAAGATTACATATGCTGGAAATAAATCGAAATCAGAATGGACCGAAAATAAAAATCTGGTGACTAAATCTCACTTAGATTTATTTAGAATTATTTTTATCAGTTAAAATTAATTTTTTTTGGTTGTTTGCATGCATTGAAATATTATTGTAGCTATTATATATATATATATATATTAGTTATTTAGGCTTGGTGGTTGTGGTTATTATTATATATATATATATATATATATATATATATATATTGGTTGTTGGATTCCTGCAGTATCATTAGCGAATGCCCGCAATATCATTAGCGGATGACCCTATATGCCCGTAATATGATAGTGGACGACCTTCTATACCGCGATATCCTACCTCGAAGCAGGATGGGTATTATTTATGTTGGCTAACGTATGTGGATGCAGGAAACAGGTTAAAGGGATCCAACTGAATTCTTGAAAATTTAATATTGTTTGTTTTCATATATATTATCTTATATGATATGTGGATTGATAATTGGGTGGTTTGATGGTTTAAATATCATTGGGCCCAAAATGTTGATTTATAAAAAAAATCCGTGAAAAGGATATTTCGAGATTTAAAATGAAAAATCAATTTTTTTTTCAAAAATAGAATTTGAATTTTGAATGGGCTATAGAGATATTAACTTGTTTTGAAAAAATAAAACAAGTATTGAATTTATAAATGATGTTTATAAATTAAATAATATAGGAAATTGAAGTAAATTTATAAATGGTGTTTATAAATAAAAAATGGAATGATTTTCGTTGGAAAGTTAGGAAATTGAAATGAATTTATAAATGGTGTTTATAAATGAAGTGGAAAAATTATCATTTGATAATTTGAATATTTAAATTCAAATGTGAATTTAAAAATAGAAATGGGGAATCGTTTTAAAGATGTAAACGATGAAATTTATTCTAGTGCTTAGAATGTAAGTTGAACTAAAAATTAATCCGTATGGATTTATGATTTGAATTCGATTAGATCAAATTTATTTAAATAAAATATTTTTTAGAAAAGTTATTGGAATCGTATTAGATAGAACTAAAAAGTAAATATATAATAAATCCTATGTTTAGTTAAAAATAAAATATTCTAGAAAAGGAATTGGGTTTCAAATAGATATTTGAAAGGAAAGCTTGTTTTAATTTTCAAACAAGAAAATTAATTTATAACCAATGTTTATAAAAATAGAAAAATAAATTTTCATTGGATAATTTAGAATTTTATATTTCAAGTATGAATCGAAAAGTGAATTGGGAAACAGTTTGAGATAGAACGATAAATTTTATTCCGGAATTCGGAATATAAATTGAAGTGAGAAAAATCCAACAGATTTGTAATTAGAAATCGATTATATCAAGCTTTATAAATAATTTATTTATAAAGGAACTGGAATTTAGTATAAAAGATTCAGTTAAAAATAAATTTATAACTGAGTTGTGAAATAATCAACGGATAGAGATAATCAAGAATATTAACTTAGATTTTGTAAATGGGCTGAATTAATATTAAAATATATTAGAATGGAGTTGAAATTTATTATAAACAAAGTTTAAACATTTTTATATATAAATATAGTTAAAATGAACTCATCGCAGCACGGTAGTTCGTAAATTGGCATTCCGAACTTCAATTGAATATATAGAACTCAATTTAAGTCGAAACTCATTGGAATAAGAACCGTCAGGACCGACTAGATAGTAGTTTTCTAATGGAAGAGAAAAATCTGGATTTCGTCTAATAGATTTTGAGTTATGTCAAAAATCAAATTTCCAGAAAAGCAGTGCCACAACCAATATAAATCCATAATGGTTTATTAATTAAAATCGAAGTATTTTAAGTTAATAAAATATGGATTTTTAATTTAAAAATCCAGCTTTGAGTTGTAAAATAAATACGAACTCAAGTTATGTAAGTGAAATGAATTTTGAAACAAAAATCAGATTTTTAATTATTGAATAGAACTAACTAATCTAAAGAATAATTAGTTAAATGGAATTTTGAATCAAAATTGGACTTTGAGAGGTAAATTAGATTTGTGAATTCATATTTGAAATCGAATATGAAACTTAAATTTAAAATGGAATTAAATTAATTTATAAGCAAGCTTAAAACATATTTTAACATGATATGTTCAAATAAAAAAGTGAAATAGGCAAAATAGCTAATAAGAGGGTTAATTAACAAGTTGAGTTAAAAATGATTGGATTCAGTTGGAATAAATAGAGAATGGACGTATATGGATTAGACAGGTATGGAATAAAGTATACGAAGATTATAATTTGTGTGCTTGACAAAAAGGTACACGTTTAAATTCCATATGAGTTTTTATGCACCGAATCGCCAAGCCATTAGGCCTTTTGATTTTCTTTTTAAATGGAAAGGGCCTAGAGAGGCGAGTTGGAGTTTGAGCTATTGACTGGTACAAAGGAGGTGCTGGCGAAATTATCCGCAAATTTAAGGAGTTAGATGTTTTTAAGAAAATTTGATAACTAGAAATCTATATATCAATATATATATATATATAATCCAATAAGGAAACGAACTTAAAATAGAATATTATAAACAAAAAGGAAATCTATAATTAAGTCTGGAAAAAAGTAAAAAGAGAAACGTATACAGGTTTAAAAGAAATGGAAAATTGGTTTAAAATGATGTTGATTATTGCGATAAGTAGTCTTTTCCATTTTGAAGTTAAGAATGTTAATCAGTCACAGTCTAAGAGGTAGTTATACCCCAACCTGATTGATTTCATTACTAATCGATAAATAGATATATTCAGTCTCGAAGATAACTGTTTAAAATAAGATTTAGTTGAATGCAGTATTTTGGGTTGTTGTAATAATGTTTTACACAACATTCATTTAACCCAGATAAGTGGAATTTTGGAAATAAAATAATAAAAATTTCCTAAATATAGAAATGAATGGTCATGAAAAGGAGTACTTGGAATGTTTTCCAATTATTAATAAGAGATATTTTCTAAAGTATAGAAAATAAAAGAAGGCGACATATGGAAATGTTTTCCAAATAGCGTAAAAGGCCAAGATGATTTTTGAAAATATTTGGTTAACAAATATTGAAAAGGAAATGGAGAAGTGATTTAATTAATGAAATATTAATTAAGGGGCCTGATGATTGTTTGACGTTTTGAATTGATGTTTGTTTTTCTTTGATAGTTAAATAACCGACTATCGAAGTATTTGCCAATATCATTGTCAATATGGAGAGACCAGTTGGATTATTATCCGAGAACCACTCTGTATTGGCAGTAGCCTTGCGAATCAGATTATATGAAGATAATCGAAGATGAAGTAAAGTGCAAGGGCTTTTTCTATTAATCCTAGGTAGAAATTGCCTAAGATGGATTAATGGAAATTGTGCCTTCGGTTTTGTTCAATCCCAGGACGAACGTATATGGACGAATGTCTGACAGAGTAATTCCAATGATCGCATATGTTGGTATGTATAAATATATATGATGGTGAAGAATTTACTCTCTTAGCGTAATATCTAGATTATATTGATGCAAATTAATTAGTGATTAACGGATCTGACAATGTGTCATTCAAAATTATTATGCTATAAATGAATGGTAAGTAATCGTAGCCTCAGGCCTCAATAACCGGGAAATGACATAAATCGGGCAGGCAACATGGCTAAGTGGTAGCTCCCAATTAGGGTGTATTATCACAGATCTAGAGAAATTCATTTTATTCTTTATTCTACTCGATGTTGTCCCATTCGGGAAAACGGTTGCTGATCCCAACCGTTGGTGATATACATTCGATACATTCAAGTGAAATGAGTGGTCGGTCATGTGTAGCCAGGTTACAAGATGTTCTTGTTGAACCAGTATATTCCTCTCTAGAGATACACTATTGGAAGGTAGTTCCATACCTTTTCATAGTTGGAAATTCTTTACCCAATAAGTGCTCGCAGTTTTGATTGTATATTATATATATGTGGAACGTGAGATGCAAATGTTACACTAGATTGTTATATATTTTGATTTTGACACTACTATTATATCAAAAGAGTTTTGATATTAAGATTATCATTTCTTTCAAAAGGATTTTTAAAGTTAAATCAAGTGTTTTTGTATTCTCATAAGGGAAAAACCCGTTCCGTGTTATACGGCTTGGTCTTATGAGATATCGTTATTTTCTCAAACTGTTTTAAATTGTTTACTCATAACAGTCCCATGACTAACCCAAACTTTATTTTGTTTTGTTTTACCTAAATTCTTTGGTGCCCAAATTTGTACGAGCAGTCAAGTAGTTCAGGATTTTACATATTTATATGAAGGAGCTTGGAGCAGAGGCTTCAGTGTTAGATAATTAGAGTTTATTCCGCTGTGTTGTATTTGTGATATACTCTAATAATGTATGCAAGTCCAAATATAGTTGTATTTCAAAAGTGATTATTTATATATTATATTTTATTCTGCTACGATTGTGAGATTTTGTGTTGTTGATTCTGTTATCCTTCTATCTTTTACTTCTTATTTCATAATGATACGTATTTATGTGCAATTTGGGTTGGACGTTTTGCGTATTTAGTCAACTCAGATAGTACGGATTTGTGGTCCATTACAGTGGGACTAATCTTCTTCCCTCTTTCTTTTTTTCCTCTTTAAAAACAAACACAAGCCCAAAAATAGTTTGAAAATTTACAACATGTGATAATGCGGAATCAAAGGTGTTTGTAAATTTTCTCTTTAACTTATTAAATGTTTAATGCAACTCATAGCTAGTATAATGAGATTTTGGCTTAGCTATAGGTTTAAGATAATCATCCTAGATAAGGATGAACACCCTAATGCTTTTTGAATAACAGGTGCTATAAAGGTTCGTGAAATTAAAATAATATCATAAACTGTAGTGTTAAAATTAAAATAATGTTAAGTATAAACACTGGATAGGTTTCCTTGGGTATGATATTTATCAGTGAATGATTTGAATCTTCTAGCCATCCCCTTTGAATTATGCCTAACCATAGGTGGTTCAACCAAGACCTTGAAGCCATCAAGTATACCAGAATATTAAACTAACTTAGATAATGTAAGCAAAACATTCTTTCTCCTAATCGAATTTCATTTAGAAAGTATAAAGTTAACAACCTTGCGCTGAGCGAAGTTAAAGACCTCGGAGAAGCATCTACAATTCAGCGAAAACTAACTTGTAAGTGAAATGTGCGAGAAAGTAAATAAATATTAAAGATAAGAGAAATACCTGCATAACTAAGGAAGAACTTCTAATGGATGCAGATGATTTTTATACACGATATGACCATTATCTTTAGCATATATTGTAAGTCTTACTAAGAAGAGAAGAATGACTGAATCAATAAAACAATAGCCTTCTTCTCAAGATAAAACTTCCAAACATATCAAGTATGTATAAGTATTGGTAAGTTTGGTTGTTAACGGATACTTTTGGATATAGATAGTGGTACATCCGTATCCGAAATTATTTTTGGATATTGGATATCCATATCTGTGGATACGGATGGATATCGGATGATTATCCTATCCGTCAACGATTGATAAACTAAGAAATATAAATGAATTTTTTTAGTTTAAATGAATAATTTTCAATTCCATTGATCACATAAGTATTAAAAATAAACATACATGATGAAATTAAATAACTTCGAGTAGCTAGTATGCATTTCATGCATATAATATAAACCTTTGACTTAGTAAAACAATAAATAAACCTCATTCATTGTACTAAATTACATATAACTTTTTGCATAATGTTAAAAAAATCGAACAGATAATTTTTGGATGCGAATATCGATGTATCCGTATCTGCATTCATTTTTTCAGATATCAGATATTTATTTGCTTTCCGGATACGGATGAATTTCAGTTTTTTCGGGTATCCATTGACAGCCTATTGGTAAGAAGCTACATTGGAGCAATGCGAAGGTCATCCAAATAATTTTGAATAGAGAAAGCCGGGGAAGAAATCACCATGCCAGATACGTATCAGAGTAAAAAAATAGAACAACCCGAGAGTGGCTTAAATATAGTATTGTTTGGATTCGAATGTATAGGGCTAACACAAAACATCGCAAATTGTTCAAGAATAAAATTTACCTCTTCTTGGAAGTAACAAGCTAACAACATATGGTTTTGAAAGCGGCCCAAGCATGGAAGTAGAGTCTTGAGTGACAGAGCATGCTTTCTAATTGGAGGTTTTTAAAAAGGCTTCATTTCGCTATCAAATGATGTTGTTTCAATCATTAGCAACATAAACAATCATATGCAAGTTAATGCTAATAGTCCATGCACTGCCAACTAAGTTAACAAGGACATTTTATGTCGCATGATTCAAATATGCATGGTCATGTCTATCCATCTAGCTAATAAGGAAATAAGATAAACAATTGTTTTTGACTCAGGCGATAAATTTAAACCTTGTTGAATAGGTAATAGCAACATGGCACTATTATTCATGCCGAATTTAGACTAAGTATGCAATAATGGATGTCACAAGAGATTTAAAACCTTAAGCATTTGACACTATAGCGACAAGACTTATCCTAATGGTGGCAAAATGCAAAATGGCTTAGAATGGGCTTGTCATCCTCGATGGATACTAAAAATATTGTTCGAGTTGATGCTAAAAGCTAATCATTTCATGTTATGCACATCAGTTTGCAATACTTACAATTGGAATAGTCAACTAAAAATTAATAAAAATTTAAACCTCTACCAACGCAGCTGACTGAGGCTCGTTATCAATCAAGACACTTGTCTGCTATATTGATATGAACTCTTATCGATATGGTCGATAATCCAATATCATTACCTAGGTCGATAATGCACATCGACTTAGTTGAAAGGATCTGTTGCACATGGGTTTTAACGTACATCGACATAAGCAATTATTGCCATTGCAAATTATCACATACGGATGACATTAATGGGTGAGGCATTTACATAATTAGATGGTGTGCATGATAGGACTGCGACGTTTGATAAATAATGACTTCAGATATAAATCAAGGATATATGATTCGATGGATTAAAACATGTATTACAGTAAGAAAGTTCAAAAAACATAAGTTCAGTACTGAATATTTGGTTGGTTAGGTTAAATGCTTGAATCAATGATGTTATTTGTATACTTTGTAGAAGGAGGCAAAAGCGAAAAATCCATTTGTGCCTATAATCTAGATTTGGAAGTCCAAGCGCCTTTGTCCATAATAATGGCTCAGATTGGTTCTAACAAAAGATAAATGCATCGTATCTGCCTAAAAGTCCACAGGCATTTATACAAGGGGCTAATGTTACACAATAATTACTCAAGATTCCTCGATTGAATCGACATGGTTATCGATCATAAGATTATCTCTCACCTAGATCTAGAAAGATGAAAGGAAGAATACCGCTTACCGAAGACACAAGGCATATGAAAATGGTCACAATCTCCTATCGACATTATCGAAAAAAATAAACTCGGCATCAACCAAAGCTTATTGGTGGATTCTACAAGAGAGTGTCATCAACAATCAAAAACCATTGCTTATCGATTCAGTAGATAATGAGACTTTAGAAGCCACTAAGTACAGGAATTCAGGTTTTAACACCTCTAAAAATCCATGTCGATTAGGTCGAAAAGAAGGCTTATCAGCATGTTCGAGAAGCTCACTTCCAAGACTTATGAACTGATTCTGAGCATATCACACGAGATGGCGATGGATCTTGCCACATGGATAGCTTACTGGCTTCAAAGATTATCGATTTCTACCTCCATTAGAAAATCTCTAGGAGCCACATCGAATGAAAGCTTATCGTCAAGCACGACATGGTCATTCTGACAAGGCCTAATTTTCCAATAAACAAAGGTAGTGGAACCCCATTTTGGGGGGCGATTTTGGGAAACCTCTACTTGCACCACACCATTTGCAATAGACTTTCCTTTGTAAATCCTAAATCAATTTAGGGAAAAATTAATTTCATTGGGTTCCTTGTAATTAAGTGTAAAAAAATAGTTATGGAATAAAATCATTGATCTGTGACATCACATTTCATCACTTTCACGTTAGTACATCTTTTATCCATAACGACAAAGTCGACAACATCTTATCATCGAGGTCGACAAGATATTATCACCTACTATGATAAGCTCTAGAATAACCCTAGCTAATCCCTATAATCTGAGTCGACAAGCTTCTTCGTCCTGCAACCTTTTTGACTTATCAACCGTGTCGATAAGCTTCATCAAATTACCCAAGCTAACCAACCTTCATATCCCTTGTCTACTTAATTGATAACCCTATCAAAATACCATTCCTACAAAGCTTATTTCATCTTAAACGACAATGTCTAATCGATTTCATCCATAAGATCTATTTTGACTCCATGAACAACTGACCGACAACCTCATTCGATACCCCTGCCTATTAGTATAACAAGGCTTTACATGCATACTTAAGTTTTCCAAACTGATATGATCTTCTTATTGATCTCATGTCATTCCTATCGATAAACTTGTTACTGTTTTTGGGGGATGTTAACGATTTTATTGGATAACAATATGCCACACTTCATAAGTTACGTTTATAAAATATCGTCAGATGTGAAATGTTATCAAATATGATACGACACTTCAAGAAGTGACGTGGCAATAAATAATTCAAAAAGCTCGTAAGTAAAATGAATTCGTAGTTCCGTTAGAATATTTCCCTCTGCTATTGAACGGACCACTAGCTCCATTATAAAATTCTAAGAGTAAAAAGTAATCAATAATCTATTACTTTTCCAAAATATACCACAAACTAAGTATCATATGCATAAATATTCTTGAACTCCTAGAGAAAAAACATATAACCCATATTATAATTGTAATTAATGCTTTGAATATGGTCACGGTCTCTAACTAGCATAGTCGCACATTTTTGTATGGTTTCAAGTATCCATAAGACAGTCTTGTTTTTGTTATGAATATACCTCCTTTATTGAACTCTCTAAAAGAGATATAAGGAAATGTTTATACAGAATTGTTATTCGTTGATAAGTAATTTATACACGTGATTGTAATTATTGTTCAAAAGTGATATTTGAAATGTAATTGATGAATAAAACTCAAAAACTTGAAATTGTGTATGTGTGTGTGTATATATATATATATATATTATTCGAACTAGAAGTTTAATATGGTTCATCATACGATTTTTAAGTACTTACATTGACAGACAGAAATTAATAGTTTAGGTCATTATAAAAATTTTCTTTAAAATCACTAACTCAAATAGGAAACAATATGAAAATATGTTGTATATGAACGTGGACACACATTTATATCTATATATATGAATTTTTAACTAACAACATGTATATTTTTTCACTGAAATGATGTGAGCTCATTAGATTATGCATTGGTATCATTTAATGATTTAAAAATCAATCAGCATAAATGTTGAAAGACATGAAGTCATGTATGTTTTCAAACGATGTATATAATATTAATAGAAAATTCCTCCAAGTGTCCAAATCAATAAATGGGAATAAGAAAATTTACATGAATACCTCTTGTCAACTAATAAGAATATTACCCTCATATAATTGATATATATGTATATACATAATGTGTTTGCTAGTAGCAATGTGATAATGAATCAAAATGAAAATCCAAATAGAATTATAATTTAATGTAGTAATTCTCATGAACATTGAAAGGAGGATAATGTAGATACAAGTTCTAAATTAATTTTAGTTATCAAGATTAAATATTTGTTAACATATAAAGTGAAGCAAAATATTACGTAACTAGAATGAATTATCAATGGGTTTAAATCCTCAAAGGATCAAAAGGTATAAATCACATCTGAAGTGTGGTAGAAAAGACAATTTGAAATATTTTGGGGTAAGTAATGACAATGCCAAGTAAATGAGACCAGTTCTCTTGAAGGAACGCTTAAAGATGATTTGAAAGAAACTCATGACATGATTATCAAATAACTCCAGAAATAGTTTATATATCTAAAATATGATATACGTTGAGATATCAGTAAATATATAGAATTGACAAGAGTTATCATCAATGGTAAATCTGTAAATAATAAAGCACATACGTTAAATTTGTAAATAATAAAGTGCTTACGGTTATAAATAAAATAAAAATCATAAATAAGAGTAAAACATGATAGGCTATCATACAACCTTGCATAAATAATAAATGTGGACCTGATATAGTCCAAAATATATTTACTTTTTTTTTTAATTTGTACGCTTTATTCAAAGTACCAATTTAACTGCCTTTATGTGCCTCATCAAAACCTTATAACCCCCCCCCCCCCCCTCCCCTAACTTAGATGGGTGCCTTACGAGGAAAGAGGATACATATAAATTTGATGAACTTATTACAACAAAGTACAAGATAAAACATAATGAAGGAATAAACAATACATATTAAATCCTGCTAAAAGTCCAAAGACCAAACACTACCAAACACCAAAATGATTTCAGGAAAAAATGGCGGTCATCCTTTGTCATTCAATTCAATTCCCCACTGATGCATCAAATTTTTTTTTGTAAGCTCTATCTTATAGAACTCCTATTGTTCAAAACCAAGCTTATAATCTCTCTTTCAATCAAACGAAGCTTTGTTATACTCTGGGCTTTACAAGTAGTAAACACTCTTGAATTTCATTCATTTCATATGTAATAAATGATTGTGATAATGCTTGCACAAGCTAAGTCTTTAGTTGGTCGTTCTCCTGGAAACTGGACAGAAGTAAGAGCATCTCATCTTCAAGGGTAGGTATAATAATATGAGGCAGAGAAAGTTAGGACATCAGTGAACACCAAATAAAAAGGAGTATGTGCATTCAAAAATTAAGTATTTGATAGATTCAGGATTGACATTGCATAGTCCATAATATATAATCATAATTATATATATGTATACATACTAATATATAATGTGAATAAAACATACTGAAATTATCGAAGCACACATAGTGTAATAGTATGTTAAATGCCAAAGGTATGATAATTGTAAAAAAATAATTGATTTTTTATGTAATGAAAGTGTTTGGAACACTTACAATATTCTGAAGGTGTAAATATTAGTTGAAACATATGAAGTGATTAAAATATATAAGTTCTTGAAGAGTACAAAAAAACTATCTAATTATAAGCAATGTAAACAATAATGAGTGTAGATTGTTTTTTTTCATCTTATGTCTTCTCATAGCGCCCTTGCGCAGAACTCGGCAGTCCCTACTCCTTCCCCTACCTCTATCACCACCACTCCTCTTCCTGTCCCTGTCGTTTCTTCTCTTCCTTTACCAATCCCTTCCCCGTTGACTGACCCGCGCCCAATCCCTCCTCCTCTGTTACCTCCTCCTCCTATCTGCCCCCCACATTCTCAACCTCCTCCTATTTCCACCAATTTGCAGCGAAATTTTTGTCCCTTTTTGCATCAAAACATAGAAATGCTGGCAGCTATATCCCTATTCATTTTGAAGTCAATTACTCTGGTAAATCGGTAACTCCTCCAAACGTTGTTATTGAAGAAGGAACAAAAGCTTGGACTGATTGTCTTGTTGGGTCATTCTTGGATGGAAACGTGAACTACATGGCGGTAAAGCAACACCTAGACAGAGTTTGGAAGCTTCGAGTTGACTATGATATGTTCTACTTAAAGCAAAATTATTTTTTTAGATTAGCTAATCTAGAGGATAAACTAACTGTGCTTAAAAATGATCCAATGTTTATTTGTGGACAAATGTTTGTTATATCTAACTGGATGCCTTCTCTTTCATCTGCCAATGCCGCAGTGCGGATGGTTCCAATTTGGATCCACTTTTATCATATTCCAATGGTGTTTTGGTCATTACTAGGGATCAATTGGGTTGCTTGCCACATTGGAAAAGTATTATGGTATGATGAGAATACTGAGGGAATGAAACGATTTGAGTATGCCAAGGTTTTGGTAGAAGTGAATCTAGATAAAGAATTACCTGACCTTTTGGTTGTTGGAGATGACACTTGCGCTAACATTCAAGTTGAATATACATGGAAACCTCTGATATGCACCACAAGCAAAAATTTTGCACATGCGACTACTTAATGTGAAAAACATGTAGCTAGTAATGTTGTTGGAAAAGGAAATCATTTGGCAGAATCTGGTCATACTCAAGAAGTTGATGGTTTAGTTGATGGTAATTTAGAAGGTGAACATGATGTTCCTAATGGTTTTACAGTTGTTCAAAGAAAAGGGAGCAGATTTAATAAAAAGGTATGGCGAAGAGTTAATGCTGGAAAAAATGCAGATGGTAGTCCAACAGCTAAGAAGAACAATGGCAAGGAAGTTATTGAGGATGCTAATATTTCCTCTTCTCTGTTGAACTGTGTTGGCATTTTGAATGAGAAAAACTGTCAAAATCACCCATTTATTTTTACTTCTCAATCGAAAACTCCTCAAAATCCCAAAACTCCAAGTGATCCTCCCTCGGGTACTTTGCATTTGTCCAAATCCCCTTCATCTTTTGTTGACCATCTTCTTGTTAATAATCCTTTTGAAATATTTAACCTCAATTCTTCCATTGATGTGATCGAATGTAATAGTACTCATGTTGTCGATCCTTTTGAAGCTAATATCATATCCAGTTTGTATCTCCTTATAACTCTCTTTCGCTTCCCAATCATATTTTTGGAGACATTAACAGACTACAATCTCCTTCTAATACTAATACTTCTTTACCTAATGCCTCTTCTTCTTCCTTTGAGCCAAAAATTCCTAAACCTCCTACATTCCATTTACCAATAAACAGAGGTGTAAATTGAAGTAGGGCATGGCCAAAGAAATTTTCTTCTAGTGGCTATCTAATCTCTGATGACCCGGACAACAACATTGAATATTCATTTGATCAGACTATTCTATCCTTGCCGTCTCAACAATATCTAAACCCTACTTCCTCTGGTGTTAAAACTAGAGCATTATCATCATTAAGTTTTTAATGATGGATAAAATCACATTTTGGAATATAAGAGGTGCAAATGCTCTTTCCAAGCAACTCGAAATTGCTAACCTCGTTTCCTCCTTCAATATTCATCTCATGGCCATTGCTAAAACTAAACTCAATCACTTCACCACTTCAAAATCTATACTCAATATCAATAGAACTTGGAATTCTATCCATAACCTAACCCAGGCTCCCTTTGGCAGAATTCTTATTCTTTGGAATCGTTCTTCCTTTTCTCTTAAGCCTCTTACTGTCCGCAAACAATTTATACACTCTGAAATCACCTATATTCCCTCTATCTCCTCTTTTCTTTTAACTATTATATATGCTATTAACAGTTGTGCAAACCGCCAGGCTCTTCATGACCTTCTCCCTTCTCTTCAGCAGTCATCCCTCCTATGGATTTGCTTTGATGACTGGAATTGTATGCAACGTTCATATGACAAATGTGTGGGGACTCCTTTAACTTTCAGTTAGACAAGACCCCTAAACCAAGCTATCTTTTCCTCCAATCTCATTCTTGTTCCTTCTAGTGGTGTTGATTATACATGGAATAACAAATCTAGAAATGGTATTAGAACTTACTGTACAATGCTATTTCTTCCTGGCCTAATCTTTGTTGTTTTATTCCCCCTCCCTCACTATCCAACCATTCTCCCCTTGTGCTAGATTGGGGCAAGAAAACCATGAGAAGAAACTCCTCTTTTTCATTTTTTAATAACTGGACGGATCACCCAGACATTTTATCCATTGTGAATGATTATTGGATTGCTATTATTCGTGGTAATTCTATGCTTATTTTATAGGAAAAATTGAAGAAATTAAAGGTTGTTCTTAGACAGTGGGCTAAAGTGACTTTTGGGAATGGTAGTAGCCTTTCTAGTTCATTATGAGAAGACCTATTTAAGATTCAAAAAGATTTACTTAGTTGTCAGGATGCTCTCAAATCGAGATGCTTTCTACCATTGAATTAAGTTGTCTACTGATCTAGCAAAGGCAATCATTGAAGAAGCTAAGATGTCAAAACAAAAGCTAAAGTGTAACTGGAATTTATATGGTGATAAACACTCGGCTACCTTTCACAAAACTCTGAAAATTCAGCAATCTACAAAGAATACTTCTTCTATTTCTGATATTTATGGTATTTTGTGTGATAATCCTGATTCAATTCAGAAATATTTTCTTTAATATTTCTCTTCCACCCTTGGTTGTTGTTCTCCCTTTCATGTGTCTTTGGATGACTTTAATGCAACTTCTTTTCCTTCGATTTCTGAGAAGCATAGGGTTAAATTAGTTCGTGAGATTATTGGTGAAGACATAGTTAATGTTATTTTCTCTATGAAGTCTTCAAGCTCACCGAGACCTGATGGTTTTAAAGCTTACTTTTACAAGGTATGTTGGCAAGTGATAGGTAAGTATGTAATAAATGCTGTTAAAAATTTCTTCTCCCACAGTAAAATGATACTTGTTATTAATGCCACAAGGATGACATTAATCCCTAAATCCGAAATGCAGTCATCAGTTTCACAATTTCGTCCTACAGCATATTGTAATGTTATTTACAAATGCATTTCAAAAATTATGGCTATTAGGATGAAGACTGCTATTTCTAATATCATCTCTCATAACCAGTGTGCTTTTCTGCTAAATAGAGACATTTTTTATAACATTTTATTGGCTAACGAATTGATTAAAGGGTACAATATAACTGCCATATCCCCTAGATGTTTTCTTAAATAAGATATACAAAAGGCATATAGTGGGAGTCTGTTATCTACATCCTTTTTGAGATGAACTTCCCTGTTCCTTTTCTATGTTGGATTTATATGTGCATTTCCACAATTCATTTTTCTTTATCTCTTAATGGTTCGACATTTGGCTTCTTCAAATATGGCAAAGGGTTAAGACAAGCAGATCCGATTTCTCCATACATATTTGTTTTTGTAATGGAACTATTTACTATCCTTTCCCGCGATGCATTTATTCTAAGCAAATTGATTACCATCCAAGTTGTAAGAGGTCTAATATTGTTTCACTATTCTTTGCTAATGATATGTTGCTTTTCACTAAGCTGAATGGTAAATTGATACTAGGAATTCAAATTGTTCTTCGTGACTTTAGCATTCTATCGGGTTTGTCCATTAATTGCAGCAAGTCCGAGCTTAGGATTACTGGGGTTTCTGATCAAGTTAAAGACTACATTTATGAACTGTCGGGGCTATCTCCTTTTCTTAATAATGAATGTTATCTGGGTATCCCCTTATGTGCAACCAAATTGTCTACAGCTCTACGCTTACCTTTATTTGAACGAATAATATATAAGTTTTCGAGTAGGCATGCTTCAACGTTTTCTATGGTGGGCAGACTGGTCATTGTCAAGTCGGTTGCACTTTCTATGTGTATTTACTATGCTAGACTATTTATATTTCCATGCAAGCTCATTGATATGATATCTTCAGCTTTGAATCACTTCCTTTGGCATGGTAGTCCTTATTCCAAAAAGATGATTCATGTCCCCTTTAATACAGTTTGCAGACCTGTCGCTTGTGGTGGTTTGGAATTATGAAGTTGAAAGTTTGGAATCTTGCGGCTTCATCCTCACGTATTGATAAGCTATTAAATTTTGATAGCAATTTATGGTCATCATGGTTTAGGAATAATCTAATTAAAGATTGTCATTTTTGGAGTATGGATGCCCCTTTGGATTGTAGTTGGACATGGAGAAATTTGCTAACGCATAGATCTGTTTTTCTTCCTTTTGTACAATCTGGATCAAAGTTCAGTCCTAATGTATCCTTTTAGATCGATCTGTGGTCTTCTTCTGGTGTCATTCTTGCTGATGCAATAGATTACAATACTAGATCCATGACAGGTATAAATGAAAGTGCTTCATTAGCTAGTGTTTGTGTGAATGGTTCTCTCACCTTACCTCACTGTAGCTCGACACTGGTATGTAGTTTATGGCAAAGATTGCAAAGTTTGCCACTTCCTGATGCTTGTTTCCATGCTATTTGGAGGGGGAAGATTCATTCTATTCATGGTGTGTATGTCAGTTTGATGAAAAGCAATGATTATGGAATTTTTCCTTGGCATAGAGGGATTTGGGTTGCAAGTCACATTCATAAAGTAAACCTATTTCTTAGGAGAGTTTTGTGTAATGGAATTGTTACCAAGAGCAGACTGAAGGTATGCGGGATTATTGATGACGACTCTTGCAAGTTTTATTCTTCTCACCGTGAATCCATTCCCCAATTGTTTTTGAGTGTGTTTACACACTTGATGTTTGGTCGTCTGTCCTCTTCAAATTTGGCCTTCATGTACTTGCTATTGTGTCTGCTGAAAAGTGGTACATTGTATTTAAGTCTACAAGATGGAAGAGCATAAGTGGTTCTTTGCTGTTGAGGCTTTTTAAATGGTCTATACACTTGTTGCGGATGGAATGGAACAATAGGGTGTTTAATAGGATTGTTTCCCCTAAACATATATTGATCAGTTCTATTGCTTCAACTTTTAGATGTTGTAACTGTGTTTGTGTGGATTCCTGTTATGGTATTATAATAAAGATGGTTAGGGCCATTCAATCCCACTTGCTATGCAAAAAAAAAGTATAGATTACAACCCCCAATAACAATAGGGTTTTTAGCCATAAGGACAAAGTCACCAAAACTTTACCAATAAGGGCAGACAACAAAAACTTTAGCCTCAAGGACAAATTTACACTAAACTTTGAATTCAATGGCATATTATCATTTCAAAGTTTACACTACACTTTGTCCTTTTGGCTAATTTATTTGTCTCTTGTCCTTTTGGCATAATTTTTCCTTCTTTTTGTCCTTCACACAATTTTCCTAATAACAATACTCTTGTTTTTCTCCAATGTTTGTTTCTTCTTCAAAATTTCGGCATAATGGTAGCGAAAGAGATTACAGCGTCTATTATGGGGAAAGTAAGCAAGGTGATTGGGGAGCGGATGACGAGCTCGCTTGCTACCAACTACACTTTCCGTACAACTGTAATGCAAGTCATTCAGGTCCGTTGGAGTTCTAGCGTCGCTGTAGGTAGAATCTTCGGGAAAAGGGTGGATCTGCCACTAATAAAAGAAAATAAAGCGGTTGAATTCGCTATTAAAAACGCAGTCAACCTCCTTCTTATTGTGGTGATATCTTGTTGAGCGCCATTTCTTTTTCATTCTGATGATAACAAGATAGCTGCAAAATTTGCAAAACTAGAGGAGAAGTAGGCTGAAAATTTTGCAAAATTTAAGGAGAAGACCAGAAACCAAACTGCTAACCAGGATAAGTAGCTTGCTAATCAGGATAAGCAGATCTCAAAACCAATAGGAGATTTTGTGCAGCAGAGTGTGGAGATAGCTAGTTTATCAAAAAAGCTAAGTAAGAAGGAAGGATGGTACTTATTTGGTCGTTACAAGATCTGTTAGTGTTTAACAGTAGTTATTTTTGTCAATTACACGCAAATGAGTGGGAGATGTTCAATTTTATTTTGGTACTAATCCTTTAATGAGTGGGAAATGTTATCTACTCGTTTGAACACCGTTTGAATCCACGCTTATATCTTTTAAAAAAGAGAGTGTAGATTACAACCTTTTTTTTTAAATATTATTGTAATGAAAATCTTGATATAACTTATAATGAGTAGATTACTTCTTGATTTTAAGTATCATTTTAATGAAACTCTTAATATCCGTCAAAAATATAGTTGTAATAAGAAAAACTGATATGAATCACCAAAATAAAAGTAACAAGGTGTTTTCATAAAAATAGCATGTGAAGTGCATAAAACACAAATTAAGTGTGGAAGAAACAATCTTGGAAAAAAAATTATATTAAAGGAAAATATTTATATACGGTGAGCATATAAGGAAGAGAAAATAGAATTAATATCTTCTAATTTTAATTTTCTTTACGTTTTCCCATATTATATGGTTCAAAAGTATAGTTGATCTTAGTTATCACGACATCTATTCAAACTTAAATGATAAATTTTAAAATTAAAGGGAGCATATATAGCTATAACATAATGTACTCTTTTTTCGTCACTAAGATTTTCCCTGTATGGTCCTTCTTTGTAAGGTTTGAGCAAGGCATTACTTTGATTTCAGAGTATTACATTCTATTTGATACGATAAACTATTGAAATTTGACATATTATATTGTACTTTTTTTCTTTTAATAAGATTTTCCCACTAGGTTTTTAGTTAGTAAGGTTTTGATGAGATACTATCCTGACTTAGAAGCATCAAACTTCTTTTGATGAAATAAGATACTGAAACATATTATTGTACTCTTTTTCCTTCACTATGGTTTTTACCACAAGGTTTTTCTTAGAAAGTTTTAATGAGGCACTACTTCAATTTTGAGATATCAAACTCTTTCAGGAATATCATTTCTATATTATATTTATGATTTTATAAGGTGCAATCTCTTTCTCATTCAAGATTTCTCGCATACGGTTTTCTTAATAGAGGTATTTTAATAAGGCAACAGATAATATCCATATTGACTAAATATATATATGTAAGCAAGGTAACAATAAGGGGAGTAATCAACATATGTAATTCAAAAAGGATAACTTCAAGTTAGCAGAAAATTCAAGATGAAGATAAATATTCAAGGGTGATTGTTATAATATATAGGAATGGATATTCTGCTTGTACTATACTCTAGTCTCATATCATATGATATGTTATATCTCAAGCTCCAAAGCTTATACATACGTGTCTGTGTAATGAAAATGAATGTACTAATTTACAGTGAATATAATTTTCTTTCTCTCCTTTTCTAATGACTTCACTTCTTTGCACATTTTCTAACAAATTATTGATACTTAAATGTAAAATAAAAATGAAGAGAATCATTAAATAATTTCATTATAATTATCATAATAGAGATATAAATGGTTAGAACTTGAAAATTAATGAAAAGTGAGGGGAGAGGTGAAGATACGCTTTCCTAATATTTAACACGTAAAAACGCATTAGCCTGTCCTCCACAACTTTAGTCCAAAAAAAATAAGATCATCTCCGACAGCATGGAGATGCTCTAAAATGGGGGGAAATCCAAATTTTATTTTATTTCTCTCCCTATGCTCTAACAGGAGCGTGGAGAACGAAATGAAATGGGACTTTGTCTCTTTTATCAGGGCATCGATTTATAAACGGGAAATAGATATCCGTTTTTAGATTGAACGACATTTTTATGTTGTTTGTGCTATAAATGATAATGTATATACCGTTTATATCATGGAAAAAATAGGCTAGATCCATTTAGACCCCAACTTTTACCTTTCTCACCCCACCATTTAAACAAATTATATCACATCCACCATTTGCTTTTCACATCACAAGATATACCAGAACTACCTATTGTTCCCATTGAAAAAATGACTTAATATTAACAAGGAAATGAAAGAAGATACAAGATCCAAAAACAATAGAACTATATTCTTCAATTACTTTTTCATGAATGGTGTAATCGATAAAAAATTACATACAATTCAATTAAAAAATGATTGAGTTCTAAATCAGATTTAAAAAAAAGATCTTTAAAAAAAATCAAATTTAAAAAATAACAACATTTTTTTTTAGACAATAATTGTCCACTTCAGCTAAATTTCTTATTCTCGTATTTTTTGTCATTTTACCATGGCTAAAGTGAGTAATAAATTAGAGAAGCGAATATGGTAAGTTTAATAATATATAAATATAAATTTGTCATTTTAATTTTTAACTTTTTAGCATGATGGGAAAAAACAAAATGAGGAGTGTTAATAGAATTTGCCAAAAATTAAACTCTATAAACGAGTTTTAGACTCATTTACAGGGGTTGATTAAAAAAGGCATTGTTCAAGGAACTCTAAATTTGGTTAAGGGGGGGATAATTTTTAATTTAGCGTATAATTGTTAGGGGTACAAATTAAATTAGTCTCCCCTTAAACATATAAATTAAAATTTCAATATTAACCATCTGTGATCCTCATTAATAACATAAAACATAAACCTTAATTAATGCTGATAAATTAATGTTGCACGTAAAAATAAAAAATGGATATAGTAAATGTAACGTAGACACAAGAAAGATTTACGGGGGATCGAAAGACGTCGGATGATGTAATTAATTGAAATTTCATATCGGGGTCGTTATGTTTAATGTAAATTAAATGTAGAAACGTAAAATTTAAAATAACATGTTGCCGAACATAATGACAAAAAACAGTGGATCCTCACCGTCTGAGCAACATTCAAGAGTACTGTGTTAACTCGAATTTATACGGTCTAAGGTAGCCTTATAACATGAATAAATTCGTTGAAGATTCACGGTCTGCAGGATATTCAATATTTCCCGAGTTTATACGGCAACAACACAATTTATTTATACCACATGATGTATCCTTACGTATCTTCTCAAATGTTCTAGTATATAGGACCTGTTATCTCCTTCACAAACGCTTCCAAATTAACACGAGCCTGTTTTCAAATTCATGCAAAAACATGCATACTTAACAATATATTGCGTCATTGATGTAACTTAAAAATAACTTTGATATTGATTTGCGGTTAGATTTCATGATTTTCTAAATTTTTGCATTTGGTATCATATGAGTTAATTTTGCATTTCATTTTAATAAAAACAGTCCATTATTAGTTGTTGTTTTGCAATTATCTTTGCATTTGCTATTTCTGTTTTTTGTTACATTGCTTTCGAGTTGCTCATTTTTTTTCATTGTTTAAAATAAAACAAGGACAAATTTTCAAAATAGGCTAGTTTTTAAAACTAATAGGAGATATAGGCTAGTTTGAAAATTATTAGCAGAAATAGGCTTGTTTTTGTCACCTCAGCAATGAGGTGGTAAATTAAAAAAAAAACGGGGCACACTTGGGAAATGCGGCCCTTAAAAATTTAACTGACACACTTGTGAAGTGCGCCAGTTATAGTTTTTAAACTCTAATCCAAATGAGTAGCTTCCTTCTACCTTTTGTCTCTCATTCTATTTTAGGATAAAAATAAGAAATCGTACTATTCTTCCACTGACCCCAAAAGTCTTCAAAATCTTCAAAAAATATCAAAAGAAGCAAGGATTATCCATCGGATTACTTCTACCAGCTATTGGACATCAATTTGAAGGTATTAATTTGGTTTCAACTTAAACCTTAGCTGAAATTCTTATGTTCCACAAATACACTCAAACCCTAGTTTTTTTTTCTTATGTTAGTAATATTAGTTTAACAGTTAATTGTTCTAAAATACTGCAAAATTTTCATTATAGAACTATGTCGGATTACTTCCCGATTATATGTTACTTTGAAGGGAAGTTGAATTTGAAAGAAAAAAATACGTCGGGTTTACATTGGGGGCAAATAAAAGGATTCAAATGTCAAAAAAAATTGCTCGTAAAATGAACTAAAAGAAAGAGTGTATAGAGTTACAAAAATTGATCCGCGGAAGTATGATGTAAAATTAGTAAGTAAGCAGGTGGCATATTCTGGATTTTCTGCTATCGACGTAAATAATGATGAAGATGTTGATGCGATGTTTTCAGTTAATATGAAAGTTATTGGGTTATTCGTAATAAAAGAGGAGTTGAGGCATTATAAAGAGGCAATCAGTACTAATTTAAATCAATAGTCTATTCAAATTTTTGGTACTATTCCAAGTTGTGCTTATTAAAGCAACCAAGTCCTAAGTTTCCTACATGCATGAATACAAAGTAAGTTAGTGAATTATTTACATTTGATTAGTTGAAATTCATAGCTAATATGAATTTTTTTGATCTCATACTCTTTTCTTAACAGATATATAATGCTTCTGGGAGGTTCAAGCTCTAGACTAGCAAATATGATGTAGGTTGCAGTTCACCGTATATAGATATCATGCAAATTGCTTGAATGGATAATGATGTGGCATAGATGGAAAATATGGAAGCTAACAATGATCTGCTTGAGTTTGAAATTGATAATGAGAATAAAAATGAAAATAATGAAGCATTGTTGGTGCAAGAAGATGAAGACGATAACAACGAACAAACGGAACTTTAGATGCCTTTGACAGATGATTTATATAGTGCAAAAATTATGGCGGCATCGTTGACTGAAGATGTAGCTCTTATTAGAGAAGTATTTACCGCAGATTCGGGCTTTAACATGGGAATGTAGTTTCAAACAAAGGAAATACTTATTCAACAGCTTATGCGCGGTCTATTAAGAAATCTATCTCTTTTAAACCCATAAAATCCCGCAAAAAAGAGTACACTGCAATTTGTAATGTCGATAACAATTGCAAGTGGAGAATACATGCGATTGTCCTAAAAAATCATTGACGGGAAGATGGAAAGTTAGGAAATATGAAGGCAATCATACTTGTGTTAATCCGGTCATTAATTCTAATCATAAGCAAGCAACAAGTAAATTTGTTGCTAACAAAATACCTCCTTTTGTGAAATTGGAATTGAATACAACTCCCTCTGCGATTCAAGTTTTAATGTCGGAACCTTTTTCATCAAAATAAGCTACTTCAAGGCTTATAGAGCATTGTGGAAAGCACTTGAGACAGTTTTTGGAGATTGGGAAACATCATATGCTGAGTTGCCACAATATTTGGCTAATATAAAAAAAAACATATTCCGGGAAATGTTTTTAAGATTGAAACCGAAAGACTTACGAATGACAAAGTTCTTGGGCATTCGGTGCATCTATTGATGGTTTTGCGTATTGTCGACCGTTAATTTGCTTTGATGGCACACATCTATATGGAAAATATCAAGGTATGTTGTTGGTCGCGACTGGAGTTGATGCAAAAGATGGTATATTTCCATTAGAATATGCAATTGTTGATTCCGAATCGAAAGAAAATTGGGATTGGTTTCTTAAATGCATGTACTATCTCATACATAGTGTTTGCATTAGATATTTGATTTTCATATCCGATCGAATGAAAGGCATTCCGGGAGCATTAGAAAATTGGCCTCAAGAACATCATCACCGCTTTTGTGCTAGGCATCTCAAAACTAACTTTCAAGTTGTTGGATTTACTCAAAAAAACTTGGTAGACTTGTTCTATTCATGTGCTAGTGCTACAGATGAGTTGCAGTATAAAGAGTTAAGAGGCCACTTGAAAACTATTGTGTTGGATGCACATGCTTAGGTTGAAAAGAGTTTGTGAGGAGCAGAGGAAAATTGGGCTCTATGCAAGGATAAAGGTGGAAGATGTATGATGATGACAACAAATGTATCCAAATGTTTTAATGGAGTTCTACGAGGTCCTCATGCTTTGTCGATCAAGTCTTTAGTAGGACAAACGTTTTTATTGTTTAAACGACTATTTCATGAAATGTCGTTCTGACGCCGAGGGATTTGAAATGCAAACGAGTCCAAAAGTTGAAACTCCTTTAACCAAAATAGAAAACAAGCACGACATTGTAGTATTGTTAGATTCAATCAAACCGAATGGCAAGTGAATGATCAATTTGGAAAAGCATTTACCGTGACTTTACATGATAATCTATGTACTTGCACTTGCAACATTCCATTATTGCAAAAATTGGCATGCTTGCATGTGATGGTTGCTAGTGCTCGAACCATTGGAGGAGCGAATAGATCGTACTATGAATCTTGTTCATTGTGGTTATTCATTGAAAAATATAAAGCAAGTTACGCTCTGAGCTTTCATCCAATTCCTGATAGTAGATATTGGGATGCCTTTCACGGTCCGACTATATTGCCTTCGCATACGAAAAGGAAGACGGGACGTCTGCGTTCGACAAGAAATAAAGGTATGATGGATAAAATGGGAGGAATTAAACAAAATGCTTGCAGCAAATGTGGTCAAAAAGGGCACAAAAGATCGACATGCCATCCCAATGATTTCTATTTGTTGATGTAAGCATTTTGTAAGAGAATGTTTGGAGATGTATTTTGAGATTTTGTTTGAAAGATTTGTAATGTAATGAAAGATTTGTACTTCTAGTTTGGTGAATGAATGAATGATTTGCATTTCAACAGTGAATGTTTTCATTTTATAAGCCTATGAATTGTATTTGACTGTTTTTATGATCTGATTTGTAAGTTGTTGGATACAGGTGAAGCAGCAGAATACTGTTGTCGCTCTCGGGAAAGGCGCACCTGCTAGGTGTGCCGTTGTATATTATACAGGGGCACACTTGGTAAGTGCCCCCTTGCATATACACAAGGGCGCACTTGACAAGTGTCCCCTTATAAAATAACAAGGGTGCACCTTACAGGTGCGCCTCAACCAGCGATTGCTGCTTACATTACCCAGCAGCCTCTCTATATCCCTCATTTCCACCAAACTTCACTTTCTCTTCAAGATCCCTAAAACTAAAAAACCCAAAAACATAATCTTCTAAACTTTCAAATACTTCAATTTTTCATTATTTCTACATCAAATTAGTTCTACAATGGAAAGCTCATCCTCCTCTTATCAAGTTAGAGGTAAATTCTTAAACAATATTTGCTTATTTTTGTTTGTGTCATATACAATAGATTTAGGCTTTGTAGTAGAGGTTATACAGATTTGGTTAACCCTAAAGTTGTTCATACTTGTTCATTTCAATTCCTAGTTCAAGTATATGGTGATTTACTTGTTCATTTCAAAACCTAGTTCATTACTTGTTCATTTCATTTCAATTTTTTCTTGTAGAGTTGGCACCAGGTCTTATGAATGAAAGTGTCTTGTATCTTCAAAATGAACATAGAAGCAAAAATCCAGACTTGATGAAGGTATTTCAAAAATCCAAATGAATGAACTCAATTCTTTTTCATTTCTCATGCACTAGCTAATTACTATCATCTCGTTTTGAATTTGTAGAGAGATGAGCCAATTGATTGTCAAGATCATTCTAGCAAGTTAAGGTTGACTACTTCAAATACACCTAGAGTTCAACTTGCACTGCAAAGAGCTGGATTTAGAGAAATATCCAGATTGGATTTTTTACGATAGATCATGCACTTGTTACTTTATTGTTGGACAAGTGGAGACCGGAGACTTCCACCTTCCATCTTCCCACTAGTAAAATTACTATCATGTTGCAAGATGTTAGTTGTCTTTTATGTGTTATAGTGGAAATAAATCCTATTACTATTAAACATCTTAGTAATTATGATGATAATAATTATGAGTGTTTAGGCGTGGTCCCAAATCGAAATGAGATAAAAGGTGCAACAGTTAAGTTGACTTGGCTTCAACGTATGTTTGAAAATGAGCCATCACTGGATGCGTTAGACGAAGAATTTGAACATCATGCGAGAGATGATAATCTACACTTGATGTAACACCCCGTATTTTCTGAGAATATTAAAATAACAAATTAAAGAATAATTAATTTGAAAAAAGAAGAAATAGGTGAAACGAGTTGCGCCATTGCGTTCATCTCAGAATTCTGCTTAAGATAGAGTTCGAGCTTTTATAAATCGGATTCCGTATGAAGAAGATATCTTTAAATTAAATATTGCAGCAAAACATGAAAAAGAAGAATGAGAAACGAATAATGTTTAGCATTGTTCTATGGGTTGTAGAGAAAAAGACTTGGTAGCTCATTTGGTTAGAACATGTGACTTGCATACGAGAGGTACAGAGTTCGATCCCCGCCAGCTCCATTTTTTGTTTTAGGGGAATGGCTAAAAAGTGGCTTAGTGTGAACGCAGTTCAAAAAGTGGTTTAGTGAGAAAATGTTTAATTGGGAAGATAAATAAAAAGAAAAAATATATATATAGAAAAAACATATATATATATATATACATATATATATATATATATGACGTGTACGCATCATGTGGCGCACGTGGCGCATTTTTTTTTTGTTGATCAAGGATTGTCTTTTTTTTACATGGCCGTCTCTGATTGGCTTTGTGGCAAACTCTAAGGTGTTAGGGCTTATGTGTCATGCTATAATTGGCTGAGTGACACATTGCTTTAGTTGGATGGCTCTGATTACTCCTAGACTGATCTAATGGCAAGAATTAAACCTAGACTTCTATATAATCAACTCAAATCCTAAACCTAAAACACATATACACATTCTTTGTAGCCACTATGCTATCCAATTCAAATCTTGTCTAGCCACCTTCTTCTTAAACAAATTATAATCTAACTAGAAAGCTTCAAGTTAGAGAAATTGATAGTCTTCTTTAAGGGATTACTTTTCAAATTCAGAAAACAGATCCCAGAAAAATAAGACTTTCTTTTCTTTGTAAGTCCTGTTATTATTTAGATGTAAACGATTAAAAATTGTGATTTGTAATAAAATGAAAACTAGATTAATTCCTAGTTGTAAGATAATGACGATGCTGATTTATGCCTATTCTTGTAAAGATTCTATCGTATATACTTGTGAGATTATTGTGGTTATATGTTGATGTTAAACCGATCACATATTATGTAAATTTGGTGACTTTTTCATGTTATGTAACATGCAAGTTGTTTAGATCTACATTTAAATCTATGTTTATTGAATCATGCAAGTTGTTTAGATCTACATTTAGATCTATGTTTATTGAATCATGTAAGTTATTAGGCTAAGACATATTATGTTTAGATCTACATTTAGATCTATGTTTATTGAATCATGCAAGTTGTTAGGCTAAGACATGTATTATGTTTAGATTCACATTTAGATCTATGAAAAGTGGATCCAAAATTAAAGCTCATATTTACATGCCTTGTTAAACTTGTGTAAAACCATATGCTTAAGATTCATGTTTGTTGGATCCAAGATAAAAGTTCATAGTTACATGCCTTGTTAAACCTGTGTAATTCCATATGTTTAAGATTCATGATTATTGGATCCAAATTAAAAGTTCACATTCACATGTCTAGTTGAACTTGTGTAATTCTATATGCTTAAGGTTTATGTTTATTGGACCCAAATAAAAGTTTACATTTATATGCCTAATTGGATTTGGGTAATTTCATATGCTTAAAGACTCATGTTAGTTGGATCCAAAAATGCAAGTTCACTATATTATGCCACGTTTACATGACAGTTGTTTAGTTAGTTCCTTATTATTTTATGTTGTGTGAATGGTACATGCTCCTTTCTTTCCCCTTTTGTATATAAGTTAGGATAAGTTACGAGCCTAACATTCTATGTGAATTTTTAGAAAATACGACGGGGGTAACGTTGGGAAATCCTTAGAATTATTATTGGCATAATTTAGCCCATAGATAAATGAATGGTTAGTGGCATAAAAATGGTATAATTTATATACCAAAAATCTTGAATATGATTTAGAGGAAAAATCGGGCATGGCTTGAATGGCAATAATTGTGGAAAATTTACATATGAATTTGAAAGATAAATATGTAAATTAAGAAAAAGACGAATGTGCCTAACCCGAGGTTAGATTGAGTTGTGGTGTAAAACTGCCCGGAACCGCCCGGCACATCCAGTAACCACAACAACACCTATCTAATGTGAGAGGTTAGTGCATCATGGCCAAGGAAAACCCGAGGTTAGATTGAGTTGTGGTGTAAAACTGCCCGGAATCGCCCGGCACATCCAGTAACTGCCACAACACATATCTAATGTGAGAGGTTGGTGCATTAATAAATCAATTAATGCTAGTGAACAAGATAATTGACTAGGGTTTAGTTCATAAGAACACTTAACCAATATAACATGAATGACTAGGGTTAAGTTAAAAGGGAAACACTTAACCAATATAAGAAGATGAATGACTAGGGTTAAGTTAATGAGAAACACTTAACCAATATAACAAGATGAATGACTAGGGTTAAGTTAATGAGAAACACTTAACCAATATAACAAGATGAATGAATAGGGCTATGTTAATAGGAAACACTTAACCAGTATAGCAAGAGGAATGGGTAGGGTTAAGTAGTAAGAAACACTTAGCCAATGTAACTTGATTTGTGGTAAGGTTAAGTTAAAAAAGAGGGCAACACTTAACTGATATGACTTGATTTGTGGTAAGGTTAAGTTAAAACAAGAGGGCAACACTTAACCGATATGACTTGATTTGTGGTAGGGTTAAGTTAACACAAGAAGGCAACACTTAACCAAAGTAACATGACAAGTAGGCGGGTTAAGTTAACATGAATGGACAACACTTAACCAATATGACATAATGTGCGGGAGGGTTAAGTACATATCGAGTTAGTGGGTAATATTAGTAAATATAGGCCCACAAAACTTAACCGTTTAATAAACATGCTTGAATCGATGGGAGGGTTAAGTACATATCGGGTTGGTGGGTAATATTAGTAAATATAGGCCCACAAATCTTAATCGTTTAATAAACATGCTTGAATCGATGGGAGGGTTAAGTACATATCGGGTTGGTGGGTATAGTAAATATAGGCCCACAAAACATAACTATTTAATAAACATGCTTGAATCGATGGGAGGGTTGAGTACATATCGGGTTGGTGTGTAATATTAGTAAATATAGGCCCACAAAACTTAACCATTTAATAAACATTCTTGAATCAGTGGGAGGGTTAAGTACATATCGGGTTGGTGCGTAATATTAGTAAATATAGGCGCACAAACTTAACCAATAAGGAAACCCTGGTAACGGGGACTCATTTCAGCAGTAACCCACATAGATGTATCACGGTACATTGAACTAGGCAGGGTGGGGCACGATTACTGGGCTGATTATAAGCGGTCAAAACAGCGGCAGGGGGTACGTCAGTGTAGGTTCCGACGGTTTACGTGCGTGCACGTACTCCAGAGTGGGAAAAAGCAGGCACTGGGTACCAGCAGTTATACACTGTGCATCTTGAATCGTGTCGGGTTGCTATCATAAGGATTGATACATCTTATGGTGGGACCAGCACAGGGTATCTACACACAAGAGAGGGCCGATTGACACAGACACATGGAACATTTATGCAAGTAAGGAGCCGATCGATAGGGTAGTAATGGTACATCTTGCATGTTCATGGCAATTAGGCTGATTGAGGTGGAATCCTCACGATAGATGTACACCTGAAGGCTACCACAATTACGGGGATTGGGATCACGTTATCAGATGATCATGTTATATAGATTACAAGTTGGGTCACTAGTTAGGTGGTGCAGAGAAGTAAAATGGGTGCGATATCATATTCAGCCTTATTATCTTATTTCTAGGGTGATGTCCTAGATTCAGTTTATTCATGTCATAACCCTTTTCTTGTTTACATGCTAAATAGTCACTGGACTTACCAGACTCATGTCTGACCCATTTTCTTTCACCTTCTTTTCTTCTGTTTCCCTCCCCCAGGTCCGCAGGGAGGGAATACTTCAGCTTAGATCGGATCGTTTCCAGCTTGAAGAAAGTAGATGTATTGCTTGGAATCTTTTCCTTGGGCTATGGCTTTGGATACTCTCTTATTGGGGATCTATGCTGCCTTACTATTGTTTTAATGCTTCTTTATGTTTTAATTCAAGACAGAAGTTCTATGTATTACTTTTAAGTATGATTGAGACAACTGTTGTAAAAGCTTGACTGAACCACATTGTTTATAAAATGATTTTTATTTTCCGCTGCTTTATTTGTCTGTCTTGTAATTCATCTTCATTTTTTACCTATAATGCTCCACCAAAGTTAAGGCATTCCCTTTGTGAGTGACCTTAGCGGAGGTGGGGTGTTTCACTTGGTATCAGAGCTGAAGGTTACCGGATCACATAGAAGATTTGAAAAATTGTTTTCAAAATGATTTTAAAAGAAGAATTTTCAAAAGAAAGTTTTTTTTAAAGGCATATTCCCCAAAGCCATATGCACTACCTTTTTGATCCTCTGTTTGAATCCTTGTTTCCTTCTTTCCTAAGTCTCTGGGGCTCCTGGCTTTCCGGGAGGTAACCTCATCGCGGCATGGTTCTGTTGGCCTGATGAGACTACGACACCTGTCAAAGGGCGAAGAAGTGACCAACTTCCATCTATAGCCGTCGTAGATTCACCTGTGGCTAATTTTCTTTCGAGCTTTGTAGGATTTTCCATGCGATCGAGGCAGCTTTCGAGAGACTTGTCAACGTGTTACATAAGGATAGTAAAGATGAGACTGAGGGAGTTTTGCTAACGAGAACAACCCAAGGATGAGGAACTCATGGATATGCACTTGGTTCACAAAGGAGGAGGTATAAGTGGAAGAATCACAGGACAAGAGGAAGTATCTTTATTATGGTATAACGGGATAAGGGCAAGAACTAAGGACAGGATTTTCCAGAGGGCAAGTGCATGCTCTCACCGCCAGCGTACCTGAGAGAGAGGTAGTAAGGTTTTTCCTTTTTGATCATTCTGTTAGTACTCTTTTTGATTTTAGCGCTTCACATTCGTTTATATCTGCTTCCATAGTTTTGTCTCTGCACCTTAGTACTTGTATAGTAGAAGATCCCATTATTATCTCAAATCCAATTTGTGGATCGGCTCATTTATCTTTGGTTTGTAAGGATTCGAGATACTTATGTTTTTGGTTTCATGGGCTATGGGTTGATTCTAGGCATGGATTGTTAGCTAGTAATTGTGAAAGGAGGGTAGTTAGACTTTCGGCTTGCCTCGGGAATACCCTCAAAATTTCATGCGATCCTAAGGGATCAGTTTGTCTTAGCTACCTAGAATCACTTTATGTAGTTATCGACGATTTTCGATCCGTTGGAGTAGTCCATGAGTACGTCGATGTTTTTGATTAATGTTTGGGGTTTGTCCCCTAAAACGTGAGGTAGACTTCCACATATATCTAGTTGACAATGCAAAGCTCGTTATGCAATCAACGATAGTTTTGAAGCAAGATTGGCGAGGATAGTCAGAGTCGGTTAAGTGCTCAATTGTTTGGTTGTTTTGCTAGTATCATCTCACATAGATCGTCCAAATTCGGAGGAGGTATTCCTTGGGTGCTTGTCTAATATTGGTTTAGGCCTTTGGGGCTTGTACTTGAGGGATGTCAAGTTCGACTAGGATGGTTTGCGTAAGAGATATCGACCCTCAGATTTGTGACATGATGGATAAACTAAGTAGAGGATAGACCTATAATCATCTTAGTATATACACTTGGTATCATGGTTAACATTTGTTTATCTTGGAAAGATAGTTCGACTACATTGGATACCCTCTGTCATAGTAAGTGATCGAGGTCCTATCTTTACTAGTGGGTTTTGGAAATGGAGGTCAAGAAGCTTCACAATTGTAAAGTTAAATTAGTTAAGGTACAGTGGAGTGAAGCTCAAGAAGATGCGACTTAGAAGACTGAAGACTAGATACGCGCATCATACCCTTTTGAGGGTATATCCTTGATTTCTCTTTTTCCGTAAAGTTTATTTGCATGCTAGTCTTTATCTTTTAAGTATATCCTCTCAGTCCTATTCCAGATCCTTAGGTAGAAGCCAGTGGATGTAAACATGTGTTTGAGACATGTTATGTTTGATGAATGCAAGTGGTTGCAAGTGTTTGCTAGTGGTTGCTCGTGGATGCATATAAACACATTAGGCACTAGATCGGCTCAGTCACTTTCATATTGCATATGCATGAGTAAATTATATATATATGAACTGAAACTTGATGTGTTATCATATAGATGTTGCATTTGTGTGAATGATTGTACACTCATGTAGAAGTTATAAAGTACGATTAGGAATAATTGCATACATGATGGACTCATGGCACTGACATAATTTGCATTGAGAGGTCAACTAAATCAGTAGACCGCCTGATTTTGCATTAGATAAGGACAGGTACACACACAATGCATAAGATCATGAAAGCATTAGAAATCTTTTTAAGGATAATGGACGCCTATGATTGAATGGTTGAGTAGATGGATGTTGGATGTTAGGATATGTATTCTTCTTAACTTAACGATTTCGGGGACGAAATTCTTTAAGGATGGGAGAATGTAACACCCCGTATTTTCTGAGAATATTAAAATAACAAATTAAAGAATAATTAATTTGAAAAAAGAATAAATATGCGTTCATCTCGGAATTCTGCTTGAGATAGAGTCCGAGTTTGCGTAAATCGGACTCCGTATAAAGAAGATATCTTTAAATTAAATATTGCAGCAAAACATGAAAAAGAAGAATAATGTTTAGCATTGTTCTAAGGGTTGTAAGCAAAAGACTTAGTAGCTCATTTGGTTAGAACATGTGACTTGCATATAAGAGGTACAGAGTTCGATCCCCGCCAGTGCCATATTTTTGTTTAAGGGGAATGGCTAAAAAGTGGCTTAGTGCAAACGTAGTTCAAAAAGTGGTTTAGTGTGAATATGGTTAATTGGGAAGATAGATAAAAAGAAAAATATGTATAGAATATATATATATATATATATATATACATACACATATATATCTATATGTATATATATATATGACGTGTACGCATCATGTGGCGCACGTGGCGCATTTTTTTTGTTGGTCAAGGATTGTCTTTTTTTATGTGGCCTTCTCTGATTGGCTTAGTGACAAATTCTGAGGTGTTAGGGCTTATGTGTCATGCTATGATTGGCTGAGTGACACATGCTTTAGTTGGATGGCTCTGATTACTCCTAGACTGATCTAAGGCTAGAATTAAACCTAGACTTCTATATAATCAACTCAAATCCTAAACCTAAAACACATAAACACATTCTTTGTAGCCACCATGCTACCCAATTCAAATCTTGTCTAGCCACCTTCTTCTTAAACAAATTATAATCTAATTAGAAAGCTTCAAGTTAGATAAATTGATAGTCTTCTTCAAGGGATTGCTTTTCAAATTCAGAAAACAGATCCCAGAAAAACAAGACTTTCTTTTCTTTGTAAGTCCTGTTATTATTTAGATGTGAATGATTAAAAGTTGTGATTTGTAATAAAATGAAAACTAGATTAATTCCTAGTTGTAAGATAATGACGATGCTGATTTATGCCTATTCTTGTAACGATTCTATCGTATATACTTGTGAGATTATTGTGGTTATATGTTGATGTTAAACCAATCGTATATTATGTAAATTTGGTGACTTTTTCATGTTATGTAACTTGCAAGTCGTTTAGATCTACATTTAGATCTATGTTTATTGAATCATGCAAGTTGTTCAGATCTACATTTAGATCTATGTTTATTGAATCATGCAAGTTATTAGGCTAAGACATGTATTATGTTTAGATCTACATTTAGATCTATGTTCATTGAATCATGCAAGTTGTTAGGCTAAGACATGTATTATGTTTAGATTCACACTTAGATCTATGAAAAGTGGATCCAAAATTAAAGCTCATATTTACATGCCTTGTTAAACTTGTGTAAAACTATATGCTTAAGATTCATGTTTGTTGGATCCAAGATAAAAGTTCATATTTACATGCCTTGTTAAACCTGTGTAATTCCATATGTTTAAGATTCATGATTATTGGATCCATATTGAAAGTTCACATTCACATGTCTAGTTGAACTTGTGTAATTCTATATGCTTAAGGTTTATGTTTATTGGACCCAAAATAAAAGTTTACATTTTTATGCCTAATTAGATTTGGGTAATTTCATATGCTTAAAGACTAATGTTAGTTGGATCCAAAAATGCAAGTTCACTATATTATGCCACGTTTACATGACACTTGTTTAGTTAGTTCCTTATTATTTTATGTTGTGTGAATGGTACATGCTCCCTTCTTTCCCCTTTTGAATATAAGTTAGGCTAAGTTACAAGCCTAAGATTCTATGCGAATTTTGCAAACGTATGACGGGGGTAGCGTTGGGAAAACCTTAGAAATTATTATTGGCATAATTTAGCCCATAGATAAATGAATGGTTAGTGACATAAAATGGTATAATTTATATACAAAAAATCTTGAATATGATTTAGAGGAAAAATCGGGCATGGCTTGAATGGCAATAATTGTGGAAAATTTACATATAAATTTGAAAGATAAATATGTAAATTAAGAAAAAGACGAATGTGCCTAACCCGAGGTTAGATTGAGTTGTGGTGCAAAACTGCCCGGAACCGCCTAGCACTTCCAATAACCAAAACAACACCTATCTAATGTGAGAGGTTAGTGCATCATGCCCAAGGAAAACCCGAGGTTAGATTGAGTTGCGGTGTAAAACTGCCCGGAACCGCCCGGCACATCCAGTAACTGCAACAACACATATCTAATGTGAGAGGTTGGTGCATTAATAAATCAATTAATGCAAATGAACAAGATAAATGACTAGGGTTAACTTCATAGGAAAACTTAACCAATATAACATGAATGACTAGGGTTAAGTTAATGAGAAACACGTAACCAATATAACAAGATGAATGACTAGAGTTAAGTTAATGAGAAACACTTAACCAATATAACAAGATGAATTACTAGGGTTAAGTTAATTAGAAACACTTAACCAATATAATAAGATAAATGACTAGGGCTAAGTTAATAGGAAACATTTAACTAGTATAGCATGAGGAATGGGTAGGGTTAAGTAGTAAGAAACACTTAGCCAATGTAACTTGATTTGTGGTAAGTTTAAGTTAAAACAAGAGGGCAACACTTAACCGATATGACTTGATTTGTGGTAAGGTTAAGTTAAAACAAGAGGGTAACACTTAACCGATATGACTTGATTTATTGTAGGGTTAAGTTAACACAAGAAGGCAACACTTAACCAAAGTAACATGACAAGTAGGTGGGTTAAGTCAACATGAATGGACAACACTTAACCAATATGACATAATGTGTGGGAGGGTTAAGTACATATCGAGTTGGTGGGTAATATTAGTAAATATAGGCCCACAAAACTTAACCGTTTAATAAACATGCTTGAATCAATGGGAGGGTTATGTACATATCGGGTTAGTGGGTAATATTAGTAAATATAGGCCCACAAAACTTAACCGTTTAATAAACATGCATGAATCAATGGGAGGGTTAAGTACGTATCAGGTTGGTGGGTAATATTAGTAAATATAGGCCCACAAAACTTAACCGTTTAATAAACATGCTTGAATCGATGGGAGGGTTAAGTACATATCGGGTTAGTGGGTAATATTAGTAAATATAGGCCCACAAAACTTAACCATTTAATAAACATTCTTGAATCAATGGGAGGGTTAAGTACATATCGGGTTGGTGGGTAACATTAGTAAATATAGGCGCACAAACATAACCAATAAGGAAACCCTGGTAAAGGGGACCCATTTCAGCAGTAACCCACATAGATGTATCACGGTATCCTGAACTAGGCAGGGTGGGGCACGATTACTGGGCTGATTATAAGCGGTCAAAACAGCGGCAGGGGGTACATCAGTGTAGGTTCTGACGGTTTACGAGTGTGCACATACTCCGGAGTGGGAAAAAGCTGAAGGTAATTTAGGGTTAATCCAAAACTAATCGAAACCCTAAAATGATTACCAAATTATCACTTAAATATGTGGATCTATGCAAATCGATACATCAAAAGGTTCATACCTTGCTTTTTGTAAAATCCCCAAATTTTGAGTAATGCGGTTTGATTGAATCCATTGAAGTCTCTGGATTTGTTCTGCGGTGGAAGGATCGAATCATTTGCCCATCAAAACGAAGAGCCTCTACCGGTATCCACAGAAGCATGGTTTTCGATCACATCGAAGGAAAGGAGGAGATGGTGGTGCTAGCCGCCATTTCTGATTTTAGTTTTTTTTTAGGGTTTTCTAAAATGATCAGCTTGAAAAATTATGTGACACGCACACTTACAAATAAAATGAAATAACATATTTATCATTTTAATGTATACACGTGGTACACAAATATAGGACAATTCCTTATATTCATTCAAACTAGACATCAAAAATTGATATTTCATTTTATCCAAACTAAAACCAGTCTACTCCTTACCATGTTCTAAGTGTGTGACCCTCTAGGTTATTACAACATTGGCAATGATTTTAAATTGTATTTAAAATCATAAACAGTGATTGGCATCTAGCAATACGTCGCTGCAACCCAAGTTATAATAAGATCAATGATTCGATACTACCTTTCTATAATTAGTGTCTCAGTGTAATATAATCCTTTTAACCAGTATATCCAGGATTAAACTCGAGGCATGGATCATATCATCCTCTTTATAATTTAATACATTTATCTTGATCGATGAGTAGACTGTTTAAAACAAATCAATATTTGAGCACGTCCATGCATTTCACAGTCTCACCCAATCAAGAGGCCCATGGATATCACTACGAATATATCGCAGGGTTAAATTCCATCTAGATCATTCGTAATCTTCATTCGATTCGAGATATATCTAATAATCACCGTTATCGTTACTCTATTACGAAATAACTTTAGAAGATATCAAAACACAAATATCCTCGAATAAAATTATAATGATTTCAGGTCTGAGGACCATTACATCACTGTCGCTATGAGAACAACTTATGATACTGTCAATTATATTCCATGGAGTTATCTCACGGCGGGTCAGCCCAATACGATATTCTCTAATACGTATTTATATCTTGACTTTAATATCATGTATATTAATGATCAATGAGATGTCATCATCAGTCAATCAATATACCAGTCTCAACGCTTTATTGTTGTCCTTTATAAACAATAAAATTCGATTAGGGACATTTAAGAATTATAATACTTATCACATTATATAATCTCAAGTTCAGTCTTACTCGAACTATATAACTCCGTATTATAATTCTAAGGACTTCTATTATATTAGTATTTATATTACGCAGTAAATAAAACATAATAGAATATTATTTTATTCCAAATAAAACAATAACATCAATAGTGTTATCAATCTCATCAAATGAATTGCCTCTAGGGCATAAACTCTAACAATCTCCCACTTACACCAGAGTCAATCATTTGCGTATCGTATACACATTAAACTAGTGTGACTATTAAACTTCTGCTGCGACAGTGTTTAATTCAATAGGTCTGCAATACTACAGCTTTTGCAACTGTGCAGATATGTTTATATCCTTTGTGAACAATTTCATATAAGAATTATATTTCTTAAATATATGTTTGGATCGATTATGAGTTTAACGTTTTAGGCCTGAGCAATAGCCACATTGTTAACGCAATGTATATCATTCGATCAACAACGAATTAAGTTCAATCATGAACTTCTTAATCCAAACATTTTCTTTCTTAGAATCAGTATTTATTTCTTGTTTTTAACATTATATACAATAATTAATGTGTTATCAAATAACATCAGAATCATTGTGTTACTCCCACTCAATTTCTTGTTTATACAAGATTCAATGGTATTTTGTGGTTTCCGAGACATTTCGAAATCTGTTTTATTCCCATCGGTGTCATAGAGACTGGATCTTCTTCAAAAGGATGCCAAATCGAGCAATAAACATTTTGTTCTCAGAGAATTTATATCCACAAAAGAGTTATTTTATTTAGGTCTGATCTTATCAGAGGAAGGACGTTTAATAAATGTCTTTTCATCTCAAATCATCGTATTAGATACAATAGGATATTTCCTTGTCCATATCTTATATGGTAACTTCAGATCGTTTTAGTGGAATTTTATGCAATTGTTCTAAATTTAATCTTGGAAGATCTTTATGACTTATTATTAACCGTATTTTATCTTATAAGGCACGATGTCTCCATTTAGACACACTATTCCAATATGGTTTTCTAGATGGGGTAAGTTATGAAACAATTTCAACTCATATGGACAATTGTCAATTAATTGGCTTAAATATTCTCTTTGATCCTTTCAGAGAGAATTTATTTTCTGTCAAAATTGGTTTCTAACTTCATTTTGAATTCCTTGAACTTTTCAAAGGATTTTGATATGTGTTTCATAAGATACACAGGTACGTATCTACTGATATCATCAGTAAATATAATGAAGTAATAAAATCTACCTCTAATTTATGTATTCATTGCTCCAGGTACATCATCATGTTCGAGAGACAATACATATTGCTCGTTCACTGTGTTAAGTGAAAAAGTGGTTCAGTTATTTTCTTTAATAAACAAGATTTGCATTCTTCATATGATTCAAAATCAAATGATTTCAAAATTCCATCATTATGGAGTTTTGATATGCTTTCTTGTTTATAGAGCTAACTGGTAATATTAAAGGTATATTGGATTTAAATCACTAAATTTAATCCATTCAATATTAATGTCAAGTACATTATAGTTAAGGATTTACAAAAGATCATTAACTATTTGTGAAATTCCATACGATATTTCATTTTAAATAAAATGAATAACAATTGTTCTTTTATTACAAATGAAATTCAAACTTGTTTGAACAAGATTTATAATAACTTTTATTTTACATGGAATTTCGTAATAACAATTATTTTATTTATTAAGCCATTATATTGAACAAGAATTAACTTCCTATGGATAATCCAGCAACATTTGCTCCATTTCCAATCGTAAGTCCACTTGTCCTTATATCAGTTTTCTACCTATTCTACAATTTCTGTAAATCAACATACATTTATGTGATTTATACCTAGTATCTAATACTAGAAATGTATAAGTAGATTATTATAACATTTATATCTAATTTAGTTGAAGTCACACTTTAACTTTTTATTTTAGATCCTCTATATTTGTTAGAACAATTACGTTTTAATTTGTTTGAGGATAATCCTCAAATTTCAATGTTAGTCAAGAAATTTGATTTAAATCAATTTATCCTTCTCAAGAACAAATTTAAATTATCGGGGTTATCTGTTATTCAATATCAGCAGCGGGTAATAAATATTAACTGATTCTTTTATAATTATATAAATACAAAATTTTGACAATCAAACTTTATATTTATATTAATGTATAATTCAAACTAAAATATGCTCCCACTCAAATTAACATCCCTTTGTTTGTATACATATATCAGTATATATATATATATATATATATATAATGGTGTTCCAAGATCCATATCTAATCATGTTTTGACTCTGCTTTGGCAAATCCCCAAAACACAATCTTTTAGGTAGTCATCTTATGCCAATTATATCATATATATAACTCTTGGATCGCATGTTGAAATTTTCTTCAGTATTATTCATTTGCTCAAATATAGAATAATTCATGATGTTGTCTCTAAGGCCATAATCCTATTATGCAGCCTTAGTTAAATCAGACCCAATAATACAGTCGAAGCACCACAATTACTCCTACCGCATATAACCAATATAAGAGGATGCACAACGCTTTGGCGTTACCTACACCCAATGATATTGGACATTGATGGGTGTACCATTGGAAGACTTCACCATGATTTAATATAACAAAATTTTGCTTTAAAGGGAATTTATAATTCGTAATGGAAAACAATATTAGAGTTATTTACATATATCATAATATATGTATTTTATGTTCATAATATAATTCGGTTTAAATAAAATATATATATATATATATGTAACAAACATATACATACTTAAATTCTGCAATATATAGGGACCATGCCTATAATTGTTTTGAACATTTCAAAATATTGGATATTTTAACTCTAGAATTAGACATTATATTCAAATTTTATTTGAATTTTAATTAACCAATTAAATATTTATATATACACATTTATATCTAATACGGTATATATATGAACATCAAAACCTTTAATAATATCCATACGCCTACAGGTAAGTCTCTTAACCTCAGTGGCATTGATATCACATACCAGACTTATGATTATAATCAATGAAGACCATATGAAACTGTACTTTAAATTATAATTTCAGCATTATGTAAACATGCATAGACTAGGCCAACTAAAACCATTATAATCATATTACATTGATACACAGTCTTACAGGATGGGGTCATAACAGAACAAGTATAATAACAATTAATGGCCAAACTTTAACTTACACAGTACAATAAGTTACATGTATGTTCCAGACATTTGCATTTAGCATCAGCATCTTATATAACAAAACATATGCATATTCATCAACATTTTAAGACAAACTCAAAACTATGTTTACATATATTCAAGTTCAGCTCATATCTCATTGAAACAATTTCAATGTACTTTTTAATGATGATGCTGCTCATCGAAAAACTTAGATGATCATCCCCTAAAACAATTTCAGCGTCCATAATTATCCATATGCCCTTTTTAGGTCAAACCTGTAATTCAATCATCAGAATATAAGCTATACTAATTTTGACTCAATTATATCATGTATATCCTGCTTCAATATTAATATACGGTATATTATTTGTTCAAATCCCAACTACAAATCAAATTTGTAGTGGAGATTTTTCAATATGAGCAGAATATCAAAATATATCAAATATATTTGTATAATATTGCTTGAACCAAGGTTTTATATATATAAATACATTATCATGATAATAAGTGGACGTGTTGATTTTACCTTTGATCATGAACCATATATATATATATATATATATATATATATGTTACATAGGCTAATATAATATATAAATACGAATTACTTATACTTATACATATATAACATTTCATAAATGTAATGTGTATACTTCATTGCATCTAATGCACAGGGAATTTTAGTCGATCAATATATATATATAGTAGTTACAGCAATAATCAGAATTGAACAAGCTGTTGTATTTGGTGACATACATGAATACGACTTGTAATAAGGATTATCCCATTTGTAAAACCAGTTAAAATTGTACAATTACATGCCTAAACACACATGTATTCATCAAAACAAGTTTTAATTTTATACTGTTTAAGTAGTGAATTATTTTGATGAATCACATTCACAATAATCACATTCACACTTATGTAGACGGAGCACTGATCTTTGTTTATACTCAGAATAGACAAACCCCTGTTTTTTAAGTATATGCCAGTTAAAGAACCAATTTTATTATGCATCGACATATTCAAAAGCATGTATATTAAAATATACATACACAATATAACTTCATTTATATTGGCAAAATTATAACAGATCTGTCATTCAAATAATAATATTTGAACCTGGCAAGTTTTGTTTCAAGTCTTAAACAATTGAATATATCAATCAAATTGATATCAATTCACATTTAGTGTTTAAGAAAGATCAATTTTAAATCCAATCACTTATCATTGTTATACAGATTCAACATTTGAATCATGGCTAGACCGCTATTTTCTCAAACTGACAATTCAGATTGTTGGATGAATCAGACCATTATTATGGTAGAGCACATTTAACAGGACATATCTACCACTTTCTATATATATACCTCTACCAATTGCTATTCAACTTTACACTGGTATTAATAATAATAAATCATAAGTATAAAAGGTTCATACATATATAAAATATATGTATAAATTTGTAACGACCCGTGTTTTTGTCCATTTAATATTTAATTTAATTTAAATATTATATTTGGGATATCGATGGAATTAATATCTAATTCGCTGTTTAAACAAAGTTCGACGTTATATATTTATATAATTATAAATAGAGCTTGAAATATAACGCTGCAGTTCGAAAATTCGAGTTTGAACTTCAACTGGACATACAGAGTCCGATATAAGTCGGATTTCTGTGAAACAAGACACGTTGGAACCGTATTGACGATAGTTTTCATATGAAAGAGAAAAATCCAGATTCCGTGTTATAGAGTGCGAGTTATGGCTAAATCAAAATTTGAAATAATCGCTGTGAAAATCGTTATTAAAATATAGGCCTTTAAAATAGCCGTTTTGCAAACGGACTTCATTTTCGACGAAATCAGTTTCATTATAACCGTAACGTTAAATTATTGTACGGTGTTGAGTTGCGTGGAAAACCGATATCGTATGTGACCACGGTAGCCGTAAACGCCCGTTCAATTTCTATAACGCGTAATTTAATAAATAAAGGGATATTAGAGTGTAACTAGAGCAGACGATCGAATTAAGCCACGAAACCAGTTCCGTTGAGTTCATATCGTCGATTAGAGTCAGGATAGGTATATAGTTTGCTATTTTTAGAGATCGGGAAATTTGGTGTTCGGAAGGGCAGTGCGGTGCGCGTTAAAAATGGCCTACCGGGGCAACAGTCTCAGAATGCGACGAAATTAGTGTCGTTGGGTTCGTATCGAAAAGTTATTGTCAGACTTCGCAGTTTCAAGTTGATCGGGTTTATCTGGTGATCGTGAAAAATTAAAATGCGTGTTTATTTCTGGTTTCATAAAGGAAATTTTTTCATACGACCTCGGATTTCGACGAAACTTGTCCCATTGGGTCCGGAATACCTTTTTACATCGAGAATAGCTTTTTTATCAGTAGACAGAAATCATTTGTAGTGGGTTTTATCAACTACATCAACACGAAGTTTCGTTAAAAATAAAATAATAATATATAAACAATCCCAACACTATATAAATACCCAACGTTGGTCAAAAACCTAATTCTAAGAACTCGTGGTCAACAGACAAAAGGGGCGCCTCCACTTCAGAAAAACGAACGATCCAAATCTACTCAACTTCCTCAACGATTTTCCTCGAATCCATTCATTGTTTCTTAAATCATTCAACTACTAGTTCTGCGGCTCTGTGAGATCTTTCCATCGATCTGTGATGATCGTATTTAGGGCATCCTGGCAGCTAAGGTTTGGCTCGATGTCGCTGCAGTTCAAACGCAAGCTACAGGCGTTGAAGGGTGCCGGCCACCTAGGTAATTGCTGATGGGTTCTGGGAGTTGTGGCGCGAACTGATGGTGTTGAGGGGACCGTTGTTTGAAAGTGGGTGGATGGAAGGAGCGACTGTGCTATGAGGGACATGAGCAGTCCACGATTGAAGAAAAGCAACGGTAATGGGAACCGAGAAGGAACAAAGGTCTTGGGATTAAACCGTGGTTCACTTTAACTAATACTGATTGTGATTGATCAGTTTGAAATAAAAATGGTATAAAGTAATATGCTAATAATCCTTGGGTGTATGAACAGGACCTGAGACCCAAGTCTTTTCGAACGAGAGGGAGAAACAAGGTGTCGGCCAAAATGGGATAAACCAAAGGAATTTGGAAAAAAGAAAATAAGGACGGGAGAGAAGGACTGAAAGAGCTGTCGGCCATATCCTTTTACAAAGTAATTAGGCAAATTTAGTTATTTAATCAAGGTGTTTAATTAAACCATTGATTTAATTCGATCATGACTATAGTATATTTGAACAGAGAACAGGAGACAAAGTGGACGAAGGAATGTTGGCCTTTATGATTTAAAAAGTTCAAAGGGAGAAGCAAAAGGAACGGGGCTGAATTGGAGTGAAAATGTAATTAATTTATTAATCAAATAGTTAGGGATAAATTTTTAATTAGGAAATTTAAGTAGTAACTAAAATTATAACTTATAATTTGAATTGATGCAGGTGTCAGGTGTTTGAACAATGGAGCGAATCACTGAATGAAAATACAGGGTTCGACTATGATTTATTCTAACCTAATGTAATTAAGAATAAATTATTTAAGGAATTATATTATATTAATAAAATCGTATATTTATAACTTTCGATCACATGTACAGAATGGAACAAACCGAAATGCGATGGACTCGCATCGACGACCACTACATCATGGAACGGACTAAGACAGAATTGAACGACTTTGGAATCATGTAGAATTTTAGTTAAATTAAACTATCGTTTAATTTAACTAAACCAAACCATTTCAACGCAAAATCAACTCAAGGTGAGTTAAACTCACTCAGTTTCCTATTTCTATTTTATATAAATTGGGTTTTTATTTTGTGTGCTCTGCTTGCCAATGGTTGACTGTTTGCTAGTTATTTATTTATCTGTTGATTTAACCGATGGAATTAAACTGTGTTTAATTTCAGTGAAACACCAAATCGTTATTATTAACGATTGGTCCCAATAAAGGTAACTTACCTTGGTTGGTCACGTTTATTTATAAATGTTTTTTTAATTGTTGAACTGTTTGAATTGTTTGTGGTTGATGTTGAATGGTTGCTATTTAGTGTTATCAGTTAAACAAAACTGAATGATCTGGTTTGTGATAACCGCTTTGAATACAGGGAAGAACAGGTTGGAGGGATCCAACCGGATTCCTCAAAAATAATATTTATTTCCATATCATCATATATGAACTGTCATGTTTGGTGTGATTGGATTGATTGTTGATTTTTGAATATTCAACATCTGTTTGTTTAAACCAATGGGTGATATTGGTTGGGTATTTGGCAGCGTATGGCCTATAAAATCAATCGGGTTATAAATATTGTTTCATTGTCAGGCGAATCAATAGAACTGAAGTTATAAAATTTATTTTATAACTGAAGTTGGATTTTGAAATATATTATTTTGGATAAAGTCTGTTAAAGAGAAATAAATAAATATTTTATTTATTTAAGACTTTGATTTATTTTTAAGTTATTTTATAAAGTAAATTCTGACGTTAATCAGATTTGCAGGTATGAGAATAAGAATACATCGAGTGGTTAAACTCTGATAATTGTTTTGTAAAGAAACAATTAATGGAATTAATCAAACTAATTATATTTGTAATTAATTTAGAGTGAGAACTAGTTTGAATAGGTTAACGAGATAATCGAGTTGACAAAATCAACCGCTTTAACTGGAATCGATTATTAGATTAGTTTGTTTCGAAATTGCGAAATGAAATAGTTGAAGAATATTGTTTTAACTTTAAATAAGACCTTTAAAAAGGATTTTCTATTTATTTTAGTAAATAAAGAAATTAACTACTGAAGTAGTTAATGAGTAAAGAAAATTATTGTTTTAATAAGAATTTAGAAGACTACTTTTGAAAAGTAATCGAAGGGAAGTGTAATCCAAATTGGATTGTGAAAGGAATCTATGAGCGGGTTTTATATTTAAAGCTAAGATGTTTATAATGATGTTAAAAAGAGGATTTCAAGCGAAGATGATAACTTAAATTTAAGTGTTGTTTAATTATGTGAATTAAAATAAAGGGTTTATATAAACCAGGGTCGTGTAAATGAGGTTTAATGTGTTAAGGCGTTAATTTTATTTAACGTTACTTGAAAACAAGATCAAGTAAAAAGGAGAATTTTAAATGAGATTTCAAAATGGGAAATGATCGAATAATTTTGAAAGGAGATTGGAAATAAGCGAATCTGGGTAAAGAACTGAGTTATAGGGTTGTTTAACCAAATCCAATAGTTAAATGGAATTTGTTTGAGACTAGAATGAAATATTGATTTTGATTACAACTTATGTTTATCGGAGGATAAGAACGTTGTTGATCAAGGTTTGAGAGGTAATTAAAATACCCCAACTTGAACAACATCGGGATTATCTGAAGATAGTATTAGTTGGTAATCGTAAGAGACGTTAGTGGATATGTTTTGAAAATCTAAACAGCGATTTTAGCGCTGTTGTTATAATATATGTTTTGTAAATCTAATATAGCGATTGTAGCGCTTTTGCTATAGTAAATGGGTTGTAACCCTAAACAGCGATTATAGCGCTGTTGTTTGTAAATCTAAATAGTAATTATAACGCTATTGTTATAACATATGTGCTATAAATTTCTTTGTTAAAACTAATGGATTTCCGAATCTAAAAGATGATTTGACGGAAGAATTAAGCGGGAAATTGAATATAGCTATTCGAGATAGAATTAGCCAAACATAATTATTCGGCTAAGTTGCCATTTCGTACGACTGCTAGCGTAATTCGCAGGGCTGCAGATAGCCTACGGCGGTCGGATGTTTCCTGAGGGAATCAGGCGTAACCATTTTGATCGCTGCGATCTAGAGCCAAGCGAATAGATTAAAGGCGAGTATTAGTTAAATCGATAGGAGTTAAATAAGTCGAGTTAATCAGTTAAAGTTGACCAGTTAAAGTTAATCAAATTGAGTTAATCCATTAGAGTTAAATTGAATTAGAGTTATTCGAATATCGTATTTTCAATATTAAAAGAGTTAGAAGTTTTAACTCAATAAAAGTAAATCAGTTTGTTAAAGGCCAAGTGGTGCTGAATACGGAACCAGTGAACTCATTGGAGTGTCATGATTGAAACACTGTATATTTTGATAGTTAAAACACCGACTATCAAATCTGTCCAATACGATTGTTGGTATGGAAAGACCGGGATCGAATTATCATTCTAAAACCATTCCGACCAACAAATATGTGAAGATATCAGAAGATGATCGAGATGGAGCATTGAAGACCGTGGATTTTCATAAATGGAAGAACCACTAATTTTCTCTGCCTGGCAAGCAGAGATAAGCTGTGATTCTGTCGTGGTTGGAATCTACGGGTTGAAAGGACTTCTCGCTACTGATCCATGAGGTGAGTCCTATATTGGGTGCAGTAGGGGAGTGCCTTCGGTTCATCCTGTTCCTGGATGACGTATATGGACGAATGTCTGACAGAGTATTTCCAAAGGATCACGTACGTTGAATTCTTCAAACGTGCTATAGTGTTGGCGGAGAATTGCCGTTCTCTTAGCTTAACTGCTAGAGTATTTTTTTGTGGACGTCAATTAGTGATATCTGACGGATCTGACGATGTGGCATTCAAAGTGAATGGTGATCAGATGTTCAAGAATAAACTCTGACCTCAAGCCTCATCAACCGAGAAATGACAAAAATCGGGCAGGCAGCATGGCTATGTGGGTCGCTCCCATTAGGGTGTATAAGCACCTATCTAGAGGAAATCCTATTTGCTTCTTTAATCTATGTTTCGATGCTCTCCCTTTTCGGGCAGACGGTTGCTGATCCCAACCGTCGGTGATATACATTCGATACACTCAAGCGAAATGAGTGGTCGGTCATGTGAGGGCCGGGTTGCAAGAAGTTCTTGTTGAACCCAGTGTATTCGTCTCTAGAGATACACGATCGGAAGGTGGTCCCATACCTTGTCATAGTTGGAATCCAATCTTCAATAAGCGCCCGCGGTTTTGATTGTATATTATATATGTGGAGCATGAGATGCAAGTGTTCCACTAGATTACTATTTACTTGTATTTAGACATTATTAAAATATCAGAAAAGATATTGTTTTCAAAAATGTTTTGGGTTATCGTAAGGTAAAAACCGTCCGTGTTTATGTGTGGATTTGGTCTTACGATTATCCTTTTCTTTTGAAAAGATTTTTTTTAAAACTTTAAAATCATGATTGGATGGTTCACCCTTATTACTGTGCTAGTTTATCTCACTCTGGTTCACCAGACTGACCCGGTGTTTTGTAAATGCTCGGGTTAGACCGGGTTGTACAGGTTCAGGTTATCGACTGCTATGAAGAGACGAGCTGGAGTTGTTCGGACGTATGATATTACTACTATTCCGCTGTGTGTTGTATATGGGAACAGGCTATTATAACTGTCCCATGGTATGATGTACTCTGATACTGTAAGTATTTTAAAACTTTCAATAAAGATTATTTCTGTACTATATTTTGTTCCGCTGCGATGTGAGACTCTGTGTGGTGTTTCTTCTTCTTCTTCTATTCAATATTTCTACCTTATCTATTCTCACCCTCTAACTTCTTTCTATTAATGATCTGGAATGTTCGATGTCTGAATGGTCAATAGGGTAGTTTGATGTTGATTTTCGGAGTCGAAAACGCCAGTTCGTTACAGTGGTATCAGAGCTGAAGGTTAAGTGATTTCCTTTGCTCTGTGGTGTAACTCAGTAGAGATGGGGTTAGTAATACCCTAGATTGAGTTTGAGTGTATATATACGAGTGAACGTATTTGTAGATTTTATAAAAATTGTTTTATATTGTGGAGATTTATTGGTTGAGTTGTTTATGAGTTCTGATCGATCAGTTTGATCCACTGTATCGATAGGGGTTTATAAACACTCGAATACGATGGGTCGTCACGATATGTTTTGAAAAGAGGGTAAATGAAATAATTTTACCCAAAGTATATTTTGATATAGAGGAAATATATATATTGTAATTATAATATATTGGATGTGTTGGTTGTGATTATAATCCAATAAAATTATAAAATGTGAAATGGTTATATATAACCAATCAGAATTCATATAAGTGAAATATATGAAAATCAGAGGAGTTAAATCTGAATTTAAATCAGAATTGAAATTAAAACTTTGGAAATTTGGACAAGTGGTTGAAAATGGAATTGGACTTAATATATGAGAATTTTAAAATCCTGGGAGGTTTTTAAATTGTTTACAAGCCTTGCAAAGGATATTTTGAACTGATTTCAAAATGGAAATGTTTAGAGATGGTTTTGAAAGGGATATAGTATTGAACTCACTTCGATAGCTGGAAAATAGATTCCGATGATGTGCGCGCCATTATCGGTGTTCATTTTCGAGTTCTAAGTGACGGATTACTACCAAAGGTTTTGTTTTGAATTGCTTTGAGAAAGACAAGTTGTTTGAATCCTGAAAAAGATTATTTGATTTTTGAAAGAGCTGAACTGTTTTAAAACTCCCAGGGAAATTGTTTGAACCAAAAACAAAATTAAATAGAAATTGTATATAAATTGAATTGAAACCAATTAATTGGAAATTGAATCGGAAGATAATACATCAAGTAGAATCAGATTTTGAATTGTGACACAGGAATCTAAAATAGTGTTGGACTGGTAAGTTAAGAGTTGAAGTTGATAATGGATGGAAATTGGGTTAAGGATGGATTTTGGCCTGGACGAGTAAAGGATTTGGTTCTGAGGATAAAACTGGAATTTTGTCTGAGAAGGCATGTGTATATGCTGACAGGGTGGCAGATGGAAAGGATATAATGATATGCCCGACAAAAAGGTACACGTTTATTTTTATATGGGTTTGGTGATTTATGAGCCGATTTGGCAAGCCGCTTGGCTGTTTTTTTTTCTTTTGGATTGGAGAAGGCCTAGAAAGGCAAGTTGTAGTTGTACCGATTGAGCCGTACAGAGGAGGTGCTGGCGAAATTTTTCGAAAATTTAAGGTGTTAGAAAATTTTCAATATTTTTGAAAATATTTATATATGATATTCAAATTGGTTTCTAATTTAATATAAAATTAGATTTGAAATTAATGAGTTTATAACGTTCTTTCTTACCTTAGCAATTTCGAGGACGAAATTATTTTAAGGGGGGAAGAATGTAACGACCCGTGTTTTTGTCCATTTAATATTTAATTTAGATATTATATTTGGAATATCGATGGAATTAATATCTAATTCTCTGTTTAAACAAAGTTCGACGTTATATATTTATATAATTATAAATAGAGCTTGAAATATAACGCTGCAGTTCGAAAATTCGAGTTTGAACTTCAACTGGACATACAGAGTCCGATATAAGTCGGATTTCTGTGAAACAAGACACGTTGGAACCGTATTGACGATAGTTTTCATATGAAAGAGAAAAATCCAGATTCCGTGTTATAGAGTGCGAGTTATGGCTAAATCAAAATTTGAAATAATCGCTGTGAAAATCGTTATTAAAATGTAGGCCTTTAAAATAGCCGTTTTGCAAACGGACTTCATTTTCGACGAAATCAGTTTCATTATAACCGTAACGTTAAATTATTGTACGGTGTTGAGTTGCGTGGAAAACCGATATCGTATGTGACCACGGTAGCCGTAAACGCCCGTTCAATTTCTATAACGCGTAATTTAATAAATAAAGGGATATTAGAGTGTAACTAGAGCAGACGATCGAATTAAGCCACGAAACCAGTTCCGTTGAGTTCGTATCGTCGATTAGAGTCAGGATAGGTATATAGTTTGCTATTTTTAGAGATCGGGAAATTTGGTGTTCGGAAGGGCAGTGCGGTGCGCGTTAAAAATGGCCTACCGGGGCAACAGTCTCAGAATGCGACGAAATTAGTGTCGTTGGGTTCGTATCGAAAAGTTATTGTCAGACTTCGCAGTTTCAAGTTGATCGGGTTTATCTGGTGATCGTGAAAAATTAAAATGCATGTTTATTTCTGGTTTCATAAAGGAATTTTTTCATACGACCTCGGATTTCGACGAAACTTTTCCCATTGGGTCCGGAATACCTTTTTACATCGAGAATAGCTTTTTTATCAGTAGACAGAAATCATTTGTAGTGGGTTTTATCAACTACTTCAACACGAAGTTTCGTTAAAAATAATATAATAATATATAAACCATCCCAACACTATATAAATACCCAACGTTGGTCAAAAACCTAATTCTAAGAACTCGTGGTCAACAGACAAAAGGGGCGCCTCCACTTCAGAAAAACGAACGATCCAAATCTACTCAACTTCCTCAACGATTTTCCTCGAATCCATTCATTGTTTCTTAAATCATTCAACTACTAGTTCTGCGGCTCTGTGAGATCTTTCCATCGATCTGTGATGATCGTATTTAGGGCATCCTGGCGGCTAAGGTTTGGCTCGATGTCGCTGCAGTTCAAACGCAAGCTACAGGCGTTGAAGGGTGCCGACCACCTAGGTAATTGCTGATGGGTTCTGGGAGTTGTGGCGCGAACTGATGGTGTTGAGGGGACCGTTGTTTGAAAGTGGGTGGATGGAAGGAGCGACTGTGCTATGAGGGACATGAGCAGTCCACGATTGAAGAAAAGCAATGGTAATGGGAACCGAGAAGGAACAAAGGTCTTGGGATTAAACCGTGGTTCACTTTAACTAATACTGATTGTGATTGATCAGTTTGAAATAAAAATGGTATAAAGTAATATGCTAATAATCCTTGGGTGTATGAACAGGACCTGAGAGCCAAGTCTTTTCGAACGAGAGGGAGAAACAAGGTGTCGGCCAAAATGGGAAAAACCAAAGGAATTTGGAAAAAAGAAAATAAGGACGGGAGAGAAGGACTGAAAGAACTGTCGGCCATATCCTTTTACAAAGTAATTAGGCAAATTTAGTTATTTAATCAAGGTGTTTAATTAAACCATTGATTTAATTCGATCATGACTATAGTATATTTGAACAGAGAACAGGAGACAAAGTGGACGAAGGAATGTTGGCCTTTATGATTTAAAAAGTTCAAAGGGAGAAGCAAAAGGAACGGGGCTGAATTGGAGTGAAAATGTAATTAATTTATTAATCAAATAGTTAGGGATAAATTTTTAATTAGGAAATTTAAGTAGTAACTAAAATTATAACTTATAATTTGAATTGATGCAGGTGTCAGGTGTTTGAACAATGGAGCGAATCACTGAATGAAAATACAGGGTTCGACTATGATTTATTCTAACCTAATGTAATTAAGAATAAATTATTTAAGGAATTATATTATATTAATAAAATCGTATATTTATAACTTTCGATCACGTGTACAGAATGGAACAAACCGAAATGCGATGGACTCGCATCGACGACCACTACATCATGGAACGGACTAAGACAGAATTGAACGACTTTGGAATCATGTAGAATTTTAGTTAAATTAAACTATCGTTTAATTTAACTAAACCAAACCATTTCAACGCAAAATCAACTCAAGGTGAGTTAAACTCACTCAGTTTCCTATTTATATTTTACATAAATTGGGTTTTTATTTTGTGTGCTCTGCTTGCCAATGGTTGACTGTTTTGCTAGTTATTTATTTATCTGTTGATTTAACCGATGGAATTAAACTGTGTTTAATTTCAGTGAAACACCAAATCGTTATTATTAACGATTGGTCCCAATAAAGGTAACTTACCTTGGTTGGTCACGTTTATTTATAAATGTTTTTTTAATTGTTGAACTGTTTGAATTGTTTGTGGTTGATGTTGAATGGTTGCTATTTAGTGTTATCAGTTAAACAAAACTGAATGATCTGGTTTGTGATAACCGCTTTGAATACAGGGAAGAACAGGTTGGAGGGATCCAACCGGATTCCTCAAAAATAATATTTATTTCCATATCATCATATATGAACTGTCATGTTTGGCGTGATTGGATTGATTGTTGATTTTTGAATATTCAACATCTGTTTGTTTAAACCAATGGGTGATATTGGTTGGGTATTTGGCAGCATATGGCCTATAAAATCAATCGGGTTATAAATATTGTTTCACCGTCAGGCGAATCAATAGAACTGAAGTTATAAAATTTATTTTATAACTGAAGTTGGATTTTGAAATATATTATTTTGGATAAAGTCTGTTAAAGAGAAATAAATAAATATTTTATTTATTTAAGACTTTGATTTATTTTTAAGTTATTTTATAAAGTAAATTCTGACGTTAATCAGATTTGCAGGTATGAGAATAAGAATACATCGAGTGGTTAAACTCTGGTAATTGTTTTGTAAAGAAACAATTAATGGAATTAATCAAACTAATTATATTTGTAATTAATTTAGAGTGAGAACTAGTTTGAATAGGTTAACGAGATAATCGAGTTTTGAGTTGACAAAATCAACCGCTTTAACTGGAATCGATTATTAGATTAGTTTGTTTCGAAATTGCGAAATGAAATAGTTGAAGAATATTGTTTTAACTTTAAATAAGACCTTTAAAAAGGATTTTCTATTTATTTTAGTAAATAAAGAAATTAACTACTGAAGTAGTTAATGAGTAAAGAAAATTATTGTTTTAATAAGAAATTAGAAGACTACTTTTGAAAAGTAATCGAAGAGAAGTGTAATCCAAATTGGATTGTGAAAGGAATCTATGAGCGGGTTTTATATTTAAAGCTAAGATGTTTATAATGATGTTAAAAAGAGGATTTCAAGCGAAGATGATAACTTAAATTTAAGTGTTGTTTAATTATGTGAATTAAAATAAAGGGTTTATATAAACCAGGGTCGTGTAAATGAGGTTTAATGTGTTAAGGCGTTAATTTTATTTAACGTTACTTGAAAACAAGATCAAGTAAAAAGGAGAATTTTAAATGAGATTTCAAAATGGGAAATGATCGAATAATTTTGAAAGGAGATTGGAAATAAGCGAATCTGGGTAAAGAACTGAGTTATAGGGTTGTTTAACCAAATCCAATAGTTAAATGGAATTTGTTTGAGACTAGAATGAAATATTGATTTTGATTACAACTTATGTTTATCAGAGGATAAGAACGTTGTTGATCAAGGTTTGAGAGGTAATTAAAATACCCCAACTTGAACAACATCGGGATTATCTGAAGATAGTATTAGTTGGTAATCGTAAGAGACGTTAGTGGATATGTTTTGAAAATCTAAACAGCGATTTTAGCGCTGCTGTTATAATATATGTTTTGTAAATCTAATATAGCGATTGTAGCGCTTTTGCTATAGTAAATGGGTTGTAACCCTAAACAGCGATTATAGCGCTGTTGTTTGTAAATCTAAATAGTAATTATAACGCTATTGTTATAACATATGTGCTATAAATGTCTTTGTTAAAACTAATGGATTTCCGAATCTAAAAGATGATTTGACGGAAGAATTAAGCGGGAAATTGAATATAGCTATTCGAGATAGAATTAGCCAAACATAATTATTCGGCTAAGTTGCCATTTCGTACGACTGCTAGCGTAATTCGCAGGGCTGCAGATAGCCTACGGCGGTCGGATGTTTCCTGAGGGAATCAGGCGTAACCATTTTGATCGCTGCGATCTAGAGTCAAGCGAATAGATTAAAGGCGAGTATTAGTTAAATCGATAGGAGTTAAATAAGTCGAGTTAATCAGTTAAAGTTGACCAGTTAAAGTTAATCAAATTGAGTTAATCCATTAGAGTTAAATTGAATTAGAGTTATTCGAATATCGTATTTTCAATATTAAAAGAGTTAGAAGTTTTAACTCAATAAAAGTAAATCAGTTTGTTAAAGGCCAAGTGGTGCTGAATACGGAACCAGTGAACTCATTGGAGTGTCATGATTGAAACACTGTATATTTTGATAGTTAAAACACCGACTATCAAATCTGTCCAATACGATTGTTGGTATGGAAAGACCGGGATCAAATTATCATTCTAAAACCATTCCGACCAACAAATACGTGAAGATATCAGAAGATGATCGAGATGGAGCATTGAAGACCGTGGATTTTCATAAATGGAAGAACCGCTAATTTTCTCTGCCTGGCAAGCAGAGATAAGCTGTGATTCTGTCGTGGTTGGAATCTACGGGTTGCAAGGACTTCTCGCTACTGATCCATGGGGTGATTCCTATATTGGGTGCAGTAGGGGAGTGCCTTCGGTTCATCCTGTTCCTGGATGACGTATATGGACGAATGTCTGACAGAGTATTTCCAAAGGATCACGTACGTTGAATTCTTCAAACGTGCTATAGTGTTGGCGGAGAATCGCCGTTCTCTTAGCTTAACTGCTAGAGTATTTTTTTGTGGACGTCAATTAGTGATATCTGACGGATCTGACGATGTGGCATTCAAAGTGAATGGTGATCAGATGTTCAAGAATAAACTCTGACCTCAAGCCTCATCAACCGAGAAATGACAAAAATCGGGCAGGCAGCATGGCTATGTGGGTCGCTCCCATTAGGGTGTATAAGCACCTATCTAGAGGAAATCCTATTTGCTTCTTTAATCTATGTTTCGATGCTATCCCTTTTCGGGCAGACGGTTGCTGATCCCAACCGTCGGTGATATACATTCGATACACTCAAGCGAAATGAGTGGTCGGTCATGTGAGGGCCGGGTTGCAAGAAGTTCTTGTTGAACCCAGTGTATTCGTCTCTAGAGATACACGATCGGAAGGTGGTCCCATACCTTGTCATAGTTGGAATCCAATCTTCAATAAGCGCCCGCGGTTTTGATTGTTTATTATATATGTGGAGCATGAGATGCAAGTGTTCCACTAGATTACTATTTACTTGTATTTAGACATTATTATAATATCAGAAAAGATATTGTTTTCAAAAATGTTTTGGGTTATCGTAAGGTAAAAACCGTCCGTGTTTATGTGTGGATTTGGTCTTACGATTATCCTTTTCTTTTGAAAAGATTTTTTTTTAAACTTTAAAATCATGATTGGATGGTTCACCCTTATTACTGTGCGAGTTTATCTCACTCTGGTTCACCAGACTGACCCGGTGTTTTGTAAATGCTCGGGTTAGACCGGGTTGTACAGGTTCAAGTTATCGACTGCTATGAAGAGACGAGCTGGAGTTGTTCGGACGTATGATATTACTACTATTCCGCTGTGTGTTGTATATGGGAACAAGCTATTATAACTGTCCCATGGTATGATGTACTCTGATACTGTAAGTATTTTAAAACTTTCAATAAAGATTATTTCTGTATTATATTTTGTTCCGCTGCGATGTGAGACTCTGTGTGGTGTTTCTTCTTCTTCTTCTATTCAATATTTGTACCTTATCTATTCTCACCCTCTAACTTCTTTCTATTAATGATCTGGAATGTTCGATGTCTGAATGGTCAACAGGGTAGTTTGATGTTGATTTTCGGAGTCGAAAACGCCAGTTCGTTACAAAATTTTTACAAACAAAACTTATAGCAAGTGATTTGTATAATTTTGGGTGATTTATAGTTCTGCATGTCATGTTCTGAATGAAACAACATTTATTTCGAAACAGATTAATCATATATATAGTATAAGCAGTTTTCAAGCATCTAAGGTTAAATTTCCTGTTAAATACATATATATGGGTATGTCAGTATTGACTTAAATATATGTATCAAAATTCAGTCATACTGATCTGATCTGTTAAGATATCAGGATATTTTAAAATATTAAACAATGTAATGTGGATATATATTTAAGTCAATCATATCCATACATATCTGCATATCAAATAGGATTTAACTATGTAAATATATATATATCATATATATACATATCCAGGTTTGCTAGTACACAAAAAAAAATTGAGACCAGAGTTTACAAATCAAAATTTGTACAAAACAGGCAGAGATAATATGATATTTAAACAGGAATACAAATTTCCTGTAGATATGTGAACAGGTTATAACATATATTTATCTATAAATATACGATCAATACAATGAAATCCATATTCATTTTAATATTCTAGGTCATCTTAACATATGCAGTACCCTCATATATATCACATATATATTACTCAGTCTTCAAATCATAGTACATTTGTTATGATTTAAGGCAGTCCTTTTCATTGTCATTATAATGTAATTATAAGATCAAAATCAGACCAGGATTTATGTTTCATTTTGATGAAATCATATTCATCAAAATTATTCTCCTTTTTATAGAATAGGTACAGATTACTTTGTATACATATATACTACATAAATATATATTACATATAAAATATGAATACCCTGATTAAGATTAAACATAATTTTAAAACCAAAAGTTTGCATATCAGATATGTCATAATATGTGTTTGGAATTAAAACTTACAAATCAGATTTGTATATAATATTTATATATTCATTAGCATATCTAGATATACAAAATGATTATATAAGTAAATTCATATATAAACTTGTTTCAAAAACAAATCAGTGTCCACTATTATAGCTAAAGGGCATGTATATCTTAATATACTCAACAGGTTCATCCAGATTGATAAAATAATGGATATGTTACTTATAATTATATTATAGTCCAGCTTATGAATATTTCATATCTTAAACAATCCTACGGATTCAATCTCTATATTAAAGTCATATTGAATTAACAGTTGATTCATTTGCCAAACAATTGACAGGATGGTATTTATCAATCATCAACTAGAATTAATGTCAATAATCAACCATTCCGTTAAAATTAATCCTGGATGTTATTACTGCTGTGCTTAATTTAACTATTTTCATGCAAGTGCACAGATTTACATAATTACAATATGCTTACAAAATTCAAATCAAAATGACTCGATATTTTAGATTAATCAGAACTGGCTTTTGATTAATACACATGGCTCCATAGTTCATTAAAATAACAATATTAAACAAAGTTAATATTTATAATCGACTATAAATTATTACTGGATAACATAAAATCGTTTATGGAAAAATAATTTCAATATCAGGTGTCAAACACATGAGTATTATAATAGTGATACAATTTCACTGTTACAAATAAATTTAGTTCAAAACTTAAAATCAATATTTGTAATAATATCATTATCCAGGATTATAAGCAGATATGAATCAAGATGAACATTCGAAATATCGAATTTTGCAAACCTCGCTCTGACACCATTGAAGGTAATTTAGGGTTAATCCAAAACTAATCGAAACCCTAAAATGATTACCAAATTATCACTTAAATATGTGCATCTATGCAAATCGATACATCAAAAGGTTCATACCTTGCTTGTGTGTAAAATCCCCAAATTTTGAGTCATGCGGTTTGATTGAATCTGTTGAAGTCTCTGGATTTGTTCTGCGGTGGAAGGATCGAATCATTAGCCCATCAAAACGAAGAGCCTCTACTGGTATCCACAGGAGCATGGTTTTCGATCACATCGAAGGAAAGGAGGAGATGGTGCTGCTAGCCGCCATTTCTGATTTTAGTTTTTTTTAGGGTTTTCCAAAATGATCGGCTTGAAAAATTATGTGACACACACACTTACAAATAAAACGAAATAACATATTTATCATTTTAATGTATATACGTGGTACACAAATATAGGACAATTCCTTATATTCATTCAAACTAGACATCAACAATTGATATTTCATTTTATCCAAACTAAAACCAGTCTACTCCTTACCATGTTCTAAGTGTGTGACCCTCTAGGTTATTACAACGTTGGCAATGATTTTAAATCGTATTTAAAATCATAAACAGTGATTGGCATCTAGCAATACGTCGCTGCTACCCAAGTTATAATAAGATCAATGATTCGATACTACCTTTCTGTAACTAGTGTCTCAGTGTAATATAATCCTTTTAACCAGTATATCCAGGATTAAACTCGAGGCATGGATCGTATCATCCTCTTTATAATTTAATCCATTTATCTTGATCGATGAGTAGACTGTTTAAAACAAATCAATATTTGAGCACGACCATGCATTTCACAGTCTCACCCAATCAAGAGGCCTATGGATATCACTATGAATATATCGCAGGGTTAAATTCCATCTAGGTCATTCATAATCTTCATTCGATTCGAGATATATCCAATAATCACCGTTATCATTACTTTGTTACAAAATAACTTTAGATGATATCAAAACACAAATATCCTCGAATAAAATTATAATGATTTCAGGTCTGAGGACCATTACATCACTGTCACTATGAGAACAACTTATGATACTGTTAATTATATTCCATGGAGTTATCTCACGGCGGGTCAGCCTAATACGATATTCTCTAATACGTATTTATATCTTGACTTTAATATCACATATATTAATGATCAATGAGATGTCATCATCAGTCAATCAATATACCAGTCTCAACGCTTTATTGTTGTCCTTTATAAACAATAAAACTCGACTAGGGACATTTAAGAATTATAATACTTATCACATTATACAATCTCAAGTTCAGTCTTACTCGAACTATATAACTCCGTATTATAATTCTAAGGACTTCTATTATATTAGTATTTATATTACGCAATAAATATATCATAATAGAATATTATTTTATTCCAAATAAAACAATAACATCAACAGTGTTATCAAACTCATCAAATGAATTGCCTCTAGGGCATAAACTCTAACAAAAGCAGGCACTGGGTACCAGTAGTTATACACTGTGCATCTTGAATCGTGTCGGGTTGCTATCATAAGGATTGATACACCTTATGGTGGGATCAGCACAGGGTATCTATACGCCAGAGAGGGCCGATTGACATAGACACATGGAATATTTATGCAAGTAAGGAGCCGGTCGACCGGGTAGTAAGGGTACATCTAGCATGTTCATGGCAATTAGGCTGATTGAGGTAGTGTCCTCATGATAGATGCACACTCGAAGTCTACCACAATTACGGGGATTGGGATCACGTTATCAGATGATCATTTTATATAGATTACAAGTTGGGACACTAGTTAGGTGGTGTAGAGAAGTAAAATGGGTGCGATAGCATATTCAGCCTTATTATCATATTTCTAGGGTGATGTCCTAGATTCAGTTTATTCATGTCATAACCCTTTTCTTGTTTACATGCTAAATAGTCACTGGACTTACCAGACTCATGTCTGACCCATTTTCTTTTGCCTTCTTTTCTTCCACCCCCCCCCCCCCCCCCCCCCCCCCCCGCGCGTCCGTAGGGAGGGAATACTTCAGCTTAGATCGGATCATTTCCAGCTTGAAGAAAGTAGATGTATTGCTTGGAATCTTTTCCTTGGGCTATGGATTTGGATACTCTCTTATTGGGGATCCATGCTGCCTTACTGTTGTTTTAATGCTTCTTTATGTTTTAATTCAAGACAGAAGTTCTATGTATTACTTTTAAGTATGATTGAGACAATTGTTGTAAAAGCTTGACTGAACCACATTGTTTATAAAATGATTTTTATTTTCCGTTGCTTTATTTGTCTGTCTTGTAATTCATCTGCATCTTTTACCTATAATGCTCCACCAAAGTTAAGGCATTCCCTTTGTGAGTGACCTTAATAGAGGTGGGGTGTTTCACTTGATATCTTACCGTCTATGTCTCGATCATTCTAAAGGATGACTAAATCTTCTTTGGCTATTATTTGTGAGAAATTTGGAAGAATGTGTACGATATTCTTAGGGTAGTGGTATATATGCTGAGTTAACAAATGTTGCGCTCGATAAATCCAAATCTATAGTCGGTTCTCTTTCTCTTCTACAGGTAAATATTAGTATGTATAATTGTTAATGGCCATTTGTAATATTCAATCCTACCATATTTATTTTTATATATTTTACAGTTTTGGTCGGACATATCTTCCTGTTTGTCGTCCAAATGTAATTTTATCTGCGTAGATTGCCTGGACATTACGTTATAGTGCAAGGTAGTTTATTTACATTTGCATGATGTCAAAATGGTGCTTATGCTTATGCTATATTATTTACATTTACATTATTTATTTACATTTACTTTATATCACAGGTGGTTTGGAAATAGGAGTTGGATTGAGTCTCCAAAGCAGGTTGCCACTTACTATCGTGACCAGCTCGACATGCTAATAAATAAGGCTGTTGTATGGAATCCCTACACACAGGATGTGCTAGTTGATCTGCCTCAAATATATCTAAGTGGCATGCCTAGTTGGCTTTGCAAGACACCGATCATATGCATGCGAACTATAGAGATGTATAATCCTGATTGATTGATGCGACAATTTGGTCTTCTGCAACACATCCCTTAGCCTTGCGGACCAAAGCCAAATTTGGATTTTTCTGTCATTCAATGGAACGATAGACATAACTGTATCATTCTCAACAAACTCCTACCACTTCTATTTCAATATACATGAGTTGGTATTAGTCGATCACTTGAAGATTCATTATCACGGATTGGACTCCTCGCGAATGAGCATACACCGCTCGTGCACCGCTTGAGCTAGATATCGTAAATCTTTTACTTTTTCTTTACTATTTTACTTTGCTGACTTAAATATTTCAAATCACTACAGTTAAGTTTCTATATGTGACTATAAATAACACAATTTGTAGGTCGATCTATGTGTTAGGGACAGTTGATAGAGAATTGGAGGATATCGGACATGGTCAAATACCCAAGCACGATGTCTAACCACGATGTATTAGCTTGAAGAAATTCATTGACACATAACTCTTTAGACGTTGACTACAACGCCTAGGACAACCGGAGCGAAGAACTAAAAGAAGACATGATCCTTCCCAAGCTCCACCTCAACATGACCCAGCTCAATCGTAAGCGGCAGAACCTTCTCCACCCCCCCCCCCCCACTCAAGATTAAACTTCAACATAAACGTTTTTTTTAAGTGTTGTATTTGCGTATGTTTGTAAGCGAACCATGTGCACTTTGGATTTGTGATCGAATTTTACTTAAGTTCTTGTTTATACTTGTAATCGAAATTTATTTGGGTTTGTGTTTATGTTTGTAATTGAATATTAACGTTGTTTTTACGTATTTATGTTTGAAGTTGATTCATATATGTGTTTATGTTTTATTTAGGTTAGCATATGTTTGAATTTGATTCAATATGAATAACCAAATTGGAAGAAAAAATGTTGTGAAACAGCGAGGTCACTGAAGAAAGGCCACTGTTAAGCAGCAGGTAGTAGAGGCGCACCTTGCGGTGCGCCTTCATAAGTTTCTAACGGGCGCACTTTATAAGTGCGCCCATTTATAAATACAAGGGAGCACTTGATAAGTTCACCCTTGTAAATCTAAAGGGGTGCACCTTACTGGTGCTCTTTGTAAAAAAAAATTTCTCAATCCAGCCATCTCAGCGCTGAGGTGACCAAAATTGACCTATTTCTGCTAATACTTTTACAACTAACCTATATCTGCTATTAGTTTTAAAAGTTAGCCTATTTTGAAATTTTGTTCATAAAACAAATATAAAAATCACACGGTGTTATAGTCTCATCTCCTTAAAAAACATATTGCCATTACATTACGGTGCATATGCTAGTTTCATTGTATTTTCTTCTATGTTGCATTTTTTCTGAGTTTTCTATGTTCTGTTTAAATGTGCATTATCACTAAAACATCACTATAATCATGTTAAGCTTGGCTTAAATTCATACTCAGGCCGTGTGAAAACTGGCATAAATTCAACCTGCACAAACTGGAACAGGAAGCTATAACCAATACCGCCTTCGCACAAACAATGTCTTTAGCACAATTCATACATTAAATTCAATTTGCACAATTCAAACATTAACATCAATTATAACATTTCAACCTTTCTTTTCAAACATTTGCACATTTCAAGTGATATTCATTTTCAAGCATTTCAAGTAAACATTCATTTCAAGCATTTCAAGTAACATTCATTTCAAACATCGTTGGACATTTCAAGTAACATTCATTACACATTCTAGTTACTGCTACGTACAATACATAGTGCCATGAGACATTACAATATACATAGTATATCCAAAAAATACAACAAACACACCAAAATATATAAATCATTACTATAAGACTCCTCATCGGACGTACGACTATCGTTTTCACTTTGATTTTCAGTTTCTTCATGGTCGCTTTCTTCCAGTGCATTCACGTCCACTTTGGTACACAAGATGTTGACATATTTTTCTTGTTGCAAACATTAAACATCAAAACATAAAATAGTTATGCAACGCTATTACCAAATGATAAAAATTTGATTTCATTGTCATGCTAATAAGGATATTACTAAATTTATCAATATACAAAGAACAAAATGTACTAAACATACTGAATGTTCATTGTTCGTTAGAAATAAGTTATCACCATTCTTTAAATAAGCTTTGTTAATCTTGCAATTATTAGTTTTACTGAAGGTAAGGTACACATAATTTTATCAACTATTGTTAAACCTTTGTTAAATGACAATGATTTTGAGGAAATTATGTTAGAAACATGCACAGTAAACTAATATTTTCTTTAGAGCAAACTAATATTTGCAACTGACTTATTACTTATGTAATACTATACACTGATAAGAGATCAAAATTTCATTCCAACGAACCGCCATTTATGCGAAGTTTTTTTTACTGGAAATATATGTCACTACAACATAAAGGTACTTCTACTTGACAAGAGAACTGCAAGTACTTCATATAAGGATGAGATTGTGAGTGCTATCATATAACTTACATAATAGATGGACTTTGTTCTGGAAAAATGGAAAGCAAGTGGACAAATTCTAACACATTGTATTTTTATTCCTAACTATTAATTCAATAAAGGGTAGTGCTAGAAGGCTCGAAGATAAAGTGGGCAAAATGTGCGGATTTGTGATCGTAGCATGGAATTCAGAAGAGCACAAAAATCGCTATGGTCACGATCATTTCACACATTTTTCTGATTCATACTTTCGAGCCATTTAGCGCTATTGTTCAACAAAATCAATCAATCTACAACAAGCATTCATCGATTGTTCAACAAAATCAATCTACGTCTTCCAAATCATGAGAAAATAAAATTATAGAACTAATGTTTGCAACACTTGCGACATCAGATTGGGATCGAACTGCTACCTTTCGGTTGTCTTCGTTCGAACCGTTCTGTCGATTTAGGATTGCAATTGTTTTGCCCGTAACCCTGCCTTTGATTTTAAGGTAAACTTCTTTCGTTAGGTTTTAATGATGCCCTGATTTTAACAATGTGACGAGCAGCGACATTTACATTTTTTTTAATGTAATCTAGACCCCTTGACAAAAATAATAAATTAAGCGGAAGTACTCTTAAATTTATTTCCATTAATTAAATTTGGAAAATTTGGAGTACCTTCAACAATCTATTAAATAATAGTAAAGCAAAAGAATTTCTTGCTCTCTCCTTGATTTTAGGAGTTATCTCTCTTCTGCTTAATTCTCTCTTGATATTTAATATTTGAGATTTTAATTATCAATTAAATTATTTACCTAATCTTTCATTATTTTATAGTATGATATATATATATATATATTTAAAACTTATGTATAGTGTGACACCCCACGTCCGTTAATGTCACTCATTAAGGGACTGCATTAAGTTTCATGAAGCGTTATACATAAACAGAAATATTACAAGACAAATATGAAATGACAGCGGAATTTAAAATTTTATTAAGAAGAAAACATCGTGGTTCAAAACATAATTACATCATAAGTCTGAAATACATAAAACCCAATACATCAACTTAAAACTATTGTCTTGTACTTAAATCATCAGAGTATAACAAACAGGAAAAGAGCATAATCCCAAAAAACATAGCCATAGTAGAAAAGGTACAAAATCAAGCAGTAAGTCTAAGCAGTTCAAAGCAGAACGAAAGCAGAATCTTGATCAAGCTTGAGTATTCCCACCCTAATAACTTGGGGGGAAACGGAAGAGAAAGAAGAGGAAACAAAATGGGTCAGACATAAAGTCTGACGAGTCTAGTTACTTTTAGCATACAAATAAGTAAAAGCATCATGACAGGCATATAAGTTGGATAAGAGGATAACAACATATAAGGCATGTATGACAAGGTAAACAGGATAAATTGAAAAGAACATATATGTATAGCGCATTTCTAATACTTTTCTCTTTCTCTGCACCAATACTAGTATCATACGAACGAGAAAATCCCAACAAGTATAAATTTTAGACTTAGGCGTACTTCTAGCGAGAGGTTTAACCCCATATAATTAACAGGCAGCCCAACTAAACATATCGTAGTTACCCCTAAGGATAATAACGGACTCCTAAACATACCAGAGTCTAGATGTACCCTATAACTACCCAATCGATAGGGTCCCTACTCCGTAGATACCCTGTGTTGGCCCCATAGTAGGACGTATCACTTCCTAAAGTGGCAACCTTTTATTTTCAGGATGTGCACAACCATATCTACAGGTGTCACGGCGTCTTAATCCTCCCCTATCTGGAACCATGCACACACATAACTCCATCGGAATGCACCGCCCACATCGCCCCTTCCTTCGGATCTCTTACAATCAGCCCAGTAAGTGTGCCCCTACTCCGACCTAGTTTGGAGTACTCGTTTGATACCTATATATGGGTTATTGACTAAAACGGGTCCCATACACAAGATGATACAAGCTTCCCCCTATGCTTGCATCCCCACTACTAGGATTTCCATAGATCATGCCATACCAGTGTAAAAATATTGCATAACCACATAGGTTAAGTTTGTGGGCCTATATATATAAAAATATTTCCCACCACCCCAAGACATACTTAACCCTCCCACTTTTTCAAGCAAGTTTACTTAACCCCTACTCAAATTAACATGTTCATACAATCCCTATGGATTCAACCAGGTTAAGTATTCAAGTTCATTAACATATATTTATTTATGGTTATAATGCGCTAGACCACCCACATTAAGCCTACCACTTGTAGATGTTGGATATGTCGGGCGGGTTCAGGAAAACTTCTTCCACAAGTAGGACTTAACCTCGTGTCTCACCACGTTACATGTTTATGCACTTAGACCCCCCACATTAGATTAACCACTTGTGGTCGCTGGATATGCCTGTCGGGTCCGGGCAGACTTCTACCACAATTGTAATCTAACCTCATGTCTAAGCGCGATTACAGTTTCTACTTACTGTAGATCTAGGCATTTTCACTATTTACAATTATCCCTATTTCATTATAGGTTTCCATGCTCCTTTTCCAAGTCATATCCATCATGCACCATATGCCGCAAATTAAGATCTAAATCACAATTTGATTTATGCCCCCAAATCCATATTCATGTATTTAATCCAAGTTATGCCCAAATTTCCCAATATAAGTTATTCCCTAATTTCAACGTTTTCCTCTCGTTCCCAATTTCACGCGTTCAACGGTATGCCTAGGCTCGAAGGTAGCCTGGCTATAAAATAAAAAGGGAAAATAAGAAGGGAAGAGAACAGAAATAGATATAATAACAAGATTGACATATGATGACAGAAATAGGCATAGTAACTAATAAGCATATAGTGACAGAACTGGGCATAATGACAAGATAGGCATATAGGAACAGATCTGGCAAACATGTGATAATAGAACTGATTCTAACATAATAGGGGCATCATAAACAAGCCTGATGAGATCTAGACAGTGAACTAGATCTACAAACAAAAGCATATCTGACATGATAAATAGGCATAAGCTTAGATCCAATTCATAGTCATTTCAAAATAACTTAGATACACAGGTTATAATAGATTTGTTATGATTCAATTAGTCACAGGCTTAGATCCAATTCATAAACATGTCAAAATTAATTTTTTAAGTATTCATATCTGAAAATAACATAGACTCACAGAGAATGGATCTAAGAAAACTGAGGAAAGCGTGTTGATGTTGAATCAGCGTTCTTTGAATACGTTTGAATCGTCATTGCTGAAGAAAAGGCTAATTTAATCTGAGTTGGAGCATCATCTCATATTGTCGCCATTGATTTAGTGAATAAAACAATAGGTATAGGGTCTTATTTATTTCCACCAACTGACGAATCTAGCACAGAAATAAGTCCATGTTCGGAAATAGGGATCTGCCCAGATCCGTATGGGGTTGACCCCCCTTGGTGTGTCAACCCGAGGGTCGACACAAGGGTCGACACCCCCTTGGTGGGGTTGACCCATGGCTCGACACCCACAACGGGAATTTTCCCGCCCCCCTCCGCTACGTGAATTTAAATTATTTTGAATTTCTGGGAAGGTTTATTTATATGTAATTAGCTTATATATGTGTAAACCTCAAACCTTAATAACTTCTTCATACGGTGCCCGTTTTATACAAACTCAGAGTCTATCTTAAGCAGAATTCCGAGATGAACGCAATGGCGCGGTTCTTTTACTTAATTCTGAATATTTAATTAAGTATTCTATAGTGTATCATCTTAATGTGTTATAAGTTACGGGGTGTTACATTCTCCCCTAATTTGCGGATTTCGTCCCCGAAATCTCTAAGTTAAGAAGAATGTATATCCTAACATCCATCATCCATCTACTCATCCACCAATCACTGGCATCCATTGTCCTTATAAGTTCTTTAATGCTTGTATGAACATATGCAATGGTGTGTGTATGTATCCCTATACTAATGCAAAAGATCAGGTGGTCTACTGATTCAGTCGACCTCCTTAATGCAATATATGTTAGTGCCATGAATCCAATATGTATGCAAATAATCTTATTATATCATGTATGTTCTATATGTGTGCACAGTCATCCATCCAAATGCAACATCTATATAATGATACACCTACTTTCATCCATTGAAAGAAGAAAAAGGCACACACATCCATATGCAGTATGAGAGTGATTGAGCCGATCTAGTGCCCAATATGTGTGTATATGCATCCACGAGTAACAACTAGCAAACACTTGCATCCACTTGCATCCATCAAACGTAACATGTCTCAAACACATGTTTACATCCATAGGATTTCTACCTAAAGGTTGAAGATTCGATCGATAGGATATACTTAAATGATAGAAACAAGCATGAATAAAAGCCTTGAAAAGGACGTTAAGAACATACCCTTGAAAAGAAAAGGGTACAAAGCATGAATCTTATTTTCAGTCTCCTGAGTTGCATCTTCTTTGTTATCTCCCCACTAAACTTTCATCAACTTGACTTCTCTATTGCATAGCTTCTTAACTTCTGATCCAAGAATGTGGGTAGGACCTCGTCTAACTGTCGCCTCCTACTCTACCTCTACTTCCTCAAGCATAATTGGCTCAACCACTTCTGCAATATCATGCAAGCACTTTCGTAAATGAGAAACAAGGAAAACATCATGAACGCCGGATTGTATCTCTGGTAGCTTTACTCTATAGGCCATTTGTCCAATCCATTATGTTATGGGAAATGGCCCAACGAATCTTGGTGCCAATTTCCGTACAGATCCAAAGCGAACCATATTCCTCAAAGGTGATACCTTGATGAAAACCATGTTTCCCACCTCAAACTCATTGTCATACCTTCTCTTATATGCTTAGGACTTTTGCCTATCCTGAGTTGTCTTCATTCGCCGTCTAATAAGATCAATCTTTTCAAAAGTTTCTCTAACCATATCCAGTCCAAGTAGAAGTCTTTCTGTAGATTCCCACCAACAAATCGGTGATCTACAGGGTCATCTGTACAATGCTTCGAAGGGTACCATTCCAATGCTAGCTTGATAACTGTCTTTATTGGCGGACTCTACTAAAGGGAGATGCTCTTCCAAAGTCCCTCCAAAGTCTAGGATACACAGCCTTAAAAGAACCTCAAGGGCTCTAAATATCCTTTCCATCTGTCTGAGGGTGATAAGCGGTGCTCGAACACAACTGTGTACCTAATGCTTCTTGCAAGCTCCTCCAAAATTCACTGGTGAAAATGATGTCACAATCACTTACGATACTGGAAGGCACTTCATGAAGACGGACTATCTCACAAACGTAAATTGCTGCCAACCATGCTGTCGTCCTCTTACTCATAACTGGAGTGAAATGAGCGCTATTAGTAAGTCTGTCTATTATAACCCAAATACTAGTGTTGCTTTTCCTAGATCTAGGAAAAACGTCAATGAAATTCATAGAGATGCTCTCCCACTTCCACTGTGGGACCTCCAAAGGATGAAGTAAACCACCGAGTTTCTTTTTCTTAGCCTTGACCTGCTGGCAAATCAAACACTGAGAAACTAACTCTGCCACATCTTCCTTCATCCCAGCCAAAAAGAAAACCCTCTTTATATCTGTATACATCTTATCACCACCTGGATGAATAGTTATCTTAGAATGATGGGCTTCCACTAGTACTGTCTTCAACAAACTCCCAACTCGGGGAACACAAAGCCTTCCACCCCGTCGCAACCACCCTCTATCGTCTATGGAATATCTACTGAGGTGACTAGAAGTCTCCCCTTTACTGAGCCTATCCAAGATGTCTGAAATCTATGGATCCTATCACTGTAAAGCTCCTTAGTGATGCCAATGAACCAGGTATAAACTCGGTGGAGGGTCTAAAATAAAAAGTTGATATAAACTCCAAGCTTTTCCTCTCCACAAACAGAGGACTTAAGGCCGTCCTCTGCCTACTTAGTGCGTCCGCCACCACATTACCCTTGCCAGGGGTATAAGCAATCTCAAAGTCATAAGATGCTATGAATTCCATCCACCTTTGTTGCCTTAAATTAAGATCCTTCTGTGAGAACAAGTACTTGAGAGATTTATGATCGATATACAACTCGAACTTCTCTCCAAGTAGATAATGGCATCAAGTCTTAAGCGTTAATACTATGGAAGCTAGCTCTAAGTCATGAGTAGGATAGTTCTTCTCATGAACCCTTAGTTTTCTACCTCCATAACATACTACCCTTCCCACTTGCATCAGAACCGCGCCAAGCCCTGTACCACATGCATCAGTGTATACTGTGAACACTTTGTTCCTATCAGGCAAGGTCAAGACTGGGTTGTTGTCGGAGCCATTTTCAATCGCTGGAAAGCATCATCACACAATCTATATCCCAAGAAATATCAGATTCTTCTTCATCGGCCTGGTGAGTGGGGCTGATATCTTTGCGAAGTCCTTAATGAACTTCCTATAATAGCTTGCTAACCCCAGAAAACTTCTCACCTCCATTGCATTCTTTGAGATCTACCAATCTTGAACTGCAACTACCGTTATGGGATATACTGCTATCCCATCTTTAGGGACCCCACACGCCCTAGAAATCTCACTTCTTTTCTCCAAAAATAACTTTTGGAGAACTTCGCCTTAAGCTGGTGCACACAGAGAGTTTTCAAAACCTCCCTTAAATGTAAGGCATGCTCTTCCTCGCTGTTTCAACCTAGATTTCTGGAAGGGGGTTGTAATAGCTCTGAAAATTTTGGCATTTAAAAACAAATTAAATTAAGATTTAAACGTTGTAATTAAATGTTTGTATTTGGGATCTGGTCGTCGATCCATTTTTGAACATAGAATTTACTTTTAAAAATGAAAATGCTTTTGTACCTCAGCGTAAATATTTTGCCAATGTTAACATTATCAACAAATACTAGTTTGGAACCCGTGCTCCGCACACAGGTCTACATTGAAAGCAGTGTGAACGTTTGCCCAAAGTTTGGCAGATAAGCGATACGTATGTAATTAAGTAATTTGAAATATTTATAGAATTCAACTTAAAAATACGGATCTTATAATTTAATTTAGTTTTGAAAATGTATTTGATATTTGATTATGATTTTGAAATTTAGATTATTTTCAATTTAATTTCGAGTCAATTTTGTAAATGTGAACTTAAATTTTATACTTATACGGTATTAATATTTTAAACTAATTTAAATATATGGTCAGAGAATTATAAAATTTGATTTTGAGATTCATTTATAATATAATTTATTTAGATTTGAATGGGTTTATAAAGAAATTAATTTTGAATTGTGTTTGAAAAATGTATAAAAACATTAACATTAGATGTATAGTATAATAGTGTGTTCATCTAGAGAGTTCGTATATACAAATATATATATTTTAAATCTTTGTTTACCACTTGTTATGTGTGCTGAAATGGTTTGACACTTGGCTGTTTTAGGGTCAAGAGATCTACATTTGTCCAGAACTATCTGGGATCGGCAACGCGTGCTCTTCTTTTTAACGCGTCCACCGCCCCTTGTTATTCTCATCTCCTTTTCTCTGGACAATCCATTTCTCCCCAAAATACGTGTTTCCCCAAAAATGAAAACAAAAATCGTTCCTTCCAAAAATCAAAATCACGGCAGATCCTCCTTCTTCCTCAAATCGCGCCATTAAAGGTCGCTCCCCCTTCATTGAGCAAATCAGTACTATTTCCTCACCTTTATTTGTGGATGCTCGCCTCTACAACAAACCTGCAGCCGCTTCTTCGAATAAGCATCACTTAAAACAACTCCACTGTGGAACTTCAATTCCCATTGACAGCAGACGTCTTTGAGTATTATCAACACCTCGCCAATTAGCCATTGTTGCCGCAGTTGCCTCCACCTTGTCGGTGAACTCTGAATGACTGCAGCACCTGGAGGTGTCGTATTCTCTCTTGAAGCCGGTCCACGGCTGCTTCCTTCCCTTTGTTGTCAATGCGAGGTGAGTTTGCTCACGATAAGTCTTGTTCAAGTATATTAACTAGTGCCTTGTGTATGTCCAATTGCATGTCTAATGTGCTAGCGTTTTGATTCCGTGATCTTCTAGCAAACTAATTGGGATAACAAAAACGTTTAACTTTGAGCACTATTAATTATGTCCTTTATTGTTAAATAGCAGTGCTTAACCAAGCCAGGTTTTCAGTTATTTGAGTTAACTTTTTTAGCACAGCTTGTGTTTGGCATGAGTTTGCAGTAGAATTCTTTGTACATGAGTTTGTTTCAGTTTGGAATCATTGAAAATGGGCTTTCTTTGGCTTTTTCCTTATAGGCAGATGTCCGGATATAAGAGATTATAACACTAATTCACTAACGAAAATTTATTTTAACAAAATTTTGCTTACCTGCTCATCTCTTTGGAACTCTTATGCAAATAGAGCACTGTTCATGTTAGTTGATAACATACACATAATAATCCCACTGAATTCAATCAAAGCAGGTACTTAGGTTTTTGTCTGTCTTGAGCTGCGCTTTGTGCCTTTGATATTCTTCTGCACTGTGTTTCAATTGCTTTCCACTTTTGGACCCGACCACGCATTATTTTTCCAGAAGCACGTTGAACCATGGGAACATTTTAACTTGCTATCTCATATTATGTGACGTGCAGTTGTTTGAAACATTTGTTACTATTTGCTGGAATTGATAGTACCATATGTGTGGTCTCTTTATTTTTGCACCATTCATTTGACCTTTGTTTATTTCTGCTGTGTCTTTGCACTAACAATAGTTTGAGGTGGTACTGCTTCTCATTCATCAATGCTCATTTATATCTGAACTATACATGCAGTTGCACCAATGTACTGCCAGCTTTAACACTTGAAAATCAGACATCACATGCTACTTGGATAACCTTTACATGCCATATTTGTAAACTGAAGTGGACTTATGTATATTCACCCTTGCCTTCTTTTCAAACTGGAATCCATAGAAATGTATTTAGATTTCGATTGTTCATTCTATACTTGTTTACTGATAGGATCACATTATCGTCGACCAGCATGTTCGAATTTTAGGTGTGTCTACATACACATATATGCGTATACGCGTGTGATGCTTGTGCATTTAAATATTGACATTGAACTATATAAATATGTTGTATCAGCATTTGTGTGCGTGTGTGTATTATATATATATATATATATATATATATATATATATATATATATATATATATGTATGTATGTATGTATGTATGTATGTATGTAGAGGTATGTATTCGTATGTAGACATGCGTATCGATAACATATATATGTAGCTATCACATATATTAATCCATGTTTTGCCTATTGCTTTTAAACCCCCTGTTTTGCCTTTAAATCGAAAGGCATGTATAATCCCCAAACCCTTGCCTTGTATCAACCTTTGCTGCTTCATTTTCCCTGTTAACTATAAGGCTATTAGGTATAATACACAGGACCATGAATTGTATCTTGAACTGTAGTAACTTGTAGTTCTTGTTGAACTAGAAATATATTTGGTCCTGCCCTGCTTATAGTTATTATCACCTACTTTGCACATATCTGAACTTAATAGGTCAATTTATGTTATATATCTAAATCTATAACTAGCTTTCTACAGTTGTCAAACGTTGAGCATATATGTGCATTACGAACCACATTTATTGTATAATTCCGCAATGTGCTTGCTGAGAAACATATGTAACACCTTTCTTTTTGCTAGGAAAAATGTGCTAGTAAAGTTCAAAATTCATGTTAGGATTAATTATTATGTTTAAGTTTTGTTTGAAGTTAATTTACTTGAACAAAGATTAATCCTAACCCGAGTGTTTTATATTTTTGCATGAAACGCTCGGGTCAGATACGAGTGTTGCAGATTTTAAAGACATTCAGCTCGCAAAACAAGGGAGGAACATGAAGGTGCACGAGCGTGCAAGCCCGACTAAAAGTGTAAACTTTTATTCATCTTAAAAATTCATGTATATGTTTTTTTCCCACTGTATAATCATTGTAAAACTCCGAAATTTGTATAAAAGTTTAGGCTATAATTATTGTGTGTTGTGATACTGTGTTAAATTCCGTTTTAAACCCTATAAGCCAATAAAAATTCGTCGTTTTGAATGCTTCGAGTTGGTTTAATTCACCGACTTGGGGCGGTCAAAATGGTGGGTTGTTACACTCGCTCTTCGAGAAAATCAAGATATCATCAACGAAGACCACAACGAACTTATTTAGAAACTCCCAAAACATCCTACTCATTAGATCAACAAAATACGCGGGTGCATTTGTCAAGCCAAAAGGCATAACGAGCCACTCGAAGAAACCATCTGGAGTTCTAAAAGCGGTATTGTCTATACTGTCCTCGGCTACCTTCAACTGATGAAACCATATGGCCAAGTCTAACTAAAAGAAAACAAATGCACCAATAACCTGGTAAAAAAAATCATCTATCCTCGGAAGTGAGTGCATGTTCTTTTTAGTGAGTTTATTCAACTCTCTATAATCCACACATAAGCAAAGCGAACCATCCGCCTTAGTTGCGAACACCACTGGAGCACCCCATTTAGATATGCTTCGCCTAATAAACCCTTTCTCAAGTAGCTCCCATACTTGCTTGCTAAGCTCCCTTCTTTCTCTTAGAGCCATGTGGTGCACAGGCAACGCAACTGGCTTTGCATTGTCCATCAAGTATATACAGAAATCAATCTTGCGCCTCGGAGGTAAGCCCTGAACCTCATCAAAAACATCAGGATACTCACAGATTACCGGTACAGATCATAGATCATCGAATAAATGCATCAAGTGACTCTAGGAAGTACGCATGACAGACCCTTTTAGGTCACAAGAAATCTCGAGGGTCCTCCCATGGCAAGTCAAAAATCTAACGACCCTCCTCTCACAATCCAGAATGACACTAAACATGGCTAGCCAATCCATCCCTAGAATCAAACCATAGCCCATGAAACCAAGCATATATGCATCACACTCAAATTCGACGCCTAACGAAGATATTCTCAAACCCCGACAAATTATAGACAGACGAGTCGTACCCACAATGGGGTTTAAGACAACAATGAGATCTAAAACCACACTAGTACTAAGGTGCGGAGACTCAACCACAGAATCAGATATAAAAGAATGTGAAGCGCCCGAATTAAAAAGAGTTCTAACAGGATGATTGGAAAGAGAAATCAAATCTTCAACGGAAACTTTCCTGCCTCTATCTGGTACATGGCCATGAGAGCACACATCTGCCCTCCAAAAAATCCTGCTCTTTGGCCTGTCCTTGCTTCTTCGGACAGTCCCTAATGTAGTGTCCGACTTTGCCACAATTGAAACAAGCGTTATTCCTTCTTCTGTATTGCTTGACCAAATGACTAAAGTGCTCATGACATTTCTTCTTGCCTTTATTTGAACTTTATCTATGTTCCCTTCCTGGGCCACCATTTCTCTAATCCTTGGGCTATGCTCCTTAGCCCTAACTCCCTTATTATCCTTTTTACCATCCTTGTGTAACAAGCTAACAAGTCTCTCGAAAGCTGCCTCCATCGCACGGAAATCCTTACGGAGCTTGAGAAAATTAGCGGCAGGTGGAACTACTGCGGCTACAGATGGAGGTTAGGAACTTTCTTGCTCTTCGACATGTGTCATAGTTTTAACATGCCTACAGAACCATGACACAATGAGGACACCTTTCGGGAAGAATCGGTTCCCTGTACATGTTGAAAAGAAAAGGAAAAGGGACTCAGGCTGAGAATCGAGAGATATTTTATATGGCTTTGGGGAATATGTTTTTTAAAACAGGCTTTTTTTCTAAAAATGCTTTCTTTTAAGACCTTTTTGAAAATAATTTTCAAAATCTTTTATCTGATTTGGTAACCTTCGGCTCTGATACCAAATGCGACACCCTACATCCGTTAATGTCACTCATTAAGGGAATGCATTAAGTTTTGTGAAGCATTATAGGTAAACAGAAATAGAAATATTACAAGATAGATATGAAATGACAGTGGAATTTAAAATTTTATTAAGAAGAAAACATCGTGTGGTTCAAAAACATAGTTACATCATAAGTCTAAAATATATAAAACCCAGTACATCAACTTAAAAATTTTGTCTTGTACTTAAATTATCAAAGTATAATAAACATGAAAAGAGCATAATCCCCAAAAATATAGCCATAGTAGTAAAGGTACGAAATCAAGCAGTACATCTAAGCAGTTCCAAGAAGAATCATGATCAAGCTTGAGTGTTCCCACCCTGAGACGCCAAGGGGAAACGGAAGAGAAAGAAGAGGAAACAAAATGGGTCAGACATAAAGTCTGGTGAGTCCAGTTACTTTTAGCATATAAATAAGTAAAAGCATCATGACTGGCATATAAGCTGGATAAGAGGATAACATCACATAAGGTAGGTATGACAAGCTAAACATGATAAACTTAACAGAACATATATGTATAGCGCTTCTCTAATACTTTTCTCTATCTTTGCACCAATACTAGTATCATATGAATAAGATGATCCCAACAAGTATAAGATGGTAGAATTAGGCGTACTTCTAGTGAGAGATTTAATCCCATACAGTTAACAGACAGCCCAACCGAACATACCGGAGTTACCCCTAAGGATAATAATGGGCTCCTAAATATACCAGAGTCTAGATGTACCCTAATTACTACCACAATTGTTATGCTCCCTACTCCGTAGATACCCTGTGCAGGCCACACTATAGGACGTATCACTTCCTAATGTGGCAACCCTTTATTTTCAAGATGTGCACAACCATATCTACAGGTGTCACGGCGTCTTAATCCTCCCCTATCCGGAAACATGCACGCACAAGACACCATTGGAATGCACCGGCCATGCCGCTTCTTTGTTTGGGTCTCTTACAACCAGCCCAGTAAGTGTGCCCTGACTACGACCTAACTCGTTTGAGACCTATATATGGGTTACTGACCGAAACGGGTGCCACACACAAGATGATACAAGCTTCCCTCTATGCTTGCATCCCCACTACTAGGATTTCCACAGATTATGCCATACCAGTGTAAAAAGATTGCATAACCCCATAAGTTAAGCTTGTGGCCCTATATACATAAATATTACCCACCACCCAAGATATACTTAACCCTCCCACTATTTCAAGAAAGTTTACTTAATCCTTACTCAAGTTAACACGTTCATACAATCCCAATGGATTCAACCAGGTTAAGTATATTCATTTATGGTTGTAATGCGCTAGATCTCCCACATTAAGCCTACCACTTGTGGTTGTTGGATATGCCTGGCGGGTCTAGGCAGACTTCTTCCATAAGTCGGACTTAACTTCATGCCTCAGCATGTTACGTGTTTATGCACTTAGACCCCTCACATTAGATTAACCACTTGTGGTCGCTGGATATGCCGGTCGGGTCCAAGCAGACTTCTACCACAAGTGTAATCTAACCTCGTGTCTAAGCGCAATTACATTTTCTAATTACTGTAAATCTAGGCATTTTCACTATTTACAATTATCTGTATTTCATTATAGGTTTTCATGTCCCTTTTCCAAGTCATATTCATCACGTACCATATGCTCCAAATCAAGATCTTAATCAAAATTTGATTTATGCCCCCCAAATCCATATTCTTGTATTTAATTCAAGTTATGCCCAAATTTCCCAATACAAGTTTTGCCCCAGTTTCAACGTTTTTCCCTTGTTCCCAATTTCACGCATTCGCATATTTCAGCGGTATGCCTAGGCTCAATGATAGCCCGGCTATAAAATAAAATGGGAAAAGAAGAAGGGAAGAGAACAAAAATAAACATAATAATAAGATTGACATATAATGGTAGAAATAGGCATAGCAACTAATAAACATATAGTGACAGAACTGGGCATAATGACAAGATAGGCATATAGGAACAGATCTGATGAACATGTGATAATAGAACTGATTCTAACATAATAGGGACATCATAAACAGGCATGATGAGATCTAAATAGTGAATTAGATCTACAAACAATGGCAGATCTTACGTGATAAATAGGCATAGGCTTAGATCCAATTCGTAGTCATGTCAAAATAACTTAGATACACACGTTATGGCAGATCTGATATTATTCAATTAGTCATGGGCTTAAATCCCGTAACAACCCAGAAAATCTGACCCAGTTTAAAATTTTTAATTTGGCTATTTTAGTGGATTTTAGATATTTAAATAAATTATTTTAAATAATAACGACGAAAAGTATGTTTGAATCGATGCTTGAAAATAATATATTTATTTTAAATTACAAACAAGGCCTGAAATGGCGCGGCAGTTTCAAATTTTGAATTCAAACTTTGACTGACTGTACCGGGTGCAAAATAAAACAGATTTTAGTGAAACCAAAAATATTTAAATTTGTTAGTGAATATCTTTCTAACGAATCAGAAAAATCGGAGTTTCATAGCGGAAATCAAAAGTTATGGCCAAATGAATTTTCAAAAAGGTCGCTATAGAGAATATATAGCCCTTGAAAATGGATATTTTGCAAACAACCTCAGAATTCGATGAAACCAATTTTGTTGGATCCGGGATGTCAAATTATTGCTAGGTTTCAAATTCCATAATTTTTGAAGTTAATATGTGAGCGTGGTGAAGGAAAATGTGTTTGGTCAATTTCTGTTAAATTGGATCGACTAGAAAATGGCCTTTTTCCAAACGGTCTCAGAATTCGACGAAACTAGTTTTGTTGGGACCGTATCGTCAAAACATAGCTAGATTTATTTTTCTGGAATTTTTGGGACCAGTATGTGGCCCTGGCAAATTGAAATGCACGTTCAAATCGAATATTGAATGTTTTATATTTTAATTTGAAGAGAAACTGACTGTAACAGTCGAATGGGCCTACGAAACATATCCCATTGTGTTCAGAATGGGGGTATTTAGCTAGGGACGACAGTCGTTGGGTTTGGATTGGGGTTTGTTTCGAGGGAACCCTATTTTCGAATTTATATAAATATCAGCCAATAGGAAAATTTCATTCATTAATTAAAAATATAAAAAAAATCTGTAAACCCTCGTTATCTTCCTCGACTGACGGCGGAAAGATGTTCAAAGCTTCCCGATCATTTTTTGGCCACTCCGTTCACCAAAACCTCCTGCTCCTGTGGAACTTTTTAAAGTGCTCGCCTTCCTCTTCAAGTCAACACCGACCTCATCTCCTGTCATCGCCCCACCATCAAGATCGACCCCCTCGAAGTCGGCATCTTGAAACCGCTGCCACGAACGGGATCCACCACTGAACTGAGCGCCCCTCCCCTCGTTCTGCGCGCCTCTCCTTCCTCTTCCAAGTGGTAGTGGCCGATTGTCCTATCGTGCAACGGATTTGGTTTAAAATCAAAACCTAATTTCGAAGAATTTCTGAAGGTAACGGCCTGTTCTATTCTGAACTGATTTTTACACTTTTAAGTGTTGCAAACTTCTAAAAAACATATCTTTCTCGTTTGTTAACGAAATCCAGTAAAATAAGAGACATTGGACTTGTGTGGACATCTTCTACATTCTAGAAGAGAGCGGATATTTTTCTGAGCCTTCTGCTATTTTTGGTGGAGTGGAACCCAATGTGAGATTTCTGAATTATAAACGATATGGAAACGACGATGTATAAATTATATAGTCGATGTTTGAGTTATATAAGCGTTGTACACCACATGTATAAGCGTTGTATAAGTTGTATGTTCGATGTATAAGTTATATATGCGTTGAAGAAATTATATGTGCGTTGAAATGAAGTGAAGTGAAATCTAAATATAGTTATATACGTATATCTATATATATATATACACTCCCCTCGTCCACAGACCATGGACAATATATATTTTGGTTGTGATATTGTTTGGATTATTAGTTGATGTGAAATTTGTGAATATCATGAATGGTTGATTTGAAATGATTGATTGTGGATGAAATCCCAGGGATTATTATATGGGAAAATTCATCTGCGTACGAACTAGATATTGAAAATCACCATTATCAAAAGCTACGAGGCTTTAAGGTAGAGCAAGGAGCCGTACTCGGGACGGTGCCGGGTTTAACTACCCTACCGTTATGCTGCCGAAATTTACAATAATATTCATGTATTAGAATTATTTTCATGTGTTGAAACTATATTCATGTGTTGACAGAAATTCTTGTATTGAATAGAAATTCATGTATTGAGTGAAGTTCATGTATTGAATAAATCCTTTGAAAGATAAAAATCACATTTTTATTATATACATAGACTATATAAAATATTAGTATTTTAAATAAATTGTTTTAACACCAAAAATAACATTTTTACCTTATGTATGAACTATATAAAATAATCGTGTTTTGAAATAAATTGTTTTACAATAAAAATCACATTTTTATTATATATATAAACTATAGAAAACATTCATGTGTTGAATAAAGGATTAGAATTATAAAAATCATATTTTTATCGTATGTGTGAAGTCGAAAACATTCACGTGTTGAATATATAGATTGAACAATAAAATCTATAGTTTTATTGTGGATATGAAGTGCTAAAAATATTCATGTGTTGAATAAATATTTTGATGATAAAAATATCATTTTTACCATGTAAATGACTCGCTAAAAATACACAGGTGTTGAAATAAATATTTTCTTGCTATGAATATTATTTTTAACATGTGTATGGACTAAATAGAATAGTCATGGGTTGAAAGATATTTTTGTTCGCTAAAAATATCAATTTTATACGAAATATGAAGTGTTAAAAATAGCAATGTGTTGAAATGAATATCTGTTGGATAAAAATATCGTTTTTATCAAATATATGAAGTGAATATGGTTTTGAAATCGAAGAAGGAATTATATATATATAATTAAAAATAAATCTAATAACGAAGCTGCAGTTTGTAATTTGAAACTGTGATTTCAAAAGACTATTGTGGGAGATCTGACCGTCGGATTTACCCAAAACCGAAACCGTTGGGTTCGCTTTGGAAATATCTTTCCAACGACACTCACTTTGTAAAGATCCAACGGTTGGATTTTCTGGAATGTTTAATTCAAATCTGAAGAAAAACAGCACCGGAATCGATTATATATATGTATATATATAATTAAATTGAATTGAATAACAACGCTGCAGTTCGTATTTTGAAATCGTAACTTCAAATGATTGTACCGGGAGATCCTACCATCGGATTTTCATAAAACTGAAACCATTGGATTCGTTTTGAAAAGATCTTTCTAATTTAAAATTTATGAAGATCCAATGGTTAGATTTTCAGATATGTGTAAATCAAATCTGAAGAAAAACAACGCCACGGCCGCGTTATGGCCTGAAGTGTTGTTTGAGTGAATTGGCTATTTTTAAATAAATAAAAATAATGATAAATCATGATAAAATATTATAAACAATATGGAATGGAAATAAATTGAATTTGCTTAGTTTATTGGATATTTGATGGTTGAATGTGTTTGGCGTGAAAATTACATTAAAGAACAGAATTAGTGATATCGAATAATTTAACCATTGAAATGAATTGATTTGAAATTCTAAATATACATGAATTATTTGAAAAGACCGAGTTAATTCTCATTTCAAATAATTGATGGACGGTTGAAAGTCGAAAATACGAAGATGGTGCAAGACCGATGATCTTCACGTCGAATGGAGGGGTGCTACTGATGCTCATGATAGGAGAAGCTACCTTGAGGGGGCTGAAGTAGTATCCGTTTGGACATACTTGTTTATTGTACGGATGTGCGAGGTATTAAGTGTCTCCAGTTTCGTTCAGACCCAGAACAAACTTGTAAATAGACTGTATGCCTGACATTGGATTTTGTTTTGTGCTGATTGATCTCTATTAAATATATATATCTATTTGGCGGCGGGGAATTTATTATCTTACTTAACGCCCTTCTTTGAGACGTACGAGCTCAAATGTTATATATCGATAGAAATCAGTCGCATGGGGTGAATTTCCTGTATGGCATGCCTAAGTGGCATATGATCAAAGCGCAGACTGTGTTGCATGGCTTTGTGTATGGCGTTGTTTCGCGAGCCTCACACCCTGGTATGAGCCAGAAATGGGAGAAGGACTTCAGGGAGGACATGCGTTTCCTTCTGGCTAGGAGTGGTGCTTTGGGTTTTGCACGCCCGGGTATTTTACTTATGTGGATGATGGAAAGCAAGGCCTCGGTTGCTTCGGTCTCTTCGGAGCCGATGGTGTGGTCGGATATGACCAGTGATGCCCCATAGGACGGGGAAACGCAGTGTTCAGGAATTTTAATCCACATCGAGTGGACCGGCCCTAACAATCCAATGCTTGACTGAGTACTTGCCTGAGACACGGGCTAGAGCGTCTCGAATTCGATAAGGATGATCCCTTGCCTTGGTTCATGATGGAAATCCAATTTCCAATACGATACCGTGTAGTTTTTATTGTATACCTATATATGGCGACATGATATATGGTACCCTTGCCGTCTATGATTGATATTTATGATTGAAATTGTTTTTGAAACATATAAACACTAGCAATAATATCAAATGATTTGTTTTGCTCGTATCAAGCATATTTTGGCCATTATAAGGTAAAACTCTATCCTCCGGTTTGTGTTGCATTGTGTGATGGGAACTGAGTCTTATAATGGCTTCATTTTTATAAAAAGCATTGCGATGTTTAAAAGATTTACTTGTTTTAAAGCACTAGCAATCCAATGGAGTACTCACGTTCCGCGAAAGTGGCATGGTCTTGTGATTGGCCATATTATAAAGTAAGTTAAGTAGATTTCTCATACCAGTCCCATGACTGACTTGTAGTTTGTTTCACTTGCAAACTCGGGTGCCCCTTTTTCTACACGGGCAGCCTTGTACTTAAGTTTTAGCAGGCTCTTTCTGGATAGCTGGAGCTGAAGATGGATTCTATCATTTATCTCTTTTTATGTTGTTCAGCTCCTATTGTACATATTATGTTTTGGTTTCCGATGTAGACATTTATGTATAGATGAACTGTATTTTTTACTAAGTATGATCATGTATATTGTGTAACTCTGATGATTATGTTTATCTAGTGTATTCTATTGTACATTATCTGGTTTATTTATTAATTACTGTTCTGCTTTTATCTGTCTATGTGTTATATTCCAAAGATTACCCTTTCCACCATCCAACGGGGTTTGGGGTCGTCACAAATGTGGTATCAGAGCTTTGGTTAAGCTTAGTTATGGAATATAACATATTAACAAACTCGTCAGAAATAGAATCAGTAGTATTTTATGATGGATCACTCATTTCAGATAGAATCAGTAATATCCTAGAATGAGTGTAGCAGAATGAAATACACCTCGATAGACACATTTACATTGAAGTCTATGTCTCTTGGCTTTAAAATACATTTTCTGTTGGCCTAACACTTTGTCTGCTATTTGCAGACATTGAAAATGAAAGGCAGAAGTAGAAGAGGTGGGGCAGAACCAGGTATTTAAGCCCTATTAATTAAGTATCGAAATATGGGTGGAGTACCGTTCTCGGGAAATGAATCTATTATTCAAACTCAAGCCTGGTTATGCTCTACTGAGAAGATCTTTGAAGGTTCAAAGCTGAGAGATGATCAGAAAAGATTACTGGCATCTTGGGCACTCAAAGACGAAGCTTTAATCTAGTGGGATACCGTTATTAAAGATAATCCAGAAGGTGATATCACCTGGGATAGATTTAAAGAAATTTTCAGAGAAAGATTTATTCCTCCAGAAGCAACTGAGCGGTTATACGATGAGTTCTACTATCTGATACAAGGAGATATGACCATTCCGGAATATCATAAGAAATTCAATGAACTTTCTCTTTTTGCCCCGGAGCTGATTGAAAATCCAAAGAGGAAGAATCTGAGGTTTATTAATGGTCTTCAAAGAATATACCAGAACAGTGTAATGGGGCATGTGAAGCTTCTTTTTTCTGAAATGATATACATGGCTTATCAGTATGAAGATCTAGATAAGCGATGCCTTTTTGTCGATGAAGAGGAAGTCAGTTCGAGCAACAAAAGGAAAACTGAAACTGATAGCTCAAAGACAAGTACACAGCCAGAGTCAAGCATGATGCCTAGAGTCAGAAAGAAGCCCAGATTCAATCGAGAAATGGTTATATTTGAGAAAGGATCAGCAACGACTGCAATATGCGATAATTGCAAGAAGCCGAGGCATTTGTCGATAAACTGCGGACCCTTAAAGGAAAGAATAAAGAGTGGACTCAAACCCACCAAGAAGCAAAAGAAATCGCATGGCACAAGGGGATGTTATAAGTGTCACCAGACATGTCATCTTGCTAGGGATTTCCTGTTATTAAAGAAATCTGAAATGGTATATGTAAATGAAGTGGCAGAAGTCCCTGCATCTTCATCTAGTCCGGAAAGGCCAGATGTTTTAGAAGGCACGCTTACTGTCAAAGATATTCCGGTAAAGGTATTATTTGATACAGTGCTTCACGAAGCTTTGTTGCAAAGAATGCGGTTAAGAAGCTGGATTTGAATTTGAAGAAGCTCAAAGCACCAATGACTGTTCATAATCCGGTTGGGAGTTCCCTTAATCTTAATTGGGTTTGTGGAGTGCCTGTCTCCTTTTCCCGTTATCGGTTCCCCACTATCGCGATCATCATGAATTTTATAGAGTTTGACCTTATATTGGGATTGGATTGGTTAACCAAATATGAAGCAGAAGTTAAATGCTTCGAGAGAGTTGTTAAGGCAAAAACAACGTTCGGAGAATATATAACCATTCCATGTGAGGGCCTGAATTCTGATAGAAGAGACTTCTGGGCAGCTTTAGATGTTTCTCCTGCTCAAATAGAACATGTTCTTGTCGTTACAGAGAATATTCCGGTCAACATTGAAAATATCCCAGTTGTCAAGAACTATGCGGATGTGTTCGAAGAAGTTGTTAGCTTACCTCCGCAGATAGAAATTGATTTTAAAATCTCTTTGGTTCCAAATGCAAGGCCAGTAGTTCACATTGTTCGAATAATGACCTTGAAGGAGAAAGAAGAGTTAGACAATCAAACTCGACAGCTAGTATGGAAGGGTCTGATCAGGCCTAGTTTCTCTGATTGGGGAGCAGCAATGGTATTTGTCCCAAAGTCAGACGGTACTCTCAGACTATGTGTAGATTATCGTGACTTGAATAAGCAGACGCTGAAAAATAAATATCCATTGCCACGGATTGATGATTTATTGGATCGATTGATGGAGCACAAGTGTTTTCACGAATGGATCTAGCTACAGGTTTCCATCAGCTTCGTATTGCCAAAGAGTGTGTGCCTTTGACAGCATTCAGGGGTCCAGACTTATTCTACGAGTGGTTAGTAATGCCGTTCGGCTTATGTAACGCTCCAGCTTATTTTGTTGATCAAATGAACCGTGTATTTAGAGAAGTATTGAATAAATTTATTCTGGTTTTCATTGATGATATACTGATCTTCTCTAAGTCAGAAAGCGAGCACGAAAAACATTTGGAACAAGTGTTAGAAATTCTCAAAGAGAATGTTTTAAAAGCAAAGTTTTCCAAATGTATATTATGGCAAGAAGAAGTCAAATTTCTTGGCCACGTCGTGTCAAAGCAAGGAATTTCAGTGGATCCCAGTAAAATCACTGCCATTCAGAATTGGAAACAGCCTCGTACACCCACGGAAGTCAGAAGTTTTCTCGGATTGGCCAGTTATTATCGAAAATTCATTAAGGATTTTGCGAAAAACATCCAGTCCCTTAACAAAGCTTACTAAGAAACATTCGAGATTCAATTGGACTCTCGAATGTGAGGTAGCTTTCCAGAAGCTGAAGTTAAAATAGACGACTGCTCCAGTGCCCACAATTATTGATGGCAACCATGACTTGAAAGTCTGGACCAATGCTTCTAAAGAAGGCCTTGGCGCAGTGTTAAAGCAAAGAGGCCAAGTAGTTGCTTATGTTAGCCGTCAATTGAAGCCACATGAGAAGAATTATGCAACTCACGATCTTGAATTGCTAGCCATCATGTTTGCTATGAAAATCTGGAGGCATTATCTATTGGGTCAGAAGTTTGAATTATACATTGATCATCAATCATTGAAATATTTATTCACCCAGAAGGATCTAAATATGAGACAGCATCGCTGTTTAGAATTTCTCGCGGCATATGATCTTGATATCTTATATACTCCGCGGAAAGCTAATGTTGTGGCTGATGCACTCAGCAGAAAGAATGTAATTATCGCCAGTCTTATTATCATGCCTTCATTGATTGATAACATATCTTCTCTTCAGAAGGATGATCACTTCATTCAAAAGATCAGAGAGAGAATCCGGAAAGGCAAGGCATCAAGTTTTCAGATCGATAACCATGGGATTCTGAGGTTAAAGGGTCGGATTTGTGTTCCGAACATTCCTGAACTCCGGAGAGAAGTATTAGATGAATGTCAAAAGCCAAGCTTAGTATCCATCCAAGGGTGAGAAAAATGTATAATGACATCAAACGCACTTTCTGGTGGAAATCTATGAAAAGGGACATTTCTTTATATGTTAGTCGGTGTCCTACTTGTCAACAAGTCAAAAGCGATCAGCAGAAGCTCGCTGGATTGTTGCAACCTTTGGAAATTCCAGGTGGAAAGTGGGAACAGATTTCTATGGATTTCATAGGTGGTTTGCCCAGAACCAGGAAAGGAAATGACAGCATTTGGGTTATCATAGATCGTTTCACGAAGACTGCCCATTTCATACCTGTCAGATCGAATAGAACTGCTCAGAGTCTGGCGCAGATTTATTTCAAAGAATTAGACTGCATGGAGTTCCCATGAGCATCGTTAGTGATCGTGACCCGATTTTTGCTAGTAAATTCTGGGAATCATTCCAAGTAGAATTGGGAACGAAACTGAACTTGAGCACCGCATATCATCCTCAAACAGGTGGTCAAACTGAGAGGGTGAATCGTATTCTAGAAGATTTATTGCGGGCTTGTGTTATTGATTTTAGCGGCTTATAAGAAGACCATTTGCATTTGGCCGAGTTCTCATACAACAATAGCTACCAAGCGAGCCTTAAAATATCACCATTCAAAGCATTGTATGGTAGACCGTGCCGATCTCCTGCTTGTTGGGTAGAATCTAGTAATAGACTTGTATTTGGACCCGATATGATTCGCGAAGCTACGGACAAAGTCAATTTCGTTAAGAAACGATTACTAGCCGCTCAAAGCCGACAGAAGAGCTATGCAGATAAGATAAGAAGAGATATATCATTTGTTGTTGGCGACCACGTGTATTTGAAGGTATCTCCGATGAGAGGAGTAATCTGGTTTGGTAAAACAGGGAAATTGGCACCCAAATTTATTGGTCTGTTTCCTATTCTAGAACGGATTGGAACTCTCGCTTATAAAGTTCAATTACCTAATTGGTTGCCTGGAGTACATAATGTATTTCACGTATCTCAACTTCGAAAGCATGTTCATGATCCAGACTTGATCGTGGAAGCAGCAGCGCAATGGGATATAGAAATTACTCCAGAATTGGTTGTGAGAGGAGAGCCGATAAAGATTATTGGCAAAGAAACCAAAGAACCGAGGAACAAGAAGGTTCACTTAGTCAAATTGCAATAGAGTGGAGATCCACGAGATTGTACTTGGGAAACTGAGGAGAGTATTAAGAAAGCCTATCCTAAGTGCAAGGTGGATATCTCTGATTGACTCCGGTGCAAGGTACATTTATCATATTTGGAATTTCCATTTTGTTCTCTACTTTGTTGTTGTTTTCTCTTCATGCATGTGAACTTTTTAATTATATAAGATGAATGTTTTCAAAAGAGTATATGAATTATTTGGTATATTTTTGAAAAGTTAAAAACAAACTGATAGTTGGTTGCGTTGTGTAACTGTGGATTTGATTAATTAAATTATTAGAATGATAGTTAATTTAATCAATAAGAGAATGAAGTTAAATGTATGCAATTGAACAAGTATTGAACTGATTTATAAATTGATAGAAATATATACATGTGCATTATATATGTGTGAACAGGTTATGGATAAACAGCGAAGCAGAGGAATAAAATTGTTTGCCCGACAAATAGGTACATGTTTATTGTATTTCTTAGGATTTGATGATTTTATGAGCCGATTGGCTAGCCGCTTGGCTAGCCGCTTGGCTTTTTCTGTTTCTTTTGGATTAGTGAGGGCCATGGGAGGCTATTTGAAATATCCCGAAGCTCCCCGTACAAAGGAGGTTATGGCAAAAAAATTCGAAAATTTAGGGTGTTAGCCAAATTTTTGAAGAATTTGAAAATTCTTAGAAAATGAAAAGTTGGAGAATGGAAGCCAGAAGGAAAGTTGAGTTGGTTAATTAAACGACTTTCGACTTCGTTCCTTTTCGGGGACCAAAAGTTTTAAGTGGGGGAGATTGTAACAACCAGGAAAATCTGAGCCAGTTTAAAATTTTTAATTTGGTTATTTTAGTGGATTTTACATATTTAAAATAAATTATTTTAAATAATAATGACAAAAAGTATGTTTGAAAAAAAATTTATATTAAATTATAGACAAGGCCCGAAATGGCGCGGCAGTTTCAAAATTTGAATTCAAACTTTGACTGACTGTACAGGGTGCAAAATAAAACGGATTTTAGTGAAACCAAAAATATTTAAATCTGTTAGTGAATATCTTTCTAACGAATCTGAAAAATCGAAGTTTCATAGTGGAAATCAAAAGTTATGGCCAAATGAGTTTTCAGAAAGGTCGCTATAGAGAATATATAGCCCTTGAAAATAGACATTTTGCAAACGACCTCAGAATTCGACGAAACCACTTTTGTTGGATTCGGGATGTCAAATTATTGCTAGGTTTCAAATTCCATAATTTTTGAAGTCAATATGTGAGCGTGGCGAAGGAAAATGTGTTTGGTCAATTTATGTTAAATTGGATCGACCAGAAAATGGCCATTTTCCAAACGGTCTCAGAATTCGACGAAACTAGTTTTGTTGGGACCGTGTCATCAAAATATAGCTAGATTTATTTTACTGGAATTTTTGGGATCAGTATGTTGCCCCGGAAAATTGAAATGCACGTTCAAATCAAATATTGAATGTTTTATATTTTAATTTGAAGAAAAACTGACTGAAACAGTCGAATGGGCCTACGAAACATATCCCATTGTGTTCAGAATGAGGGTATTTAGCTAGGGACGACAGTCGTTGGGTTTGGATTGGGGTTTATTTGGAGAAAACCCTATTTTCGAATTTATATAAATATCGGCCAATAGGAAATTTTCATTCATTAATTAAAAATATAAAAAAAATCCGTAAACCCTTGTTATCTTCCTCGACTGACGGCGGAAAGCAGTTCAAAGCTTCTCGATCATTTTCCAGCCACTCCATTCACCAAAACCTCCTGATCCTGTGTAACTTTTTAAAGTGCTCGCCTTCCTCTTCAAATCAACACCGACCTCATCTCCTGTCATCGCCCCACCATCGAGATCGACCCCCTCGAAGTCGGCGTCTTCAAACCGCCACCACGAACGGGATCCACCACCAAACTGAGCACCCCACCCCTCGTTCTGCGCGCCTCTCCTTCCTCTTCCAAGTGGCAATGGCCGATTGTCCTATCGTGCAAAGGATTTGGTTTAAAATCAAAACCTAATTTCTAAGAATTTCTGAAGGTAACGGCCTGTTCTATTCTGAACTGATTTTTACACTTTTAAGTGTTACAAACTTCTAAAAATCATATCTTTCTCGTTTGTTAACGAAATCCAGTGAAACAAGAGATATTGGACTCATGTGGACGTCTTCTACATTCTAGAAGAGACTGGATATTTTTCTGAGCCTTCTGCTATTTTTGGTGGAGTGGAACCCAAGGTGAGATTTCTGAATTATAAACGATATGGAAACGACGATGTATAAATTATATAGTCGATGTATGAGTTATATAAGCGTTGTAACCACATGTATAAACATTGTATAAGTTATATGTTCGATGTATAAGTTATATATACATTGTAAAAATTATATATGCATTGAAATAAGTGAAGTGAAATCGAAATATTGTTATATACGTATATCTATATATATACACTCCCCTCGTCCACAGACCATGGACGATATATATATTGGTTGTGATATTGTTTGGATTATTGGTTAATGTGAAATTTGGTAAATATCATGAATGGTTGATTTGAAATGATTGATTGTTTTTGAAATCCCAATAGGATTAGTATATGGGAAAATTCGTCTGCGTACGAACTAGATATTGAAAATCCCCATTGTCAAAAGCTGTGAGGCTTTAAGGTAGAGCGAGGAGCCGTACTCGGGACGGTGCCAGTTTTAACTACCCTGCCGTTATGCTGCCGAAATTTTCAATAATATTCATGTATTAGAATTATTTTCATGTGTTGAAACTATATTCATGTGTTGAATAGAAATTCATGTGTTGAATAAAATTCATGTATTGAGTGAAGTTCATGTATTGAATAAATCCTTTGAAAGATAAAAATCACATTTTTATTATATACATAGACTATATAAAATATTAGTATTCTAAATAAATTGTTTTAACACCAAAAATAACATTTTTACCTTATGTATGAACTATATAAAATAATCGTGTTTTGAAATAAATTGTTTTACAACAAAAATCACATTTTTATTATATATATAAACTATATAAAACATTCATGTGTTGAATAAAGGATTAGAACGATAAAAAACATATTTTTATCGTATGTGTGAAGTCGAAAACATTCACATGTTGAATATATAGATTGAACAATAAAATCTACAATTTTATTGTGAATATGAAGTGCTAAAAATATTCATGTGTGGAATAAATATTTTGATGATAAAAATATCATTTTTATCATGTAAATGACTCGCTAAAAATACATAGGTGTTGAAATAAATATTTGCTTGCTATGATGTATGAACTAAATAGAATAGTCATGCGTTGAAAGATATTTATGTTCGCTAAAAATATCAATTTTATACGAAATATGAAGTGTTAAAAATAGTGATGTGTTGAAATGAATATCTGTTGGATAAAAATATCGTTTTTATCAAATATATGAAGTGAATATGGTTTTGAAATCGAAGAATGAATTATATTTATATATATCTACAAATATAATTAAAAATAAATCGAATAACGAAGCTGCAGTTCATAATTTGAAACCGTGATTTCAAAAGATTATTGTGGGAGATCCGACCATCGGATTTTCCCGAAACCGAAACCGTTGGGTTCGCTTTGGAAATATCTTTCTAACGACACCCAATTTGTAAAGAGTCAACGGTTGGATTGTCTAACATGTTTAATTCAAATCTGAAGAAAAACAGCGCCAAAATCGATTATATATATATATATATATATATATATATATAATTAAATTAAATCGAATAACGACGCAGCTATTCGTATTTTGAAATCGTAACTTCAAATGATTGTACCGGGAGATCCTACCGTCGGATTTTCCCAAAACTGAAACTGTTGGATTCGTTTTGAAAAGATCTTTGTATTGATATAAAATTTGTTAAGATCCAACGGTTAGATTTTCAGATATGTGTAAATCAAATCTGAAGAAAAACAGCGCCACGGCCGCGTTATGGCCTGAAGCGTTGTTTCAGTGAATTGGCTATTTTTAAATAAATAAAAATAGCGATAAATCGTGATAAAATATTATAAACGATATGGAATGGAAATAAACTGGATTTGCTTGGTTTATTTGATATTTGATGGTTGAATGTTTTTGGCGTAAAAATTACATTAAAGAACAGAATTAGTGATATTGAATAATTTAACCATTGAAATGAATTGATTTGAAATTCTAAATATACGTGAATTATTTGAAAAGGACAAGTTAATTCTCATTTCAAATAATTGATTGATGATTGAAAGTCGAAGATATGAAGACGGTGCAAGACCGATGATCTTGTCGAATGGAGGGGTGCTACTGATGCTCATGATAGGAGTGGCTACCTTGAGGGGGCTGAAGTAGTAGCCGTCCGGACGTACTTGTTGATTGTACGGATGTGCGAGGTATTAAGTGCCTTCAGTTTCGTTCAGACCCAGAACGAACTTGTAAATGGACTGGGTGTCTGACATTGGATTTTGTTCGGTGCTGATTGATCTCTATTAAATATATATCTGTTTAGCTGTGGAGAATTTATTCTCTTGCTTAACACTCTTCTCTGAGACGTACGTGCTCAGAGGTTATATATCGATAGAAATCAGTCGCATGGAGTGAATTGTCTTTGTGGCATGCCTAAGTGGCAGATGAACAAAGCATGGCTTGTGTGGCATGGCTTTGTGTATGGCGTTGTTTCGTAAGCCTCAAACCCCAGTATGAGCTAGAAACAGGAGAAGGACTTCATGGAGGACATGTGTTTCCTTCTAGCTAGGAGTGGTGCTTTGGGTTTTGTACGCCCGGGTATTTTACTTATGTGGATGATGGAAAGCGAGGCCTCGGTTGCTTCAGTCTCTTCAGAGCCGATGGTGTGGTCGGATATGACCAGCGACGCCACATAGGGTGGGGAAACGCAGTGTTCAGGAATTTTAATCCACATCGAGTGGACCAGCCCTGATGATCCAAGGCTTGACTGAGTACTTACCTGAGACATGGGCTAGAGCGTCTTGAATTCGATAAGGATGATCCCTTACCTTGGTTCATGATGGAAATCCAATTTCCAAATACAATACCGTGCGGTTTTTATTGTGTACCTATATATGGCGACATGATATATTGTAACACCCCGTAATTCGGTTAATATTAATATTCACAAATTAAAGAATAGCTAATCTCAGACGTGAGAATTGTGGGAAAAAGGTTGTGCCATTGTGTTCGTCTCGGAATTTTGGTCGAAATAGAGTCCGAGTTTGCGTAAATTGGACTTCGTATGAAGAAGTTATGGCCATCGGAAGTTTCAGAAAATTCAAAACAGCTCGCAGGAAAATTAAAATTCAAACTGAAAGTGCAGAAGCGGGCTGGGCGAGAAAAATTCCCGCCCAGGCAGGTCGACTGGGGACCTGCCCCCCTAGGTCGTCTACAGTGTCGACCTGGGTGTAGACCTGGGTCTGGCGGCTAGGGTTTTTGACTGAGCCTGTTTTTGACTGAGTGATGACCCATTAGGGTTTTGACCTAATCTGGTTGGCTGAGATTAGTCCTGAGTTGATCTGACGGTCTAAAATAAATCCTAACTCTATAAATACCTAGGTAGTCTCTCACCCTAATTCATAAGAAAAATAGAATAGCTAACGTCATACCGCCGCCATGGAACTCAGTGGAGCCGCCGCCAACTAAGAAGAAAGAAAAGCTAATCTATTACTAATTCTACTCAACTCTAAAGCAAAGCAAAACTCTTTTCTTCTCTAACTGTGAGTATGATGATCTTAGCAAGATTATTATTAAATTAATTAGGTTAAGTCATGAATGGATTATGAGTAGATGATGTGAATTGTCATACATGTTGTTGTAAATCTTATGCTATCATGTATGTTATAGATCCTATGCTAATTGGTGATGATATCCTATATGTTGTAAATCATGCTATGATGATGTTATGTATGTTGAGAGTTTCTATGCTAAGTTGTGATGAATCATACATGTTAAAAAGCCATGATGTTACTATCTATGCTAATTAGTTCATGTTAATCAAATCATGATGTTGATATTATTTGGGTTATGTTGATCTATATGACAAGTCACATATGAAAGTTTAGGTTGAGATTATGAACATATGCCATGACCTATATTTTGATCTAGAATTATGACATCTAGAATTATGATATGACATATGTGAAATGCTATGCTAGTTCACACCATCATTATGTTGCCTAAAACCCCCTTATGCAAGTTTGTACATAAATTTGAGTATGATCGTTTCATGTAAATTGTGACATTTAACAAGTTGACACCTTTAGATCCTTAACATGTGTAGTTTATGCAAGTTTCACCCCTATTATGATTAGATTCATTTTAATTGTCTATATGTTATGATAATTTATTTTGTGCCATGAGTTAGACTATTCGAGTCTAACGTATATTTTGCATTGAATAAGCGAACGTATAAACGTGGGTTAAGGGTAATATTAAGGATTTAATAATAAGAAGTTGGGGTGCAATTGATATGATTTTGCATGCCATGAGTGGATGACCATAATTGAGTCAATTATGGGCATCATTAAAAATTGGACTTAATTAATAATTTGAATAGGGAATTATTAAAACTGGGGTAAAAGATTATAAGTGATAATCAATGCTTAGGACACGAGGTTGGACTCGTTTGTGACGTAAACCTGCCCGGACCCGCCCGGCAAATCCAGTGGTCACAAATGTCAGCCCAATGTGAGAGGTCCTAGGCCTAAACTATAGCATAACAGTTGTAAAGACATGAGGTTAGACTCTTTTATGGTGTAAGACTGCCCGGACCCTCCCGGCAAATCCAGCTGCCATAAATGCCAGTCTAATGTGAGAGATCTTTATGAGGTTATGGCCTGAATGAATTAAGAAATACTTAACTAGATAAACATGTAAGGTGGGACATGGAGGTTAAGTAGGTGCCTTAGGTGGCATGAGGAATCTAGTGGGTTCCCTTAGTGGCATGTGAAATACGATTAGTAAGACTTAACCAAACACACATGTAAATGAACATGACTAAGAGGGTTAAGTGGGATATACTAGTGGTGACAAGCTTAGGTGGGTAGCTTGTGGGGGGCCATTTCAACCAGTATCCCAAACGTATCTTTGTGGGCTCGACCCAAGTCGAGGACGGGACACGCATACTGGATTTGACTATAAGAGGCCAAAACGGGGAGCGGTGGCAACGCAAGTCCAACGGGTTTCATATGCGTGTGTGGACCCGGGCTAGTAGGTAAGACGTTGTTGCATCGTGTAGGTATAAGCCGTGCATTCTCAAGTTGTATCGGGTTGCCACTTTAGGGGAGTGATACACCCCACTGTGGGGCCAGCACGGGTATCTACGAGTAGGGAGCCGATCGAAAGTGGGTAGTGGGGTACACCTAGTGGAGATAGGGGCAGACGACACCTATGTAGTCAGCTAGGGGTACGCACTACAACAAAACAGCCCTTTTACAACGGGAAAAAACCGTTGTTATATGCTTTTTACAACGGGTTTACGCCCGTCCTAATATGCGTTGTCGTAATAGGTTCTGACTATTTTACCACGGTCAGTGACTGTTGTAAATGCCCGATGTAATAACTTTCTCTATCACGTGCAACAACTCTATGACAATGGTTATTTTGTCCGTTGTAATAGGTAGTAAATTACAAGGGGCTTTTGCCCATTGTAATACATTATATTACAACAGTTGTCGACTGTTGTAATAGACTACTTGGTAAACCTATTTTTACAACAGGCAATCGACCATTGTAAAATTAACATATAACAACAGTTTTTCCCGTTGCGAAACAAACACAGATCAAAATATAATTACTACCATATACATCCATAATAATAATAATATTCTAGCATGCAATAAATATTGTGATACAACAATCAAAATCAAATAATAACACATAATAAAAGACTAGAGCGAGTCTTAAAATTCCAACACATTTCAAAAAGTTAGACAAGTTTACATTCCAAAAAATTTAGATAAGTTTACATTCCAAAAGATTTACACGAGTTTACATTCCAAAAGGTTAGATAAGTTATATCGACATAGTTCTAACATAAATTACATAACTAGTTTCATATGTACTAACACTAGACCACGGAAACGTAATCTTTGTGCCACGCGACGGTGGATCCAATGACCTGTTTGATAGTGGACATCTCCGAATTTGGCCTAAACAAAAAAGCTTCTGATTACACTGCCACATTCACACATATCTTCCAAACATCAGCACGAAGCTTTTTAAAATATACTAATGCATCAGGATCAGTACTTGCTATCGTCCCCTCTGCAACAATGTTTTTCTCCCAACCCAATAGCGTGCACTTTTTTCACACCAAACCATCCAGAGTAACACGATCTCGTTGACCTTGAGCCTGCATACCGTCCAAAATTTACCTAATCGTCTGTTGTACCTATCAACGGAGTAAACCGAAAAACAAACAATTTAGTTTATGCATTATAAAATCAAATATAATTTGATATATACATTTCAATTCATCCAATAAAATATCATTAAAATTTATTAAGAAAAAAGGCTTACACGTCAATTTTCATATTAGTATGTGTGTAGTGTTTACAAGTACAGATAACCACATAATATGTCATATTAGGATATCTTATTTTACCAAGGGACTTGAATTCTAAACGTGGTTTAAGGACAAAGTATCACCAGTTTAATTACCTGTACTACTAAAATAAGAAGAGGGAGTAAAAGAGAAGTACATAGCGCTTGAGTGACTTCTCATCCATCATAAGTAATGAATCTAGCAGACTTCATAACCTTGTTACAAAATATATAACACTTAAAACTAATGACCCAGTTGTTAGTGTTGCAAAGATGTTGCATGTTGTATATGTAAATCTGATGCAAGCAACAAATGTTAGTACTAATCACTCAGTAGTTATTTGCATGCTACTTAGTTCATTACTATACTATGATATTGAAAAGCAAATGTTGAATAATGTAATGAAATCATAACATCTCAGATAACAGGGAAGGCTTCTTAACCACTGGAGAACATTTATTTGAGCTAACATTCATACTGTTCTATATCACTAACGTGTGTCCAGTGGGTGTCTATCTATGAATTATACTCATTAAGTCCTATCGATAAATGAGTTATTAATTTTTTATTTTCCAGTACCTTAGCAATCCAAGGCTATGGCAGGAGCAAAAAAGAAGTTGTACCAATCAGAAACCCTCAACAGATATCTGCTAAGTAAAAAGAAATTAGAAAAAAAAAACACAAATGAATTTGAATATTCAAGAGAATAGGAGACTGACTCACAACATACCTTGCAGAATACACAGGTATAAAGTTATGCAACCTTTTTACCTCTTTATAATGAACACTATGTCTAACTTCTAACAATCATTCCTAAAATGGAAAATAAAATTACTGAATCAATTATTATAGTTTTTTGACTGAAAGATATGCAAAAGAGCTATGGTTGAATTAACATAATAAAAAGTACATAACCCAAACAATGGCAAATTAGTAATTAGATTTTTCACTGTGCACTCTTTACATGTACAGTTCATAGCCAATTTCTTTTCTTTTTTGAATCAAGATCAAGAAGCATACAGCTTAAGCAGAAATTGAAGGCATAGAGAGAGATCTTTCTATGAACATTTATCTGATTTTAGTATTTAAATCAACATTTCGCTTTGTTACTTTGTTATATGATAATATTGGTCCCTGTGAATTTACCGGAGCATCAATTGTTTTTATCTCTGTAAATTCACCGGCGCATAACTGTAATAATGCGTTTGGTCTTTGACAACTGTTATAGGTATTTAGTTTTAAATTTTATTAGTGGAATTTTATGATAGAAAAAAAATATACCATAACCATTTCATTCATAAAATCATAGCATGTAGTAAGTAGTAACCCACCAAAACTTTCCTGCCAAGTATGCCAGCAAAAGTAAATGAGTTTGTACTCATCTTAACCTTTGCAAATTATCAGGTCTTATTAGAAATTTTATAATTTGTTCAATTCAGGCCTACATGGCATTAAAATGGTCGGCCAAGGTAAATTAGCAGAGCATAAGTTGAAACAAGAGGAAAAAGAACTCATCGGTGAGAGAAGCAAGGACGCTAACATACACAAATTTGAAATAAACAAACATTGATTAGGTAAAGATTTCATCCAACGTCATCTTTCTCTATCACTAAAATTGAATCCTGAAAACATAATTGAACCAATAGAAGTAAGCAAAATCTCAAGTTATGTATCATATATAACCAGTGACGAGACCAATGTTGTGGGCTCGATGGGCAATTGCCCTCCCTAAGATCTGCTCAAATTCTAATGGCCTATGCTACCGAGCCAGAAAAAATGTATGCAGGAAGATGCGGAGATTAATCCAACGTCTGTTGCGCCAGATCACTCCCGCACCATTCGGGGATCCCTAATTTCGGGCCTTTTATCAAACTCGAATTATAATATCCACGCTTAACGGAAAACGCAGAAAAAAATTGAAAATAAAACGTCGCTCAAAAACAAAAGAAGAAAAAACGGAAAACCCTATTGCGTTCCAGAAATTCTATCGAGAAACAAAAATAAGATCGCGCCTTTCCAAGTCTCAGCGCCTCCACGTCTCCTCACCTCAGGTCCTCAGTCGACTTTTTCCATCTCGCTTCCTCTTTTGATCAGCTCTTAATTGTTATTTTGTAGAAGCTTTAAGGTACTTTTTTCACATTTTATTTTACTTGCTATTTGAAGCTGAATCCAAAATCATCTTGATTGTAGTTTGCGTTGAACTTTGTTTGCAGTTGGAACTTTGCTTTTGTGAATTTTGTTTGTGCGGATTTTTGTTTGTGTGGATTTTTTCTGTGTAAAATCATCAAACCCACAATTTTTCCTGTGTGAATTTTGTTGGTAACTAAAATGTAACTTTGTTGTGTGAATTTTTCCTATTTATGAGACAACAAATACTATGAAAAGTAGTTCAAAGCATTTTGTTTATTTTTGTAACGACCCGGAAATTTCGACAACTAGAATATGAGATTTATTGAGGAGTTAACTATGAATAATCAATTTTTATATTGATACTGGAGTTAGAAATTAAAGTTTCAAATATATTGTTTTGTGTATGGATGGAATTCGATATTTAGTGATCAGTTGAGAATTTAATATATAATGTTGAATACTTGAATCAAATATATGGTCTTGAGTATAAATTTAACTCAATGTTTAATTCAAAATGATCGGTTGAAAATCAAATAATTATTGTTGAATATTGAAATTGAATTTGGTTGGATATTCAAATTAAATATGAAATTTGATTGAATATATATGTTGTTAAATTTAAAAACAAATGCGAATTATTGTTAAATAAATTGGAGTTTTTATTTGTTAAAAATATATGGAGTTTGACTTGAATACGCGTGTATTTGCATATGAAGGAATCGAAATGTAACATTTTGAATTTTTGAATCGAACGAAGTTGTGAATAAACAGTGAACAGATAAGTAATTCATAATTAAAATAATGTCATATGTAAATAGAATCAGAATCAGACCAAACTAATTTTATTTCATTAACACGTCAAAATTTCATGGCATTTGGAGTTCATTTGAGGCGAAAAAATAAAATTATTAATGTAGCAATATTTGCGCTAGAATTAGTTTTTAGGGGTACAAATAAATAAACACCCCCTCCGTATGTGGCCTCCCCAAACATTACCTTCCCCAGTTAGAATACGCAAGTTACTGTTTTTGCCTTGGTTCCCACGGTTCCTTCTTTATATATTAAGTCCCTCTTTCCCCAATTCCTTCAGAGCAAACAATCGAAACCCTCTTCAATTCAATGGCCGCCTAAGAAATTCCCCAAATCGAAAACCTTTTCCCATGGCAGTCCTCAAATCAAAACCTTCTGCCACCAATTGAAGTCGCTCGTGGACGAGCATCAATCTCCTTTTCCAACCCGCCAACTGCAACAGCGCTCGTCGGTAGCTTCACCAGTTCAAAGCCACAAAAGTCGTTTCCTTTCTTATCGTAGCTATCGCCTTGTTTCTGCTGCATTTAAGGTGAGTATTTGTACTCACGATTGATTAATCACTGTTCAAGTAACTTAATTTCGAGATAAACTAAAATATGATAGTTAATCTCGTTTGTCTTGAGGCTTGTTGCGTGATTTTGGTGCGTATTAACCAGGGCTGCTGCTCAAAATTATCACATGATGGTTGGGCTTGATGCTTGATTTACTTGTCTGTTTTGTTACTTTGATTTAATCGGTTTTAACTGTGTTTAAATGGTTTTCTGGAAACGGATTCACTTGTTCATCTTGTCTAATACATATTTATAAGTATTTAGTTATGTAGTATAAGGGTAACCTGCCATATGAAATGAATTATTAGTTCCTTGATATATATATATATATATATATATATATATATATTGTTTCCAGTTAAATGTGTGTAAGAGGTGCCACAAATTCATACTGACTACAGACATTCCCTTTGATTCAAATGCTTAACACAGTTGATTGGTATATCCACATGGGTTTTGAAATTTCAAGGAAAACTCTTGACATTTTTCTATGCATGAACACACTGCTTTGCCTGGTTAGTTTTTCACCATAGGGTCGTATATTCTGATTCCTGCTACTGACATGTTAGACCATTTATATATATATACACACCTTTGAGTTAATGTGTACTCCATGTTTTTCCCCATTCTAAAAACCACATACACGGTTTGATATGTGGTTTTCTGGCAAGTTTATTTTGAATTCATTTTTTTTACCAACTGAAACTTAATTTCCGCAATAATAAAGCCATGTCAATGGTCTACTTAGCTGTTTAACATACTTTAAATAATAAACTGAAACATGCCAGATTCTTTTATAATCTGATAGATTATACTGGCTTACACCAGACCTGTTCATGTACTACTTACAACAATAGTGAACATTTGGGATATCGATAAGAAAACATAACTTGTTTCTCCAGAATATGAATCATTCCCTTTGTTTTGTTGGATTCCTGATTTATGATCATTAATATTTTTGTTTATTTTCGGTTGATCCCATACTTTGGAAAATGTATTAATAGTTTTTTTGTGTTATTAGGAACTTTGCAGTAAGATGCTAAGTTAACTTTAGCTGTATTCCAAAGTTGTTGTATAAGGCATTTGATAAATGCAAACGCAAATGTCGCAGATCGATTCAGCATATTCTATATTTTGAGTGGACAAATCTTTGTACAACAGCCTACCGGTTCTTATACAAATCATTTTTGAGAAATGTTATGGCCTGGTTAGGATTTTTGTCTCATAAATTGTCTAATATATATATATATACCACCATTGTTTGAAATCTGGACATATGTCATTGCTGCATTGTTGACATCTGAGCTTGAAAAATGCCATCTTTACAAATAAATTCGGCACACGTATGAACATATACATTTCCATGTTTGACTGAACCGTCCATACTTGGCAGTAAGTTATCATAAGATTTGGTTCACCTGGCCATATTGTTTTTACCGTGTAGTGTATTTGTTCACCTTTCTATACTGTATTTGCTCACCGGGTTGACTTTATTTGCGAATGCTGCAGTGATCCTCTTGCTGTATGACCTTTGAGTACATGTGATTTACATGTATATACATACGCTGGTATATGTATACGTGTAGTGTGCTTAGGAAAATTCTGAAAAGTAAATAAATTGTTTCTCAAATGTATGACTTAGTCCATATTTCCAAAGTTAATTGCTAAATATTTTATTTGCTTTTGTACATTTTTATTTCTAGCACGCCAGATTGTTATGGAAGAAATTGCCATCACCAAAGGGCAAAAACTAAATTTATTTTATAATGATTATTAATATTCATATCAAAATGAAATTGCGTCTAATTTCGGTCAGAACTTGAGAACGGTTATTGTTTACAAATAATATTAGGGTGCACGAGAGTAGTCTTTCAGAACTTGGCATCCACTAGAAAGTATAATATGATATGCATAAAATATCACGCAATGCTTTCATTTTAATGAGTCCAGTTATTTTTCAGTTTTGTTTATGTGAACAACTAGCTACATTGAAGTACATCATTACCCTGGTTCCATGCATTTTACTCTCAGTTTATAATATTTGCATTGCATACAGAACTGGTCACTTCCTTTTCTTATTGTGTGCTGCCAGTTCGGAAGAAAAGGGTACACTACACTAAGTTTATGTAAAGGAAACCTATGGTCGAATGATTTAAATATCATATAGAGTAATATTAGCCCATATGATCTGTCAAGAACTGCTGGCTGGAAATATTTGACATTTAATATCTGTATCTCTTCCAGCATGACACGAACAGTTCATTTGTTGTTATGGTCACAAGCTATCACTTTGTTTTTAAACATGTTTGCTCTCTTGAAGTTGAAATACACCCTGTTCTCTACATGCTACCTGAACCGTATATTTCTAAATGGCATTGAAGTTAAATGTTCCATTGACTTATTGTTTGGCTACCTTGTACCATACCAAATCCGTGATTACCATTTTTACTAGCCTCAGGTATTCCTGTGCTATTCCCGGGATGCGGTGGCGGTGCACGTGTATATGTAAATATACACGCGTGTATACGCAAGCTCCTGAGATCGATCGTCCCTAGATATGAATAGAACTGATATGAAACAAATACCACACTTGATTTGGATAGAACTAATATGAACAGATACCACAATTGTATATTTTATATATATGACATCGATGTTAAGATTAACTGTTATATTTTAGTTTATATTGAAGTCAATTTACTCGAACTATGATTAATCCTGACTCGAGTATTTTATGTTTTGCATGGGATGCTCGAGTCAGATCCGAGCATTTCAGATTTAAAGATTTCAGTCAGGATTCGAAGATCGACGAAGATGGGGATTCTGAAGACGCACACTCTGAAGATTTCAAACAGTAAAGATTTTCATGTATTTAAATTTATTTTCAGATTCCGCTATACTAAAAATCTTGTATTCAAAATTTCTGAGTATCAATAAAAGTTTATTTTGCTGTTCAATACCATATTTATTGTTTATTCGGTATTTATATGTCGATTTTGTTTTTAAACTCAGTAAGCTAAATAACGATTCGTCGATTTGAACGTTTTAAGTTGGTTTACTTATCAAATTGAGACGGTCAAAAAGACGGGACGTTACAAGTGGTATCAGAGCTTTGGTTTATTCAAAGCCTAGCTTATCGAGTTTAAATAAATAGGATCGACACTAAAAGAAAAGGATTTTGAAAATAAAAAGGTTTTGAAATAATTTTGGAAACGAAAAATTATTTTGAAAGAAAGAAAAAATATTATATATTTTTAAGATTAACATTTTGAACCAATGCAGCGGAAAATTTATTTTGAAAATTAAAATTTTCGGAATCCCCAGTCTTCGGAAATCTTCGAATCCAGGTATGCAATAACTAATCTTCGTTAAGGCCCTTTTAGATTTGAAATTAGAATCCATCACCGAATGGTATCAAAGGAAGATGGGTGTAATAGAATCGATGATTTAATTTCTTTAATCATGTATTGTAGTGATCAAAGAGAGCTGAAATTTATTGAAATAAGAATTTAATTTGAATAGGAAATGAAAATTTGAAATCGTTTCAAAGAATAAATGATGAATTTTATTTTGAAGTAAAGAATATAAGTTGATGAAAATCAAATAAAAAGGGTTAAGTGATGAGAGCTAATGAGCGCCAACAGTAAGTGGGAATGACGATGTTTTATTTAACATCTGTTTGAATCAAACTAACAAATTTAGAGATGTTGCAAAAGAATAAAGTATATTCTCGAAAGAAAAAAAAAACTTTGTGGATATATGGAAATATTTTCCAGTGACAATAAATGACTTTTTTTAAGAATAGAGAAAATGAATAGAACAATTGGAAATCTTTTCAAAGGATAGTGAGAGGTTAACATAATTCAGAATAACAAGGACTGAAGAACAAAGAGCTACGTCAGAGACGAAGGAGGGCAGAACGTAAAGAGAAGTGGAATTGTAAATTGAATCCGAGAATTTCGTAAACAATGATTGATAAGAAATTAAGAAGTGGAGTTAAGGAATTTAGAAACTGACTAGAGATTAGTTAAGTTGAATGGTTTTCTGAGTGTTGATCTGATGTTGGTTTCGGCCTTCGGGGTTGATACTTAGGAAATTGTTCGCTTGCTAATTGACGGTCGAAGTGTGGGCGTGAAGGAGTGATAATGCATAAAGGAAAAATTTGTGATGAAAAACAAAAGAAAAGAAAAAAAAAGGAAAAAATATGGAATTTTGAGAGAATAAAGTTGTGAATGAAGTGATGAATTTTTAATTAGAGGGTTGGAAGAAAATTTGGTTTATAACCAATAGAGGCATAAATCTGAGTTGATTAAAAAGATCAAACTGAAAAATTCGAGATTTTGAATGAAATTTGAGAATATTCGAGTTTGGATATTGGATACAGAAGTTTCCGTAATGTATAGGGAAAAATATATAAGAATGCAGTGAATTAGAAAACTTGTGATTTGGAAAGTATCGATTTGAGATAAAATCGGATACAAAGGATTTAAATAAAAATGAGATGTCTAGAAATATGATTTAGAAATAAAATCATAAGTATGAGTATGAGGAGTATGAAATAAAATACTATATGTATATAGTATTATATGTTTTCAAATCAACGATAAGGAAAGTACCTTCCTCCTTGAATTTCGAGCTTGGTTGAGATATGTTGTTGGTGGCGGTAGGTTGTCCGGACATAAAACTCATGAGTTGCCATGGAGCACGACTGCTAGCGTAATTCGCAGGGCTGCGGATAGCCTACGGCGGTCGGATGTTTCCTGAGGGAATCAGACGTAACCATTGTGATCGCTGCGATCTAGAGTCGTTGGAATTCGACCATGTAGCGAAATTCGCAGGGCTGCAGATAGCCTACGGAAGACGGATATTTCTTGGGGGAACCAAGCGTAACCATTGTGACTGCTGCGATCTACAGTCGAATTGTAAGGGCGTAATCCGCAGAGCTGTGAAAGCTTACGGGTATGGATGTTTCCTGGGGGACCCAGGCATAACCATTGTGTACCTGCGGTCCACTGAGATATCTTAGTGATAGTGAGCCACCTGTTTGATGCAGCAGTTAGTCTTCGTGACTTGATTGGTCTTCGTGACCTGATTTGTCTTTGGGACTTGTTTTGTTCTCATGACTTGAAGTATCTTCAAAAAAAAAAAAATTCCTCGATTTGTTTCTGTGATTCTGAGACAGAGCTATCAACGCTCAGTGACATCAGAATGTCTTTGATTCTTAAAATATCTTCCGTTGATCTGTCTATGACGAAATTCGCAGGGAAGTGATTTCCTACGGATACGGATGTTTTCTGGGGGATCCAGACGGAACCATTGTGTATCTGCGATTCATGAACAATCAACGTATCAACATCACATTGGTACTTTCCGTATCTGTTTTTGAAAGGAATTATTAAAATATTTTCACTGGAAGTTGAAGCAAGAATATTTAGTGCTTGCAGATTTTAGTCGTGCGCCTGGCCAGCATATGCCTAACATCTGTGAGAACGACAATAGACTTGTCAAACTTTGAGTTATCACAAATAAATAGTTGAAATTAAACACACCTAACTAAACAAGTTAAGAAAGAAAATTTTGGAGTAATAATACAAATATTTTCTGTATACAATTTTTAAAGGGTTTCAGATTTGGAAAATTTCAAATCGACAATTTGTAACTTGAAGAGGAGATGTTATGTACACACTTCAATGAGTGTTTGGGAAAAGTGAATGGATTGGATTGGTTGAACTGAGATTGTAAGAAATAAGTGGAATGATGAATAGTAAATATGGACAGATGGGATTTGGGAAATTTTGAGAGGCGTAAATCCAACTTATGCGAATTTTGAAATTTAAGAAGAGGTTTAGTTTTGGAGGGAAATTTAATGATCAGGGTAAATTGAATACGATGGAAATAAAGAAGATCGATGATTCGAATATCGATATTTAAATCAGTTGTGGAATAATTTCACACAAAGATGAAAATTTGAAGTGTACAGTTGTATAACTCTAACGATTTCTCCTTTTCGAGGACGAAAAGTTTTAAAGGGGGAAAGAATGTAACGACCCGGAAATTTCGACAACTAGAATATGAGATTTATTGAGGAGTTAACTATGAATAATCAATTTTTATATTGATACTGGAGTTAGAAATTAAAGTTTCAAATATATTGTTTTGTGTATGGATGGAATTCGATATTTAGTGATCAGTTGAGAATTTAATATATAATGTTGAATACTTGAATCAAATATATGGTCTTGAGTATAAATTTAACTCAATGTTTAATTCAAAATGATCGGTTGAAAATCAAATAATTATTGTTGAATATTGAAATTGAATTTGGTTGGATATTCAAATTAAATTTGAAATTTGATTGAATATATATGTTGTTAAATTTAAAAACAAATGCGAATTATTGTTAAATAAATTGGAGTTTTTATTTGTTAAAAATATATGGAGTTTGACTTGAATACGCGTGTATTTGCATATGAAGGAATCGAAATGTAACATTTTGAATTTTTGAATCGAACGAAGTTGTGAATAAACAGTGAACAGATAAGTAATTCATAATTAAAATAATGTCATATGTAAATAGAATCAGAATCAGACCAAACTAATTTTATTTCATTAACACGTCAAAATTTCATGGCATTTGGAGTTCATTTGAGGCGAAAAAATAAAATTATTAATGTAGCAATATTTGCGCTAGAATTAGTTTTTAGGGGTACAAATAAATAACACCCCCTCCGTATGTGGCCTCCCCAAACATTACCTTCCCCAGTTAGAATACGCAAGTTACTGTTTTTGCCTTGGTTCCCACGGTTCCTTCTTTATATATTAAGTCCCTCTTTCCCCAATTCCTTCAGAGCAAACAATCGAAACCCTCTTCAATTCAATGGCCGCCTAAGAAATTCCCCAAATCGAAAACCTTTTCCCATGGCAGTCCTCAAATCAAAACCTTCTGCCACCAATTGAAGTCGCTCGCGGACGAGCATCAATCTCCTTTTCCAACCCGCCAATTGCAACAGCGCTCGTCGGTAGCTTCACCAGTTCAAAGCCACAAAAGTCGTTTCCTTTCTTATCGTAGCTATCGCCTTGTTTCTGCTGCATTTAAGGTGAGTATTTGTACTCACGATTGATTAATCACTGTTCAAGTAACTTAATTTCGAGATAAACTAAAATATGATAGTTAATCTCGTTTGTCTTGAGGCTTGTTGCGTGATTTTGGTGCGTATTAACCAGGGCTGCTGCTCAAAATTATCACATGATGGTTGGGCTTGATGCTTGATTTACTTGTCTGTTTTGTTACTTTGATTTAATCGGTTTTAACTGTGTTTAAATGGTTTTCTGGAAACGGATTCACTTGTTCATCTTGTCTAATACATATTTATAAGTATTTAGTTATGTAGCATAAGGGTAACCTGCCATATGAAATGAATTATTAGTTCCTTGATATATATATATATATATATATATATTGTTTCCAGTTAAATGTGTGTAAGAGGTGCCACAAATTCATACTGACTACAGACATTCCCTTTGATTCAAATGCTTAACACAGTTGATTGGTATATCCACATGGGTTTTGAAATTTCAAGGAAAACTCTTGACATTTTTCTATGCATGAACACACTGCTTTGCCTGGTTAGTTTTTCACCATAGGTTCGTATATTCTGATTCCTGCTACTGACATGTTAGACCATTTATATATATATACACACCTTTGAGTTAATGTGTACTCCATGTTTTTCCCCATTCTAAAAACCACATACACGGTTTGATATATGGTTTTCTGGCAAGTTTATTTTGAATTCATTTTTTTTTACCAACTGAAACTTAATTTCCGCAATAATAAAGCCATGTCAAAGGTCTACTTAGCTGTTTAACATACTTTAAATAATAAACTGAAACATGCCAGATTCTTTTATAATCTGATAGATTATATTGGCTTACACCAGACCTGTTCATGTACTACTTACAACAATAGTGAACATTTGGGATATCGATAAGAAAACATAACTTGTTTCTCCAGAATATGAATCATTCCCTTTGTTTTGTTGGATTCCTGATTTATGATCATTAATATTTTTGTTTATTTTCGGTTGATCCCATACTTTGGAAAATGTATGAATAGTTTTTTTGTGTTATTAGGAACTTTGCAGTAAGATGCTAAGTTAACTTTAGCTGTATTCCAAAGTTGTTGTATAAGGCATTTGATAAATGCAAACGCAAATGTCGCAGATCGATTCAGCATATTCTATATTTTGAGTGGACAAATCTTTGTACAACAGCCTACCGGTTCTTATACAAATCATTTTTGAGAAATGTTATGGCCTGGTTAGGATTTTTGTCTCATAAATTGTCTAATATATATATATATATACCACCATTGTTTGAAATCTGGACATATGTCATTGCTGCATTGTTGACATCTGAGCTTGAAAAATGCCATCTTTACAAATAAATTCGGCACACGTATGAACATATACATTTCCATGTTTGACTGAACCGTCCATACTTGGCAGTAAGTTATCATAAGATTTGGTTCACCTGGCCATATTGTTTTTACCGTGTAGTGTATTTGTTCACCTTTCTATATTGTATTTGCTCACCGGGTTGACTTTATTTGCGAATGCTGCAGTGATCCTCTTGCTGTATGACCTTTGAGTACATGTGATTTACGTGTATATACATACGCTGGTATATGTATACGTGTAGTGTGCTTAGGAAAATTCTGAAAAGTAAATAAATTGTTTCTCAAATGTATGACTTAGTCCATATTTCCAAAGTTAATTGCTAAATATTTTATATGCTTTTGTACATTTTTATTTCTAGCACGCCAGATTGTTATGGAAGAAATTGCCATCACCAAAGGGAAAAAACTAAATTTATTTTATAATGATTATTAATATTCATATCAAAATGAAATTGCGTCTAATTTCGGTCAGAACTTGAGAACGGTTATTGTTTACAAATAATATTAGGGTGCACGAGAGTAGTCTTTCAGAACTTGGCATCCACTAGAAAGTATAATATGATATGCATAAAATATCACGCAATGCTTTCATTTTAATGAGTCCAGTTATTTTTTAGTTTTGTTTATGTGAACAACTAGCTACATTGAAGTACATCATTACCCTGGTTCCATGCATTTTACTCTCAGTTTATAATATTTGCATTGCATACAGAACTGGTCACTTCCTTTTCTTATTGTGTGCTGTCAGTTCGGAAGAAAAGGGTACACTACACTAAGTTTATGTAAAGGAAACCTATGGTCGAATGATTTAAATATCATATAGAGTAATATTAGCCCATATGATCTGTCAAGAACTGCTGGCTGGAAATATTTGACATTTAATATCTGTATCTCTTCCAGCATGACACGAACAGTTTATTTGTTGTTATGGTCACAAGCTATCACTTTGTTTTTAAACATGTTTGCTCTCTTGAAGTTGAAATACACCCTGTTCTCTACATGCTACCTGAACCGTATATTTCTAAATGGCATTGAAGTTAAATGTTCCATTGACTTATTGTTTGGCTACCTTGTACCATACCAAATCCATGATTACCATTTTTACTAGCCTCAGGTATTCCTGTGCTATTCCCGGGATGCGGTGGCGGTGCACGTGTATATGTAAATATACACGCGTGTATACGCAAGCTCCTGAGATCGATCGTCCCTAGATATGAATAGAACTGATATGAAACAAATACCACACTTGATTTGGATAGAACTAATATGAACAGATACCACAATTGTATATTTTATATATATGACATCGATGTTAAGATTAACTGTTATATTTTAGTTTATATTGAAGTCAATTTACTCGAACTATGATTAATCCTGACTCGAGTATTTTATGTTTTGCATGGGATGCTCGAGTCAGATCCGAGCATTTCAGATTTAAAGATTTCAGTCAGGATTCGAAGATCGACGAAGATGGGGATTCTGAAGACGCACACTCTGAAGATTTCAAACAGTAAAGATTTTCATGTATTTAAATTTATTTTCAGATTCCGCTATACTAAAAATCTTGTATTCAAAATTTCTGAGTATCAATAAAAGTTTATTTTGTTGTTCAATACCATATTTATTGTTTATTCAGTATTTATATGTCGATTCTGTTTTTAAACTCAGTAAGCTAAATAACGATTCGTCGATTTGAACGTTTTAAGTTGGTTTACTTATCAAATTGAGACGGTCAAAAAGACGGGACGTTACAATTTTGCTTACTTATTTGATCTTTGCCGATTTGAAAAATACTACAACTTTTCCTGAGAACAAAATCATTGCTCGCCACATTTGCAGTTTCGCCTACCACAAACTAAAATCCTAGTTTTGTGCTGTATATAACATGCAACATTGAAGAGACTGTAATCTACTTGTGATAATTCAAACTAGATGGTAAGTCTACAAAAATATATTACAAACAGTACATATACAGTGAAATTTTGTTGTGCTTTTAACTTATTAACAAAACCACTAACTGAGAGTTGGTCTTATACGGTTGTAGGAAAAACAGGAAAAAAAGGCAAATGATTTACCTAAAAAACTTCGAGTAGATCCGTGGAAGAGGGAATGATAGTAAAGATAAAGGCAAGTGATTAAATAAGTTTGAATCGTCTGATTTAATCGGTTGAACCTTCCAAAGCTGCTACCACTAAACTTCAGAATAAAATTTTCTACAACAGAACCTTCCTTCGCAATTTCACAATCCCCAAACTCCAAACACAAAAGCGGACGCTGCAACCTCCTCCCAATGAAACTGCCAACTGAAATTCCACAACCTTCACTCCCAATCACCATCGAATTTCAGGTAATCGCCTTTACTCGTAACCTCAAACCACATCGGTCACCATCAAATTTCAACTGATTAGAGCTGCTGCGTAACTCTCAAGGAGGCGAGTTCGAGCTTGAAATCGCTTGAAGGCCCTGAATATTTCTTTGATTGTCATATTATGCGAAATTCTCTAGGGATTTGAAGGCATCGAATAATTTTTTGGTTGTCATGAGGTGCGGAATTTGCTAGGGATTGAAGGCGATTTCTAAAGATGGAACCCTACTTTTTTGTTACGGCGAGAGACTGAGAACAAGCTGAGAAATTTAGATGCTGAGTGGTAGAAAATGAAAAATTAGAGAGGAAAAATTTTGGAAAGTCGTCTTACTATCCAAAATGGAAGTATCCAGACAGACTGTTTGTTTCTTAAACCCCTTGAGAAAAAAATATGTACATGTACCCCTACTACTATCGGTGTAAATGTTAAAATTTATCAATTACACCTCACATTTTTGAAATTCGGAGGACGGACCTAGAAATTTTCAAGAGTTAGAGCCAATATTACTGTGACTTCAAACCTAAAAAAAAAAATCTATGTATCCAACGGAGGATATCAGAAATAAAATATCTACAGCATATCTACAATATAAAGTTTATTATAATTTTTTTTGAATATTAGTAAATTTATCTTGGAAATTTTTAAAATTTAATTTTTTTGGAATATTAAACGTTAAGTGTAACTAGTATTTACATTATTAAATACTAGAAAACAAATAATAAATATCACTTCTTAATTATAAAAAATTACATATTAATAGAAAATTATTAAAAATAAATAATCAAATACATAACAAATATCAATTAGTAATTCTTTAGTATTTAATAGAAATTATCAATTATTAAATACTAAATACTAAATATTAATTATTATTATTATAAATAATTTAGTATTTATTATTATTTATTATTATAAATTATTAGTTGCTAATGATTAATTACTAAATATAAATAAATACTCAATATTCGTAACATATGATTAATATATAATTGTTAATGATTAATAAATATTAACATATATATGATTAATATAATAAATATAAATAACATACAATTAATATAATAAAAATTATTTGTAATGTAATATTGTAGTCACTAATTAGTAACAAATTAATATAATATTTATTATGATTAATTATTAAATATTAATAAATATTAATTTTAAGAAAGCATTATAATTTTTGTCCGTTGTGCATCTCTTACAACGGGCATTTTAAGACCGTTGTATCTATTACAACGGGCATGTTGTGAATGTTGTAAAATTAACATCTATTACAACGGGCATGAAAAGACCGTTGTAATAGAACTCTATTACAACGGGCTGTCACTGACCGTTGTAAAAAAGACGTTGTACAAGGCATCTATTACAACGGACTTGAATGGACCGTTGTAATATCACTCTATTACAACGGGCAGCCAACGCCCGTTGTAAAAATGATGTTGTAATAGGTTATTTTTGTTGTAGTGACGTAAGGCTATTTATATAGTTTCTGTGTGAAGCAAGTGAGATCAACCTTTAGGGTGACTGGTGCGGTGCAGTGTAGTAATGTGCGGTGTAGTGTAGTAATTGTTCGTTAGTAATTAGGTGTGCCTTTGACGTTATCTTTAACATTGTCTTAAGCGTTATCTTTATCTTCTCATTCCATACCTAATAGTTCATAGGCATTTACTTGTCTTCCAGCTTATGCCTTAGTCTAGTTATTTTGATAATAGTATTGTTAGAATTATCATACTCGCCAGACTTTATGTCTGACCCCCTCCATTTCTATCCTTTTTCCCCCTCCAGGTCCTCAGGTTGGACCCAGCTCTAGTGGAGTTTGATTGGATTGCTTCATCTCTCTTGGAAAGCTTGGACCGTTGAAGTAAAGTCCAGCTTGTTATCTTCTTTAATGGCTATTTGTGTAATGGGATTATGTAATTTTGTTTATCAAGATGGATATTGTACTTGACTCTGATTTATGGTTTGATGATGTAACAAACATGTTTAAATTCCGCTGCAATAAAATGAAGTTTTAGATTTCCAAGTACCACTTATTATCTGTCTTGTTGTAATTTTTCTGTTCTATATTCACATTAACCTCCATGGAAGTAAATGCATTCCCTTAGTGAGTGAAACTAATGGACGTGGGGTGTTACATATATGGTACTCATGCCGTCTTTGATTGATATTTATGATTGAAATTGTTTTTGAAACATATAAACACTAGCAATAATATCAAATGATTTTTTTTGCTCGTATCAAGCATATTTTGGCCATTATAAGGTAAAACTCTATCCTCCGGTTTGTGTTGCATTGTGTGATGGGAAATGAGTCTTATAATGGCTTCATTTTTATAAAAAGCATTGCGATGTTTAAAAGATTTACTTGTTTTAAAGCACTGGCAATCCAATGGAGTAAACCCCGTCTGCGGAAGTGGCGTGGTCCTGTGATTGGCCATATTATAAAGTAAGTTAAGTAGATTTCTCATACCAGTTCCATGATTGACTCGGAGTTTGTTTCACTTGCAAATTCGGGTGCCCCTTTTTCTACATGAGCAGCCTTTGTACTCAGGTTTTAGCAGGCTCTTTTTGGATAGCTGGAGCTGAAGATAGATTCTATCATTAATCTCTTTTTATGTTGTTCAGCTCCTATTGTACATATTATGTTTTGTTTTCCGTTGTAGCCATTTATGTATAGCTGAACTGTATTTTGTACTAAGTACGATCCTGTATACTATGTAACTCTGATGATTATGTTTATCCGTTGTATTCTATTGTATATTATCTGGTGTATTTATTAATTACTGTTCTGCTGTTATCTGTTTATGTGTTATATTCCAAAGATTACCCTTGCCACCGTCGAACGGGGTTTGGGGTCGTCACAGATCCAATTCATAGACATGTCAAAAATAACTTTTAAATATTCGTATCAAAAAATAACATAGATTATATTCGTATCAAAAAATAACGTAGATTCACAAAGAATGGATCTAAGAAAATTGAGGAAAGCTTGTTAATGTTGAATCAGCGTTCTTTGAATACGTATGAATCGTCGTTGATGAAGAAAAGGCTAATTTAATCTGAGTTAGAGCAGCATCTCATCGTCGCCATTGTTTTAGGTAAATAAAACAATGGGTATTTGGTCTTATTTATAGCCATTAGCCGACAAATCTGGCAAAGAAATCAGTCCACGTTCGAAAATAGGGATTTGCCCAGAGTCGTATGGGGGTCGACGCCCCTGTTGTATCGACCCAGGAGTCGACACCTCCTTGATAGGGTCGATCCATGGGTCGACACCCACAGCGGGAATTTTCCCGCCCTCCCTCTGTTGCGTGAATTTGAATTTTTTTGAATTTCTGGGAAGGTTTATTTATATATAATTAGCTTATATATGCATAAACTTCAAACCTTAATAACTTTTTCATACGATGTCCGTTTTATGCAAACTCGGAGTCTATCTTAAGCAGAATTCTGAGTCGAATGCAATGGCACAGTCCATTTTACTTAATCTTGAATATTTAATTAAGTATTCTATAGTTTATCATCTTAATGTGTTATAAAATTATGAGATGTTACATATAGTTAATCTACAAATAATCCATCGATTAACTTCTAATAGTTGATAATCAAGTCCATATATTTATATTAATTTCATAATACCAAATTTAACCAGCTTAAATAAATTTAATCAGTAATATATTTATCAATATTACTAATAGATTTTAAAGAACCATGATTGAATATGTATATGACTATTTGTGCTAATAAAAATGGTAAAATTAAATTGTTTTATTCAACTACTATATGTAAATCCCATAAAACAACAATAAAAAATTTTAATTTAAGACAAATTAATGCCATTAATCAAAAGTTTCACGTATCTTCCCATAGTAATCTAGAGTTAAGGGTTATTTTTAGTTAATCCAAATAATTGGGGTTCTCTTCCCATATTGCTCCTATTTACCTATTAACCTGTTTAGCCGGTTTCATGTGTCTTCCCATATTGACACCATTAATCCGACGTTTCACGTGTCATCCCATATTAATTCGAAATTTCACATGTATTCGGGAAAGTTAAAAGCTTGAAATGGCTAAACTGGTTAATAGGTAAATGAGATCAATATGGGAAGGGAACTCGCTAATACTTGGTATTAACTGAAAATAACCCAAACTCTGGATAAATATGGAAAGACACTTGAAACTTCAGATTAATGGTGTCAATTTGTCCTTTAATTTATATTTGTTTATCATTTAATAGTTAATACTTGTATCTAAAATGTTAAAATATATGTATTATGAATTGCATTGTAAAATTATACATTTAACTTAAAATACCTATAATTAGAATTACCATAATTATTTACAATATGAAAATATGAAAATTTCAGTCACTAATGACAATATTAAACTTTCAATAATATACATCATACCTATATCAATAAAATATGACAAAAATTTATTTTCATTAGACTAAAACACACTATGTCACATGTCATATAATATAACACAAACAATAAGGAACTTTTACTAAATACACTCTTAAAGTTTCGTAATACATAATTTTTCTTTCTTATAAACATGTCTAAGAAACGCTATTACTTTTAGTTCTTGCCAATCTATAAATAATAGCAATAAAAACAGAAATTATTTTCCCGTCCGCCAAAAAAGTTGCACTTTAGCAAGGAAAATTCAAAAAAAAATGTTTATAGAGAGATGAGATCAATTACAAATTTATCTTTTGAGATAAAATAAAGAATAATAAAAAATTAGAAAATGCTTTGCCAAAAAAATTAGAAAAAATATCCATAAATTCGTCATGCATTACACAATTATTTTTTTTACAACAAAAACCTTAATTTTGAAATTTCTACAATCTTTTACCAAACTACTTCGATTTGGTTCTAATATTTTATATGACTTCACATAAGAGTTAATCAAGAATATTAAAACTATAATTAAACGTGATAAACTACTAATGGTTGACGTGTCAATATAAATCATAAAAATGAAAAAAAATCAATATTTACACAGTATTCATATTAACAAAAAGTGGTATAGAATTCATTTAGATACACAAATATATTGGTCACATAACATAATTATATATTTATGTAATGATTGTAAATTTAATTTAAGAATCATTTATATTGATACATTGATGCATTACGTTGTAAAAATTTTATTTTAACTAAAGTGCCTACATTCTGAAATTTCCAAGGTTGCTTACAATACTCACCTCAATGTCACATAATTTTGTACATTTACGTCAATATATTTTAAACTAAGCATGTAATCCTATTTTCAATTTATTAGAATAAATTTTATTGATAAATATTAACTAATTCATCTAATAAAACCTTAAATGTGATGATTTCAATTTGTATGTCACATATACATTAAAAAACACAGTTAAAAAGATTTTTCTTTTAAATATAAAGATACATCATTCAAATACCATAAATATTTTACATGAATAACATTAAAAAAATTATTTTATTATTCATTTATCTCAATAAATATATCTGCATTGTTGATTTTTGTTTTTAACTTTATAAAATACATATTTTGACATTTCTATAGTTATGTGCAATTTCATCGACTATTTCCCAATTTTTCATATTTAGATCCATGTATTTAAATTGCTTACAAAAATCTCAAAATTAAATTATTATAATAATATATATGTTAGTTTATATATATATATACACATGTACTAATAAAAACAACAACAGACATACATATATTTATGTACATAAATAATAATAACAAGGTTCATTTGTATATTAATTGTAACAACCTGGAAAATCAGAACCAATTTAAAAAAATTATTTCAAGTAATTTTGGCAAAAAATGCATCAAAATTTAAAAATTCCATTTTTAAATAATAATAAAGCCCTTAAAAATAGCCATTTTGCAAACGACCTCCATTTTCAATGAAACCACTTTGGTTGGATACGGAATGACAATTTATTGCTAGATTTATAATTCCATAATTTTTGGTGTTGATATGTGAGCGTAGCAAAGGAAAATGCGTTTGGTAATCTTAGTTTGAATCTCCAAATTCGATGAAATTAATATTTTTGGGACCGTATCGTCCAAACATAGCTAGAATTATTTTTCGGGAATTTTTGGAATCAGTATGTGGCACCGGCAAATGAAAATGTACGTTCAAATCTAATATTGAATGTTTTATATTTTAATTTGAGGAATAACTGACTGAAACAGTCGAATGGCTTATGAAACATATTCCATTGTGTCCGGATTGGGGATATTTAGCTAGGGCGACAATCATTGGGTTTGATTTGGAGTTCGGATAAAGAAACGGGAATTTCAGAATTAAAGAGATTAAAAATAATTTAAATACATACATGGCCAATCAAAATTCTCCATTCATTATCTCGCTTCAGGAAAAAAAACCGACACCCTCTCGATGAATGACGGCTACCTATTCCAAACTTCTCTCCTCCTTAACTCCCAAACTGCTCAACGAAATCAAACGATCCTATTGAGGATTTTTTAGATCTCCTCCTCTTTAAATCCATACCGGTTTTGCCCTTTATCATTGTGTATTTCTTGAGATCCACCCAACGAAGTCCAGCCCTTGGGACCGCCGCCGTGCCTCCGATCCGACACCGAGTTGGACCCCTCCACCGTCGATCAGAGCGCCTCTCCAAGCACTACAACGTGGTGCTATTCGATCTTGGCTAAGCTACACGGATTTGGATAAAACTACTAACCTAGTTTTGAACCAAAAACTGAGGTATATGGCTGTTTTAATTTTTAGGATTATAACGCTTTAAAGCGTTGCAAAGTTCGATTTATTAATAAAACATCATATCTTTTTCGTATGCTGTCGAAATCCAGTGAAATAAGAGACATCGGACTCGCGACATCGTACACTACATTCTCGAAGAGACTAGAACGCATTTTGAACTCTCTACAAAACTAGAAGGAGTGGAACCCAATATGAGATTTCTAAATTTGAATTGGAATGTAAAAGCGATGTATAAATTATACACGCGTTGTATACCTCATATATGGGCGTTGTATAAATTATATAAGCGATGTATAAATTATACATACGTTGTATAAATCATATATGCGTTGAATGAGATTGAAATGGAATTAATTACGTTTATATATATGTATATGTATGTATATGTATATGTATGTATATGTATATGTATGTATATGTATATGTATGTATATGTATATGTATACTCCCCTCGTCTACAGAACATAGACGATATAAATATTGTGTGATAATTGCGTTGTGGAAATTGATTGTGGTTGTGAATGATTGATTGTGGTTGCAACAAAAATGGTTGTGTTTGTGGTAAATTCATCGTGTTGTGAAAATGAATTGTATTGTGGAAATTATGGAAATGAAACCATTGTATTGCTGCAAGGCCTAGGATAGCAGAGGTGTCGTGCTGGACACGATGCCGGTGTTAAATACCCTGCCGTTGTAATGCCGAAATTTTCTGAAATAATCATGTGTTTGTATAAATTGTTTGAACAATAAAAATCATATTTTTATTGTATGTATGAAGTATATAAAATATTCGTGTTTAAAATAAATTATCTGAACGATAAAAATCACATTTTTATTGTATGTATGAAGTGCTAAAAATATTCATGTTTGAACTAAAAATCACATTTTTGTTGTATATATGAAGCGCTAAAAAATATTCAAGTTTGAAATAAAGTGTTTGAACGATAAAAATATTATTTTTTATCACATATATGAAGTGTTAAAAATAACCACGGGTTGAAATAAATGTTTGTTCATTAGAAATATTATTTTTAACATGTATAGGAAGTGTTAAAAATAACCACGGGTTGAAACAAATGTTTGTTCATTAGAAATATTATTTTTAACATGTACAGGAAGTTTTAAAACTAACCACGGGTTGAAATAAATGTTTGTTCATTAGAAATATTATTTTTAACATGTATAGGAAGTGATAAAAATAACCACGGGTTGAAATAAATGTTTGTTCATTAGAAATATTATTTTTAACATGTATAGGATGTGTTAAAAATAACCACAGGTTGAAATAAATGTTTATTCATTAGAAATGTTATTTTTAACATGTATAGGAAGTGTTAAAAATAACCATGGGTCGAAATAAATGTTTGTTCATTAGAAATATTATTTTTAACATGTATAGGAAGTGTTAAAAATAACCACGGATTGAAATAAATGGTTGTTCATTAGAAATATTATTTTTAACATGTATAGGAAGTGTTAAAAATAACCACGGGTTGAAATAAATGTTTGTTCATCAGAAATATTATTTTTAACATGTATAGGAAGTGTTAAAAATAACCACGGGTTGAAATAAATGTTTTTTCATTAGAAATATTATTTTTAACATATATAGGAAGTGTTAAAAATAACAACGGGTTGAAATAAATGTTTGTTCATTAGAAATATTATTTTTAACATGTATAGGAAGTGTTAAAAATAACCATGTTTGGAAATAATTATTTGTTCACTAAAAATGTTATTTTTATCTTGGATATGCATATATATACATATGTTGAACAGGAAAATGGATTGGTTGTTGAGTAAAGAATTTATTTGCATGCCCGACAAATAGGTAAACCTTAATGAGTTGGCTGCACAATTTTATTTATTATATAAACTCCTGTTAATTCCATTGGATGTGGTGTGCTTGATGTTCTGTGTGAGATTAAGCATCGCCATAGGACAACAACAATTAATTTTGAACTACACTACATGGCATACTTCATGAAGATAGCATACTTTGTCATATACCACATAAGCATTTGGAGCTTATGTGACGAGGTTGGAATTACCGTACAAGCGAGATGCTTATATGGCGATCACTATATTACTAATTGAACGGATTATGGACTAAATAAAATATAACGGTAAATTGCCAGATTAAATAAAAACCCATACGGGTCTGGAGTTGACAATAAACACGTCTCTCTAGTTATTAGATACGACACATAGATTATTTATTTTCCAACACTGGACAAGGTGATGAGAATTTATTCTCTAGAGTTATGATTTTTACACACTCCATTGGGCATCGAATAGGTCACTAAAAATTGTGTATGCTTATTCTGGATTTATTGGGTGCCTAATACAGCACAATAAATTTCCAAACCCCTCTCCGTACAAAGGAGGCTATAGCGAATTTTTTTGAAATTCAAAGGCATTAGCCAAATTTTAAAAGTGAAAACGGTTTGGAAATTGTCGAATGAATTATATTTATATATATATATATAAATTAAAATAAAACGAATCGCGCAGCCGTAGTTCGCGTTTTTGAATCGTATGTTTAAACGATTATACCGAGAGATCCTACCATCAGATTTTCCCCCAAACTAGAACTGTTGGGTTTGCTTTGAAAAGATCTTTCCAACGATATAAAATTTGCTAAGATCCAATGATTAGATTTTGAGAAATGTGTAATTAAAATTTTAATAAAAACAGCGCTAGGGCTGCGTAATGACCTGAAGCGTCGTTTAATTAAAATGGGCTATTTTATATAAATAAGAATAGCGATAAATCATTATAAAATATTATAAATGATGTGAAATGGAAATAAACCGATTTTACTTGGTTTATTGGATATTCTGATGGTTATACGTATTTGACATGAAATTATTATATTGAATTGAAACGTGGATGTTAAATAATTTAACCATGAAAAGAATTGATTTGAATTCTGTGTATACATGAATTATTTGAAAAGACCAAGTTAATTATCATTTCAAATAATTGAAGGATGATTAGAAGTCGAAGGTATTGAAGACGGTGCAAGACCAATAATCTTCACATTGAATGGATGGTTACTGATGCCTTTGATTGGAGTTGCTGCCTTGAAAGGGTTACAGTGGTAGTTGTCCGGACGTATTTGTTGATTGTTCGGATGTGCAAGGGGCTCTCTCCTGTATTGGACATATGGGATGAGTAATAAGGTGCCTCCGGTTTCGTTCAGACCCAGAACGAACTAGTAAATGGATGTGTGTCTGACATTGGATTTTATTCTGTGCTGATTGATTTCTATTAAATATATATCTATTTGGTGGTGGAGAATTTTTTCTCTTGCTTAATACCCTTCTCTAAGATGTACGAGCTTAGAGGTTATATATCGATATACATCAGTCGCATAGCGTGGAATGTCAATGTGGCACGCTGAGATGCAAGTGAGCAAGGCTTTTGTTGAATAGCAGAGCCTTGTGGTTAATAATCAAAGCATGACTTTAAATAGCATAGATTTGTGTAGCGTTAATTCGCGAGCTTCACTCCCTGGTATGAACCAGAAACGGGATGAAGGATCCAGGGAGAATGTGCGTTTCTTTCTAGCTAGGAGCGGTGTCATGGTATGGAGCCTGTAACGACCCAGATTTTTAGTCGATTTATTTTAAATATTGAGTTGATAGTATAAATAAAATTTTATATTGAATTATCGATTAATAATCAAAATATGATTTATTTCGAATATATATGATCATTGTAACATGGAAATATGAAATTACTTGAATTCAAAAGTTAAAACCAAGCCGAAACAGTTCAGATAATTAATAGAAATTCTGTTTGAATTAAAATGATGATAATAATAATTAATTATCATGGAATTAATTGTTTTGAATTTAATTTATATCGATTTAAAATTAATATCTCCTCCATACGATCAAATGGAGCTTCGAATCTTGTTCCAGTGTGTTTGGAATAGTGTTTAAACCTTAGAAACATCAGTTGTTGTGTTTGATTGGAGTTCAGAACCCCAAAATATATTATTATAAAATTTAAACGGATAAGAACGAATCAAATCGCATTAATTAAAAAAATCTAGTCAAATTAATAACTTTTCCTAATCTAGTCAAATTAATAACTTATCCTATCACATGTCCTCAAGCTATCACTTAAAAATGTACTTTGTGCAGGATAATTCCTTAGCACTGAAGTATTCACTTCTATAAAATTGCGTCTATACCCCTATTATTTCCCTCTCCGTTTCTTACAATTGTTTATTATTTCTTCTTCTGTTCAACTTTAAATCCATGGAATCAAAATTGGATAGAATCAAATAAAGGTCGTTGCCTTATAAAAACAATATCGTGCTTCCCATTTTATTGTGTTGCTCCTCATCTTCAACTATTCAATTTCTTCCATAAAAGAAACAAAAGCAGTTGATTCCCTTGATTCGAAAATATAAATAAAATTCAATACCCAGATAAATTTGTCAATTCTAGATCCATTCTCTTCCTTTTCTCGAATTCTTGATTTATATGACCTTCATCTTTTGTGTGATGCTAATTGGGTCTGTTCGATTTTGAACCAGTGACAGTCAACTGTTTCGATTTTGAGGGTTTTCGACATCTTTGGGTGTCGATTGGTGAATTGGGTAGTAGGGTCGAAATCATGGAGAGAAGCATCGATTTGAGGGATCATGTATCTTCGGACCTGGAATAAGTTCGAATGGAAAAAAAAGGAGAAAAAAAAACCTAAGGTCGCGATACAGTTGGAGCATGCAAGTTGATAGTGATGGACTTCGGTAGGAGGAGACTTGAATGTGGAGTTCAATGGTTAATGGGTCTGTTAAACAGTGGAACATGAAGAGAGAGAGAACAATTTACTTATAGGTGTTGGATGGTTGTTTCAGGAACAATGGATGTAGACTGGAGGTGAAGGCAGGAGTCGATAAGTATGGAGTTTATTTATCTAGTCCTGCAGTGTTGGCAGTAGATGATTTAAGGAGTCGACATAGGGTAAATGGGAGGTTGTGGTGACTGAAAATTGAAACATGCAGTGTTGATTTGAGGAACAATAATGATTAGATGATTAAGGTAAATTTAAATAATTAATTTTGTTTAGTTAATAATGTTTAGTTATTTTTAAAATATGTTATACTAAGCAATGAATATAATTTTTGCTCAAAATATCAGATTAAAACGCCGTCAAGTTCATTGGGTTCATATGGACTAAAGTTTTGTGATGGCATCCATTCCGTAATTTTTGAAGTCAATAATTGGAATCAATTATGGATTTTAATTTAAATCGAGTATCCTTTCGATTTAAATTGAATCGGATCTGCAAATAAAATCACGGTGAGTAAATCTCACTCAAAATTTACAATTTAAATTTTACTTTAAATAGTTAAAAATATTTGTTGGTTGTTTGGATTCATTTAAATTATTTTGTTTGGCTATTATAAATATATTAGTTATATAGGCTTGGTGTATGTGGCATATATATATATATATATATATATATATATATATATATATATATATATATATAGGTGATTGGATAGTTCCCACAGTACCATTAGCGGATGCCCATAGTATCATTAGCGGATAACACTATATGCCCCACGCTATGATAGTGGATGGCCTTCTATACCACGGTAACCTGCCTCGAAGCAGGATGGATATTATTTATGTTGGCTAACGTCTGTGAATGTAGGAAAACAGGTTGGAGGGATCCAACTAGATTCCTCAAAAATATTATTATTTGTTTTCATATATATTACCATATATGATGTGTTTGAAAACCTATGATTAATAATTGGGTGTTTTTGAATGGTTAAATATCACTGGGTCTAAATGTTAATGTATAAAAAATATCATGAAAAGGATATTTCAAGATTTAAAATGGAAAATATATTTTTCAAAAATAGATTTTGAGTTTCGAATAAACTAAGAAATATTTACTTGTTCTGAATAATAAGAACAAGTAATGGAATTTATAAATGATGTTTATAAATTAAATAATACAGGAAATTCAAGTATAATTTATAAACGATGTTTATAAATTTAATCATATAGGAAATTGAGGTAAATTTATAAATGAAATGGAATGATTTTCATTGGATAACCAGGGAATTGAAATGAATCTATAAACAATGTTTATAAATAAAGTGGAAAATTTATCATTTGGTAATTTGAATATTTAAATTCAAATGTGAATGTAAAAATAGAAATGGAATCGTTTTAAAGAAGTAAACGATGAAATTTATTCTGATGCTCAGAATATAAATTAAACTAAAATAAATTTGTAAGGATTTATGATTTGAATTCGATTAGTTCGAATTTATTTAAATAAAATATGTCTAGAAAATATTAGGATTATATTAAATAGAAGTTAAAATTTAATATGAAAATAAATTCTATATTTAGATAGATAAGTTAAAATAAATAAAATATTACAAAATAAGATTTTGTTTTTAAATAGAATTCGAAATGGAACTTGTTTAAATATATAAAACAAGAAATTTATAAACGGTGTTTATAAATATAATGAATTAATTATCAAGAGATAATTTAAAATATTAAATTCAAGTGTGAATTTGAAAATAGATTTGAAATCTTTTTGAAAAGGAAACAACGTTTTTATTCTGCAATTTAGAATATAAAAGGGATTGGATTTCAAATGGAATTTGAAATGGAAAACATGTTTTAATATATATAACAAGGAAGTTGAATTTATAAATGGTGTTATAAATTTAGTGAAATAAATTATCATTTGATAACATAGGAATTAATTTAAATTCAAATATAAATTTAACAACGAATTGGAAATCGTTTTGAAAAAGGAACGACAGGTTTATTTCTGGAATTCAGAATATAAACTTAGATGAGATAAATCAGAAGGACTTATAATTTGAAATTCTATTATATCGAAATTTATGAATAATTTATTTATAAAGGAATTAAAATTTAATATAGAAGATTGAATTATAAATAAATTTATAACTGAGATATAAAATAATTGGCGATCAGGGATAATCAGAATTTTTTAACTTGAATTGGGAAAATTGGTCTAATATATATTAAAATATATTAGAACGAAGTTAGAATTTATATATAAATTAAGTTTAAAATGTTTATATATTAAATATAATTAAAACGAACTCACCGCAGCGCGGTAGTTCGTAAATTGGCTTTTCGAACTTCAATTGAGTATATAGAACTCAATCTAAGTTGGAATTCTTTGATACCAGAATCGTCAGGACTGGTTGAATAATAGTTTTCTAATGGAAGAGAAAAATCTAGATTTCGTCTTATAGATTTTGAGTTATGTCAAAATCAAATTTTCAGAAAAGCAGCGCCATAATCGTTTAAAAACTATAATGGTTTATTTGAATAAATATAAGGATTTTAAGTAAATAAAAATCCAAATTTCCATTAGAAAAATCCAGATTTGAGTTATAAAATAAATATAAACTCAAGTGAAGTAAGTTGATTGATTTTTGAGATAAAAATCAAATTTTTAATTATTAGATAGAATTAACAAATTTGAATTATAATTAGTTAATCGAGTTTTGATATGAAATTTGGCTTTGGAGAAGTGAATGTGATTTGAGAATCTATATTTGAAATCAAAAAGGAATCTTGAATTAAAAATGGAATTCAATTAGTTGTAAGAAAATTAAAATGGTATATGAACATGATATGTTCAAATAAAAGTGGAATGGGCAAAATAGCTAATTAAAGAATAAATTAGCGAATTGAGTTAAATTATTCGGATTGAGTTGGAATCACTTGGAAATAGACATATATGGGTTAAACAGGTATGGAATAAAGTGCTTGAAGATTATAATTCGTGTGCCCGACAAAAAGGTACACATTTAAATTCCATATGAGTTTTTATGCGCCGAATCGGCAAGCTGCTTGTCTTTTTGATTTTCTTTCTGAATTGAAAGGGCCTAGAGAGGCGAATTGGAGTTTGAACTATTGACCGGTACAAAGGAAATACTGGCGAAATTTTCTGAAAATTTAAGGAGTTAGAATATTTTTAAGAAAATGGATAATTAGAAATAATTATACTGATATATATAGAACTCGATAAGGAAACGAACTTAAAATGGAATATTATAAAAAAAAATGAAATCAATAATATGGTAATAGAAAGAGAAATGTATATATATTTTAAAAATGAATAATTGGTTTTTATGGTATTGATGATTTGAGATAAGTGGTCTTGTCTGTTTTGAAGTTAAACATGTTATTCAGTCAAGGTCTGAGAGGTAGTTATCCCCCAACTTGATTGATTTCATTATTAACTGATAAATAGCAAGATTTAGTCTCGAAGATAGATGTTTAAAGAGTTTAGCTGAATACAGTATTTTGGGTTGTTGTAACGATGTTTTACACAACATTTGTTTTAACCAAGTAAGTGAAATTTTGAAAATATGATAAATAAATGTTTCCTGAGTATAAAAATAACTGAGTTCGGGAAAGAGATAAGTAATTGGAATATTTTCCAACTATAAATAGAAGATATTTTCTAAGTATAGAAAATAAAAGAAAGCGAGATATGGAAATGTTTTCCAAATTATGTCAGAGGCCAAGATGATTATCGAAAATATCGTGTTAACGAGTATTGATAAGGAAATGGAGAAGTGATTTAAATTAATGAAATATTCATTAAGGGGCCCAGTGATTTGTTTGTTGCTTTGGATGTTTGTTTGTTTTTCTTCGATAGTTAAATAACCGACTATCGAAGTATTTGCCAATATCGTTGTCAATATGGAGGGACCGGTTGGATTATTATTCAAGAACCACTCCGTATTGGCAGTAGCGTTGCGAATCAGATTATACGAAGATAATCGAAGAGGGAGTAAAGTGCAAGGGCTTTTTCCATTTATGGAAATTGTGCCTTCGCCGTTCAATCCCAGAACGAACGTATATGGACGAATGTCCGACAGAGTATTTCCAATGATCACATACGTTGGTCTGTTTAAATATATGTGATGGCGGAGAATTTATTCTCTTAGCATAATGTCCAGATTATATTTATGCAAATCAATTAGTGATTAACGGATCTGACCATATGGCATTCGAAGTGATTGTGTTATCAATGAATGATAAGTGATCGTAGCCTCAGGCCTCAACAACCGGGAAATGAAAAAAATCAGGCAGGCAGCATAGCTAAGTGGGTAACTCCCAATTAGGGTGTATTATCACCTATCTAGAGAAATTCATTTCATTCTTTATTATATTCGATGCTGTCCCATTCGGGAAAACGGTTGTTGATCCCAACCATTGGTGATATACATTCGATACACTCAGGAGAAATGAGTGGTCAGTCATGTGTGGTCGGGTTACAAGATGTTCTTGTTGAACCCAGTGTATTATCCTCTAGAGATACACTATCGGAAGGTGGTTCCATACCTTGTCATAGTTGGAAATTCATTGCCCAATAAGTGCTCGCGGTTTTGATTGTATATTTTGTATGTGGAGCGTGAGACGAAAGCATTCCACTAGATTTCTATTTATTTGATTTATACACTATTATAATATCAAAGGAGTTTTGATATGAATATTATCGTTTTCTTTCAAAAGGATTTGAAAGTTATATCAAGTGTTTTGGATTCTCATAAGGAAAAGCCAGTTCCGTGTTATACGGTGTGGTCTTATGAGATATCATTTATTTTCTCAAACTGTTTTAAAAAAATTTACTCGTACCAGTCCCATGACTGACCCAGAGTTTATTTTTCTTTGTTTTCCCTAAACTCTTGGGTGTCCATATTTGTACGGGCAATCAAGTAGTTCAGGTATTTACAGATGTACCTAAAGAAGCTTGGAGCAGGAGGATTCAGCATTATTTAGTTATTGTTTTTCCGATGTGTTGTAAGTGTTGTACTCTGATAATTGTATGTAATACAGTTAAAATTTTGTATTTCAAAAGTTATGATATATTATATTTTGTTCCGTTGCGATGTGAGATTCTATGTTGTTATTTTTGTTGCTCTTCTACCTTTTTCTTCTAAAAAAATGATTCGTATTTCTGTGATATTTGGGTTGGATGCGTGGTGTATTCAGTCAACTCAGATGGTATGGATGTACGGTTCGTTACAGTGGTATCAGAGCTTAGGTTGAGCGAACACCTAGACTGTGTTGGAGTTGTGCTCATTAGAGATAGGGTCAGTAGTACCCTAGAATGAGTTGAGTGTGTGTATATATATATATATATATATATATATATATATATATACACGAGAGAGCGTATTTGTTAATTGATATAAAAATTATTTTATATTGTGCTCATTAGAAAATGCACTACTACAAAACAGGTCAAGCTTATTTGCGACTGTTTTACAACCACTGTAACAACCCGCAAATTCTGAACCAATTTAAAATTTTTATTTTAGAAAATTTTAATGAAATTTGAGGTTATAATGTAATTTATTATTAATAATAATGGCTAGAATTTATTTTACTCGAAGTTAGAACGAATAAATTTAATTTTAAATATAAATGGAATTAGAAATAACGCGGTAGTTTGAAAAGTCAAACTTGAACTTTGACTGACTTTACAGGTTGCAAAATTTAACGGATTTTAGTGAAACCAAAAATATTAGAATCTATTTAAAAATATCTTTCTAACGAATCTGAAAAATCGAAATTTCATAACGGAAATCAAAAGTTATGGCCAATTCAATATCTAGAAAGGTCGCTATGAAATTTATAAGGGCCAAAATGCTACTTTTTGCATACGAAGGAATTTCGACTCGAAACCACTTCCATTGAGTTCGGAATGACGTTTCAGCATTGAAAAACAGTAAACACTTATATATTTTGAGTTTCGAAAATTATTTGTTTAAAAATGTATTTTTAATATTAAATATATTGGCCTTGAAAATAGTCATTTTTCAAACGACCTCCGTTTTTGACGAAACCACTTTTGTTGGAACCGGAATGTCAAATTATTGCTAGGTTTCAATTTTCAGAATTTTTCGAATTAATATGTGAGCGTGGCGAAAAAAATGTGTTTTGACTATTTACTGTTAAATTTGAACGCCTTAAAAATAGCCGTTTTTCAAACAGTCTCAGAATTCGACGAAAATAATTTTGTTGGATTCGTATCGTCATAAGAAAGCTAAAAATATTTTTTTTTAGAATTTTTAGAGGTCGTATGTTGCCCCGGCATATTTAAATGTACGGTAGGAATTAAATAATTAATTTAATATTGTATTTTCAATTAAAACCGAAAAAAAACGTGTAGACATCATAATTGGACCTTGGGACATAGCCCATCGCGTTCAGAAGGCCTCAAAACCTTAAGAACGACAGTAAGCAGGCCCAAATCCGAGAAAGTCCAAAAATCCACTTTATTTCACGAAATTCGGAATTAAACATTAAAATAATATTAAAAAATCCGAAAACCCTAATGGAGGCCAGCCGCCGCCCAGTTTTTCTATGGCTGAAATTGTCCGATTTTCAAAAACTTAGATCTCTCAATCCGTTCGACGAAAATTGACGTATGACCTACCAAATCGAAGAGAATTCAGAGGGCTACAAATCTATATGGTTAAGATCGGATTTTGGTGCACGGATTTTGCGAATTTTGGCTGAGAAGTTGCTGCGTTTTTGGTGGATTTTGAGGTGATTGGGGAGGCCGAGCTTCAAGGGGTTGGTGGTGTAGGTTGCTCTCGGCATGGCGGTCGCGGTGGTGGTGTTGGATCGGATGCTAGATGGCCAGAGGGGGGTGCGACTAGAAGCTTTGGAAGGGGAGCATGGGTTTCGGCCGAAGTGTTTAAACGTGGGAGAAGAAGGTCCGAATTCTTTTTTTTTATTTATTTTAATATTTAATTTGTCCGATCTTTAAAAATTCATAACTCTCTCATACGAGTTCCGTTTGACAAACCGTAAATTGCGTTGGAATCACAAAATTAAGAGCTTCGCGATGGCGCAGACTGCAGCTGAAACGGAGACAGTCAAATCTTGGCCAAAATTCAATGTGAGAATTCAAATTTTATTATTTAAATAATTATTAATTAATTTTCTCGTGATAAAAATTATTGTATTATTGCGTTGATTCAGATCTGAAATGTTTGGGTTGGATAGATGATTGATTGTTGCTTGTGGTATGATTTGTTGTTTGTGACATGTTAGATCCGCATTGAAATTGCTATATTATTGAATTCTATTTGGGATTAGAAAATTAAATCTAAATTTAGATTTAAATCATATATTTGTATTGAAAATAAAAAGATGAAAATTTTACGATGTAAATAAAAAGATAATATTTTTTTTTTGTATTGAAAGAAGAAAAAGATCATATTTTTTAAATGGAAATAAAAAGATAAATTTTTACGGTGTAAATAGAAAGGTGATAAATTTTTACATTGTAAAATATTAAAAGGTGATATTTTACGATTAAATATTAAAAGACGATGTTTTAACATTAAAATATAAAAGTTGATATTTTTGCACCGTAAAATATAAAGGTTGATATTTTTACATTATAAAAATAAAAAGTTGATAGCTTTACATTGTAAACATAAAAGTGAATATTTTTACATTGTAAGTAAAAGAATGAAATTTTATGAGGTAAAATAAATTACATTTTTATTATGTAATTTATGAATGAATTTACACCGTATGAAATAAAATACATTTTATTATGTAATTTATGAATGAATTTACTCCGCATGAATGAAATTTCATTTATTTTGTAATGTATATGAAATGAATGTATGAACTTGCATTGTAAATTAAAAATTACATTTTTATAGGTAATTAAAATGTGAATTTACACTGTATGATAAAAATTACATTTTTAGATGTAATTTAGATATGAATTTATGTCGTATGTTAGAAATTACATTTTTCTATGTAATTAAAAAAATGAATTTCCATCGCATGATGAAAATTACATTTTTCTATGTAACTTAAAATTGAATTTGTACCGCATGATAAGAATTACATTTTCCTATGTAATTTAGATGTGAATTAGAACGGTAAAATAAAAATGACTTTTTTTTTCTCTATTTAATTTATATATGAGTTATATTGGTAAGATAAAAATTATATTTTTCAATGTAATTAGAATATGAATTCGTATTGCATTATAACAATTACATTCAATTACATTTCTTTATGTAGTTGGGACATGAATTTACAATGTGAAATAAAAATTACATTTTTATATGTAATTAGAAATGGGATTTGCAAATAAAATTAAAACTTACATTTTTATATGTAATTTAGGATGATATATACAATGTAAAATAAAGTTTACATTTTTATATGTAGTAAGAAATTGAAAATTCGCATTGATATTAAAATAACACTTTTGTAAAGATATTGCATTAGAATAAAAAGATAATTTTTGTCGCTTTTTCTTTTAGAATTAAAAACATATTTTGTCATCTTTTCTTTTTAACATGAAAAGGGTCATTTTTGTCGCTTCTTCTTTTTAACATTAAAAGAACATTTTTATGTCATGTTTCTTTTTAGCATTAAAAGAAGCATCTTTGTTGTTTTTTCCTTTTAGTAATAAAAAGAACATTTTGCTTTCGTTTCTTATGATAATATTTTATCATCATTTTGAATGCGGTAAAAATAGAATTGTTAATGTTGAATATTTTATCGTCATTTTGAATGCGGTAAAAATAGAATTGTTAATGTTGAATATTTTATTGTCATTTTGAATGCGGTAAAAATAGAATTGTTAATGTTGAATATTTTATCGTCGTTTTGAATGCGGTAAAAATAGAATTGTTAATGTTGAATATTTTATTGTCATTTTGAATGCAGTAAAAATAGAATTGTTAATGTTGAATATTTTATCGTCATTTTGAATGCGGTGAAAATAGAATGGTTAATGTTGTCATTTTTATCGACATTTTTGGTGCGATAAAAATAGACAATGTTAGTGATTCATTTTTATTGACATTTTTGGTGCGAAAAAAATAGACAATGTTAGTGATTCATTTTTATCATCATTTTAGATGCGATAAAAAGAATATATTTTTGTGTTACATTTTATTGTCTTTCTAGAGACAATAAAAAGAATAAAATTAAAGAATTACAATTTTATGTAAAATTGCTTTCATTGAAAAGAATAAATATAGAAGACGAGATTTTTGCTGTTAATAATAAACAATGAAAAAGGGAACATTTACATTTTGATGTAAATAAACAATAAAAAGAAAAATTACATTCAAAATGTAAGTTAGAATAAAAAGGACATTTTGTTAAAAAAAAATGTAAATTACAATAAAAAGTATTGAAATAAAGATCACATTTTTATTGACCGTTTATAGGCAATAAAAGGAATATAAATAAAAGAGACATTTTTATCGTCGTGTTATATATTGTGTAATACACTTCCATAGACAAGTTACCCGACTTGTGTATGTGATTGGGACGATAATTTTCACACATCGCCCAAGTGCACAAATTAGTTTATCATTTGCTTGATTGGTTGAAAACCCCACACGGGTGTTGGGATGAAAATTTACATACACTAATCCCAATATTTAGTTGTATGTTGATCGTTAGATCGACAGACTATGATGAGCATTATTATTTAATTTTAACGCTTACACAGTGGAAATTACACTTTGGATGTAGTGGATGACTTGATGATTATACTGTTATTGTCATATATATGATGTGTGTGAAATCCTTATAATCCAAATTATATGGTAAATGTTTGAGTCGCATTTCGATTCAAGTGTTCTTTTAAATAAGACTATTTTTACTTTAGAAATCCTTTTTATATTAAGTGCATATATTTTTCGTAATATATTTTTAATCAACTATATGTTAAACAAAGAATATTTGTAAAAGATAAAGTTTGTAAAATAAAGAATACTTCTCATTTAGAATCTTTTATATAAAGAATATTTTTATGATTATTTTAAAATATGTTTTTAAAAGGGTTACTAGCGTTTGCAATTATATTTTGTGATATGAAATAAATTGAGATGTGAAGTGGGTTTACCGTGGACGATGTTTTAAACGACATCTATCCTTTAATCCAATTTGCATTGAAATTATTATTTGGAACTTATACATCTATTTTATAGATTTAAAAAGAAATTTTCTATAAATCAAGTTTTTCAATTAATATATTAAATAGGAATTAAGTGGAAATTCTATTGGTAACAATTGAGATGGGCTTCTGTAAAAGAAGACCGATATTATATATGGAATTTAAGAGGCTTTGCCGTTATTCCATTTATACTATTAGTCTGATACTGAAATTTATATCGATTATGTACTGATTGGATTTCCGTGGAATTCCATATTTTTAGAAATTGATTTATAGATTTTATTTTAAATATTTATCTTTGATAAAATTAATGAGAATCTTTTAAATTGAATATCTTATTAAAAAGAATATTCTGAGTTGGGATGTGACGAAATGTGTGATTTTCCAATATTTGTTTTTAATCCCAAATTACGCAAGTTATTCAGAAAGACCGGGTTTAACCCATTCTGAATAATCATCACGACGATCAAGAGTCGAAGACGAGGACAGTGATTGAAGACCGAAGGTTTTCACATCGTTGGGATGATGATGACTGGTATCTTGAATTGGGATTGGCCTTCCAAGGCAAGGTATTTGGTAATGATTGTCCAAACGCATTTGGAGATTGACGGACACTATGTTTCGCTCAGACCCAGAGCGGACTTGTAAATGGATTGCGTGTCTGACATTGTATTCTTTTCTACTGTATTTGTTGAACACTACTAATTATATATTTCTGTTTGGTGCTTAACACCCTTCTCGAAGACGTATGAGCTTAGAGGTTATATATATATTGGTAGATGATCAATGATATGGTAGAGTCTGACAATGTGGCATGCTAAGATGCAATTGATCAAGGCTTTGTTGAAAAGCAGGCCTTGTGGTTGATGATCAAAGCACAGTCTATTTAGGCATAGCTTTGTGTATATCGTGACTTCGCGAGCCTCACAGCCCGGTAGAGTCTAAAACGGGAGAAGGGAACGCAGGGAGTGCACACGTTTCTCTCTAGCTAGAGTGGTTCCAGGGACCTACCAGCGCTGGCATTTATTCATTGTGGTTGTTGGATTTTTCGAGGCCTCGGTTTATGCGGTCGCCACTGGCCGTATTATAGGTCCAAAAGGACCGGGGAGCGTGTGTTCAGGAAATGACAATCCATTAAGCGTTAACGTATGGACCGGCCCTGCAGGATCCAAGGGTTGGACAGAGTACCAATCCTGGGGCATTGCTAGAGTGTCTCGAATCGGTAAGGATCTCCTCCCTAGCCTTGACTCAGATGGAAACCCAAATTTCCAATACGACATCACGCAGTTTTGATTGTATACCTATATATGGCGACATAGTGGGATGGGGCACTCATGCCGTCTAGGATTAATACATTTACTTTGGATGTATTTCAAATTGGTTGCACACTATTATTATATAATACCGTGTTTATCGTATCAAGCATCTTTTGATCATTATAAGGTAAAACCCTATCCTCCGGTTTGCGTTGCATCGTGTGATGGGACTTGGGTCTTATAATGGTTTCATTTTTCTAAAAAGCATTACGTTATTTGACGATTTACTTTATTTATGCACTGGCAATCAAATGGAGTAAACCCGTTCCGCGTTAGCGGCGTGGTCCTGTGATTAGCCTACTATATAGATAAGTTAAGTATAGAATTCTCACACCAGTCCCACGACTGACCTGCAGTTTGTTTCACTTTGCAAACTCGGGTGCCCTCTTTCCACACGGGCAGTCGAGTAGCTTTTTGCAGATATAGTTAAGCAGGATCCTGGATTGAAGTCTGAAGCCGGGTCCAGAATATTGATGGCCTTCCGCTGAGATTAGTTCCGCTGCAATGTATTTAATTTAATTTAAATGTTTCTTCCGCTATATTATTTATCGATGTACTCTGATATATTTCGTACTCTGATGTAACATTTATTATTGATGTTATAAAGGTCTGTGTTTTTGTTCTGATGTGTTGTATGCCCAAAGTTAAAGTATTCGTAGATTTTCACCTTTTGGGTCAGACCTGCGTGGTTTATGGTAGATTCAAAGGGTGGGAATTTGCGGGTCTTTACAGTTGGTATCAGAGCTCTGGTTAGCTCAAATCTTTGGGGTACAACTCGTTAGAACTAAACAGAAGGCTCATCAGAGGTAGGATTAGTAATGTCCTATAAAATAGAATACTCATTAGAGATAGGATCAGCAGTATCCTAGAATGAGAGTAGTCATTAGAGATGGGGTTAGCAATGCCCTAGAATGAGTCAGAGTGAAGAATAATTCATAATTAGCGTACTTGTTATTATATATAGTTCGATTTTAGAAAATATGATTTTGTATATATAAAAGTTATATTTTTGAAAATTAAATCAACTAATTGATTGATGATTGTGTTCTGTGAATATGAATTCAACTATTAAATTATTAAACAATTAATTAATGAAAATTAATTAAATTAGTTAAATAAACAACTTTAGCTTCATTCCCTTTTCGAGGACGAAAAGATCTTAAGTGGGGGAGATTGTAACAACCCGCAAATTCTGAACCAATTTAAAAATTTTATTTTGGAAAATTTTAATGAATTTTGAGGTTATAATGTAATTTATTATTAATAATAATGGCTAGAATTTATTTTACTTGAAGTTAGAACGAATAAATTTAATTTTAAATATAAATGGAATTAGAAATAACGCGGTAGATTGAAAAGTCAAACTTGAACTTTGACTGACTTTACAGGTTGCAAAATTTAACGGATTTTAGTGAAACCAAAAATATTAGAATCTATTTAAAAATATCTTTCTAACGAATCTGAAAAATCGAAATTTCATAACGGAAATCAAATGTTATGGCCAATTCAATATCTAGAAAGGTCGCTATGAAATTTATAAGGGCCAAAATGCTACTTTTTGCATACGAAGGAATTTCGACTCGAAACCACTTCCATTGAGTTCGGAATGATGTTTCTGCACTGAAAAACAGTAAACACTTATATATTTTGAGTTTCGAAAATTATTTGTTTAAAAATGTATTTTTAATATTAAATATACTGGCCTTGAAAATAGTCATTTTTCAAACGACCTCCGTTTTCGACGAAACTACTTTTGTTGGAACCGGAATGTCAAATTATTGCTAGGTTTCAATTTTCAGAATTTTTCGAATTAACATGTGAGCGTGGCGAAATAAAATGTGTTTTGACTATTTAGTGTTAAATTTGAACGCCTTAAAAATAGCCATTTTTCAAACAGTCTCAGAATTCGATGAAAATAATTTTGTTGGACTCGTATCGTCATAAGAAAGCTAAAAATATTTTTTTTTAGAATTTTTAGAGGTCGTATGTTGCCCCGGCATATTTAAATGTACTGTAGGAATTAGATAATTAATTTAATATTGTATTTTCAATTAAAACCGAAAAAAAACGTATAGACATCAGAATTGGACCTTGGGACATAGCCCATCGTGTTCAGAAGGCCTCAAAACCTTAAGAACGACAGTAAGCAGGCCCAAATCCGAGAAAGTCCAAAAATCTACCTTATTTCACGAAATTCGGAATTAAACATTAAAATAATATTAAAAAATCCGAAAACCCTAATGGAGGCCAGCCGCCGCCCAGTTTTTCTATGGCTGAAATTGTCCGATTTTCAAACGCTTAGATCTCTCAATCCGTTCGACGAAAATTGACGTATGACCTACCAAATCGAAGAGAATTCAGAGGGCTACAAATCTATACGGTTAAGATCGGATTTTGGTGCACGGATTTTGCGAATTTTTGCTGAGAAGTTGCTGCGTTTTTGGTGGATTTCGAGGTGATTGGGGAGGCCGAGCTTCAAGGGGTTGGTGGTGTAGGTTGCTCTCGGCATGGGTGTCGCGGTGGTGGTGTTGGATCGGATGCTAGATGGCCAGAGGGGGTGCGACTAGAAGCTTTGGAAGGGGAGCATGGGTTTCGGCCGAAGTGTTTAAACGTGGGAGAAGAAGGCCCGAATTCTTTTTATTTATTTATTATTATTTTAATATTTAATTTGTCCAATCTTTAAAAATTCATAACTCTCTCATACGAGGTCCGTTTGACAAACCGTAAATTGCGTTGGAATCACAAAATTAAGATCTTCGCGATGGCGCATACCGCAGCTGAAACGGAGACAGTCAAATTTCGGCCAAAATTCAATGTGAGAATTCAAATTTTATTACTTAATTAATTATTAATTAATTTTCTCGTATTAAAAATTATTGTATTATTGTGTTGATTCAGATCTGAAATGTTTGGGTTGGATAGATGATTGATTGTTGCTTGTGGTATGATTTGTTGTTTGTGACATGTTAGATCCGCATTGAAATTGCTATATTATTGAATTCTATTTGGGATTAGAAAATTAAATCTAAATTTAGATTTAAATCATATATTTGTATTGAAAATAAAAAGATGAAAATTTTACGATGTAAATAAAAAGATAATATTTTTTTTGTATTGAAAGAAGAAAAAGATCATATTTTTTAAATGGAAATAAAAAGATAAATTTTTACGGTGTAAATAGAAAGGTGATAAATTTTTACGTTGTAAAATATTAAAAGGTGATATTTTACGATTAAATATTAAAAGACGATGTTTTTACATTAAAATATAAAAGTTGATATTTTTCCACCGTAAAATATAAAGGTTGATATTTTTACATTATAAAAATAAAAAGTTGATAGCTTTACAATGTAAACATAAAAGTGAATATTTTTACATTGTAAGTAAAAGAATGAAATTTTATGAGGTAAAATAAATTACATTTTTATTATGTAATTTATGAATGAATTTACACCGTATGAAATAAAATACATTTTATTATGTAATTTATGAATGAATTTACTCCGCATGAATGAAATTTCATTTATTTTGTAATGTATATGAAATGAATGTATGAACTTGCATTGTAAATTAAAAATTACATTTTTATAGGTAATTAAAATGTGAATTTACACTATATGATAAAAATTACATTTTTAGATGTAATTTAGATATGAATTTATGTCGTATGTTAGAAATTACATTTTTCTATGTAATTAAAAAAATGAATTTCCATCGCATAATGAAAATTACATTTTTCTATGTAACTTAAAATTGAATTTGTACCGCATGATAAGAATTACATTTTCCTATGTAATTTAGATGTGAATTAGAACGGTAAAATAAAAATGACTTTTTTTTTCTCTATGTAATTTATATATGAGTTATATTGGTAAGATAAAAATTACATTTTTCAATGTAATTAGAATATGAATTGGTATTGCATTATAACAATTACATTCAATTACATTTCTTTATGTAGTTGGGACATGAATTTACAATGTGAAATAAAAATTACATTTTTATATGTAATTAGAAATGGGATTTGCAAATAAAATTAAAACTTACATTTTTATATGTAATTTAGGATGATATATGCAATGTAAAATAAAGTTTACATTTTTATATGTAGTAAGAAATTGAAAATTCGCATTGATATTAAAATAACACTTTTGTAAAGATATTGCATTAGAATAAAAAGATAATTTTTGTCGCTTTTTCTTTTAGAATTAAAAACATATTTTGTCATCTTTTCTTTTTAACATGAAAAGGGTCATTTTTGTCGCTTCTTCTTTTTAACATTAAAAGAACATTTTTATGTCATGTTTCTTTTTAGCATTAAAAGAAGCATCTTTGTTGTTTTTTCCTTTTAGTAATAAAAAGAACATTTTGCTTTCGTTTCTTATGATAATATTTTATCGTCATTTTGAATGCGGTAAAAATAGAATTGTTAATGTTGAATATTTTATCGTCATTTTGAATGCGGTAAAAATAGAATTGTTAATGTTGAATATTTTATCGTCATTTTGAATGCGGTAAAAATAGAATTGTTAATGTTGAATATTTTATTGCCATTTTGAATGCGGTAAAAATAGAATTGTTAACGTTGAATATTTTATTGTCATTTTGAATGCGGTAAAAATAGAATTGTTAATGTTGAATATTTTATCGTTATTTTGAATGCGGTGAAAATAGAATGGTTAATGTTGTCATTTTTATCAACATTTTTGGTGCGATAAAAATAGACAATGTTAGTGATTCATTTTTATCGACATTTTTGGTGCGATAAAAATAGACAATGTTAGTGATCCATTTTTATTGACATTTTTGGTGCGATAAAAATAGACAATGTTAGTGATTCATTTTTATCATCATTTTAGATGCGATAAAAAGAATATATTTTTGTGTTACATTTTATTGTCTTTCTAGAGACAATAAAAAGAATAAAATTAAAGAATTACAATTTTATGTAAAATTGCTTTCATTGAAAAGAATAAATATAGAAGACGAGATTTTTGTTGTTAATAATAAACAATGAAAAAGGGAACATTTACATTTTGATGTAAATAAACAATAAAAAGAAAAATTACATTCAAAATGTAAGTTAGAATAAAAAGGACATTTTGTTAAAAAAAAATGTAAATTACAATAAAAAGTATTGAAATAAAGATCACATTTTTATTGACCTTTTATAGGCAATAAAAGGAATATAAATAAAAGAGACATTTTTATCGTCGTGTTATATATTGTGTAATACACTTCCATAGACAAGTTACCCGACTTGTGTATGTGATTGGGACGATAATTTTCACACATCGCCCAAGTGCACAAATTAGTTTATCATTTGCTTGATTGGTTGAAAACCCCACACGGGTGTTGGGATGAAAATTTACATACACTAATCCCAATATTTAGTTGTATGTTGATCGTTAGATCGACAGACTGTGATGAGCATTATTATTTAATTTTAACGCTTACACAGTGGAAATTACACTTTGGATGTAATGGATGACTTGATGATTATACTGTTATTGTCATATATATGATGTGTGTGAAATCCTTATAATCCAAATTATATGGTAAATGTTTGAGTCACATTTCGATTCAAGTGTTCTTTAAAATAAGACTATTTTTACATTAGAAATCCTTTGTATATTAAGTGCATATATTTTTCGTAATATATTTTTAATCAACTATATGTTAAACAAAGAATATTTGTAAAAGATAAAGATTTGTAAAATAAAGAATACTTCTCATTTAGAATCTTTTATATAAAGAATATTTTTATGATTATTTTAAAATATGTTTTTAAAAGGGTTACTAGCGTTTGCAATTATATTTTGTGATATGAAATAAATTGAGATGTGAAGTGGGTTTACCGTGGACGATGTTTTAAACAACATCTATCCTTTAATCCAATTTGCATTGAAATTATTATTTGGAACTTATAAATCTATTTTATAGATTTAAAAAGACATTTTCTATAAATCAAGTTTTTCAACTAATATATTAAATAGGAATTAAGTGGAAATTCTATTGGTAATAATTGAGATGGGCTTCTGTAAAAGAAGACCGATATTATATATGGAATTTAAGAGGCTTTGCCGTTATTCCATTTATACTATTAGTCTGATACAGAAATTTATATCGATTATGTACTGGTTGGATTTCTGTGGAATTCCATATTTTTAGAAATTGATTTATAGATTTTATTTTAAATATTTATCTTTGATAAAATTAATGAGAATCTTTTAAATTGAATATCTTATTAAAAAGAATATTCTGAGTTGGGATGTGACGAAATGTGTGATTTTCCAATATTTGTTTTTAATCCCAAATTACGCAAGTTATTCAGAAAGACCGGGTTTAACCCATTCTGAATAATCATCACGACGATCAAGAGTCGAAGACGAGGGCGGTGATTGAAGACCGAAGGTTTTCACATCGTTGGGATGATGATGACTAGTATCTTGAATTGGGATTGGCCTTCCAAGGCAAGGTATATGGTAATGATCGTCCAAACGCATTTGGAGATTGACGGACACGATGTTTCGCTCAGACCCAGAGCGGACTTGTAAATGGATTGCGTGTCTGATATTGTATTCTTTTCTACTGTATTTGTTGAACGCTAATAATTATATATTTCTGTTTGGTGTTTAACACCCTTCTCGAAGACGTATGAGCTTAGATGTTATATATATATATATTGGTAGATGATCAATGATATGGTAGAGTCTGACAATGTGGCATGCTAAGATGCAATTGATCAAGGCTTTGTTGAAAAGCAGGCCTTGTGGTTGATGATCAAAGCACAGTCTATTTAGGCATAGCTTTGTGTATATCGTGACTTCGCGAGCCTCACAGCCCGGTAGAGTCTAAAACTAGAGAAGGGAACGCAGGGAGTGCACACGTTTCTCTCTAGCTAGAGTGGTGCCAGGGACCTACCAGCGCTGGCATTTATTCATTGTGGTTGTTGGATTTTTCGAGGCCTCGGTTTATGCGGTCGCCACTGGCCGTATTATAGGTCCAAAAGGACCGGGGAGCGTGTGTTCAGGAATTGCCAATCCATTAAGCGTTAACGTATGGACCGGCCCTGCAGGATCCAAGGGTTGGACAGAGTACCAATCCTGGGGCATTGCTAGAGTGTCTCGAATCGGTAAGGATCTCCTCCCTAGCCTTGACTCGGATGGAAACCCAAATTTCCAATACGACATCACGCAGTTTTGATTGTATACCTATATATGGCGACATAGTGGGATGGGGCACTCATGCCGTCTAGGATTAATACATTTACTTTGGATGTATTTCAAATTGGTTGCACACTATTATTATATAATACCGTGTTTATCGTACCAAGCATCTTTTGATCATTATAAGGTAAAACCCTATCCTCCGGTTTGCGTTGCATCGTGTGATGGGACTTGGGTCTTATAATGGTTTCATTTTTCTAAAAAGCATTACGTTATTTGACGATTTACTTTATTTATGCACTGGCAATCAAATGGAGTAAACCCGTTCCGCGTTTGCGGCGTGGTCCTGTGATTAGCCTACTATATAGATAAGTTAAGTATAGAATTCTCACACCAGTCCCACGACTGACCTGTAGTTTGTTTCACTTTGCAAACTCGGGTGCCCTCTTTCCACACGGGCAGTCGAGTAGCTTTTTGCAGATATAGTTAAGCAGGATCCTGGATTGAAGTCTGAAGCCGGGTCCAGAATATTGATGGCCTTCCGCTGAGATTAGTTCCGCTGCAATGTATTTAATTTAATTTAAATGTTTCTTCCGCTGTATTATTTATCGATGTACTCTGATATATTTCGTACTCTGATGTAACATTTATTATTGATGTTATAAAGGTCTGTGTTTTTGTTCTGATGTGTTGTATGCCCAAAGTTAAAGTATTCGTAGATTTTCACCTTTTGGGTCAGACCTGCGTGGTTTATGGTAGATTCAAAGGGTGGGAATTTGCGGGTCTTTACCGTTGGTATCAGAGCTCTGGTTAGCTCAAATCTTTGGGGTACAACTCGTTAGAACTAAACAGAAGGCTCATCAGAGGTAGGATTAGTAATGTCCTATAAAATAGAATACTCATTAGAGATAGGATCAGCAGTATCCTAGAATGAGAGTACTCATTAGAGATGGGGTTAGCAATGCCCTAGAATGAGTCAGAGTGAAGAATAATTCATAATTAGCGTACTTGTTATTATATATAGTTCGATTTTAGAAAATATGATTTTGTATATATAAAAGTTATATTTTTGAAAATTTAATCAACTAATTGATTGATGATTGTGTTCTGTGAATATGAATTCAACTATTAAATTATTAAACAATTAATTAATGAAAATTAATTAAATTAGTTAAATAAACAACTTTAGCTTCATTCCCTTTTCGAGGACGAAAAGATCTTAAGTGGGGGAGATTGTAACAACCCGCAAATTCTGAACCAATTTAAAAAATTTATTTTGGAAAATTTTAATGAATTTTGAGGTTATAATGTAATTTATTATTAATAATAATGGCTAGAATTTATTTTACTTGAAGTTAGAACGAATAAATTTAATTTTAAATATAAATGGAATTAGAAATAACGCGGTAGATTGAAAAGTCAAACTTGAACTTTGACTGACTTTACAGGTTGCAAAATTTAACGGATTTTAGTGAAACCAAAAATATTAGAATCTATTTAAAAATATCTTTCTAACGAATCTGAAAAATCGAAATTTCATAACGGAAATCAAATGTTATGGCCAATTCAATATCTAGAAAGGTCGCTATGAAATTTATAAGGGTCAAAATGCTACTTTTTGCATACGAAGGAATTTCGACTCGAAACCACTTCCATTGAGTTCGGAATGATGTTTCTGCATTGAAAAACAGTAAACACTTATATATTTTGAGTTTCGAAAATTATTTGTTTAAAAATGTATTTTTAATATTAAATATATTGGCCTTGAAAATAGTCATTTTTCAAACGACCTCCGTTTTCGACGAAACTACTTTTGTTGGAACCGGAATGTCAAATTATTGCTAGGTTTCAATTTTCAGAATTTTTCGAATTAATATGTGAGCGTGGCGAAATAAAATGTGTTTTGACTATTTAGTGTTAAATTTGAACGCCTTAAAAATAGCCATTTTTCAAACAGTCTCAGAATTCGACGAAAATAATTTTGTTGGATTCGTATCGTCATAAGAAAGCTAAAAATATTTTTTTTTTAGAATTTTTAGAGGTCGTAAGTTGCCCCGACATATTTAAATGTACTGTAGGAATTAAATAATTAATTTAATATTGTATTTTCAATTAAAACCCAAAAAAACGTATAGACATCAGAATTGGACCTTGGGACATAGCCCATCGTGTTCAGAAGGCCTCAAAACCCTTAAGAACGATAGTAAGCAGGCCCAAATCCGAGAAAGTCCAAAAATCTACCTTATTTCACGAAATTCGGAATTAAACATTAAAATAATATTAAAAAATCCGAAAACCCTAATGGAGGCCAGCCGCCGCCCAGTTTTTCTATGGCTGAAATTGTCCGATTTTCAAACGCTTAGATCTCTCAATCCGTTCGACGAAAATTGACGTATGACCTACCAAATCGAAGAGAATTCAGAGGGCTACAAATCTATACGGTTAAGATCGGATTTTGGTGCACGGATTTTGCAAATTTTGGCTGAGAAGTTGCTGCATTTTTGGTGGATTTCGAGGTGATTGGGGAGGCCGAGCTTCAAGGGGTTGGTGGTGTAGGTTGCTCTCGGCATGGCGGTCGCGGTGGTGGTGTTGGATCGGATGCTAGATGGCCAGAGGGGGTGCGACTAGAAGCTTTGGAAGGGGAGCATTGGTTTCGGCCGAAGTGTTTAAACGTGGGAGAAGAAGGTCCGAATTCTTTTTTATTTATTTATTATTATTTTAATATTTAATTTGTTCGATCTTTAAAAATTCATGACTCTCTCATACGAGGTCCGTTTGACAAACCGTAAATTGCGTTGGAATCACAAAATTAAGAGCTTCGCGATGGCGCAGACCGCAGCTGAAACGGAGACAGTCAAATTTCGGCCAAAATTCAATGTGAGAATTCAAATTTTATTACTTAATTAATTATTAATTAATTTTCTCGTATTAAAAATTATTGTATTATTGTGTTGATTCAGATCTGAAATGTTTGGGTTGGATAGATGATTGATTGTTGCTTGTGGTATGATTTGTTGTTTGTGACATGTTAGATCCGCATTGAAATTGCTATATTATTGAATTCTATTTGGGATTAGAAAATTAAATCTAAATTTAGATTTAAATCATATATTTGTATTGAAAATAAAAAGATGAAAATTTTACGATGTAAATAAAAAGATAATATTTTTTTTTGTATTGAAAGAAGAAAAAGATCATATTTTTTAAATGGAAATAAAAAGATAAATTTTTACGGTGTAAATAGAAAGGTGATAAATTTTTACGTTGTAAAATATTAAAAGGTGATATTTTACGATTAAATATTAAAAGACGATGTTTTTACATTAAAATATAAAAGTTGATATTTTTCCACCGTAAAATATAAAGGTTGATATTTTTACATTATAAAAATAAAAAGTTGATAGCTTTACATTGTAAACATAAAAGTGAATATTTTTACATTGTAAGTAAAAGAATGAAATTTTATGAGGTAAAATAAATTACATTTTTATTATGTAATTTATGAATGAATTTACACCGTATGAAATAAAATACATTTTATTATGTAATTTATGAATGAATTTACTCCGCATGAATGAAATTTCATTTATTTTGTAATGTATATGAAATGAATGTATGAACTTGCATTGTAAATTAAAAATTACATTTTTATAGGTAATTAAAATGTGAATTTACACTATATGATAAAAATTACATTTTTAGATGTAATTTAGATATGAATTTATGTCGTATGTTAGAAATTACATTTTTCTATGTAATTAAAAAAATGAATTTCCATCGCCTGATGAAAATTACATTTTTCTATGTAACTTAAAATTGAATTTGTACCGCATGATAAGAATTACATTTTCCTATGTAATTTAGATGTGAATTAGAACGGTAAAATAAAAATGATTTTTTTTCTCTATGTAATTTATATATGAGTTATATTGGTAAGATAAAAATTACATTTTTCAATGTAATTAGAATATGAATTGGTATTGCATTATAACAATTACATTTCTTTATGTAGTTGGGACATGAATTTACAATGTGAAATAAAAATTACATTTTTATATGTAATTAGAAATGGGATTTGCAAATAAAATTAAAACTTACATTTTTTATATGTAATTTAGGATGATATATGCAATGTAAAATAAAGTTTACATTTTTATATGTAGTAAGAAATTGAAAATTCGCATTGATATTAAAATAACACTTTTGTAAAGATATTGCATTAGAATAAAAAGATAATTTTTGTCGCTTTTTCTTTTAGAATTAAAAACATATTTTGTCATCTTTTCTTTTTAACATGAAAAGGGTCATTTTTGTCGCTTCTTCTTTTTAACATTAAAAGAACATTTTTATGCCATGTTTCTTTTTAGCATTAAAAGAAGCATCTTTGTTGTTTTTTCCTTTTAGTAATAAAAAGAACATTTTTCTTTCGTTTCTTATGATAATATTTTATCGTCATTTTGAATGCGGTAAAAATAGAATTGTTAATGTTGAATATTTTATCGTCATTTTGAATGCGGTAAAAATAGAATTGTTAATGTTGAATATTTTATTGTCATTTTGAATGCGGTAAAAATAGAATTGTTAATGTTGAATATTTTATCGTCATTTTGAATGCGGTAAAAATAGAATTGTTAACGTTGAATATTTTATTGTCATTTTGAATGCGGTAAAAATAGAATTGTAAATGTTGAATATTTTATCATCATTTTGAATGCGGTGAAAATAGAATGGTTAATGTTGTCATTTTTATCGACATTTTTGGTGCGATAAAAATAGACAATGTTAGTGATTCATTTTTATCGACATTTTTGTGCGATAAAAATAGACAATGTTAGTGATTCATTTTTATTGACATTTTTGGTGCGATAAAAATAGACAATGTTAGTGATTCATTTTTATCATCATTTTAGATGCGATAAAAAGAATATATTTTTGTGTTACATTTTATTGTCTTTCTAGAGACAATAAAAAGAATAAAATTAAAGAATTACAATTTTATGTAAAATTGCTTTCATTGAAAAGAATAAATATAGAAGACGAGATTTTTGCTGTTAATAATAAACAATGAAAAAGGGAACATTTACATTTTGATGTAAATAAACAATAAAAAGAAAAATTACATTCAAAATGTAAGTTAGAATAAAAAGGACATTTTGTTAAAAAAAAAATGTAAATTACAATAAAAAGTATTGAAATAAAGATCACATTTTTATTGACCGTTTATAGGCAATAAAAGGAATATAAATAAAAGAGACATTTTTATCGTCGTGTTATATATTGTGTAATACACTTCCATAGACAAGTTACCCGACTTGTGTATGTGATTGGGACGATAATTTTCACACATCGCCCAAGTGCACAAATTAGTTTATCATTTGCTTGATTGGTTGAAAACCCCACACGGGTGTTGGGATGAAAATTTACATACACTAATCCCAATATTTAGTTGTATGTTGATCGTTAGATCGACAGACTGTGATGAGCATTATTATTTAATTTTAACGCTTACACAGTGGAAATTACACTTTGGATGTAATGGATGACTTGATGATTATACTGTTATTGTCATATATATGATGTGTGTGAAATCCTTATAATCCAAATTATATGGTAAATGTTTGAGTCACATTTCGATTCAAGTGTTCTTTTAAATAAGACTATTTTTACATTAGAAATCCTTTGTATATTAAGTGCATATATTTTTCGTAATATATTTTTAATCAACTATATGTTAAACAAAGAATATTTGTAAAAGATAAAGATTTGTAAAATAAAGAATACTTCTCATTTAGAATCTTTTATATAAAGAATATTTTTATGATTATTTTAAAATATGTTTTTAAAAGGGTTACTAGCGTTTGCAATTATATTTTGTGATATGAAATAAATTGAGATGTGAAGTGGGTTTACCGTGGACGATGTTTTAAACGACATCTATCCTTTAATCCAATTTGCATTGAAATTATTATTTGGAACTTATAAATCTATTTTATAGATTTAAAAAGACATTTTCTATAAATCAAGTTTTTCAACTAATATATTAAATAGGAATTAAGTGGAAATTCTATTGGTAATAATTGAGATGGGCTTCTGTAAAAGAAGACCGATATTATATATGGAATTTAAGAGGCTTTGTCGTTATTCCATTTATACTATTAGTCTGATACAGAAAGTTATATCGATTATGTACTGATTGGATTTCTGTGGAATTCCATATTTTTAGAAATTGATTTATAGATTTTATTTTAAATATTTATCTTTGATAAAATTAATGAGAATCTTTTAAATTGAATATCTTATTAAAAAGAATATTCTGAGTTGGGATGTGACGAAATGTGTGATTTTCCAATATTTGTTTTTAATCCCAAATTACGCAAGTTATTCAGAAAGACCGGGTTTAACCCATTCTGAATAATCATCACGACGATCAAGAGTCGAAGACGAGGACGGTGATTGAAGACCGAAGGTTTTCACATCGTTGGGATGATGATGACTGGTATCTTGAATTGGGATTGGCCTTCCAAGGCAAGGTATTTGGTAATGATCGTCCAAATGCATTTGGAGATCGACGGACACAATGTTTCGCTCAGACCCAGAGCGGACTTGTAAATGGATTGCGTGTCTGACATTGTATTCTTTTCTACTGTATTTGTTGAACGCTACTAATTATATATTTCTGTTTGGTGTTTAACACCCTTCTCGAAGACGTATGAGCTTAGATGTTATATATATATATATTGGTAGATGATCAATGATATGGTAGAGTCTGACAATGTGGCATGCTAAGATGCAATTGATCAAGGCTTTGTTGAAAAGCAGGCCTTGTGGTTGATGATCAAAGCACAGTCTATTTAGGCATAGCTTTGTGTATATCGTGACTTCGTGAGCCTCACAGCCCGGTAGAGTCTAAAACGGGAGAAGGGAACGCAGGGAGTGCTTTTCTCTCTAGCTAGAGTGGTGCCAGGGACCTACCAGCGCTGGCATTTATTCATTGTGGTTGTTGGATTTTTCGAGGCCTCGGTTTATGCGGTCGCCACTGGCTGTATTATAGGTCCAAAAGGACCGGGGAGCGTGTGTTCAGGAATTGCCAATCCATTAAGCGTTAACGTATGGACCGGCCCTGCAGGATCCAAGGGTTGGACAGAGTACCAATCCTGGGGCATTGCTAGAGTGTCTCGAATCGGTAAGGATCTCCTCCCTAGCCTTGACTCAGATGGAAACCCAAATTTCCAATACGACATCACGCGGTTTTGATTGTATACCTATATATGGCGACATAGTGGGATGGGGCACTCATGCCGTCTAGGATTAATACATTTACTTTGGATGTATTTCAAATTGGTTGCACACTATTATTATATAATACCGTGTTTATCGTATCAAGCATCTTTTGATCATTATAAGGTAAAACTCTATCCTTCGGTTTGCGTTGCATTGTGTGATGGGACTTGGGTCTTATAATGGTTTCATTTTTCTAAAAAGCATTACGTTATTTGACGATTTACTTTATTTATGCACTGGCAATCAAATGGAGTAAACCCGTTCCGCGTTAGCGGCGTGGTCCTGTGATTAGCCTACTATATAGATAAGTTAAGTATAGAATTCTCACACCAGTGCCACGACTGATCTGTAGTTTGTTTCACTTTGCAAACTCGGGTGCCCTCTTTCCACATGGGCAGTCGAGTAGCTTTTTGCAGATATAGTTAAGCAGGATCCTGGATTGAAGTCTGAAGCCGGGTCCAGAATATTGATGGCCTTCCGCTGAAATTAGTTCCGCTGCAATGTATTTAATTTAATTTAAATGTTTCTTCCGCTGTATTATTTATCGATGTACTCTGATATATTTCGTACTCTGATGTAACATTTATTATTGATGTTATAAAGGTCTGTGTTTTTGTTCTGATGTGTTGTATGCCCAAAGTTAAAGTATTCGTAGATTTTCACCTTTTGGGTCAGACCTGCGTGGTTTATGGTAGATTCAAAGGGTGGGAATTTGCGGGTCTTTACAACCATCGCATATGCCACCATCGCAAAATGTGTAAACTTGTTGCGACAGTTTTAAAACCGTCGCAGTATACAGGTTCTTGCGACGGGTATTCTATAATAACATCATTGTAGTATAATTCATCGGCGACGGTTTGTTTTACACCAGTAGCAAGAGACCAATATTTAACTTCAAAACTTTGACCTTTTGCGACAGATTTTAAAATAACTGACGCTATAAGATTTGTATTTGCGACTGTGTTTTATCTACAACAGTAGCAAATAACTTCTGAATTCAAAAGGTCTAACGCAACCGCATTTCATCTCAGCCGTTATGATTATCAGCTGTCAATACAATTAAACATTATAAGCAATTCAAAAAATATATGAACACAAGAAATACATGCACAATTCAAAAAATCTTATATCAGTTGGAAAGAAAACACTAACACTGATAACCATACAACAGAAATAGTTTGCATGAGTCATAACCAGTCATATGCTAAGCTCCAACCAATACATGTAAATACTTACATAATTTTGACTACAAAAGAATATAATGGTTCATCCTACTTAAAACTTAAAATAGCACAATTCATCTTCCTGATTGTTGACTTGAATCAGCATCTGTCAAAAGAAACCAACATAGCATTATTTTGACTACAATTGAAAATATATCAAACAAAGAACCATAAATAGTGACATGAAAAGTACAAATAGTATCCAAGAAGTAATGTGAACTGATCGTATCCTTTTTGTAAACTGATGGGTTATATTTCTGCCATTAACATGAAAAGTACCGTAAATGGTTTACAGTTTTTCTCCTCTAGGTTGAGCAAAGCAGAAAGCTGATAAAGGAGAGAACATAAGTATATTAATAAGCATGTAAGATGATGCAATTAGCTTGAAAATGTACTATTACTATAAATAGAAGGGATAATTAGTTTGTACAACATAAACTGTCAATATTTTCAAGACATGTTGTAACACCCCGAGAATTCTATAACTGTGAAATTCATGAATTAAAGTATAATTAATCTGAAATCAAAGAACTAAGGGAAACGGGATATGCCATTGCGTTCGTCTCGGAAAAATACGCGAAATAGAGTCCGAGTTTTCGAAAAACGGAATCCGTATGAAGAAGATATGGCCTTCGGAAGTTTTGAATTAAATTTAAAATTCAAACAGAATAAAATAATTAAAAAATCGGGCCCAGTGGGCCAGGGCGGATAAACACCCGCCTAGGCCACCCAGGTCGACTGGGCTGTCGACCTGGGCTACCCATGTCGACAGGGCTGTCGACAGCCCTGTCGACAGGGGTGTCGACCTGGTCGAGCCCAGTCAACCTGGCTGGCCAGGTCTGTGTTTGGTCGAATTTCTGTGGTCTGCTTTGTCATTAGGGCTAGGTGGCGGGTTCTAATTGGTCTCTCTATCTAATGAATGGCTACGATCTAACCTAGCAACATCAATGGTCCTAATCAGTTCCTAACCTCTATATAAACAACCCTAGACTAAACCCTAATCTATTCATTCAAATTAAGAACATAGCCGCCATGTTGCTGAGGAACGACTAAGAGTAGCCGCCGACTAGAGAGAGAATTAGAAAGAAAGTTCTAAAGCCTAAAGCAATTCAAGCAACCTAAAGCCAATCAATTCAACAAAGGAATCATATCTCTTAATTAGAGAATTCGCCGCAACCATTGTAAGTAGAGTATTACTTTGGTATGAATAAACAACTGTATTGATTTGTATGCTTGAATTGGGATAATAAAGTAGTTCATATCTGTGAAAAATTATGTTATTCATTATAAAGAACTACATGCGGTAGTTCTATGCAAGTATACGTTTGGAATATTGCGCAAATTATGTAATCTATGTTGAAGCTACATGTATGTAGTTGATTGAAATTCATGCGAGTTTGGGGCTTTGTTATTATGCCATCATGATGTATATTTTTGTGCATAAATCATTTTGCAAGTAATTGAAACAAGTTTGGTTGTTATAGTTCATATGAAACTATGTTGGAATTTTGACACCATAATCCATGTATTAAGTCATGCTTTTGCAAAACTTATGAATATGGCTAGGCTATGAATGATATTTGGCATAATTGAAAATCTATGATTAAGTCTATCTTGTTTAAAAGAATTATATGATGACATATGTGAGACATGGCTAGGTTAGACTCAAAAACCCCTTTTTGCAAGTTTAAAGCAAACACCATGTTTAGGAATATTTATGCATAAGTATGTTTATACCATCGTTATGTGATTAGACTTAAACCATGAATAAGTTGAACTATGCTTTTGTGTTAGTAACAAAGTATCCCCTTGTAAACATGTAGAAACCTTATGAACATGACTTGTTTATGTTTATGCCATGTTTATGCTAGAAGTATTTATGCCATGCTTATGTTTGACATTATGCCATGTTTATGCTAGAAGTATTTATGTCATGCTTATGTTTGACATTATGCCTAAATAAAAATATAGGTTCATGTGTCAATAATGATATCTTAATTACAAGTTCACATGCTTTGATTCATGTCACCTATGTTTTATGACCAAAGTATATGTCACTACTATGCAAGTACACCAGTTTCTATTTTGTATTCCCATCGTCATATTGCAAGTTCATACGCTCACCTTCCCCTCTTTGTGTATGTAATCACGCTTTAAGCCTCCCCTTTCGCATGGCTAAATTGGGCTTTAAAAGGCTAAGCCCCATATATATGAACGGACGTGTAAAACGGGGGAAAATAACGTTGGGTTAAAATTAATTAATGAATGAAAATATAAAATAGAAAGGCCCAAATTCAAGTATGGGTTGGGCCCATGATTGGTGTAACCTTTACACCATTAATTTAATAATGGGCCGCAAATATTTACATATAAGAAATAAAGAGGAATGACAAAATATGTAAATGTAGAACATACGATGTGTTTAACCCGAGGTTGGATTGAGTTGTGATGTAAACCTGCCCGGAACCGCCCGACTGTCCAGTAGTCACAACAATACCTATCCAATGTGGGAGGTTAAACATGGAGCCTAGCAAGGACCCGAGGTTAGACTGAGTTGTGGCGTAAGACTGCCCGGAACCAACCAGCAACAGGCAGCCACAACAATACCTGTCTAATGTGAGAGGTCAGGGCCTTAATAAGACAATTAAGGCTGAGTCAGGATTGCTAGGATTAAGTGAACTAAAGACTTAATCAAAATGGAACATGCTAAACTAAACGGACTGGTGGGGTTAGGTTAGAAACACTTAACCAACTTAGCATGTTGGCTAGAGATAGAAAACCTAGTAACGGGGGACCCTTTTCAGCAGTAACCCTAAAAGGTGTATCATGATACCCTGAAACTAGGCAGGGTGGGGCACGATTACTGGGCTGATTGTAAGAGGTCAAAGCGACGGCGGTGGTGTAGCAGTGTAGGTTCTAACGGTGTGCGGGCGTGCACGCACTCCGGCGCAGAAAAATAAAGCACTGGGCACCAGTAGCATACCTGTGCACTCTAAGGTTGTGTCGGGTTGCCACTATGGGACTTGATACACCCCATGGTGGGACCAGCATAGGTAACTACAGACATCGGGGGCCGTAAGACACATGTAACTATGCGAGTAGGAGCCGATCATCATAGAATGGATCACATCACCCTGATTATGGGGTGCAAATTGGAAACTAGTTTATATGGGTTCAGAGATTAACATGGGGTACGATAGTATATTTGACCCTAGACAACTTAACCAAGTTTATAGTACATGCCCACTTCCTGTTTATACTTATCATACCCAGTTCTTTATTCATAGACAAAATAGTACTAGACTTACTCAGGCTTTATGTCTGACTCTACTTTTCTTTCGTCTTCTTTCTTCCGTTCCCCCCCCCCCAGGTCCTCAGGGAGGGAACACAGCAGCTTGACCAACCTCAACATCCAGCTTGAAGAAGAGAAATATATTGCTTGGACTTTCCTGTTTTGAACTATGGCTTTGGACAATCCACTATGGGGCTTTTGCAGTTTATCTATGTTTTACTTATGCTTCTTTAAATAATGTACTCAAGACAAATTATGAAAGTGTTATGTTATGTTTTTGGAAAGGATGTAAGACAATTATGGTGATGTTTTGTAACACGTATTTGGCTTTATGAAATAAAGTTTGTTGTTCTTCCGCTGTTTACAAATATGTGTTCCTATATCTGTCTTGTATATCTGTGACTTGTACTTATAGACCTCCACCAAAATTAGGGCATTCCCTTTGAGAGTGACCCTAACGGAGGTGGGGTGTTTCACATGTAAAATCAAAATCACGCAATCAAGAATATTAAAACAAAAACACACATACACAATACTGAACTGGGAACACCAGCTTATAAAGATAAATAATCCATGCAATCAAGGTCTGGAGCTACAGGGTTGGGGTTTGGTGATCAGGGCTGGTAATCTACACTTAAGATCGTTTCATTGCACTTAAGTTCTATGCAATTAGTTTCCATAAATCCTCTGCCTCCCATACAAAATGCAAAATCATGCAAACATAGTGAAAACGTGCCAACATATATAGTAAAAAAACACAAACTTCATGGTCAATTCCTGTGATTTTCTGCATTTAGCAAAATCAGGCTAAGCTCAAAATCTATAGAAAGCCTAATTAGCGTGTACTGAATACATGAGGTGTAGTTAAATGTATATGTAATTTACCAATGGACATTCAATTTACAGCTCTATAGTCACAATGGTATGCATTAAACTTATTTTTGACGTCTGTATCTGTCATACATACAGTTATAATTAGCATGTTGTTGGTGAATATGAACAATAATGCAGAGCGCCACACAACTAAAAATTCAAAAACCTATATGTACAAGTGGAAGAATGCAGTCCAAAGCAAACAAGTGGATGATGAAACACATGGTGCAGCTTTGTAAAACTGTCAATCACCAACTCATTCACATAGCACAGCGCAATTATACAAGGCCACATGCATTAGCATAGGTAAAACACATGGTGCAGCCTGGAAACTGCCTCAATGATAGTAGGAGTTTGAACAATGATAGGTCAAGAAATCATCAAACTGAAAAGATCTAATTACACTTCAAAATAAGCGATCTATTTACAATACAAGTAAAGACAAGGATTGACCAAAGAACCTAAATAAGTAGATCTATTTACAATAAAAAAATTTGCATTTTTGTTTTTGATGGCTTCGCGATCTATGTTTCTTAAATGTCCAATGCCAATTTATAAGTATCTAATGTGGAACCTTTGGCATTAACTTAGACTTGTTTGTAGTATCTAAGTAACCAACGAATAAGCCTATATAATGTTATATGCTTTCATTTATTCTTTCCAACGGCTTTAATAAAAACGATTTATAAGTATCTAACCAACGGGTTAAGTAGATATTACACTGCAAACATAACAAAATGCATTATATCTCTAAAGCCAAGTTCCTTTCCACTATTCCTATCAGCTAATATATCCCATCCCTCAACTATACAAACTAATTCTCCTATATCTAAAACATTAGCTGCTATCCGCTCACCACTAACTACACAAACTGTGTCTTCTCCCCACAATTTATTAAGTTTATTAACTTATGTCCCCTCAGCACTTCCACATTTGCGCATAATTCACCTTCATTACAAGCTCTAATAATGATGAATGTTCAACTTATATCAGCCATTTCAAAATATTCTACAAGGTAATCACTTGACTCACAACAGTAGCCAACTCCAATCAAATCATCAACATTTAAATTGACAGAACCAAAACTCAATATACCCAAAATTCCTATATATTAATTTGACTTATCTGATATAGTTAAATAATCTCATTCCCACATCTCCCATACACATGTAAAGCTTCCGTATACCACATCAAAACGCATGCATCTCCTCTTACTGATGTAACTGTTGCTGAATAATATCATCATTCTTTTCCGCTACAACCTCAACTTAAACACAGAACTCAACCTGAACACAAAACCACTTCTAGTCTATGGTGTAGATAAGCTCGGTGTGGAGCTACAGGACTGGGTATTGGTGGTCAGGGCTAGGTTTCTGCACTTACGATCGTTTCATTGAAATTTGAGTAGTTATTTCTTATTTTCGGTCTTTATCCATATAACTTATCTAGAGGTACTTATTGTAGTAATCTAGGCATCAAAAAATCCTACCACATATCCTTACAAAATTTTCGATCTTTATCCATATAACTTATCTAGAGGTACTTATTGTAGTAACATCATCCTACAACACGGGAACCAACACCGGTGCTGTGAAAAACATCGACATGAAGAAACAAATTAGAAGCTTACATTCTATATAAAAAAAGTTTTCAAATATAATATTTCACATACCTGAAGAAAGGTCTCATTTGGTTTGGCAAAAGTAATCTGCACAGGACTATGTTCAGGAGCCACATTATCATCAGTAAAGGGCTCTGCATCAAGAGACCTGCTGACGTCATTCATTTTCTGAGTACCCACCACTTGCCAAAAATTACAACCTGGCAGCAGTTTTTTGTTCATTCGATATGGCATATTGACTATCATTTGGGCATACAAAAGCAAGCATCATAACCTTCATAGAAGATGCAGTGCATCTTATATGTTATGAAGTAAATCACATATTAAATTGAAGGACTCAACAGCCATTCTTTTGCAACATTCCTATAACGTGAGCACGTATGGGTATCGAACGTCAAATAGAAATTCTACTAATTATATTAATAATAAATTTGAGCCTTCAGCAACCGTGGCATGAGAAAATTAAAAATGGTATTTAAACTTCTACCTATCAGGTTAATTCTGCTTCAGTTACCCCTCATTCAAGTTCTAGTAACACCGATAAATTTCATATTTGCTCAATATCCCAAAACTCCTCACCACCAAGATCTTTCTCATCTCTACTACCACACTTGAATAGTTATATAGTAAAATCAACAAACAGAACTAAAAATAATGAATTTCATTGCTTTCATTGCAAATATTGTATAACATTGTTTTTCAATATTAACAAAGTAAATAGGACATAGAATTGGATTATAACACCATTTTATATATGCACTAAGCTACAGAACTTCCTAAAATAACACAAAAATGATAAATCTTACAATTTTCCTAAGAATGTATTGTAGTAGCGAAGTATATTAGTAAACCTTATCATTTGACACCAACACTTTTTTTCCTTTTTCCCTCCTTTTATAAAACTTAACATTTAATATCGTTATGAAACTTCCATCAGATTTATATCTAAGAAATGCAAGTATATTAGTAAAGAATACACATGCCAAATGGACACAAAACACCCCGCACACACATACGTACACATATAACATGAGACTTAATTTCTGTTCTCTAAGCAAATGCATTACAACTAATCAGTAATATATTTAGGGCTGTCAACAGATAACACACATATAACACGCTCGGCTAAATAACCATCAACATAGTAAAATTTGTCTCTGCCGTTTCCAAAACTGATATGTAAGACAAAACCACAAACATGGTAATTATATTTCTATGAATAAAAATCTTCTTGTAGCAAACAAGAGATTAAACTAATCTATATTTCGCCTACCAATAAAATTGACATGCATGACGTGTGCATCTGAATTGCATGCACATCCTTCTCGGTGTTGTTTATTCAACCTTTATTTCAATTTTCCAAGAAGTACAAACAAATTCAAAAAGGAAAAAATTACTAACAAAAATATATAAAATGAGTTACATAATTCGTAAGTCACTAGAATACAAAATATTTAACGTATAAAAAAAATAAACATAATAGAAAAAATAAAATAAGAATTGTCTACCTCCTAAAGGTTACTACTCAAGCATTAGTTCTAACTGACAAACATAGAAATGCAAAAGAAAAGCTAAAGCTATTCAAGAAAACATAAGTGAACCATAGTAAATGTGTTATCTTCGCTCACATAAAATAAAGTAAGAGTTTATAATTTGTTTTCTAACCTTTATCTAGGACCACGGCTTCTCTAACTTCTTACGACTTCAATGATCCTTCCTTTACGGCTTCATACAAAAAAATAGTTCAAACAGTTGTAACATCACAATAATAACAATGTAGAATAGAGAAACACAATGTTACAATAGTGACAAAAATTTGGGGGAAGGTTACTATAAGCATGTACTATGGAAATACTTGCATCCAAAAGCATATTTAAACAGCATAAGCAATGCTTAGAAAAGTCAGCAGCTCAAGATTAGCCATCTAACATCTGATGGTTTCTACTGAATGAGGGTGCAAGAAGAGATTGTAATGGGATGACACTAATGCATCAATTTAATAACCAACAAATTCAACAATAATGTGAATAAGTCACTCACGTGGGTTCAGCATTATGCCCATATTGTGCGAATTGCACCATGTTTTCTCGCCCATCAACATTCTTCCCCAAAAAAGAAACAACTCCAAATATGTATATATTTTACAAAAAAACAGCAATTGCACTTTCACAATCATCGTATGATACTAAGCAACAAAATGTAAATCGTGAACCACGATAACAAGTAAAGGAACTATTCAGTATAAGGAGGATGATGCTAGATATAATATATGAAACACCAACAGACTTTATATTGCTCAAAATTGTAGTTAATGAATTCAGCAAGCTAAAGTTCCAAGGCAATAAGCATGGTTGTTATTGACACACGACACACCAACCCTCTTTGCAGCAGATTCAAGGGCAGATTCAGCCCTGGGCTAAGCTGGGCTGCAGCCCAAGGAAAAACTATCTCAAATTCTATACATGGCCTAGTCTAAAGTTAAGAAAGCCTCACCCATTTGTTGCTTCCTTCAAATTCCTCCACTGCTCATTACTTGAAACTGGAAATAAAGTTTTTCAACCCATCCAATTCACTCATTCAAATAAAAATGGAAAAAAGAAAACTTGTTGTCTGGCTCAATAAAAAGATTGATTCTATCGTTCAGATAATTTTTTATTTGCCAAATTTATGTTGATTATATTATTATATACATGTTATCTAGGGTGTAGGCAAATTGATCTCTACTTTATTGTTACTTTGTCGTTTAAATCATTACTCGTTAACCGCACTGAAATTTGCAAACATTTTGTCAAGTTGTATTTTATTCTTTTCTATAAATGTTAGTCGAACCAATGTATTTTTCATGTTATCGAGGGTACAGAAAAACCAATCAACTCCATCTACCAGTATTCTACATGTTATTAGCATTTATATCTAAATGAATTAAGATTACAACATAACAATCCAAGCTAAAACAAATAAAACTGAAGAATGCAACAAAACAATTTTATCACATTACATTTGTTTCCCCACTAAACTTCTACTTCCAACAACCAGTACATTCAAAACAAACCTCTTCTCCATCCCCTATTTCATCTTTTATCAGAATTTTCTAGGTAATGTACCCATAATTAAAAGTTTGACAGCAGTCTCCTCCCACACCACCATCAACATACAAACCACCCAAGCATAAAGACTAATTAAAATTAAATTAACAAAAAACATCTATAATTAACAAGTAGATTAGTTTATTCTTTATCGAGCATTGCCTCTAGTCTTTCAGCTGCCAAAGGTAAGCTCCAAATCATCCCCACACTCCTAGTGAATGCTCCCTCCTTCACATGGCTTCACCAAAGTGCTCCCAAACACAAACTCCTTGGTCCCAGAATCAACAAAGTAAAATAACACACCATATTAACAAGTATTGGATTACGTGATTGTGTCTATGATCATACAATCAAATTTAGATCTTACCTACTAACATAGTTCAACATAAGAAAAAAAAAGGGTAATTCACATATCTAGCATGTTTAATGTATGCTTTGATGCGAGGTTGTCAACTCTGATTTGTTGATAAGTCTTATTAAACTAATTATGTGCAATAGATATAATGCAGCTCTGATCATGATTAGACGTTCAACCCATTCCTATTTGCAAAAATCTGATGGCAAAACAAGACATGTCGGAGCTTGGGTTTGACACCGATTGGGGTCAGATCCTTCTAAAAAGAATGCAGCACAAATCGATGATAGGAACACACTTTCTTAAATTTTGCAGCATTTTCAAATCAACTTTCAAAATTGTGTTCCTTGTTAAAATCATAAAGAAATAATAAGAAGTTGAATTATTTTCATGCCTATGCTACAATAAAGATTGAGCTATATATGATGTCAGATAACTTTCTTGTCGTATTTTATTCTTGTATTGGGTTCTTCATGCGTTGAGCTATATATGATGTCAAATAGTCGCCTTGTAATTGATGTGTGATTCTAATTGCAGTACAGTCGGATATGCAAAATTATAGAGATGACTCATTTGTATGGTGCACTTGTAGGGAAGTATTACCTTTTTGTCCTTCTGTTGAACTATGTTAGTAGGTAAGGTCTAAATTTGAATATATGATCATAAAAGTTATCATGTAATCCAATACTTGTTAATATGGTATGTTATTTTACTTTGGTTGTTATATACTTGTGCATCACAGAAAAGCTTTAACCTACTGCTTGCACCGTAGTCTATTCAGAGAACGTCCAGCCTGCTACTTGTGCCTCCCCTCCCTCACTGCCTTCCCTTCCCCTCTTATTACTGTCCTTCAAGCTTCAGCTTGCAACATCCCTGCTTTGCTCCATCTGCAACTGTTCTCCAGCCTCATGCTGGCCACCTCCCTGTTAAGCACTCCCGTGGTAGGTCCTGTAAGCGCATAGTGTTGGATCATCCAAGACTCCTGTTCATGCTGCTACTGCAGCTCCGACTCATATTTTGGAGTTCGCCGCTGAAGAAGATGACTTGCCTTCAGATGTGGCTGCGGAATTTAGTCTGCCTAATCCGACTGATTCAATCCGAGCATTACATTCATACAATAGGTTGTCCGGTGTGGCCTATCTTGGTGCACTACTCTCATATCACTTTCTGTTGATGATCCGGCTTTAGGTAAGGCATGTATTGATTTTCTTTTATTGTCTCCTTCTATCAATTTATCTCATTCTCTGTTTAATATAAGTTCTTCCACTCAAACATCATCCGGTCCGAGAATTTGGATTGTTGCGGAGCCCGGCCTCTACATAGATTCTATTTGTTCCATTACTTAATCGCAGTCTCTCACTGCCAAGACTACTGCTTCATCCTACCATGCTAATCGCGGAAAAATCAATATTTCTATTCACAAACCTAAAACTCCCTCGTCTATCGCTAAACTACCAAAGGATCCTTCTTTCTCACAAAAGTTATGATTAATATTTTATTTTGGACTACTAAAGGGATTAGCACATGGTCTATTGACTAAACGCTTATAAAAAACATAACATTTCTGTTTTAGCCATTCAAGAACCTACCAAACTTCCCTATCCTCGTTCACAAATTAGGATATTATGGAGAGATTTCTAATTGCTTTGGGAAAATTTAGCTTCTGTGTAAATTTATTTAGGTACCCATCTTGTTCTCGATTCTTAACAGGATCTTGCCTTTTCAATCAAAATCCCTCCTCGCTTTCTACTTCAACTTTTCATGTGTGTTTATTCTAAATGCAACATGGTCGATAGATTTTTTTAGTCTATGTACTAAACTATTGTTTTTAGTTTGTCATAGTTCATGTCAATATGAATGCAAATATACATATTTTCTTATTAATATTGGTTTAGTTACTTAGTTGAAACAAAGAAACCTAACTTCGTGTAAATTAATTCATATGAATTGCTAGTTAAAGATGCCAAGCTTCTTGGAATGGCAACATTCTATATAGCTTCAAAAATAGTATATAATAATAACACGTGTAACATATGATTCAAACACAGATACATTAGTTCAAAAAGGGAACTATTGCCAAACACATAACTATTACCAGTCCATTCTATAAAGTAACGACTTTAAAAATAAATATGTAAGTTTTGCCAAGACATGCGTTCTATCAACCATTACCAAAGATCACAAACATATAAAAAATAGTATGTCACGACAAAACGAGAACCTAAAAAATCAAAATTATACCTAATATGCTGCAGTAACCCCAGTAATGCGAGAAGACAAACAAAAAATATAGCCACCTGCAAAATCCATAACACCCGAATTAAAAAGCCACCCACTACTTTTTTTCCCTCCATGTAGAGTACATCACTTACCTAGATCTGACATATTGTTTTTGAGGTGTCAAAGTTGTCGGGTCGGAGACTCTGGATTGAAACTGAATTGACAGATCTGGAGCGGTGTGTTTTTTCTTCTTAGTGAGAACGAAAGTGACGGTTCTGGAGGTTGAAGGCGAAATTTCGTTCTTCTTAGTGGATCGAAATCATGTGGAGAATTTGGATGCGTGATTTTGTTCGATCGAAATATGGAGGCGAGATTTTGTTTAGTTTCGCTTTTTTACGGGTTAAGCACCGATTGAAAAAGAATTAGGTTAAGGAAAGTTGATGAAACCGTATAAGTGCTGGACCCAAATAAAAATTGCATGTGCGACTATTTTACATTTAAGGGTCGCAAAAAGAAATTTTGCTATTTCAATCTCATTTTATTTGCGCTAGATTTAAATACAACGATCGCAAATTCTAAATATTTGCTACTGTTTTTAAAGAAAACGGTCGCAGATTTGTCTTTTACATCTTTTTCTTGACAACCTGCTACCGTTTATATCTGAAACAGTCGCACATAACCATATGTGCTACTATTTTTAGGTAATCCGTCGCAAATAAGTAGTTTGGCACTAGTGATGAGTGGCAGAAGCAGAGGAAGTAATTCTATAGTTCAAAAATCTAATGAGCCAATCGTGTTTCCACAGCCAAAATCAGATCTGGAAGTTCTTGTAAAGAAGTATCGAAATCTGGGTGGAGTACCAATCTTGGGCGAAGAGTCTGTTATAGAAACACAAGCATGGATGCGTTCTTTTGAGAGAAATTTTCAAGGCTTAAAGCTGAGAGATGATCAGAAAAGATTATTGACATCATGGGCACTCAAAGACGAAGCTTTAATCTAGTGGGAAACTGTTACTAGAGATAATCCATAAGGTAATATTACCTGGGATAGATTTAAAGAAATTTTCAAAAAAAGATTTATTCCTCCAGAAGCAACTGAGTGGCTATATGATGAGTTCTACCGTCTGAAACACGGAGATATGACCATTCAGGAGTATCAAAGTAAATTCAATGAACTTTCCCGTTTTGGCCCAGAACTAATTCGAGATCCTTTGAGGAAGAATCTGATATTTATTAACGGACTTCAAAGAAAATATGAAGGTAGGGTAACTGCGCATGTGAATCTTCCTTTTTCTAAGATGACACAAATGACTTGTCGCTATGAGAATCTTGATAAGCAAGGTGGTTTGGAAGAGGAAGAAGAAGGAATTTCTAGCAACAGAAGGAAGTTTGAAACTGATAGCCCTGAGGCAAGTACAAAGCCTGAGGTCAGTAAGAAGCCTAAAGCCAATAAGAAAGGGGTTAAATCTAAGGATGAACCCGAGTCAGGTAAAAGATCTGAAATAAATTAAAAGGAAGAGAGTAAAAACAGTCATATGTCTAAAGTGCAATAAGCAAGGGCAGTCGATAAGGAAATGTAAATCTTTGAAGAAAGTGGATCTAAGTCAAATGAGAAGCTTCAAGAGATCAGGGGATGCTATAATTGCCATCAGGTCGGTCGTCTTGCAAAGGATAGCCTGCTATTAAAGAAGGCTGAACTAGCTCATGTATATGAAGTAGCAGAAACTCCAGCACCCCCAGTTAGTCAGCAAAGGCCAGATGTCTTGGAAGGCACGCTCACTATCAATAATATTCCAGTTAAAATATTTTCTAATACGGGCGCGTCACAAAGTTTCATTTCGAGTAATACAGTCAAGAAGCTAAATCTAAAATTGAGAGATCTTAAAGAACACCTTAGAGTTCATAATTCGATAGGAGGTTCTCTGGTCCTTGGTTCGTGTTGTAAAGTGCCCGTCTCTTTTTCCCATTATTAATTTCCTTGTATCTTGATCGTCATGAATTTTTCCAAGTTCGATATTATTCTTGGGCTGGATTGGTTAACTAAATACGAGGCCAAAGTTAAATGCGTAGAAAGAGTAGTTAAAGTTAAAACGAAGCTGGCAAATATTGTTATACCTTGCGTAGGCTCAGATTCAGATAGAAAAGAATTTGGGCTGCTCTTGAGGTCTCCCCCACTGCTATTGAAAATATTCTTGTCGCTAAGAATTATGCGGATGTGTTTGAAGAAGTGGATAGCTTATCGCCGCAAAGAGAAATTGATTTCAAAATCGATCTAGTTCCAAACGTCAAGCCAGTAGTGCATGCAATTTGGAGAATGACATTGAAAGAGAAAGAAGAGTTGGGCGATCAAACGCTACAATTGTTATGGAAGGGTCTGATGAGGCCTAGTTTTTCGAATAGGGGTGCAGCGGTAGTGTTTGTTCCAAAGTCAGACGGTACTCTCTAATTGTGTGTTGATTACCTAGACCTCAATAAGCAGACATTGAAGAACAAATATCCATTGCCCCATATTGATGATTTATTAGATCGTTTGAATGGAGCGCAAGTATTTTCAAGAATGGACCTAGCTATAGGTTTCCATCAACTGAGTATTGCCGAAAAATGTATTCCTTTGACAGATTTCAGAAGCCCATATTTATTCTACGAGTGGTTAGTAATGTCGTTCGGCTTATGTAATGCTCCAGCTTATTTTGTGGATCTGAATAACGGATATTCAAAGAAGTATTGAATAAATTCGTACTTGTTTTCATTGATGATATATTGATCTTCTCTAAGTCAACTGCCGAGCATGCGAAACATTTGGAACAAGTTTTGGAAATTCTAAGAAAGAATGTTTTAAAAGCCAAAATTTTCAAATGTATATTATGGCAAGAAGAAGTGAAGTTCCTTGGTCATGTCGTATCAAAGGAAGGAATTTCAGTAGATCCAAGCAAAATTACAGCTATTCAAGATTGGAAACAGCCTAGCACGCCCACAGAAGTCCGAAGTTTTCTAGGATTGTCTAGTTATTATCGGAAATTCGTTAAAAAAAATTCGAAGCTATCTAGTCCAATGACACAGCTTACAAAGATCTATGCGCAGCGTTACATCCAGGCGGGTCAGATCGTGATTGGATAGGGCGAGCCGAGCCGGTCGTGGTGCTCGAATGCTGAAGCTGACGCAAAGCGGGTCAGATCGTGATGCAGGAGTGCGAACCGAGGGGTGCGATCCAACCGTGGGCGAGCTGATGGGAGCGATCCGGTGTGTGTGAATCAAGGAGGAGCCCATGAGCCAAAGGGGGTGATCCGATCCAGTAGCTGTTGCTTCGTCACTTCATCCAAATGATTGCCAGATTAGACCCATTCACGGAAACAGGCATAACTTTCAAACCGTTAGTCCGATTGAGACAAACCAAAGCTCAAACTGAAGCCAATTCAGAGATCTACAAGGTTTACTGATCTTAGCTCTATAATCGCTGTTTTTAGGCCCAAAAGAGGTCGTATGATAGGAGTTTCGTGCCTTTCTTTGTTCGTGATGCGACTTTGACCAAATCGTTGCTGTCTTCTGACGATGTTCTCCATATCCGAGCGCGATGCTATCCAGATATTCAGTGTGACAGCTTTTACCAAAAAGTGTGTCAACAAGTTTACCCCCCAGAACATATCTTGCTGGTTAAAGGAAGATGTGTTCTGGATAGTCTAGGAAATCTATAAGCTATAGAAATTCGATAATTCCATGACCTTGCCGGGTCTGCCAGCTACAGATATAATTCATACCTGTAAAGAGATAAAGGAAAAATAAACGTGCCAAATCCTGGCGATATTGTTCAAATTTTCTGAGCATAAACCATGCTTCGGCGTCTAATGAGCATAAACCATACTCAAGGGACGTTTGAGTCATCCTGCCAAATCCTGGTAAGGGCCAACATTTCCAGGCATAATCCATACCCGATTTCTTTTTTCACATCCTGACAATACCGTTTGCAGGGCATAATCCATACCCTGGAGTTCAAACCGAGTATAATCCATACCCGATTTCTTTTGTCACATCCTGACAAGACCGTTTGCAGGGCATAATCCATACCCTAGAGTTCAAACCGAGTATAATCCATACCCGATTTCTTTTGTCACATCCTGACAAGACCATTTGTTGTTCCTAAGTATAATCCATACTTAATATTCTAAAGTGAGTATAAACCATACTCAGACCTGAAGTAGAGCTATGCTTGCCACAGCCTGATAAGATAGTCCGTCCCTAGGCATAATCCATACCTAGAGTTCCATAGTAAGTATAAGCCATACTTTAACCGAAGTTGAGGATCCTGCCACATCCTGATAAGATGCTTAAATTCTCTAAACATAATCCATGCTTAGAAAGTCCTTGTTCAATTCAAAATGCAAAACCAAATCAAATCCTGATTGGTTTGACACCAAGTCCAGAGCACCCTTTTAGGGATACATCCTAACCCCGTACGTGTGTACTCCGATTCAACCAATCGGAAAACCTAACGAAAGCAAAAACAAATCTTAAAGCCTAAGAAATGCAGAAAATGAAAGCTGATCTCATCCAGATCAGTTAATGATGAGCCTGCGAGAGCTCGTTCCAGGGTCATTCCCTCTCCGGGGAGCAGGTGGTGGCCGCGCGGGTGCAGGTGCTGTAGGTTGTTTCACATACTTGGGTAGTTCTCCACGTCTAACCCGTTCCTCAATCAAGTCTCGCAAGTGCCTACAGTCATTTGTGTCATGACCGCCCATATCATGAAATATGCAGTGCTTTCCAGAATCGCGTTCTCTTTGTGATGGCTCCCTCTTGGGAGGCTTTAGGTAGGAGATAGCACTGTTCGTGTCCAGATAAATGTCTGAGAGTGGGGACTGAGTTCAGTGTACTTTTCATATCTGGGCCCTCTCCGGGGCTGAGCGTTGCGGTAATTTCTGACGGCGTTTTTTCCTTTTCCATTTCCAGAATCGGACGGCTCTCCGTCTTTAAGCATGTTGACATCGAGAACTTTCTACTCGGAGGTTGCATCTTCTTCCCGCAGAAATCTGTCTGCTTCAAGATAAAATTCGTCGAGGTTTTGCGATAGGTCTCGGTACAAGGACTTTTTGAATTCCGTATTATCCAAGACACCGGATACCGCTGCCACTAGTACCATCGATGGTTTAGGGCAATCAACTGATGCTGCTGCAACGCTGAATCTTTCCAGAAAGGAACGCAGAGTTTCTCTAGGCCTCTACTTGATTGTGGTGAGTGACATAACATTCTTGGGTCGTGCGATGTGGACCCGAAACTGTTCAAGGAAGCGAGCGACCAACATATTACAACTGTTGATCGATTCCGTTTCTAGCTGCCGAATCCACATGGCTGCTATATCAGTCAGAAAGAGGGGAAAACACTTAGCCATGACATTTTCCTACGCCGATCGAACTTCCGTTTGCCGTTTGTAGCGCATCAGGTGCACGGTAGGATTCGTCCTGCCGTTGTATGGCTCCAGTTGTGGGAGTTTGAAATCCGGGGGATTACGGGAATTCCTGATTTCCTGAGTGAATGGGTTGTGATTGACGTCATCCACGTCATTCTGATAGGTGCGGCCTCTCGAGAGGTGTTGAATCAGATCAGCGAGCCGATTTCCCTCGAAAAGTTGTTGTAAACTACCAAAATCAGGGTTGGTGCCCTCAGCGTTGAATGTAGGAAAGGATGGAAGCTGTTGGTGAGTTGTTTCCTGGGGATCGCGGTTCGTGGATCGCGGATCGAGGGTAGCGACCCGATCCAGTTCGATGGGGTCGGTTTGTGAGGCAGGTTGGTGAAGGCTGGATCGTGGTTCGTAGGGAGCGAGCTGAGGAGGGGCGATCCGAACCGGTGCTGGTGGCCTATCACGAGCCGATCCCTGCAGCAGTTGAGTGAGAGTTTGCGCTCTGGTATCCATCCGATCTGGAACTGAAGTCGGTCGTTGTGCATTTCCAATAACGAGGGGATTGCCCCCGAGTCCGTGTGATGCCCGAGCCGCTTCTGTGGCTTCATTTCCAATGACTTGAGCATTGCTCGGCCTTCCATCCATCCGAGCGAAGAATTGGTTGATAACTTCCTGTTGTTTCTGGAGGAGATCATCTTACCGTGCCATTTGATCTCTCAATTCAGCGAGAACGCCGTCCATCTCATCTCTAGTCAAAAATGCTGATGGGTTTTCGTGAGAGGAAGCTTCCTGGCTTGCCTCGTTTCTCGTGCCTTCGGCCTCAGCTCCATCAGTACGGGAGAATGTTCCATCCTTCTTTCTTTTAACTATTGACCCAGTAACCAAAAAATCCAAGCCAAAGTTGAAGTATTCATATGCCCCCTTCCTGGCACGCCAAAATGTTAGACCAAAATCTGGGCCTAACACCGAAATGCAGATCACAAATCACAGAGTGCAGAAAAAAGTAAATAAAGCGGAGACACACGAAGTTTTTAAAGTGGTTCGGCTCAAACGAAGCCTACATCCACTTTATCTCTTCTTAAATCCTAAGAAGTTACAAGTACAATTCTCTCGGTTTATACACGAAATCCTCGTTTTTACAATGAAAAGAGGTAAGAAATCATAAGATTATACACGAAATCCTCATGTTATGATGTGGAATTTGGCTCCTTTGCTGCTGAAATTTCTTTGCAGAGAGCAATGGTGGAAGCTCTGAGGAGTTAGAGCCAAAAGATCCTTGAAAATGCCTTCAAATAGGGTATTTATAGCTGTAGTAGAGCTTCTGGGAAGGCCAGTTCGTGATGGGGTACGTGGCACTCGATCCGGAAAAGTAGGAGCAGGAGTAGCCTTAAGAATAGGTCAAGATCTATGCGCAGCGTTACATCCAGGCAGGTCGGATCGTGATTGGATAGGGCGAGCCGAGCTGGTCGTGGTACTCGAGTGCTGAAGCTGACGAAGAGCGGGTCGGATCGTGATGTAGGATTGCGAACCGAGGGGGGCGATCCAACCGTGGGTGAGCTGATGGGAGCGATACGCTGTGTGTGAATCAAGGAGGAGCCCACGAGCCAAAGGGGGCCATCCGGTCCAGGAGGTGTTGCTTCATCCAAATGGTTGCCAGATTACACCCATTCACGGAAACGGGCATAACTTTCAAACCGTAAGTCCGATTGAGCCAAACCAAAGCTCAAACTGAAGCTAATTCAGAGATCTACAAGGGTTACAGAGCTCATCTCCTTAATCGCTGTTTTCAGGCCCAAAAGAGGTCGTCTAATAGGAGTTTCGAGCCTTTCTTTGTTCGTGATGTGACTTTGACCAAATCGCTGCCAGTCTTCTGACGATGTTCTCCAAATACGAGTGCGATGCTATCTAGATATTCAGTGTGACAGCTTTTACCAAAAAGTGTGTCAACAATAATAACATCGTTGTAGTATAATTCATCGGCGATGGTTTGTTTTACACCAGTAGCAAGTGACCAATATTTAACTTCAAAACTTTGACCTTTGGCGACATATTTTAAAATAACTGACGCTATAAGATTAGTATTTGCGACTGTGTTTTATCTTCAACAGTAGCAAATAACTTCTGAATTCAAAAGGTCTAACGCAACCGCATTTCATCTCAGCCGTTATGATTATCAGCTGTCAATACAATTCAATATTATAAGCAATTCAAAAAAAAAATATGAACACAATAAATACATGAACAATTCAAAAAAATTTATATCATTTGGAAAGAAAACACTAACATTGATAACCATACAACAGAAATAGTTTTCATGAGTCATAACCAGTCATATGCTAAGCTCCAACCAATACACGTAAGTACTTACATAATTTTGACTACAAAAGAACATAATGGTTCATCCTACTTAAAACTTAAAATAGCACAATTCATCTTCCTGATTGTTGACTTGAATCAGCATCTGTCAAAAAAACCAACATAGCATTATTTTGACTACAATTGAAAATATATCAAGCAAAGAACCATAAATAGTGACATAAAAAGTACAAATAGTATCCCAGAAGTAATGTGAACTGATCGTATCCTTTTTGTAAACTGATGGGTAATATTTCTGCCATTAACGTGAAAAGTACCGCAAATGGTTTACAGTTTTTCTCCTCCAGGTTGAGCAAAGCAGAAAGATGATAAAGGAGAGAACACAAGTATATTAATAAGCAAGTAAGATGATGCAATTAGCTTGTAAATATACTATTACTATAAATAGAAGGGATAATTAGTTTGTACAATATAAACTGTCAATATTTTCAAGACATGTAAAATCAAATTCACGCAATCAAGAATATTAAAACAAAAACACACATACACAATACTGAACTGGGAACACCATCTTATAAAGATAAATAATCCATGCAATCAAGGTCTGGAGCTACAGGGCTGGGGTTTGGTGATCAAGGCTGGTAATCTACACTTAAGATCGTTTCATTCCACTTAAGTTCTATGTAATTAGTTTCCATAAATCCTCTGCCTCCCATACAAAATGCAAAATCATGCAAACATAGTGAAAATGTGCCAACATATATAGTAAAAAAACACAAACATCACGGTCAATTCCTTTGATTTTCTGCATTTAGCAAAATCAGGCTAAGCTCAAAATCTATAGAAAGCCTAATTAGCGTGTATTGAATACATGAGGTGTAATTAAATGTATATGTAATTTACCAATGGAAATTGAATTTACAGCTCTATAGTCACAATGGTATGCATTAAACTTATTTTTGACGTCTGTATCTGTCATACATACAGTTATAATTAGCATGTTGTTGGTGAATATAAACAATAACGCAGAGCGCCACACAACTAAAAAATCAAAAAACCTATATGTACAAGTGGAAGAATGCAGTCCAAAGCAAACAAGTGGACGATGAAACACATGGTGCAGCTTTGTAAAACTGTCAATCACCAACTCATTCACATAGCACAGCGCAATTATACAAGGCCACATGCATTAGCATAGGTAAAACACATGGTGCAGCCTGGAAACCGCCTCAATGATAGTAGGAGTTTGAACAATGATAGGTCAAGAAGTCATCAAACTGAAAAGATCTAATTACACTTCAAAACAAGTGATCTACTTACAATACAAATAAAGACAAGGACTGACCAAAGAACCTAAATAAGTAGATCTTTTTACAATAAAAAATCTTGCATTTTTGTTTTTGATGGCTTCGCGATCTATGTTTCTTAAATGTCCATTGCCAATTTATTAGTATCTAACGTGGACCCTTTGGCATCAACTTAGACTTGTTTGTAGTATCTAAGTAACCAACAAATAAGCCAATATAATGTTATATGCTTTCATTTATTCTTTCCAATGGCATTAAAAAAACCAATTTATAAGTATCTAACCAACGGTTAAGTAGATATTACACTGCAAACATAACAAAATGCATTATATCTCTAAACCCAAGTTCCTTTCCATTATTCCTATCAGCTAATATATCCCATCCTTCAACTATACAAACTGATTCTCCTATATCTAAAACATTAGCTGCTGTCCGCTCACTACTATCTAGACAAACTGTCTCTTCTCCACATAATTTATTAAGTTTATTAACTTATGTCCCATTAGCACTTCCAAATTTGCGCATAATTCACCTTCATTACAATCTCTACAAAATGATGGATGTTTAACTTATATCAGCCATTTCAAAATATTCAACAAGGCAATCACTTGACTCACAGCAGTAGCCAACTCCAATCAAATCATCAACATTTAAATTGACAGAACCAAAACTCAATATACCCAAAATTTCTATATATTAATTTAACTTATCTGATATAGTTAAATAATATCATTCCCGCATCTCCCGTACACATGTAAAGCTTCCGTATACCACATCAAAACGCATGCATCTCCTCTTACTGATGTAACTGTTGCTGAATAACATCATCATTCTTTTCCGCTACAACCACAACTTAAACACAGAACTCAACCTGAACACAAAACCACTTCTAGTCTATGGTATATTTAAGCTCGGTCTGGAGCTACAGGGCTGGGTTTTGGTGGTCAGAGCTAGGTTTCTGCACTTAAGATCGTTTCATTGAAATTTGAGTAGTTATTTCTTATTTTCGGTCTTTATCCATATAACTTATCTAAAGGTACTTATTGTAGTAATCTAGGCATCAAAAAACCCTACCACATAGCCTTACAAAATTTTCGATATTTATCCATATAACTTATCTAGAGGTACTTATTTTAGTAACATCATCCTACAACATTGGAACCAACACCGGTGCTGTGAAAAACATCGACATGAAGAAACAAAACAGAAGCTTACATTCTATATAAAAAAAAGGTTTCAAATATAATATTTCACATACCTGAAGAACGGTCTCATTTGGTTTGGCAAAAGTAAACTACACAGGACTATGTTCAGGAGCCACATTATCATCAGTAAAGGGCTCTGCATCAAGAGACCTGCTGACGTCATTCATTTTCTGAGTATCCACCACTTGCCAAAAATTACAACCTGGCAGCAGTTTTTTGTTCATCCGATATGGCATATTGACTATCATTTGGGCATACAAAAGCAAGCATCATAACCTGCATAGAAGATGCAGTGCATCTTATATGTTATGAAGTAAATCACATACTAAATTGATGGACTCAACAGCCATTCTTTTGCAACATTCCTAGAACGTGAGCACGTATAGGTATCGAACATCAAATAGAAATTCTACTAATTATATTAATACTAAATTTGAGCCTTCAGCAACCGCGACCTGAGAAAATTAAAAATGGTTTCAAAATTTCTACCTATCAGGTTAATTCTGCTTTAGTTACCCCTCATTCCAGTTCTAGTAATACCGATTGTTAGCCTACTTTGTGAACCAGACTACACAAAGAGCAAACAGTGAGAAAGCCACCAACCGATCCGGATCGGAGGGAACCAGCATAGGAAAGAAGCAGAACTCAAAGACGTAGACATCACATCGGTTCGGTTCGGAGAAGCATTTCAGTGACATCAAAAGAGAGCAAGCACCCTCATCGGATCGGATGAGCAAGCACCTTCACCGAATCGGATCGGAGGCGACCGATCTGAAACCATTTTCTCTGAACCTGTGACCGTTGCTACACACGTCTCCTGAAGACTCGGGCCAAGCACAACCATTTCCTCCCACGATCTCCTACTAAATCGATGCGCTGTCACCATCTGGAGGCCTCAAAACCGGACTCTTATAGGATGGGTGCCACGTAGTTCCGAACCGGAGCCACTTCGAGGAGATTTTTCGCCTATAAATACACCATCAAGTGGCATTTGGAAGGATCTTTTGGCAAATTCTCAGTTCTAACTTCCTCCATAGCCGAATTTCATAACTAAATTCAGTTCAAAATCATCTCTTAAAGTCTATTTTTGAGAGATTTGAGTGAGTTTATGCATTGTAATTGTGAAGCTGAGTGGGAATCATTGTTGTATTTGCATTTGAATCATCAATTAAAAGAATAGAAAGTGGACGTAGGCTCTTTAACTCCGAACCACTAAAAATCGTGTGTTCTTCATTGCCTTTTTAGTTCTATTTCATTAAAATCATAGTTCATTTGGGTGTTAGAACCAATTTTTGGTCTAACATTTTGGTGCTTTCACTGAGAAACCTTCGAATTCTCAGCCTTTTTGGGATTATCATTCTACTATTTGGACTGTCAAGTTCAAAGAAGTTAATCCCTTGTTTCTGACATCTTTCAGTATTTGTTGACTAACCGTTGAAGAATCGAGTATCATGGCTAAGACCAAAGGAAATGATGCCAGAGAAGATCGGCAAGCTATCGTGTTAATAATGTCACGTGTTCAAAGCTCTGGAGCAGACCGCTCCAATCAGGAGGATCCGAACCGGATGGGAGGCGCCGATCCGAACTGGGTGGAAGGCATCGATCTAATCTGGTCTAATGAGGTCGAGGGCACTCACTCTCTCCATCCGAGCCGCCCCGACCAGGCTACTGTGAACCGATTCGTCTTCTTCGGAGGAGGAATGCCCTCGTGAGAGAAGGTCGCTTGAATGACCTCAGAACCTCGATCAATTGACTTTTGGATCTTTAGGATCCCAAGAAGACGCGGCTCGTGTATTGGGCCCTGATGACCCGAGCCTGCAACAGCCTATGTTGCTACCCATGCGCAGATCCCACGTCTTACCCAGGGATCCTAATATTACCAACCCCACACAGCAACAGCTTCTCCAACCTCTACCTCCTGAGATCGACCGGGAGCACAGAGAGCAACGTAGAGCAGCTATCGCCAGAAACAGGAGGTTATCCCCAGACCAGGAACCCAGGGGAAATCCGAACATCAGATCTAGAGAGCCTGTGCAGACATTAACGATCGCTGATGTATGGGCAATGGTGTGCCATATTATGTCCGAAAGCCGGTGGTATACTAATGAAGATTGGGGCATTGAACGAAGTCATACCCCCTTCACAGATGACATACTGAATTTCCAGTTCCCCTGGCGATTCAACTTGCCTCAGATGAATCGATATTCAGTAAGAACAGACCCAGGGCAGCATCTGATGAGATATGCATGGTTCATGAATGCGGCAGCAGCTCCAGATGCTGTAAAATGCAAAGCTTTCCCAATCTATCTTAAAGACGTAGCCTTAATGTGGTTCACCCGACTCCCTCCTCGGTCGGTATCAAATTTCACAGAGTTGAGTGAGCGCTTCATGAATCAATTTCGACTCCAAGCCCAAAAGTCCAAGACCGTCATAGAACTGTCACAGATTAAACAGGCACCAGGAGAATATTTGAAGTCATATTTGGATCGCTTCAACCTGGCCGTCACCGAAGTTAGCGATCCTCATGAGCCCACTATCCTAATGGCCCTGATAGAAGGGGTAGATCCTGACATAGAGTTCGGGGATTACTTGGCTGGAAAACCACCTCCTACTAGAGAATTGTTCTATGAAAAGGCTAATATCCGCTTAAGGTGAGAGGAGGCTAAGGCAAATCGGAAGAGAAAGTCCGAAGGGGCCTCGAATGAAGGTGTCCAGAGTAACGTTGCTGTGAAACAATCTGGTGACAGTTCAGGGAAGGTGGAAGTAAATGTTGGCAACCAAAGTGGGGGTAATAGCAACAGAAATGGGAACGACAATAGAAGGAACAGAAACCGCGGGAATAGCTCTAATAAAAGACCCAGATTCCAGACTTTTGAAAATTACACGCCGTTAAATGATACGTTGGAGAACATTTATTTAGATACATATAGCATATTGCAGTACAAAAAACCACCACCCAGAGATTCTACTGAGAAAGAGATTGCAACAGGAAAGTTTTGTTTGTTTCATGGTACCCACGGTCATTCCACCAATGAATGCCGTCATTTGAGAGATATCATCGAAAAATTGCTGCGAGAGCGGAAGTTGGATGACTACAAGGTCGCCCCAAGGGACAGGGGGTAAGGGGGACAAGCCCTGAACCAAGACCAGCCTGCTTCAAAACCCACAGCTCAGCAAAAAGGTAAGAGGATCATCATTAACACTATTATAGGCGGACCTCACTTAGTTGGTCTTAGTTTTAAAGCAATGGACCAGTACGTCAATGCCGCCAAGCATTTTGAGGTAGGAGAATGCAGTAGCCTCGAAGACGTTACTCCAGTAAAACAACAAAAGACGATGTCAGACGATGTTGTATTCCGCAATATAGGTGATTCCGGAGTTCAATCTCCAACCGACGATCCACTAGTGATTACCACAACAATTGGCCCTGCTTTAGTCCATAAAGTGTTAGTGGACAACGGGAGCTCGGTTAATATCCTCTTCAAGAAAGCTTTCGAACAAATGAGACTCGAAGCAAAAGACTTAAAGCCATGTGAAGGATGGATACGTGGCTTTAACGGAGCATCTACAGCTCCGATGGGTTTTGTGGAACTACCGGTCACGCCAGGGGAGGGAGATCGCCAGAGAGTAAGGATCCTGCCGTTTGTAATTTTGGATGTGGAGCTGCCTTACAAAGCCTTCCTAGGCCGCCCGGCCCCTGCCGAATTTAGGGCATGTATCGCACCTTGGTGCTTGCTGCTTAAATTCCTGACTGACTTAGGAGTTGGGGTGATAAGGGGATACCAAGCTATGGAACGAGTTTGTTACATGACAGAGTTAAAGATGTTAATGAAGGGGTTGAATATAGATGCTAAGGACGATTCCGCCCCTCCAAAGGGGGCCTCAGCATAGCAATTAAGGGGTCCTGCCCCAAGAGAGTCGCCCTCAGACGTGCTCTAGGATATAGATCCCAAAGAGGATAGAGAACCCGGGGACAGGAAAACAACTCCGAATGAAATAATAATAGATATACATATTGATGAAACAGATCCAACAAAAGTACTGAAGATCGGCTTGCAACTGGATCCAGTTAGAGCGAGGGAATTGGCTGATTTCTTAAAGGCAAATCTGGATGTGTTTGCCTGGACTCACACTGACATGCGTGGGATTTCGCCTACCATTATGAGCCACTCTTTGTGTATTAATCCAAAGCACCCACTAGTCAAGTAGAAGAGATGGATGTTAGGCCCAAAGCGGTCTGTAGCTTTAAAAGAAGTAGAGAAATTAAAAGATAATGGATTCATTAAGGATTTGAAATATCCCAACTGGATATCGAATCCTGTCCTGGTCAAAAAGTCAAACGGGAAGTGGAGAACGTGTATTGACTTTTCTGATTTGAACAAGGCTTGCCCGAAGGATAGCTTTCCTCTCCCCAGAATTGATCAACTAGTAGATTCGATGGCCGGGCATGAGCTCTTATCCTTTATGGACGCCTATTCCGGGTACAATCAAATCCCCATGCACATACCAGATCAGGAGCATACAAGCTTTATCATAGACTTGGGGTTGTATTGTTACGTGGTAATGCCATTTGGGTTAAAAAATGCGGGAGCCACGTATCAGTGCCTAGTCAACCGGATGTTTTACAATCAAATCGGGAAAACCATGGAAGTTTACGTGGATGATATGCTCATGAAATCCAAGCAATCTCCCGATCATACGAAGGACTTAGCAGAAGTGTTCGGCATACTCCGAAGGTATGGGATGAAGTTGAATCCCTTGAAGTGTTCTTTAGGAGTGGCATCAGGCAATTTCCTTGGCTTTATCGTGAGTTCCAAAGGAATTGAAATCAATCCGATCCAAATAGCAGCAATTCGGAATATAGAGGAGTCGCGAAAGACCAGGGATGTTCAAAGCTTAGCTGGGAAGGTCGCAACGCTCGGCAGGTTCATCTCCAAAGCAACAGACAAGTGTGTACCTTTCTCCGATCACATAAAACGGGGAAAGAGAAATTTTGAGTGGACTCCCGACTGTGTGGAGGCGTTCCATAATCTATTAGACTTCTTAGAAAAACCTCCAGTATTATTAAAGCCTATGGAACATGAGGATTTGTTCGTTATTTGGCGGTATCATCTCACGCCGTCAGCGCAGCATTAGTACGTGAAGAGGATAAAGTCTAGAAACCTATGTATTACGTAAGCAAAAAACTAGCTGCTACAGAACGTAACTATCCGAAGATAGAGAAGCTTGCTTATAGCAACCTGATTGCTTCCTGCAAACTTCGCCATTATTTCCAGGCACACCCGATAGTTGTATATACCGATCAACCTTTGGGACAAGTGTTGCAGAAACCCGAAGCATCGGGGAGGTTACTTAAATGGAATATCGAGCTGAGTCAATTTGATTTGAACTTTCAGCCACGAAGATCAATAATGGGGCAGGCGTTGTCTGACTTTATAGCTGAATTTACAATTCCTAAAGAGGAAACGGTGGGTGGCAAGGTAATTGCTTTGGATCGAGAGTTAAAGCTCAGTCCGTGGAAATTATATACGGACGGAGCCAAGAAAGATAGGAAGTCCGGCGCCGGAGTTGTTTTGATAACTCCTGAAGGACGATCTATCTACTATGCATTACGTTTAGAGTTTGCTGCTACTAACAATGATTCCGAGTATGAAGCCACTGCCGGGCTGAAACTCGTTAAAGATTTGGGAGTAAAGACACTAGATATATATTGCGATTCCAAGATAGTTGTTTGTCAAGTTCGGGAAGAATTTGCTGCTAAAGGACCTCGACTCATCACTTATCTCAAAAAGGTAAAGGAGTTATTGGAAGGTTTAGAACATTATAGCATAACACACATTCCAAGAGCGGAAAATCAGAAAGAAGATCGACTGGCGAAGCTAGCAAGTTCTGATAATCCTAAAGAAACCGAAATGGTTCCGATAGAGGTGTTGGAATCACCGAGTTTCGACCTAATGGAAGTAGAGCTAGCCTTGGAAGTTGAACTAGAGAGAGAGAGAATCCAGGATGACAATGATTAAGAATTTTCTCAAGAATGAAACCCTCCCGTTAAAAAAAAGCAAAAGACGAGCTATAAGACGCAAGACTGCAAGATACGTTTTACAAGACGACATCCTTTATCGTCAAGGGTTTTCAATGCCCCTATTACGGTGTATCGCACAAGACGATATTAAACGTGTGCTGCAAGAAGTGCATGAAGGTGAGTGTGGAGATCACACTGGGGGCCAAACCCTAGCAAAGAAAGTTTTACGGTATGGATATTTCTGGCCTACCGTGAATAAAGATGCGGTTGATTATTTACGACGCTGCGATAGATGTCAAAAATATGCAAAAGTTCCCAAAGCGCCTCCGACTCAGCTCAAGTCGATGGTAAGTTCGTGGCCGTTTGCCATGTGGGGAATTGACATTATTGGAGTGCTACCTATTGCCAGAGGAGGAGCTAAGTACGCGATCATTGTCGTGGACTACTTCACAAAATGGGTGGAAGTTGAACCTCTGACAACCATCACGGCGAGGAAGGTGATTAGTTTTGTGGTCAGAAACATTATTTTGTCAATTTGGGATACCGAAGACCATCATAACTGATAATGGGACGCAATTTGACAGCGTCGAGTTCAGAAACTTCTGCCAGAAATATAAGATTGATAAATGATACACTGCTGTAGCTCACCCGCAGTCAAATGGCCAGGTCGAAGCCATAAACAAGGTCATTAAATCAATTCTAAAGAAGTGGTTGGAGCAGGCCAAAGCTAGATGGGTGGATGTATTGCCATTAGCTTTATCGGCCTACAGGACGACCTTTAAGCCGACTACCGGCCATACTCCCTATTCACTCTCCTTTGGGTCAGAAGCAGTGATCCCAGTAGAATCAGAAGTCCCTTCTCATCGAGTTGCGTATTATGACCCGATGACAAATAAAGCACTCCTCCTAGAATCTCTTGATATGATTGAAGAAAAAAGAGATGAAGCCGACTTGCGTGCCTCGAGACATTGACATCAAGTAGCACGTTATTATGACCGGAAGGTTCACCTCAAAACCTTTGAACCAGGAGACCTAGTACTGAAACGAGTCTTCCCGCCTTCGACCCACTTGGGTCCAAAATGGGAAGGGCCATACACCATCCAACGGAAGCTTGATACAGAAGCATTCAAGCTAACGACCGTGGATGGTGAGGAGATTCCCAAAGCCTGGAACACTCAGCACTTACGACGATATCTGAGCTAAATATGAAATGTCACCCCTTTTTGTTTTTATAAGCTATGTAAAAAGGCATGACTTGCCTTAAAAAGTCTGTTTATGTGAACAAAAGATTATGAAGTGGATGTAGGCTACGACTTAGCTGAACCACTATAAAAATATCGTGTGTCATTTATTTTCCTGCATTATTTATATCTTCAACAATTATTCTATTATGACCGTGAAACACGAAATGATAAATTAAATTTGGAAAGCTGGAGATGACCTATGTGCAGAAGCAAATAAAATGACTGTTTGTACGATAAAACACAGAAGAATGGGAAGACGACATTCTTAACTCTAACTCTCAAGAATCGAGAGAGAGTATAAAGGACGGGAAGACGACGTCCCTTGAGGCGTGAAGGTGCACCCAGATGAGGGACCGCCTCAACGAAACTCTAACCTGGTTATGAGACAAGAGAGTATAAAGATGCTAGAAAGAATAGGCATCGATGACAAAAGGAATATGGCCCCGTCAGAGAATCGGGGGCAATTGGATTTATTAATTTAATCAATCCAAGATTAACTAGGGGCATATATGTGCATACGTATTCCCCTCAACAATGACTTCATTATACAACGTTAATATGACATACTTTTGTATTTTCACTTAAGTGTTGAACTAACGACTATCAGACATTGCAGGAAATAAACTATTTTTATTCACAAACATGTGAGTTTGTACAAGGAAAACAAGCAAAAAAAAAAGATGCGAGGGCCGCACTCGCTACGACAGTTGCGGACCAATTAAATGCCAAAATACAACAAAGCACTCCATCACTTAGGCTTTGGATCGGACTTGGATTTTTTGGCAGCTTTCTGAGTAGCCTTAGCTTCCTTTTCGGCATCAGTCATAATGCATTTCGACCTTTTCTTCTCTGCAGTCGAAGTGCTAGAGTCGGTTGATTTTTTACCAGGATTCGGAACACTATAACCAAGGGAAGATTTTTTAGCAAGTTCCCCTGTAATAGACCTAGTTGAAAGCTTAACGACTAACCTTGATCCAGGATCCACCATTGCAAGGGGTTTAAGGCTTTCGGGGTTCACGTCTTCAACTTTTAGCTGCATACGTTTGTCTTGTTCGGCTTTCATTTTAGCGAAAGTGATGTCATCGGCGCTTTTTGAATCCCCAATTATAGCCACATCAGGGTCTTCCTCATGCCCCTCGCTACCACCATCGTCTTTCAAGGCATTTATCATCTCGTCATCATGAGAAGTGTCGGCCTTAGACTGTTCAGCTCCCCCTCCTGACTCTACAATGGTAGCCTTATCCTGTTCTCCTTGAGCCTTTTCCCTGGATTTTACCCCGGTGGTGGTTCCCTGATGCACGCCAGTCTTCTCGGTCAGATTAGCACTTACAGAATGAGAAGCAACAGTTATTAACTTAGGAGAAAATAAAGGATCCTCCATCGATTGCCCGATTATGTGGTGAAAAGTGGAGAAGACCTTGACGAATTGAGGTGAAAAGGTAGAAGTACCTTCCGATGATTTCTCAGTTGGAGTGACTACCGTCTCTGATGCTAACTCGGGTATGGGAGATAAAAGAGATGCCTGAGGCATCCCCGGGTTCTCGGGACCATATCCCTCGACTTCAGAGGTTTCAACGGTAGTAGAAGAAGAACCAGCCTCAGGGATATTCTTTTGTTTGGCCATCCGCTTCTCTTCCTCCATAGCAGCGGCGATAAGGCGACGCCCCTCAGCCAAACGTGCTGGCTCATCATCTCTCAGATATTTTTCCATAAGTTTATCTTCATCGATGAAGTCTACCTTGAGTTCCTCTTTCTCCCATTTGATAATTTGACTCCATATGTGAACCAAGGTAGTTGGATAATCTTCAATCCAAGAGATGTTTCGGCGACGAATTATGTGCGCGAAGAATTCAATCAGTAATTCGCCAAAACCGTGCACTTCTTCCTGAGCCTCTGATAGCTGTTTACGGGTCTCTTCAACAGATTTAATAACATTTTCCACATTCCCCTCCGCTAGGGCAGCCCAATTCTCGGCTTCCATTAACTTGGATTCCAAGTCAGCGTTTCATTTCTCCAATTCAGCATTTTTCTCACTAACTCGGCTTTTTCTCGCTCAAGAGTATTATAAGCTAGTTGCATTTTGGCATTGTCCGACTTAGCATCTTCCGCTTGTTTCTTCAACTCCAAACACTCTTGACTATGAGATTCCAGCAAGTCATGATAACGCTTTTGTATCTCTTCAAATTGTTGTTTGAAGTTGGTAGCATCTCATTGAGCAATGACAAGTTGGGCCTGTGTGTCCTTAAGGTCCTTCTCCAAATTTTTCAAGGCCTTTGCGTCGGCATCTGCAGTCTTTTTCATCGAATTAACATATGTAATTAAAGTCCGAATGATTTTGGAGAGATAACGTGAATACTTGAACATCTGCGAATATTGCTTCTCGACTGCGTCAATCTTCGCTTTAGCCTCATCTGCCCACTTTGAGTAAATAGGCTCGAGGGCAGGTAAGAAAGTCAGATTTTCAAAATAATGGTCTGGGAACTGCTTCTCTAGATATTCCCACTTAACTTTAGACTCAACATCCATTGGCGGAGGTTTGCAGTATGTTAGTTCAGTGTCCCTGTGTTTAGTGGGCACGATGGCTGTATCCCCCTTTTCAGGTCGCTTATCAGAAACCTTATGTTTGTCTCGTGAGTCGGTATGTTTCGGTGGACTTTTTCCCGACTGTGTTTGTCTTGAGGAGAAGTTTGGTCTTTCTGTTGCGATGTGTCTTCTCCTCGATGACTCTGATAGCTTTTATATCGGTATGGATCCAACCGGACGGGGGAGCGAGAGCGCGAGGTGTGTGGCCGATAAGAATCATGAGGCCTTCTGTCCTCTCTACCCCGGCTTTCATGGCGGTCATGCTCGACATCGGAAGGGGTCTAGTCATGTTGCGACGTATTTTCCTGACATCGTAGTAGGGGCGAGACATTGTACCTACGCAACAATGTAAGTGGAAGTCAGAATCTGTGTTCACATGAGAAGTAAGTGCTGTGAAGTGTGGTGCTATTGTGTTGGGTGCATCCTAAGTGGTGTTCCCCCCGACACACCCGAGTCCGAAGCCAGGACAACGCGAGTGGGCTCTTTGGCCTTCACGGGAGTAGTCTCCTCTGAAGAAGTGAAAATTAAAGGATTTGTACCAAAGTCCTCTGAAGTATAGATAGTTTCAGGTAGGGGGAGATCTCCTAAACCCTGAAATGTGGAATAATCGGTAGTAGGGACATCTCCTTGAAAAGCGTTTATTGGCAGCTCTTTAGGGGACATTGACTTCTCAAGAGAAATAGCATCATTAGATACGGTATACCCTTCTCTGTGCTTTTCGACTATGTTGGCCAACTCATTGTCCTGAGTTGAAGATGGAGAAGGTGAAGTCCGAAGAGGTATTGTTGGACTTTTCGAGCCCGAGCCCGTTTCAGGAATAATGTCCACTGGGGGGATGTATACATATGGACCCAACCCATGACCTATGCTACGGGTAATGGATAATAGCCCATGATGATGGAAGTACTCATCCTTAAGAACTTCATCGATGGTTAGAAATATTTGATCGCCATTGAGAAGCTGATGCATCCGATTAAAGTACAACTGATCTGATATTTGTTTTGGGTTATCAACTGCAAACAAAAGAGAAAGCAGGTTAATGTGTTGGCATGAACATTCAAAATTGAGATCTAGAAAATCGATGCTTTACTTGATTTGGTCCATCTCCTGGCGCACCCCGGCTGTTGCCTGATATAAAACCATTCAAGCTTAGAATCACCGGCCTTGCTGCTAAATGGAGCTGAATTAATTTTCCTTTTTGGGACCGATTCAAAATAGGAGAAGGAAGGAGTCTCTTGAGTCCAATGCTTGAAGTTATAGAAAAAGTGGACGTCGTCGAAAGTAGGCTCTGTACCTAAAATCTCTCTTTATGCTATATATAAGGTATATAAGTAAGCATAAGAGTTGGGATGTAACTACATGGGGGCAATCCGCATCTGTCTCAGAAAGTCGACAACAAAAGGCGGAAACGGTGGAATAGCCCCAACCATACATATCAATCGGGTAAATGCCATAAATCCTTCCGGGGGATTGTGGGGACGATCAGCTTTCGATGGCACCAGGGTATCCCTTTTCAATATCCCTGCTTTAAACATATGCGAACAAGTCTGTCGTCGTCGATCGTCGATTCAACAGAGTCTTTGGGTAATTCCAGTATAATGGCAGACTCAAACTCATCAGGAGCGCGATTATCTCCTATCCCTCCTTCCTCTTCATCGCCCAGAGAAACTTCACCATCGAAAGATGTTTCGTTGTTATGCGCTCCTACTTCATAATCTGGGCCCTCATCGTCCAATTCAGGGTCTGCGGAAGAAGATATGTCATTAATGGTAACTATCTCAGAAGTTTCCGCAATTTCCATCTTCTTTGCTAACCTAGATGAACGTCTCTCGGCCATGATCACTAGACTATTGAAGAAACAATAGCAAGGATTAGAGTAAAGTTGCCCGTGTCCCCCGTGTGTGTATGTGAACTAAAGTGTGTGCTACGTGTAACAAAGATGCAAAGCAAATACATAAGAGCATGACATAAAGATTCAAAAGAGTAATAATGTTTCAGAATAGTTCTTGATGTTTGTTATGTTCGTAAGGCGCTATCCTAACTGTTCATCAAGTTGAAGGTTATGCCGAGCATTGATCAAGTTAGTTGGAAAAATTCTTGCACATTGAGTTGGACTGTTTCAGTTCGGTTCGGATACGTGTATTGGGTTCAGATCGGGGGGAAAAGTCGTGTTTCGGTCCGAAGTAGACGTTCACACCCAGTGAGTAAACCGGATCGGTTCAGATGTGGGCTTTCGGAGCGGATCGGATCAGCTTGAATAATCCTTCTTCTCCTTATCTCTTATTCCGATCCGACCCGATCAAATAGGTTTTGTTTTCCCTTTTTTGCCTTTTTCTGCTCCGACCCGATCCGGTCTTGTAAACACCATTCGATCCGATCAAGTAGGTTTTGTTTTCCCTTTTTTGCCTTTTTCTGCTCCGACCCGATCCGGTCTTGTAAACATCTTTCCCTTTCCTTCACCCCAGCATTTCTCCACCCGAACCGATCCCAGTTCCTCACCTTTTCTTCATCTTCCCCATTTTCCATCTCGCTTAATCAACACCGAAACCAACTCCATGTCAGAAGCCCCAATTAAGACCGAGCACTTACGTGCACAAGTATACTCTAGGATCCTAATTCCCTCTCTCAACGCCTCGAGGTGGTGACAGAACCACCAATGACGACGGCGAGGAGAGAGGAGGCCAAGGCGTCGAAGCCAGGCAAAGGCCATGACCAAATCGCTCGAAATTGACCACAAATTTTAACTGAAATCAGTTATTACAAGGATAACCAAAGTTTTTAACCTACTTACGAGTTTGATTTGAAGATTAACGAGAAGAATCATGGAGTTTTTGAAAGATAGGATTTCGGTGTAAAATACGATGAACAGGAGCAGTAAAATAAAAGGAGGAAGGGGATAGGATGCGAGTTTATATATGTTTTTATGGTGACTACTCATATTCCCAGTTTTTTCTACCCCATTCGGACTGGGATTCAGGCCCACAAAGGCAATCTGGCCTGATAGCCTACTGTTAAGCAATACAGGAAGGAAATCCATTCGGGTCTTGTCCGAACCGAAAGGAATTATACACATTAACTTGGCACGCATATTGAATTCAAGGAAAAGCAAAGGAAAAGCTCACATGGAGGAGTCATTGAACATTAAAAAAAGCTCTCAAAGTTGTTTGAAAATGAAGAAATTTATTCATATGGTTTATGGATATATATAAGCAACAAAAGGCACGACTTTATGAAGCGATACAACTCTACAAGTGAATGGAAGCGGTTGTTCAATGGTTTTTATTTAAAGGATGTTTTGTAAACTACTTCGAAGCACACTTTATCTTAAATAAGAGTGTACTTCGAGGGGGCAAAATGTTAGCCTACTTTGTGAACTAGGCTACACAAAGAGCAAATAGTGAGAAAGCCACCAACCGGTCCGGATCGGAGGGAACCAGCGCAGGAAAGAAGCAAGACTCAAAGACGCAGACATCACATCGGTTCGGTTCGGAGAAGCATTTCAGTGACATCAAAAGAGAGCAAGCACCCTCATCGGATCGGATGAGCAAGCACGTTCACCAGATCGGATCGGAGGCGACCGATCCACACCCATTTTCTCTGAACCTGTGACCGTTGCTACACATGTCTCCTGAAGACTCGGGCCAAGCACGACCATTTCCTCCCACGATCTCCCACTAAATCGATGCGCTGTCACCATCTGGAGGCCTCCGAACCCGACTCTTATGGGATGGGTGCCACGCAGTTCCGAACCGGAGCCACTTCGAGGAGATTTTTCACCTATAAATACACCGTCAAGAGGCATTTGGAAGGATCTTTTGGCAAATTCTCAGTTCTAACTTCCTCCATAGCCAAATTTCATAACTACATTCAGTTCAAAATCATCTCTTAAAGTCTATTTTTGAGAGATTTGAGTGAGTTTATGCATTGTAATTGTGAAGCTGAGTGAGAATCATTGTTGTATTTGCATTCGAATCATCAATTAAAAGAATAGAAAGTGGACGTAGGCTCTTTAACGTCGAACCACTATAAATTGTGTGTTCTTCGTTGCCTTTTTAGTTCTATTTCATTAAAATCATAGTTCATTTGTGTGTTAGAACCAATTTTTGGTCTAACACCGATAAATTTCATATCTGCTCAATATCCCAAAACTCCTCACCGCCAAGATCTTTCTCATCTCTACAACCACACTTGAATAGTTATATAGTAAAATCAACAAACAGAACTAAGAATAATGAATTTCATTGCTTTCATTGCAAATATTGTATAACATTGTTTTTCAATATTAACAAAGTAAATAGGGCATAGAATAGGATTATAACACCATATTATACATGCACTATGCTACAGAACTTCCTAAAATAACACAAAAATGATAAATCTTACAATTTTCCTAAGAATGTATTGTAGTAGCGAAGTATATTAGTAAACCTTATCATTTGATACCAGTACTTTTTTTTCCTTTTTCCCTCCTTTTTTAAAACTTATCATTTAATATCATTATGCAACTTCCATCAGATTTATATCTAAGAAATGCATGTATATTAGTAAAGAATACACATGCCCAATGGACACAAAACACCCCGCACACACATACATACACATATAACATGAGACTTAATTTCTATTCTCTAAGAAAATGCATTACAAGTAATCAGTAATATATTTAGGGATGTCAACAGATAACACGCATATAACACGCTCGGCTAAATAACCATCAACATAGTAAAATTTGCCTCTGCCGTTTCCAAAACTGATATGTAAGACAAAACCATAAACATGGTAATTATATTTCTATGAATAAAAATCTTCTTGTAGCAAACAAGAGATTAAACTAATCTATATTTCGCCTACCAATAAAATTGACATGCATGACGTGTGCATCTGAATTGCATGCACATCCTTCTCGATGTTGTTTATTCAACCTTTATTTCAATTTTCCAGGAAGTACAACGTACAAACTCAGAAAGGAAAAAATTACTAACAAAATTATATAAAATGAGTTACATAATTCGTAAGTCACAAGAATACAAAATATTTAACGTATAAAATAAGTAAACATAATAGAAAAAATAAAATAAGAATTGACTACCTCCTAAAGGTTACTACTCAGGCATTAGTTCTAACTGACAAACATAGAAATGCAAAAGAAAAGCTAAAGCTATTCAAGAAAACATAGGTGAACCATAGTAAATGTGTTATCTTCGCTCACAACAAATAAAGTAAGAGTTTATAAATTGTTTTCTTACCTTTATCTAGGACCACGGCTTCTCTAACTTCTTACGACTTCAATGATCCTTCCTTTACGGCTTCCTACATAAAAACAGTTCAAACAATTGTAACAGCACAGTAATAACAATGTAGAATAGAGAAACACAATGTTACAATAGTGACATAAGTTTGGGGGAAGGTTACTATAAGCATGTACTACGGAAATACTTGCATCAAAAAGCATATTTAAATAGCATAAGCAATGCTTAGAAAAGTCAGCAGCTCAAGATTAGCCATCTAACATCTGATGGTTTCTACTGAATGAGGGTGCAAGAAGAGATTGTAATGGGATGACACTAGTGCATCAATTGACTAACCAACAAATTCAACAATACTGTGAATAAGTCACTCACATGGGTTCAGCATTATGCCCATATTGTGCGAATTGCACCATGATTTCTCACCCATTGACATTCTTCCCTAAAAAGAAACAATTCCAAATATGTATATATTTTACAAAAAAAACAGCTATTGCACTTTCACAATCATCGTATGATACTAAGCAACAAAATGTAAATCGTGAACCACGATAACAAGTAAAGGAACTATGCAGTATAAGGAGGATGATGCTAGATATAATATATGAAACACCAACAGACTATATATTGCTCAAAATGGTAGTTAATGAATTCAGCAAGCTAAAGTTCCAAGGAAATACGCATGGTTGTTATTGGCACACGACACACCAACCCTCTTTGCAGCAGATGCAAGGGCAGATTCAGCCCTGGGCTAAGTTGGGCTGCAGCCCAAGGAAAAAATGTCTCAAATTCTATACATGGCCTAGTCTAAAGTTAAGAAAGCCTCACACATTTGTTGCTTCCTTCAAATTCCTCCAATGCTCATTACTTGAAACTGGAAATAAAGTTTTTCAACCCGTCCAATTCACTCAATCAAATAAAAATGGAAAAAAGAAAACTTGTTGTCTGGCTCAATAAAAAGATTGATTCTATCGTTCAGATAATTTTTTATTTGCCAATTTATGTTGATTATATTTTTACATACATGTTATCTAGGGTGTAGGCAAATTGATTTCTACCTTACTGTTACTTTGTCGTTTAAATCATTACTCATTAACCGCACTGAAATTTGCAAACATTTTGTCAAGTTGTATTTTATTCTTTTCTATAAATGTTAGTCGAACCAATGTATTTTTCATGTTATCGAGAGTACAGAAAAACCAATCAACTCCATCTACCAGTATTCTACATGTTATTAGCATTTATATCTCAACGAATTAAGATTACAACATAACAATCCAAGCTAAAACAAATAAAACTGAAGAATGCAACAAAACTATTTTATCACATTACATTTGTTTCCCCACTAAACTTCTACTTCCAACAACCAGTACATTCAAAACAAACCTCTTCTCCATCCCATATTTCATCTTTTATCTGAATTTTCTGGGTAATGTACCCATAATTAAAAGTTTGACAGCAGTCTCCTCCCACACCACCATCAACATACAAACCACCCAAGCATAAAGACTAATTAAAATTAAATTAACAAAAAACATCTATAATTAACAAGTAGATTAGTTTGTTCTTTATCGAGCATCACCTCTAGTCTTTCAACTGCCAAAGGTAAGCTCCAAATCATCCCCACACTCCTCGTGAATCCTCTCTCCTTCCCATGGCTTCACCAAAGTGCTCCCAAACGCAAACTCCTTGGTCCCATAATCAACAAAGTAAAATAACACACCATATTAACAAGTATTGGATTACGTGATTGTGTCTATGATCGTACAATCAAATTTGGATCTTACCTATTAACATAGTTCAACATAAGAAAAAAAAGGGTAATTTGCATATCTAGCATGTTTAATGTACGCTTTGATGCGAGGTTGTCAACTCTGATTTGTTGATAAGTCTTATTAAACTAATTATGTGCAATAGATATAATGCATCTCTGATCATGATTAGACGTTTAACCCATTCCTATTTGCAGAAATCTGATGGCAAAACAAGACATGTCGGAGCTTGGGTTTGACACCAATTGGGGTCAGATCCTTCTAAAAAGAATGCAGCACAAATCGATGATAGGAACACACTTTCTTAAATTTTGCAGCATTTTCAAATCAACTTTCAAAATTGTGTTCCTTGTTAAAATCATAAAGAAATAATAAGAAGTTGAATTATTTTCCTGCCTATGCTACTATAAAGATTGAGCTATATATGATGTCAGATAATTTTCTTATCGTATTTTACTCTTGTACTGGGTTCTTCATGCGATGAGCTATATATGATGTCAAATAGTCGCCTTGTAATTGATGTGTAATTCTAATTGCAGTACAGTCGGATATGCAAAATTATAGAGATGACTCATTTGTATGGTGCACTTGTAGGGAAGTATTACCTTTTTGTCCTTCTGTTGAACTATGTTAGTAGGTAAGGTCTAAATTTGAATGTATGATCATAAAAGTAATCACGTAATCTAATACTTGTTAATATGATATGTTATTTTACTTTGGTTGTTATATACTTGTGCATCACTGAAAAGCTTTAACCTACTGCTTGCACCGTAGTCTATTTAGAGAACGTCCAGCCTGCTACTTGTGCCACCCCTCCCTCACTGCCTTCCCTTCCCCACTTATTACTGTCCTTCAAGCTTCTGCTTGCAACATCCCTGCTTGGCTCCGTCTGCGGCTGATCTCCAGCCTCATGCTGGCCACCTCCCTGTTAAGCACTCCCGTGGCAGGCCCTGTAAGCGCATAGTGTTGGATCATCCAAGACTCCTGTTCATGCTGCTACTGCAGCTCCGACTCATATTTTGGACTTCCCCGCTGAAGAAGATGACTTGCTTTCAGATGTGGCTGCAGAATTTAGTCTGCCTAATCCGACCGATTCAATCCGAGCATTACATTCATACAATAGGTTGTCCGGTGTGGCCTATCTTGGTGCACTACTCTCATATCACTTTTTGTTGATGATCCGGCTTTAGGTAAGGCATGTATTGATCTTCTTTTATTGTCTCCTTCTATCAATTTATCTCATTCTCAGTTTAATATAAGTTCTTCCGCTCAAACTTCATCCGGTCCGGGAATTTGGATTGTTGCGGAGCCAGGACCCTACATAGATTCTATTTGTTCCATTGCTCAATTGCAGTCTCTCACTGCCAAGACTACTGCTTCATCCTACCATGCTAATCGCGGAAAAATCAATATTTCTATTCACAAACCTAAAATTCCCTCGTCTATCACTAAACTGCCAAAGGCTCCTTCTTTCTCACAAAAGTTATAATTAATATTTTATTTTGGACTACTAAAGGGATTAGCACAAGGTCTATTGACTAAACACTTATAAAAAACATAACATTACTGTTTTAGCCATTCAAGAACCTACCACACTTCCCTATCCTTATTCATAAATTGGGATATTATGGAGAGATTTCTAATTGCTTTGGGAAAATTTAGCTTCTGTGGAAATTTAGTTAGGTAGCCATCTTGTTCTCGATTCCTAACAGGATCTTGCCTTTTCAATCAAAATCCCTCCTCTCTTTCTACTTCAACTGTTCACGGGTGTTTATTCTAAATGCAACATGGTCGATAGATTTTTTTTAAGTCCATGTACTAAACTATTGTTTTTAGTCTGTCATAGTTCATGTCAATATGAATGCAAATATACATATTTTCTTATTAATATTGGTTTAGTTACTTAGTTGAAACAAAGAAACCTAACTTCGTGTAAATTAATGCATATGAATTGCTAGTTAAAGATGCCAAGCTTCTTGGAATGGCAACATTCAATATAGCTTCAAAAATAGTATATAATAGTAACACATGTAACGTATGATTCAAACACAAATACATTAGTTCAAAAAGGGAACTATTGCCAAACACATAACTATTACCAGTCTATTCTATAAAGTAACGACTTTAAAAATAAATATGTAAGTTTTGCCAAGACATGCGTTCTATCAACTATTACCAAAGATCAAAAACATATAAAAAATAGTATGTCACGACAAAACGAGAACCTAAAAAATCAAAATTATACCTAATATGCTGCAGTAACCCCAGCAATGCGAGAAGACAAATAAACAATATAGCCACCTGCAAAATCCATAACACCCGAATTAAAAAGCCACCCACTACATTTCCCCCCCCCCCCCTCCATGTAGAGTACATCACTTACCTAGATCTGACATATTGTATTTGAGGAGGTCAAAGTTGTCCGGTCGGAGACTCTGGATCGAAACTGAATTGACAGATCTGGAGCGGTGTGTTTTTTTCTTCTTAGTGAGAATGAAAGTGAAGGTTCTGGAGGTTGAAGGAAAAATTTCGTTCTTCTTAGTGGATCGAAATCATGTGGAGAATTAGGATGCGTGATTTTGTTCGATCGAAATATGGAGGCGAGATTTTGTTTAGTTTCGGTTTTTTACGGGTTAAGCACCGATTAAAAAAGAATTAGGTTAAGGAAAGGTGATGAAACCGTATAAGCGATGGACCCAAATAAAAATTGCGTGTGCGACTATTTTACATTTAAGGGTCGCAAAAAGAAATTTTGCTATTTCCAATCTCATTTTATTTACGCCAGATTGAAATACTACGATCGTAGATTCTAAATATTTGCTACTGTTTCAAAGAAAACGGTCGCAGATTTGTCTTTTACATCTTTTTCTTGACAACCTGCTATGGTTTATATCTAAAACAGCCGCACATAACCATATGTGCTACTGTTTTTAGGTAATCCATCGCAAATAAGGCGACGCAAATAAGTAGTTTGGCACTAGTGATGAGTGGCAGAAGCAGAAGAAGTAATTCTGTATTTCAAAAATCTAATGAGCCAATCGTGTTTCCACAACCAAAATCAGATCTGGAAGTTCTTGTAAAGAAGTATCGAAATCTGGGTGGAGTACCAATCTTGGGCAAAGAGTCTGTTATTGAAACACAAGCATGGATGCGTTCTTTTGAGAGAATTTTTCAAGACTTAAAGCTGAGAGATGATCAGAAAAGATTATTGACATCTTGGGCACTCAAAGACGAAGCTTTAATCTAGTGGGAAACTATTACTAGGGGTAATCCAGAAGGTAATATTCCCTGGGATAGATTTAAAGAAATTTTCAAAACAATATTTATTCCTCCAGAAGCAGCTGAGTGGCTATATGATGAGTTCTACCATCTGAAACACAGAGATATGACCATTCAGGAGTATCCGAGTAAATTCAATGAACTTTCCCGTTTTGGCCCAGAACTAATTCGAGATCCTTTGAGGAAGAATCTGAGATTTATTAACGGACTTCAAATAAAATATGAAGGTAGAGTAACTGCGCATGTGAATCTTCCTTTTTCTAATATGACACAAATGACTTGTCGCTATGAGAATCTTGATAAGCAAGGTGGTTTGGAAGAGGAAGAAGAAGAAGTTCTAGCAACAGAAGGAAGTTTGAAATCGATAGCCCTGAGGCAAGTACAAGGTCTGAGGTCAGTAAGAAGCCTAAAGCCAATAAGAAAGGGGTTAAATCTAAGGAGGAACCCGAGTCAGGTAAAAGATCTGAAATAAATTAAAAAGAAGAGAGTAAAAACAGTCATATGACTAAAGTGCAATAAGCAAGGGCATTCGATAAGGAACTGTAAATCTTTAAAGAAAGTAGATCTAAGTCAAATGAGAAGCTTCAAGAGATCAGGGGATGCTATAATTGCCATCAGGCTGGTCGTCTTGCAAAGGATTGCCTGCTATTAAAGAAGGCTGAACTATCTCATGTATATGAAGTGGCAGAAACTCCAGCACTCTCAGCCAGTCAGCAAAGGCCAGATGCCTTGGAAGGCATGCTTACTGTCAATAATATTCCAGTTAAAGTATTTTCTGATACGGGCACGTCACAAAGTTTCATTTCGAGTAATACAATCAAGAAGATAAATCTAAAATTGAGAGATCTTAAAGAACACCTTAGAGTTCATAATTCGATAGGAGGTTCTCTGGTCCTTGGATCATGTTGTAAAGTGCCCGTCTCTTTTTCCCATTATTGGTTTCCTTGTATCTTGATCGTCATGAATTTTTCCGAGTTCGATATTATTCTTGGGCTGGATTGTTTAACTAAATACGAGGACGAAGTTAAATGCACAGAAAGAGTAGTTAAAGTTAAAACGAAGCTGGCAAATATTGTTATACCTTGCGTAGGCTCAGATTCAGATAGAAAAGAATTTGGGCTGCTCTTGAGGTCTCCCCCACTGTTATTGAAATTATTCTTGTCGTTAAGAATTATGCGGATGTGTTTGAAGAAGTGGATAGCTTACCGCCGCAAAGAGAAATTGATTTCAAAATCGATCTAGTTCCAAACGTCAGGGTAGTAGTGCATGCAATTCGGAGAATGACATTGAAAGAGAAAGAAGAGTTGGGCGATCACACGTGACAATTGTTATGGAAGGGTCCGATGAGGCCTAGTTTTTCAAATTGGGGTGCAGCGGTACTGTTTGTTCCAAAGTCAGACGGTACTCTCTGATTATGTGTTGATTACCTAGACCTCAATAAGCAGACATTGAAGAACAAATATCCATTGCCCCATATTGATGATTTATTAGATCGTTTGAATGGAGCGCAAGTATTTTCAAGAATGGACCTAGCCATAGGTTTCCATCAACTGAGTATTGCCGAAGAATGGGTTCCTTTGACAGATTTTAGAAGTCCAGATTTATTCTACGAGTGGTTAGTAATGTCGTTCGGCTTATGAAATGCTCCAGCTTATTTTGTCAATCTGAATAACAGAGTATTCGGAGAAATATTGAATAAATTCGTACTTGTTTTCATTGATGATATATTGATCTTCTCTAAGTCAACTGCCGAGCATGCGAAACATTTGGACCTAATTTTGGAAATTCTAAGAAAGAATGTTTTAAAAGCCAAAATTTCCAAATGAATATTATTGCAAGAAGAAGTGAAGTTCCTTGGTCATGTCGCATCAAAGGAAGGAATTTCAGTAGATCCAAGCAAAATTACAGCTATTCAAGATTGGAAACAGCCTAGCACGCCCACAGAAGTCCGAAGTTTTCTAGGATTGGCTAGTTATTATCCGAAATTCGTTAAAGATTTTTCGAAGCTATCTAGTCCAATGACACGGTTACAAAGAAATACGCAAGGTTTAATTGGACTCCAGAATGTGAGGCAGCTTTCCAAGAGCTGAAATTAAGATTAACTACTGCTCCGGTATTAACAATTATCGATGGAAATCAAGATTTGATAGTTTATACAGATGCTTCTCTTGAAGGTGTCGGTGCAGTATTAATGCAAATACGCCAAGTAGTTGCATATGCTAGCCATTAGTTGAAGCCGCATGAGAAGAGATATACAACTCATGATCTTGAGTTGTTAGCCGTCGTGTTTGCTTTGAAAATCTGGAGGCACTGTCTTTTGGGTGAGAAGTTCGAATTATATACAGATCATAAGTCATTGAAGTATTTGTTCATCTAGAAAGACTCGAATTTGAGGCAACATCATTGGTTGGAATTTCTTGCAGCGTACGATCTGGATATTTTGTATACTCTAGGGAAAGCCAATGTTGTAGCTGATGTGCTCAGCAGAAAGAATGCGATCATCGCTAATATTACGCCTTCACTGATTGAGAAAATATCTAATCTTCAGAAAGACGATGAATTTGTTCAGAGAATTAGCCAGCGAATTCAAGAAGGTAAAGCTTCATATTTCCAGCTTGATAGTAAAGGGGTTCTGAGGTTGCAAGGGCGAATTTGTGTTCCAGAAGTTCCAGAACTCAGAAGAGAGGTACCAGATGAACGTCACAAGTCCAAGCTGAGTATCCATCCAGGTGTGAGTAAGATGTATAATGATCTCATGCGAACATTCTGGTAGAAGTCGATGAAAAGAGACATCTCTATATATATGTTAGTCGGTGTTCTACTTGTCAACAAGTCAAAAGCGATCAACAGAAACTCCCGGATTTTTTCAACCATTGGAGAATCTAGATTGGAAGTGGGATCAAATCTCCATGGATTTCATAGATGGTTTTCCCCGAACCAAGAAAGGAAATGACAATATATGGGTGATCGTAGATCGTTTCACGAAGACCGCCCATTTTATTCCTGTCAGATCGACCAGAACAGCTCAAAGTCTAGTGCAGATTTATTTCAAAGAAATCGTTAGACTGCATGGAGTGTCCAGTAGCGTAGTCAGTGATAGAGACCCGATTTTTGCTAGTAAGTTCTGGGACGCATTCCAACAAGAGTTGGGAACAAACTTAAATCTGAGCACCGCATATCATCCTCAAACAGATGGCCAAACTGAGAGGGTGAATCGTATACTAGAAGACTTGTTGCGGGCATGTATTCTTGATTTGGGCAGATCGTGGGAAGATCACTTGCATTTGGCTGAATACGCATATAATAACAGTTATCAAACAAGCTTAAAAATGTCACCATTCAAGGCATTGTATGGTAGACCATGTAGATCTCCCGCATGTTGGGTAGGATTAGGTAATCAACTAGCATTGGGTCCCGACATGATTCAAGAAGCTTTAAAGTCGATTTCATTAAGAAGCAACTGCAAACAGATCAGAGCCAATAAAAGAGTTATGCAGACTCTAGAAGGAGAGATTTAACATTTTCTATTGGTGATTATGTATATTTGAGAGTTTCTCTGATGAGAGGAGTAATCTGATTTGGGAAAACAGGGAAGTTGGCGCCTAGATTTATTGGTCCATTTCCTATACTTGAAAGGATTGGAACTCTTACTAATAAGGTTCAATTACCAGATTGGTTGCCAGGAGTACATGATGTATTTCACGTGTCTCAACTTCGAAGTGCATGATCCAGATCTGATTGTAGAAGAAGCAACGCAACAGGATTTGGATATTATTCCAAAATTAGCAGTGAGAAGAGAGGCACTGAAAATTATTGGCAAAGAAATCAAGGTTCTAAGGAACAAGAAGGTTCATTTACTCAAAGTGCAGTGAAGCGGTGATCCTTGAGACTGTACATGGGAGACAGAAGATAGCATTAAGTGCAGAGTGGACATCTTTGATTAGCTCTGGTGCAAGGTACATTTACAATATTTTACATTTTCCGTTTTATTTCCTACTTTAATGTTGTTTTTGCTTTTTGGGGACCAAAAGTTTTAAGTGGGGGAGATTATAACAACCTGGAAATCAGAACCAATTTAAAAATTTTATTTTGAGTAATTTTGGCAGAAAATGCATCAGAATTTAAAATTTTCATTTATAAATAATAATAAAGCCCTTAAAAATTGCCATTTTGCAAACGACCTCCATTTTCGATGAAACCACTTTGGTTGGATCCGGAATGTCAATTTGTTGCTAGGTTTAAAATTCCATAATTTTTGGAGTTGATATGTGAGCATGGAAAAGAAAAACGCATTTGGTAATTTCAATTTGAATTGTATCAACCAGAAAATGGCCATTTTTCAAACGGTCTCGAAATTCGGTGAAATTAATTTTGTTGGGACCGAATCGTCCAAACATAGCTAGATTTATTTTCCAGGAATTTTTGGAATCAGTATGTGTCCCCGGCAAATTAAAATGTACGTTCAAATCTAATATTAAACGTTTTATATTTTAATTTGAGGAATAACTGACTGAAAAATTCGAATGGGCTTACGAAACTTATTCCATTGTGTCCGGAATGGGGGTATTTAGCTAGGGGCGATAGTCGTTGGGTTTGATTTGGAGTTCGGATGGAGAAACGAGAATTTCATAATTAAAGAGATTAAAAATAATTTTAAATATAGGGTACATTTGGCACAGGTCCTTATTAAATTTCAAAATTAGGCTCACATCCGGTCATAAACTTATTGTAAATTTAGTCCCTATTTTTCGAAAATTCATAAAAAAAATATAAAAAAAATCACGATAATTCGTATTTAAATTAAACATGTACTCGCCCAAAAATTCAGATCATAATAAAATCAAAACATGCATCAAAATAAAAAAAAATACAGAAAACAACGAAAAATGCAGTAATTTGCATCAAATCATGCACATATTTGGAATACTTGCATTCATCTGTGCAAGTATTTCTCTGTTATATTTTTACATGCAATACTTGCATACATGTGTGCAAGTATTTAAAATAGTTGCATACATGTATGCAAGTTTCTGCACACATTTTATTTTCACATGTAAATACTTGCATACATGTGTGCAAGTATTTCAAATAGTTGCACACATGTATGCAAGTTTCTGCATACATTTTCAACTAAAACAGCTTCAGAAATACTTGCATACATGTATGCAACTATTGGCAAAAGTTGCATACATGTATGCAACTATTTGCAAGTTTTAAATTCACACCACATCCCTGTAATGTTTTCTCTGTAAACCCGCCCCCTATTTTAGCTGCCGCCTGGAATCTTCCGCCTGCCACTTTCCATACCTCCGCCTCTTTCGTTTTCTGTCCAAATTTTCAGGCGCTATCACTTAAAAAAAAAAAAAAATCTAAAATCTATAAATATTCTCGGAAGTCCACAGAAATTAAAAAAAAAAAGTTGCATAAATGTATGCAACTTTCACGAATAGTTGCATACATTTATGCAACTATTCGAATACACATGCATATATTTATGCACGCCTGTTTGAAAAATTGTATACATGTATGCAGTTTTTCTATATAACTGCATACATGTGTGCATATATGTCAAAATATATGCAAACGTGAATAAGTTGCACGTAGGTATGCAGTTTTTAAATAAATGCATCAGCAGATGCATGTTTTAACAATATGTGCATACATGTATGCATTTATACTGCAGTTTTGACGCAGATTTGAAATAAATGCATACATGTATGCAACTAATCGATTTATATGCATGTTTTGATGCAATTTACTGCATTTCGTTGATTTTTTGTATTTCGTGATTTTGACGTTGTTTTTAATGTTTTTTTGATCTGATTTTTTTCACGATTAATTGTTTTAATTAAATACGAATTTACATGGTTTTTTAATATATTTTTTGTATTTTTTTGATGAATTTTCAAAAAATAGGGACTAAATTTACAATAAGTTTATGACCGGGGGTGAGCCTAATTAAGTTTCGTTTTAGGGATGTGTGTCTAATATTCACTTAAATATATGCATGGCCAATCAAAATTTTCTGTTTATTGTCTCTCTTCAAGAAAAAAAAAACCCGAGACCCTCTCGACGAACGGCAGCTACCTATTCCAACCTTCTCTCTGCCTTAACTCCCAAACCGTTCAACGAAATCAAACGATCATGTTGAGGATTTGTAGATCTCCTCCTCCTATTTAAATTCATACTAGTTTCGCCATTTATCATTGTATATTTCTTGAGATCCAAGCCCACGAAGTCCCGCCCTTGGAGCTGCTGCCGTGCGCCTCCAATCCGACACCGAGTTAGACCCCACCACCATCGATCAGAGCGCCTCTCCAAGCACTACAACGTGGTGCTATTTGATCCTAGCCAAGCTACACGGATTTGGAGAAAACTGCTAATCTAATTTTGAATCAAAAACTGAGGTATACGGCTGTTTTAATTTTTAGGTTTATAACGCTTTAAAGCGTTGCAAAGTTTGATTTATTAATAAAAATCATATCTTTTTCGTATTTTGTCGAAATCCAGTGAAACAAGAGATATCGGACTCGCGACATCGTACACTACATTCTAGAAGAGACTAGAACGCATTTAGAGCTCTTACAAAACTAGAAGAAGTGGAACCCAATGTGAGATTTTTAAATTCGAATTGGAATGTAAAAGCGATGTAAAAATTATATAAGTGATGTATAAATTATATACGCGTTGTATACCTTATATATGGGCGTTGTATAAATTATATAAGCGATGTATAAATTATACATACGTTGTATAAATCATATATGCGCTGAATAAGATTGAAATGGAAATAAATACATATATATATATATATATATATATATGTGTGTGTGTGTGTGTGTGTGTGTGTGTGTATATGTACGTATATACATATACTCCCCTCGTCCACAGACCATGGATGATATAAATATTGTGTGATGATTGCGTTGTGGAAATTGATTGTGGTTGTGAATGATTGATTGTGGTTGCAACAAAATTGGTTGTGTTTGTGGTAAATTCATTGTGTTGTGAAAATGAGCTGTATTGAAGAAATTATGGAAATGAAACCATTGTATTGCCGCAAGGCCTAGGATAGTAGAGGAGCCGTGCTGGACATGGTACCGGTGTTAAATACCCTGCCGTTGTATTGCTGAAATTTTCTGAAATATTCATGTGTTTGAATAAATTGTTTGAACAATAAAAATCACATTTTTATTGTATGTATGAAGTGCTAAAAATATTCATGTTTGAAATAAATTATTTGAACAATAAAAATCACATTTTTATTGAATGTATAAAGTATACAATATATTCATGTTCAAACAATAAAAATCACAATTTTATTGTATGTATGAAGTATATAAAATAGTCATGTTTGAAATAAATTGTTTGAACAATAAAAATCACATTTTTATTGTATGTATGAAGTGCTAAAAATATTCATGTTTGAAATAAGTTGTTTGAACAATAAGAATTACATTTTTATTGTATGTATGAAGTGCTAAAAAATATTCATGTTTGAAATAAAGAGTTTGAACGATAAAAATATTATTTTTATCACATATATGAAGTGTTAAAAATGGTCATGAGTTAACATATATTATTATTTGCCAAAAATATCATTTTTATCATATGTAGGAACTAAATAAAATAACCACAGGTTGAAATAAATGTTTTCTCATTAGAAATATTGTTTTTAACATGTACAAGAAGTATTAAAAATAACCACAGGTTGAAATAAATGTTTGTTCATTAGAAATATTATTCTTAACATGCATAGGAAGTGTTAAAAATAACCACGAGTTGAAATAAATGTTTGTTCATTAGAAATATTATTTTTAACATGTATAGGAAGTGTTAAAAATAACCACGGGTTGAAATAAATGTTTGTTCATTAGAAATATTATATTTAACATGTATAGGAAGTGTTAAAAATAACCATAGGTTGAAATAAATGCTTGTTAATTAGAAATATTATTTTTAACATGTATAGGAAGTGTTAAAAATAAACACGGGTTGAAATAAATGTTTTAACATGCATAAGAAGTGTTAAAAATAACACGGGTTTAAATAAATGTTTGTTCTATAGAAATATTATTTTTAACATGTATAGAAAGTGTTAAAAATAACCACGGGTTGAAATAAATGTTTGTTCATTAGAAATATTATTTTTAACATGTATAGGAAGTGTTAAAAATAACCATATATGGAAATAATTATTTGTTCGCTAAAAATATTATATTTAGCTTGGATATGCATATATATACATATGCTCGAACAGGAAAATGGATTGGCTATTGAGTAGAGAATTTATTTGTGTGCCCGACAAATAGGTAAACCTTAATGAATTGGCTGCGCAATTTTATTTATTATATAAACTCCTGTGAATGCCATTGGATGCGGTGTGCTTGTTGTTCTGTGTGAGATTATAAACATCGCCATAGGATATCAACAATTAATTTTGAACAACACTACGTGGCATACTTCGTGAAGATAACATACTCTATCATATACCACATAAGCATTTGGAGCTTATGTGACGAGGTTGGAATTACCGTACAAGCGAGATGCTTTTATGGCGATGATTGTATTGCAGGTTGAATGGATTTTGGATTGATATGGACTAAATAAAATATAACGGTAAATTGCCAGATTAAATAAAAACCCCATACGGGTCTAGAGTTGACAATAAACACGTCTCTCTAGTTATTAGATACGGCACATGGATTATTTATTTTCCAACACTGGACAAGGTGATGAGAATTTATTCTCCGGAGTTATGATTTTTTACACACTGCCTCGGGCATAGAATAGGTCACTAAAAATTGTATATGCTTATTCTGGATTTATTGGGTGCCAAATACGGCTCAATAAATTTCCAAACCCCTCTTCGTACAAAGGAGGCTATGGTGAAATTTTCCGAAGTTCAAAGGCATAAGCCAAATTTTAGAAGTGAAAATGGTTTGGAAATTGTTGAATGAATTATATATATGTATGTATGTATATATATATATATATAAATTAAAATAAAACGAATCACGCAGCCGTAGTTCGCGTTTTGGAATCGTAAGTTTAAACGATTATACTGAGAGATCCAACCATCGGATTTTCCCGAAACTGGAACCGTTGGGTTCGCTTTGGAAAGATCTTTCCAACGAAATAAAGTTTGCTAAGATCCAATGTTCAGATTTTGAGAAATGTGTAATTCAAATTTTAATAAAAATAGCGTCAGGGCCGCGTAATAACCTGAAGCGTCGTTTAATTAAAATGGGCTATTTTATATAAATAAAAATAGCGATAAATCGTTATAAAATATTATAAACGATATGGAATGGAAATAATCAGATTTTACTTGGTTTATTGGATATTCTGATGGCTAGATGTATTTGACTTGAAATTATTATATTGAATTCAAACGTGAATGTCAAATAATTTAACCATGAAAAGAATTGATTTGAATTCTTTGTATACGTGAATTATTTGAAAAGGCCAAGCTAATTCTCATTTCAAATAATTGATGGACGATTAGATGATATTGAAGACAGTGCAAGACCGATAATCTTCACATCGAATGGATGGCTACCGATGCCTTTGATTGGAGTTGCTGCCTTAAAAGGGTTATAGTGGTAGCTGTCCTGACGTATTTGTTGATTGTTCGGATGTGCAATGGCCTCGCTCCTGTATTGGACATATGGGACGAGGAATAAGGTGCCTCCGATTTTGTTCAGACCCAGAACGAACTAGTAAATGGATGTGTGTCTAACATTGGCTTTTATTCTTTGCTGATTTATTTATATTAAATATATATCTTTTTAGTGGCGGAGAATTTATTCTCTTGCTTAACTCCCTTCTCTAAGACGTATGAGCTTAGAGGTTATATATCGATAGACATCAATCGCATGGCGTGGAGTGTAAATGTGGCATGCTGAGATGCAAGTAAGCAAGACTTTTGTTGAAATGCAGAGCCTTGTGGTTGATGATCAAAGAACAACTTTAAATAGCGTAGCTTTGTGTAGCGTTAATTCGCAAGCTTCACTTCCCAGTATGAACCAGAAACGGGACAAAGGATCCAGGGGGAACGTGCGTTTCTTTCTAGCTAGGAGTGATGTCATGGTATGGAGCCCAGACATTTTACGTATGTGGTTGTTGGAAAGCAAGGCTCCTCGGATATATCGGTCACTATGGGGCCGATGGATGGTATGGTCGACATACTGACCATTACGCCCCATAGGGCGGGGGAACGCATTGTTTAGGAGTTATAATCCTCAAACGTAAGAGAGGACCAGCCCTGTGGCTCCTAGGTGCAGTTGTGATTGTAGCCTGAGACATGGTAGGCTAGATTGCCTCGAATTCGGTATGGACGATCCCTTGCCTTGGTTCGTGATGGTAATCCAACTTCCAATACGACATTGTGCCGTTTTGATTTTAAACCTATATATGGCGACATGATATATGGTACCCATGCCGTATATGATTGAAATTATTTTTGAAACATGTATGCACTAGTGATAATATCAGATGATTTTGCTTTATATGTATCAAGCATGTTTTGGCCATTATAAGGTAAAACTCTATCCTCCGGTTTACGTTGCATTGTGTGATGGGACTTGAGTCTTATAATGGCTTCATTTTTCTAAAAAAGCATTGCGTTGCTTAATGATTTACTTTATTTCATGCACTGACAATTCAACGGAGTAAACCCACTCCGCGTTAGCGATGTGGTCCTGTGATTAACCTTATTATTAAATAAGTTAAGTAGATTTCTCATACCAGTCCAATGACTGACTCGTAGTTTGTTTCACTTTGCAAACTCGGGTGCCCCTATTTTCTACACGGGCAGCCTTGTATTTAGGTTTTAGCTTGGTTCATTTTGACTGTGGATGGAAGTTGTGGAAGCTGATGATGGTCCTTCATCATTTTTTATTGTATTGTTTTAGACACTATCATGTATATTATGTTTGATTCTACTGCAGACATTTTATATTATGTTGAAACCGTATTCTATACTAAGTATGATCCTGTTATGTTGTGTTACTCTGATGATTATATTATTTCTAGTGTAATTTGATGTACATTATTTGGTGTAATTCTATATTTATGTCCAACTGTTATTGTTTATGTGTTATATCCCAGTGATTATCCTTGCTTCCATGGCACGGGAGTTTGGGGTCATCACGTTAATTATATTAATTTATATTCGTAAACAATAAATTTATCATACACAATGTTAAAAGTTCTATTTTTAACTTCAAATAACTCCACATTAAAATCTTTGTAATTTTTTTATAAAATCATTCTCAATTTATTCGTATTATTCATTCTTAAGTCAATATGTTTTTATTAATTACATAATTTAAATTTAACATTTGTAAAAGAAATAAGTTAAATAATATTTGTTAACTCATCTAAAATTATTATAGAGCACTGCTAGAACGACCGGCGATTTTGCAGTTAAAACAGACGGATCTTGAAATTCACGGGTGCAGTTCATGGGAGGAATTCAATTGTACGGCTAATGTTCTTGTTGCAATAATTGACGTATGGAAAGCCGGTTGAAGTAGCATTTTTGATCATTATAATATGTTAATTTCAAAAAAAATACTTGCTCATAATAGTAAGAATAATAAAATTATTGTACGTATTACTTAAAAGAAATATAAGTTACATGACATATGTCATGTATAAACAACAATTATAATTTACATTATATTTGTGTTAACGAATTCATCAAATATTGTATAATAAAATTATGGTTTTAACATTAAAATTTTAAAATCTATATTTTATAATATTATCGTTTGCAATGCAAGGGATCCCTTAAAATTAAAAATACGGCCTCTCGCCACTGCTGAACGAGTGGGATATGCTGGAGATGCTCCAAAGGTATGAATTTATCATCTTTGCATTTGGGCTCATTTCCATTCCTTTCTCAAATTTCCTTATCTTCACTACATAACGATTTAAAGATCAATCAAAATCTTTAGTTAATGCTAATCGATATTTCATCAAAGAGAGAGATGGTCTGGTAAGGAATCACTAGGCTTAATTTACCCATAAAAACACCCTATAGCCATTGTAAATCACTGAAAAGAAGGAAAACCTGTCAAAAATATCAACTTGATTGTATTGTCGGCGACCTACGTAGGAATTATCGCAATAAGCATATAGTTGAGGTATAACTGATTTTGCATTCGTCCTGTATGGGGAAATGTCCTCCAGGAAAGAACATATTTTTATGATAGATAACTGATGCTCTTTATTTGCTCGATAAAACACATGTAAACTGTTGAGTTTCTGCATTCACTACGTACCGTATGTGATTCACCGTGTCTATCCGAGGTCAACAGTCGAAGTCTCCTATGCTGGCGTCCCGATTGAACATCCCTTATCGCCACCCATTGAACATATAATTTGGTATTGGCAAGCATGCGAGCCACACCAAACATAAACAACTTAATAAAATTGCATCTGTTTAATGGTCATAAAGGAGCAACACGTAAAACATTACTTTTTATGTCGGTTTGCTTAAGTAGTTGTTATGTAATGTGTATAGATATGTGAATGAATGAGAACATAGTCAGATATCAAACTACTTTGTACTGATTATGTTGTTTGTTTGGACTATCCGTTTGTCTAATATGTTGAATTCTGAATTATGATTGCTGAACTCTGAAGTCTGAGTGCTGATTGCTTAATGCTGAATTCTGAATTATCCCTTACTTGTTTGTTTGCATTTAACATTCAGAATAAAAATAAATATTTAACGTTCAGAAAAAAAAATAAGCACTAAAATTGTTTTGAATGATTTTGTCTGAATAATTGATTTTATTCAGAACACAGATAAATAACAAACAACTAAAAAGTTTTGATTTGTAAATCAGAACATGTATTCAGAACTTTAAAAAAAACGTAACTAGTTGCAAAATTTCGTGGGTTTGTTTCAATAGAGATATACAATTATTTTCTTTGTGTTTTTTGGAAGCAGAATGATGTCCTCTTATAGTTTATGTAAGAATGAAAAGTGCTAACACTTAACTGGAGGTGGAAACCAGCATTTTGATCAAGAAGACAGAAAATTTTGTGAAGCTAACCTAGACTTAATTTTGTTTTATTTAGAAGGATACTATTTTTGGTTGAATTTTCCACATAACTGAAGGGAATTGCTAGACACGATATACCAAACATCTTAATGAAAAGTAATAGCTAGCCATTAAAACTTTATGTTGACTATAAGGGAATTATGGTCATATCATGATTAAAAAAAACAAAGGTAAGCAAATTGATATATGAACATGGAAGAGTTCTTACAAAACACATCCAGAGGAAATCACAAGACAAACACCCCACTTCACTCTCACTTCAAACCTACGCATTTCTGACACAACACTTTGGACTAAAATGGGAAAGGAGATGATTTTAGACATAAATATGGAAAACTAAATGAAAAATGAAAGGAATGTAAGAGCAATGGAAACTCATAAATCCGTAAGTGGTGGTGCGAGCACTGTTAAATTGCGTATTAGCTACAAGGGTTGTGGTCCTACTGCACCTCCAAAACCCCTTTTAGCTCCTGCAAACCTAGTGTTACTTTTTTTTTGTTCTCATTTGGATTGTTTGCACCTAACTGTTCTCCTTTTTTGCTTCCATTTTCATTTAGATTTGTACTGGCACTTGGCTGCATCAGTGGCTCCACTCCATCATTCACTGTCTGCTCAGATTCTGGTTCACCAGCAGTATGTGGAGGAGGTGGCAACAATGGTTCTTCTACTACAATATTATTATTTTTTGGACTTCGAATTGCGGGTATTTCAGTAACATACTATCATTGTCTGTATATGAAATTATCGGTGCGGCAGTAGTATTTGCAGGAGGAAGCAACAATGGAGCTTCTGGTATAACATTATCATTGTTTGTAATCAGTGGTGATGTAAGTCGGGGATGATAGGTTGGTCATGTTCACCACCTCGGGCAGATTCTGGACAGTCTGCTATTGATGAGGCGAAAGCTGATGAGACTGTGACAAGTAGTAAGATGATGCAGAAGCTTGCTGCACTGGCCATATTTTTTGATGTTTGCGGTTAGTTTGATTATGCTTATACTGATGAATTTGCACTGTATTTTGCATATGAGATGTTATGTCTGTGCTTGTTTATGTAGTGGTGTTTTTTTATGGTATTGGTGTAGTAGTTTTGGGTTCGGTTCCACTCACGATGGATTATGAGTTTTATTGCATTCTGTATGGAGTTGTAATCATGTATTGGTTGTAACTAAAACTTCTCTCGCCATATGTTTATTTTCAATTTTCAAATTATTTTTTTAACCAATTTAATTAATAAAGTAGCATATAGTCAATTTGGACGAGCATTGCTAAGGTTGGACGAACTCTTTGACTATTCAATTTGCTGATGAATTTCGAAAAATAAACAAGAAGGAAACGCAAGTGCAATGCATGCAGCAGCTTGAATATGCATGCATTGGTAGATTTTCCTCTTCAGTCGAACTCCAAATTCCTGTAGGACTTCCTTAAACAGACCCAGATAAACTTAAGGTTCAAACTTTTAGCTTTGATCTTATGTGTGTTTTTTATTTAACAACTAACGATTCTCACTAGAAAAAAAAACAGGTTCAAAACTTATCAACATTGAACACCAAGGATTCCTATTACTAGGAATTGTTGTTATGGTCGCAAGACTAAGTAAAAGAAAGCAGTAAGTGACACGAAGAATTTGTAGTGGTTCGGCCTCGAGAGAGGCCTACGTCCACTTTGGAAAGGCGTTGGAATATTATTAATCACTCAAGAATTACAAAGTAGAGGCATGCTCACGAAATCTCATTACATTCATTTTGATAATTGTCATGTGCTATGTATTTCGTAAAAAGACTTTTTAGTCCTTCTTCTTCCTCAAATGGGAGATGCCATTAATGAGGCTATGAAGGTCCCAAGTTATGAAAATACAACCTCCTTGAAGTGTGAGGCTATGGGCCGTTTATAGGAGAGGGGTTAGGTAGTATTAGGTAGGAATGGGGGACCACATGCAGAAATTCGCACCCGCTACCTGCACATGCATGAGTTTTGAACCCGGGCCCAGGTGCGAAATTCCGCACCTGCGAGGTTTAAAGTTCCCCTGTCGGGGAGCGCGAGGACCTTAGGTTTGAGGGCTTGAGGCTTGCGACTCCTTCGGGGTCCGAGGCCTTAGTTTGGGAATGTTCTTTGGGCGCTGTGAGGTTCTGAGCGGCGCGGTCCCTTCTTATCCTGTTTCCTTCACTCCTAAGCGTCCCTCTCGGCCTTAGCTTCACGTGATGCATTGAGTTGAGCATGTCCGATGTACTTTTGGGAACCGGACCAAAAAGCCGGTTAACATTTCCCCCTAAAGTATGTTTTGCCTTGACATGACATGCTTTGTATTGGTTGAGATGATAGCTGAGCTGTTGATTAATCCCATAAATTAAAGGAGAACAAACAATTAGCTGTTGGGCTTGTTCGCTCTGGATTTGTGAGTGAGTCGTTGTCGAGGGGTGCGTCGTACTTAAGTCGCTAAGTATTCGCAATGCGTCGTCTCCGTGGGTGCATGGGAGTCGATATGCATACGCAGGGAGTACGTATACGAGAGAGCATGGCGCGATGTCTCGAACTCGGAGGTGCGATTATTTTTTTTGGATGTGAACTTTCGAACCCCAGGAGGTTTGAAATTTCGAGCCCAGGGGGTTTGAATTTTCGAAACCTTGGAGGTTTGAAATTTCGAACCCCTGGAGGTTCAAAATTTCAAACCCAGGAGGTTCGAATTTTCAAACCTAAAGGGTTACTTCCTAATGATCGGGCTGTGATTAGGCCCGCAGTTGCATGTAGTGCACCAAAGGAAGGAGTGGCTACAGGTTCAACCGCCATTGGGCGGAAGAGGAAGATGCCCCTCGTTGGAGGGGAACTGCAAAAGACTGCCCAATCCCCAGGAGATGTGCATGGAGGCGAGGCCCACGATCAGGAGGTGGCTGCCAGAGACGAGGGGTTGTCGAGCGCTCCTGTCCTGCCTCCGACGGGAGAGTGGGAAGGAGCGTTGGATGGACCACAGTCTCCTAAGATCCATTCTGGGACCGTCGCCTCGCTCGAGGACGCGGCCCAGTTTGATGGTATAAATAAACTCACCCTGGATTTGACTTCAGGCCGAATACAACGAGCATGGAAGAGCTAACCCTTGTTGCGGAGGGGTTAACTTCTTCGAGCGGGCCACAATCTGGTCAGTTGAGAGAATACTTAGGGCACACACTCATGTACACTGCATAGCATAGATGTTTGTCTGCACGTGTGACTTGACTAACTTTGACCTGTTCCCTTGGCAGGTGATATGACTAGAGGACTTTATGGACGAGGTTACGGACATGGGGCCACCGACACCCCCGGAGCTTTTCCTTCGAAAGTTTCAGGAGATCGACTAATTTATATGATGTCCCACACCCACCAGGACAGGGTAGTGAACATCGGGGTAGGGATCGATCTCGGCAATTCCCGACCCCTCCTCCTCTTCCTCCCATTTGCATGTCTATGGAAGATTCTTGACTCAACCTAGGCAGCTCCCAGCCTTCGCCTACGACAGCTCCCCTACATACTACCCCTTTGGCTCTCGTTCAACCTATTAGGGGAAGAGAGTCGTCGCCTAGCCAGCCAAGACCGGATAGAGAGACCGTAAGGAGATACAAGACTTGACGGAGCCTCAGGATCAAGAGCTTTCTCTGGAGGAGCGGAGGGCGTTTCTGAAACATCGTTTCCCTTGGCATTACTTCAATGAGATGTTCTTTCTCCCTGATCTCCGCTCAGCCCCCGATAGGGAATCCGAAGAGGTATGGATGCATGTACAGGTTGCGTATTATCAAGCCAACGATCCTAGCAATTATTCTTTTCACCTTTCGGAGCTGATCAAGAAGAAGAAACTGGAGCTTCTTAATCGGCAACTGACCATTGATTGTGAGAAGACCTCCGCTTCCAACCTGGAAACCGAGATAGGTAATCCTATCTGTTGTGTCATAGTTACTTACCCGTTGTCGTTCGCGTTTTCAAATTCTAACTTTCAATCGTGTACCACAGCGAAGCTGAAGCAAGCCCATGCGATTCTAAAGACTGTGATTGCACATGACCGTGGGACTTTTAGTGATACAGTAGGTAGCTTGACCATCGAGAATACAGCGCTATTCTTAAGAGGGATAAGGATGAGTTGGCTAAAACATGCGCCGACTTGGAAAGGGAGATTAGGAAAGTTACTCAGCTCCAGAATGACAATGCTGCTTTGAGGGAGGAAAAATGAAAGGTTGCACACTGAAAATGCCGAGGTGGTTAAGCAGAGGAGGTAGCTTGAGGAGATGAGAATGTGAAGGAGGATGCCGAGGCTTGTAACCGGGATGTGTTGAGCACGGCTGACGGGTTGAAGACCGAATATATGAGGGAGGTAGAGCAGCTATGGGGACAGCTGGAGGATGCAGAATTCCATGTAGGATCATCCTTTAAGGAAAGCATCCAGAATATATATGTCAAGATTCTGAAATTTTGTAGGCTTACATGGGTCGAAGACTACTCCCGCAAGTTGGCTTGAACTTGGGAGAGGTTGGTCCCATATGAGGCCTATTTGCATCAAGTAGATGTGAGCACTTCGGATGAGCGCCATCTTATGACTGTCCTCCTGACTGACGAGGAGCGTGAGAAGCTAGAGGAAGAGAGAAAATTGCTTCTAGAGGATGCTGAGAAAGAGAGGTTGGTCGGGCTTACCGCTGAGAAGTGGAAGTCCGTCATCACCAAGAGCATTACCGTGGTTGCTACATTTGCAGAGGGAAGTTCTTACCGACCCCCGGCCCCTGAGTCTGCTATGGTGAGTGGCCCCGGAGCCTTGGCCCAAGCCTCTACTAAGTACAACCCCAACTATCCGGCACTTGGGGATACCGGTTTTACCTTACCTGCTGTTACGAGTGTCTTTCCTTCCCTCTCTAAACTGTCCCTGACCATAGGTAAATTCCCTTTATCCTGCATCCCTGAGGATGACATGATTATTGAATTTGTGGACTAAAAAGGTTGCATTTTTACTATGCAGCTCCTTCTGGGCCGTCAATGCCTGACCCTACCTCCGTGATCCCACAAATGACTGAGTCCGGACCAGGGCATGCGGTGATGCAGTTTGGAGAGGGCGGCGATCGGCTTGACACTTTCTCGGGGATCGGGATAACTCCTAGCATGTGTGAAATCCTCAATGAGGAAGGAGAGGTGGAAGACAGACAGAGTGCTCCTGCGAGAGGCCCATTGGAAGCCAATGTGCCTTCGATGGTGGCTCAAACAACCAAAATGGTTGCCAAGCGTGAAGAGGTGGAGGAGAAGGAGAGGGTTTCTGACGAGTCCCGGAAGAAAAGGGAGGAGGAGGAAACCCAGTGGAGGGCCACCGAGACCCTTGAGAAATCCAAGGCTGGTGATATCACCCCGCATAGGTCCCAGAAGCTTGCCGAGCGGCGAGCCACTAGAGAGGCCAAGGAGAAGGCTGAGCGGGAAGGAAAAGAGATCCCAATGAAGAGCAAGGTTGTGGTAAGCCTTGCTGCTAGGAGTTCCCCCATGCCTACGCCGCATGCCATTTTTACTGACCTCGCAGAGATCTCCAGCGGTGATGGCGCCAATGAGTGACGCCTTTCAGTTACTCATGAATCGGTTACTCCTCTGAAGGGTCGAGGAAGCAGGAGTGAATCGGGTAGGAAGAGATCCGGTGCTGGGGAAGAATCGTCGAGTGCTAAATCTACAAAGAAAACACAAAAACACAATTAGTGTTAGTAACTTAAGTAAAAGTTACCGTTATTTTGGTAGTGTAGGCCGATAGTTTACGCGAGTACGGCCCTCTCTTTTGGTTTTTCAAGACATGGTGTGGTTCTCATGTACACCCTATCATTAGAAAGGAATATGTTAGACATGTAGTCTGTTAAATGTGTGCGTGTGTAAAAAAATTGAAATATGAAGTAGTTAAGAACGCAGTTTATGCCAAGTGTTCATATGTTCATTTTATCTTTTCCAACGTCATGTACTTGCATAAGCATACTTATCATTGCACTTGTCATAAAAGCGCTTGGGTAGCATGCTCTGGGTCAATTGTTCCAGAGGGGTGTAATAGAGCGTTGGTTTCAGTAAGTTTCACTCAACTCAAGAAACCCGTAGTTTGCAAAACCAGGCTGTGTGCCTGCTGTTTTTGGTTGCCCGGGGTTAATCCCAAGTATAACGAAGGCGTAAGGCGTCGTGTTATGCGGTCCGCCAGGTGAGTGGCTCTCTCGTCGTTCATCGGGTTGGGGCGAGTCGTCGGCGTCGTTTATTCGTCGACGAGGTAAGCCCGGATCATCAGCTCGTAAGTTCCGATCGTGGCCATGGGCTACCTCTAAGCCTTGAGAGCCTAGGGGGAAGAAATGATTTACGATCGGTCTTGGTGCTGCGCCAAGATTCGACCGACACCTGCAACCGGCGAAGTGAGACATGCATCGCTCTTAGTCGATTGTTGGTGGCAGCGCCAAGTCGCCTGGACTTGGACGCGGAATGATTTATCCTCGGCCTTGGCACCGGGCCGGGGTTCAAGTTAGTGGTTGTTTATACTCGGTCGCGCCGCGGGCCGGCGACTCGAAAAGCATCGCCGGCTCTTGTGCTCAGGGTGCCGGACGTAGCCAAGTGTTTTAGCCTCGGTGTTGGCTCGAGGTTGGGATGGCGGCACCGGCTCCTGTTCCTGGGGTGCCGATACCATGATCGTATGTTTGATTTACGCTGGTTGTCAGGACTAACAAGACACATCACGTGAGAAGTAAACAACAAGGAGATAAGAAACTGAACATCATTTCTACTAATAACTTTGGCAGTAGTAGCCTTTACAATGCCTTGAATTTCTAGAGAGAGAAAACATTGTTGGAAAGCGTAGACAACCGTGAACTGAGTTATGTAAAGTAGCGGCAGAGATGTTCGTTGTTCCGTGCCCTTGGGAGTTCAGCTCCATCGACGGTGGCGAGTTTGAAAGTTCCATCGCTAAGCTTTCGTTGTATGGAGTACGGGCCTTCCCAATGAGGTGCGAGGCCTATTGGCGGAGGAAAATCCGCTTTAGGACAAGGTCGGCGATGTTGATGTCCTTATGTCGAACCCTGGAATTGAAGTATCGGGCTACTCGCTGTCGTTGGGCGGCCGCTCTGAGATCGGCCTCATTCCTCTTTTCTTGCAGCAAGTCGAGTGATCCCAAAAGTAGGTCTTTGTTTGTCCTTGGATTGAAGTAAGTAACTTGATGAGATTGAAGCTTGAGTTCAATGGGGATGACAATTTGGATCTATAGGCGAGGGCGAAAGGAGTGTGGGTCGCCGTCTTCTGGGTGGTCCGGTAGGCCCATAGGGCCAGAGGAAGTTCATCTGCCCACATGCCCCCAGCCTTTTCCAGACATTTCTTGATGATGGATTTAAGGACTTTGTTAATCGACTCGACTTGCCCATTAGCTTGGGGATGAGCCACCGCCGAAAATCTTTTTTCGATGTTATGGCGCTGATAGAAGGCTTTGAACTCAGTGCTCTCAAACTGAGTGTCATTGTCAGAGATGATAGATTGGGTAACCTCATAGCAGGCAATGATGTTGCGGACAACAAAATTGATCATCTTCTTTGTGGTAATGGTGGCAAGGGCTTCAGCTTCTACCCACTTGGTGAAATAGTCCACTGCGACGACGGCGTATCGTGCCCCACCTCTAACCATTGGAAGAGTTCTGATGATGTCGATTCCCCACATGGTGATCGACCATGGGCTGACTATTTGAGACAATTCGGTAGGCGGGGCTCTTGGGATCTTGGAGAAGTGCTGGCACTTATCGCACTTGCGAGTGTAGTCCGCGGTGTCTTGATCAAGTGTCGGCCAATAATAACCCTGTCTGAGAAATTTCCTGGCCAGGGTTTGTCCCCCAATGTGGTCGCCACATTCGCCTTCATGTACACTACTTAGCACTCGGAGGGCGTCGCCATGGGCTACACACCTGAGCAAGGGAACAGAAAAACCCCTGCGGTAGAGCACTCCATCCATAAGAAGATAACGATTCGATTGGCGAGTGAGTGCCCACCTTTCTTTGTGGTGCCTTGGAAGAGCCCCGTGCTGTAGGTAATTTCTGATTAGTGTTATCCAGGATATGGGCTCGGGTTCGGTGTTTATGACCACCTCGGTTTGTCTTTGCTTGATGGGAGAATTAAGTACCTCGACTGGAGCGAATCCCATAAGTTGCGGATCTTGGGAGCTCGCCAGCTTGGCTAATGAATCCACTTTTTCATTCTGCTCTCGTGGAACGTAGGTGATGACAAAATGGTCGAAGTGGGTGAGCAGTTCCTGAACCCAGGCCAAGTATAGGGCGAGTCGTCCCTCTTTCGCGTGATATTATCCTTTTACTTGATGGATGATAAGCTGTGAATCGGAGAAGATCTGGACGGTCTCTAGCTTGAGCTCGATCGCGACTCTAAGTCCGATGATCAAGGTATCATATTCCACGTCATTGTTGGTAGCAGGGAAATTTAACCTTAATGCGTAGTATATTGGGCGCTCTTCAGGGGTGATGAGTACGACTTCAGGCCCGGAGCATTTCCTATTAGAGGAGCCATCGACAAACAATTTCCATTGGGTATCGGGAGCTCCAGCGTTCTCCGTAGGAGTCTCCTCCGGTGCAGTGAATTCCATTATGAAATCCGCGAGAGCTTGGCCGAGGATGGCTCACTAAGGGATGAACATTATCTCGAATTGGCTTAGCTCCATACTCCACTTTAACAATCACCCCGACACCTCAGGTCTCTGTAGGACCAGTCGTAAGGGCTGATCGTTGAAAACCTTTATGGGATGAGACTAGAAGTATGGTCAGAGTTTTCGAAGGAGATTAATAAGCAGAATGCCAGGCTTTCCATCTTTGGATAATTCTTTTCTGCCCCCGTCACTCACTTGTTGATATAGTAGATGAGTCGTTGGACACGATCTTCGATGCGCACCCGTGCCGAACTGATTGCCTGCACGGACACGGCCAAGTAAACGTATAAGTCTTCGTGGTCCACAGGCTTAAATAAGATAGGCGGTCGCTTTAAGTGATTCAACAGATCTTTGAATGCGGAGACGCATTCTGAGGTCCAGTTGAAATTGCGTTTCCCTTTTCGAAGTAAATCAAAGAAAGGAATGCACTTGTCGGTGGCCTTAGAAATGAATCAACTTAAAGCGGCGACCTTTCATTTAGGCTTTGGACATCTTTGATGTTCTGGGGGATTTGGATATCCTGAATAGTTTGGATTTTTTTCTGGATTGACTTTGATGCCCCGAGAATTGACAATGAAACCCAAGAACTTCCCTGACGCGATGCCAAAGGAGCACTTCTTGGGATTGAGTTTCATATCGTATTGGCGGAGGACACTGAACATTTCAGAGAGGTCGCGGATGTGGTCGCTTGATATTTTAGATTTTACCAGCATATCGTCCACGTACACCTCCGTGGATTTCCCGATTTGGCTTTTGAAGAGCCGATTAACCATTCGCTGATAAGTGGTGCCGGCATTCTTGAGGCCGAAAGGCATGATACGGTAGCAATAAAGTCCAAGGTCTATTATAAAGGAGGTATGATCTTGGTCACGAAGATTCATTGGAATTTGATTGTAGCCTGAATAGGCATCCATGAAAGATAATAGCTGGTATCCGGCAGTTGAGTCGACCAGTCTGTTGATCTTCGTGAGTAGGAAGCTGTCGTTGGGACATGCCTTGTTTAAATCGGAGAAGTCGACACACGTTCGCCATTTACCGTTAGCTTTCTTGACCAGGACCGGATTGGAGACCCATTCAGGGTAGTCGGCTTCGCGAATGAAGTTGTTGTTGAGCAGACGATCTACCTCTTCCTCGAGTGCTTTGGACCTCTCGGGTCCCAAGAAGCGTCGCTTTTGTTTGACCGGAGGCATCGTAGGATCTATGCTTAGGAAGTGACATGCAATAGCGGGATCGATGCCTTTCATGTCAGAGTGAGTGCGTGTGAACACATCTAAATTTGCCTTCAGAAAATCTATAAGATCCCCTTTGATTGCATGGTAGAGCTGCGATCTTACCTTCATCCCTGATGGGTCATCAGGATTGACAGGAACATCCTCTGTAGGTTCGACCGGGGTAGCCCTCTCATATTCAGGCTCTTTGTCCTTCCGTGGGTCGACATCATTGGAAATACGACAGTGGCGTCTGAGCCATGGCCTAGACGCCGCTGATTACTATGCCGAGATATTCTTGGCGCAAGAAGGCGTGGGCATGGCTTTGCCCTTGTCCTTATTATGCGCGTTCTTCCATTTTATTGCATAACACTCTCCGACGCTCATTTGGTTGCCTTTGCTGTTCCAATCCCATTCTCCATTGGGAATTTCATTAGGAGAGACCATGGTGCCATACAGGCCCGAAACTCAGTGAGAAAAGGGCGCCCTAGAAAAGCATTGTAGGGGAAATCGACGTATATAACCACAAAAGTGAGAATTAGGACTCGGCTCCGGTCCCCTTCGCCCAGTTCCACAGGTAGCTCGATCATTCCTACGGGTGAACTAGAGGCCCCATTGAAGCCGTGGATCATGCCACGATATGGCTTTAAATCATTCGTTTCCAATTTCATCTGGTCGTAAGCGATCTTGAAGATGATGTTGACTGAGCTTCCTAAGTCAATTAATACCTTTCTGACAGAAGCGGCACCGATCTGAGATGTAATAACTAGTGGATCGGTGGTCGGGATATCCACCCCAGTAGAATCTCTTTCGCAGAAAACGATGTCATCCCGCATGGTTTTTGTAGCTTGGCTGGGGCGGATTCGCTGAGAGCTGAGCAGGCTTCATAAGTAGCATACTTTATGGAACTCACACACTCCTCCATTTTCCGGAAGCTGTCTTGTGTGGGGTAAGGTCTGCCACATATAGTGTTGATCACAATCCCTCGCTTTGGATTAGATGGACCCGGAGCTGCCATGGCGGGCATCGGAGGAGAAAACGCCGAAGGCTGAGAGTTCGATTTGGGAGGACAGGGTTCTTGGACATATTGTTCGAGTCGTTTCTCACGGATAAGCTTCTTGATTGCGTCCCTAAGCTAGAGGCACTCGTTGGTGTCGTGCCCGTACACGTCGTGGTATCGACAGTACCTCCCGGTGTTCTTCTTACGGTCAGTTGATTCTCTGACACGCGGCTTTTTGTATGGAAAAGTGTTTCATGTTTCCAAGTAAATTGTTTCTAGGTCTTCGTTTAATGGGGTGTAGGTCTCGAAGGCACGGTGAGGGCCGGGTTTTCCTATCTCCGCTGGGGTTTGTCCGTCGTTTCGGCCACCCGACCTACCATTGTTTGGTTTTTGCCTGTAGGGACCTTCCCCCCTGTTTGGATTGAGGGGCTTCCCGACTCGCCTTCCTCTAAGGTTGTTATTTGCGGTGTCTTCTTGGTGGTCATTGGGACGACTTGTGGCAGGAAGCCGGTTCTGTCTTGCCTCCTCTTAGCATAAGTACTGATTCGCCTTCTCATAGAAGGCGTCGAGGCTTTTTGGCTGCTTCCAGTCGATCCATGTCCTGAACTCTAAAGTAAGGAGGACACCTTTTGCTAACTGAAAGAGTATGATGCGCGGATCCGGATCTTCGACCTCGACGAGAGCTGTGTTGAACCGGGAAAGGTAGCTTTTGAGCGACTCGGCATGCCCTTGGTATAGGTTGGACAGAGTGAAGGCATTCTTCGGAGTCTGGATATGAACCCTGAATTGCTTGACTAGTTTTGTTGCTAATTGCCCGAAGTTGTTAATGGAATCAAGTGGGAGGCGAGAGAACCAAAGTAAAGCAGTTTCGGATAGGAAGACCGAAAACATTTGCATTTAGCTGGGTCATTACCCTAGCTCGAGTCCATTTGCCGTTCATATCGATTTAGGAAGGCGCAAGGATCGGTAGTGCCATCGTAGAGTGGCATTTGCGGCATGCTGAAGCGCCATGGCCATTCAGCCTCATTCACTCTTCTAGTGAAGGGATTACGCCTAATGTGAGCCTCCCATGAGCCATGTGCGCCCCCTCGCATTTCCCTCATGATCCTTCATGCCATGTCGGAAAGATAAGTTGGATGGGGATCCGCCATCGGGATCCATGGGTTTTGACGGGGTTCCGGAGTCCTGTTGTGGGGTCGCCTTCTATGATGAATGTCCGGGTCCTCGTCTTCCATATCCTCGACATCTATAATTAGGTCCTGATGCGGACGATGTGGTAGAGCGGGTTGATGCGAATCCTGCTCTTGGGGAGTGCGGGCCGTTGGAATAGCGGGTCCATCATCCTGATTAGCGATAGTTGGGTTGTGTCGCGAAGGAAGTTGGTGAGTAGGACCTGGTCCGTGATTGATGATCAAACAAGAGCGGTCTCGGTACTGTGCCCCCTCACTATATGTGATGGTAGTCCGGCCGCCATTGTCATCCCATTGTCTTTGGCATGACCTTTGTCGTTATCGAGGGCGCTGGTACGAGCGACGACATTGTTGATGAGGCTAAACCTCCTTCTTCGATGTGGGCCCCTCGACTCAGAAGAGGAGGTTTCCGAGGCAGCTGGTCGAGGTCGAGCGTTGTTCCGAGCCAATTGAAGTTAAGCGACGACGCGCTAATTTTCTTGAAGCTGTTGCATAAGGTCGATTTTATTCCTTAACGCTTGATTGAGCTCGACCGCGGTGTTCTCGTATTTTTCATTAAGCGCGCGGATTTGAGCTTGTGTTGCGGGCGCTTTGGGGTCCACAACAAGAGGGACGTCTTCATTAGTGGTTAGGATGTCCGCGGGTTGAGGTTGTTGGGATGTCCCGGCATCGGCAGTGGCTGAAGAGCCGACCATTGCGTTCTTTGGTCGCTTCGCCATCGTGAGCGGACTCGGCGGCAGGTTGAGCAAGGAACCTCAAGCTCGTCGAAGGTCGAGATGGCTATGTGCGACAAAGGCGCAATATCCAAGTTTTCTAAGTGAAATCACCAAATGTTGGCGGCAAAAAATATCGTAAACACCTAGGATTCCTATTACTAGGAATTGTTGTTATGGTCGCAAGACTAAGTAAAAGAAAGCGGTAAATGACACGAAGAATTTATAGTGGTTCGGCCTCGGGAGAGGCCTACGTCCACTTTGGAAAGGCGTTGGAATATTATTATTCTCTTAAGAATTACAAAGTGGAGGCAATGCTCATGAAATCTAATTACATTCATTTTCATAATTGTCATGTGCTAATTATTTGGGAAAATGACTACTTAGTCCTTCTTCTTCCTCAAATGGGAGATGCCATTAATAAGGCTCATGAAGCTCTATGAAGGTCCCAAGTGATGGAAATCCAACCTCCTTGAAGTATGAGGTTATGGGCTATTTACAGGAGAGGGGCTAGGTAGGAGTAGGTAGGAATGGGGGACTACATGCAGAAATTCGCACCCGCCACCACCACATGCACGAATTTTGAACCCGAGCCTGGGTGCAAAATTCCGCACCTGCCAGGTGCAAAATTCCGCACCTGCCGGGTGCGAAGTCCCCCTGTCGGGGGGCGCGAGGACCTTAGGTTTGGGCGCTTGAGGCTTGCGACTCCTTCGGGGTCTGAGGCCTTAGTTCGGGAATGTTCTTTGGGCGCTGCGAGGTTCTGAGCGGTGCGGTCCCTTCTTGATCCTGTTTCCTTCGCTCCTAAGCGTCTCTCTCGGCCTTAGCTTCACGCGATGCGTTGAGTTAAGAGTGTCCGATGTACTTCTGGGAACCGGACCAAAAAGCTGGTTAACATCCATGCTTGTTGTTTATGTAGTGTTGTTGTTTATGTTACTGGTGTAGTGGTTATAGGCTTGGTTCCATTCACGATGGATTATGAGTTTTGTTGCATTTTGTATGGAGTTGTAATCATGTATTGGTTGCAACTAAAACATCTCTCGCCCAATGTTTATTTTCAATTTTTAAATTGTCTTTTTAACCAGTTTTGTTAATAAAGTAGCATATAATCGATTCGGTCAATTTTGGTCGACCATTTGGTTTTGATACCTAGAGTATTGGAAAGGTTGGACGAACTATTTGAATATTAAATTTGCTGATGAATTTCGAAAAATAAACAAGGAGGAAACAAAAGTGAAGTGCGTACAGCAGCTTGTATATGCTTGGATATTTAACAACCAATGATTACGAAATTTTCACTGGAAAAAAAAACACTTTCAAAGCTTATCAACATTAAACAATCCATATTTAACAACCAAATTCTACATTCTAAACATAGGCATCTTCCAAGCAATTAATAATCTGTAGAAACAAATTATGTTTATACGAGATTTTACTACTTGTATTACATTATAATAACACTTTGCTTTTCCTCTAAAAACGCTTAGTTTCGACAAATATTTGTTGCAATAAATGGTTTTAATTAGTTATAACGAGGTAATATGTACTATCATGCTTTCTTATTGCATTATAAAACAACAAATAAATGTAAAATTATGACGGGTGTTTTAGAACACATTTGAATTAGGTAAAACCTTTAGAAGGCTTTTTAGACTAATATAGTGTATCTAATTTAAAATAAACAAATATTCAAATACAAAATTCATTCATAAAACGAACAAATTATACTTGTTTGAGACTACATAGGAATATTCAAAAGAAACTTTGTTTCATACTTGATTACTAAATATATTGAATTTTGAATAAATATGCTACAAAAATAATATCTTAGAAAGGCGCATGAAGTCTTGATTTTCTTAGAGTTTGAGTAAAAACAAATTGCACTAGTGAGAGTTTTGTGATATTAAATCATTTATTAGATCGTTTTATCATTTGTTTGGATTGTTGTAACACCCCATTCTCTAAAGTCCAAAAATAAGCGTTATAGATGCTGCAATCATCTATATTATTAACTTCCAATGATAAAAAATTGATATATTAATGAATCATAACATCACAAGAAAATATGAAATATTTTGAAACAACATTCATTATAATTCTTGTTCGTAAAACCCCGTTTAGACCAATTATAATTATTACAGAAAACTCCAAGAGCAACGTACTAAGATGTCTTCTTGGTTGATCAACGTAAATATAAACGATAAGCAATATTGCTATGACATATATCGAAAATGATAAAACACATAGCGGAAAACTCTTAAATAGCTAATTGCCTCTCGCAAATCTCCATAAGTTTTTTCAGAATAAGAACCTGAAAAACCCAAACTCTCAACTTATTCAAATGAGTACCCAAAGGTTTAAGAGAAAAAAATAGTGGGTCATTCAATAGACTGATACGAGTAATAATTTAATTGCATGATTCCAATGGATATCTGGTGAGACCACCCCGCTCAGTGGAACGGGTTTTACTCTAGCTAGTATCTAGCTAATAAAATAACCAATGCTCGTGTACCATCAATAATTAAAGTCGTTATGATAACAATAATAATAATGCGTAACATACAGTGAATTCTCCACCTCCACTATTCTAACTAACTGTCTTAACGGTTCCATGATAAATCTTCTTATCTACAAGTTACCCACTTATCTTCAAGTTATCTGCTTGCGTTTTAGCCTTGGCGATTCCTGGTCATTAACTGGATTCCCTACCCCTTACCAAATGGATTGCCCTTCCTTTTGGTATTAAACATATTTATATAGATGTGGATTAACTATCGCTCATCTCATAGTTTTACCTGTAAGTGATTTTATGACGCCTCATCTCGAGACTCATACCAACAATGAGTATCACTAAGTAATATCGTCTACTAGTGGAGATAATAAGGTTTGTTAGGAATGATCATTTGTAAACCTTGTATTAAATGAGTATTGAATACATCGATTTTTTATTTTATTTTTTTCTTACGTCATGTGCATCGTTGTACTCAATTCAAGTTTAACACAAAACTACAGTGAACTTTGTTTGTTAGGTTTTAACGATGCCCCGATTTTAACACAGTGACGAGCAGCGGTTTTGCATTTATTTTTTAATGTACTCTGGATCCTTAAAAAAAGAAAAAGAAAAAAAAAAAAAAAAAAATAAGTTGGAGTCGTGCTAAATTTATTTTCCTTGACCAAATTTGGAAAATTTGGCTTACCTTCTGGCTTCAACCATTTCCTAAAAAAAAAAAAAAAAAAAAAAATTACGGCCCCTCGCTGCTGCTGAACGAGTGGGATGCGCTTGGAGATGCTCCGAAGGTATGAATTTATCATCTTTGCATTTTGGCTCATTCCCGTTTCTTTCTCAAATTTCCTTATCTTCACTAACATAACGATTTAAAGATCAATCGAAATCTTTCGTTAATGCTAATCGATATGTCATCAAAGAGAGAGATGGTCTGGGAAGGAATCGCTAGGCTTAATTTACCCATAACAACGCCCCATAGCCGTTGTAAATCACTGGAAAGAAGGGAAAACCTGTCAAAAATATCAACTTGATTGTACTGTGGGCGAACTACCCAGGAATTATCGCTATAAGCATATAGTTGAGGTATAACTGATTTTGCATTCGTCCTGTATGAGGAAATGTCCTCCAGGAAAGAACATATATTTATGCTAGATAACTGATGCTCTTTATTTGCTCAATAACATACATGTAAACAATTTAGTAAAATTGCATCTGTATGATGGTCATAAAGGAGCAGCACGTAAAAGGTCACTTTTTATGTGGGTTTGCTTAAGTTGTTGTTATGTAATGTATACAGATATGTGAACGAATGAGAACATAGTCAGATATCAAGCTACTGTCTACTGATTATGTTGTTTATTTGGACTTAGTTGCAAAATTTCGTGGGTTTGTTTCAACAGACATACAATTATTTGCTTTGTGTTTTTTTGGAAGCAGAACGATGTCGTCTTACAGTTGATGTAAGAATAAAAAGTGATAACACTTAACTGGATGCAGAAAACAGCATTTTGATTAAGAATACAGAAAATTTTAGGGGTGGAATCGGTTCGGTACCGAAACTTTGTATTCAAAACCATTACCGTACCGACTTTATATGGTAATAGAAAAATCATACCATTACCAACCAAAGAAATCGATTACCAACAGTTCGGTTTATGGTTGGTAATGGTTGGTAGAGGTCGGTAATAAGTTTTTACCGTTTACTAGTATGACATCTTTTTCTTTACAATATTTCACGTTAACATATTAAATATTAAAATTGATTTTTTTTGTTATTATATTATTATTTATCTATCTAATTTAAGATAGTCAAACATGTATGAAAACTTAATGGATGAACGAAAATATCATATAAATTATACCGTTTCTAAGATATACGATAGAAATTGCATTCAATCTTGTATCGTAATAATATTTTCCTAGGTATTTTATTAAATCATTACATATTAGAAGTTCCTTGTTATGTAATAAACGTATATGATGGAATATAAGAATATACATATGTATTGTTTAAGATATGTGGTAGGTATGGTAATTACCATTATTAATGCTCAATTACCATTACCGTACCGCATATTTTCATGTGGATTGGCATACCGTACCAATCAAATTTGGTATCGATTGTTCGGTACCACTTTCGTTGGTAGCGGTTGGTAATGACTGGTAAGTGGTAATATGGTAAAAATGTCCAGCCTTAGAAAATTTTGTGCAGCAAACTTAGACTTAATCTTTTTTTATTGAGAGGGTAATATTTTGATTGAATTTGTCCACATGACTGAGAACTGAGAAAGGTACTGCAAGACTCAATATTACCAAACATCTAAATGAAAGTAATAGCTAACCATTAAAACTTTATGTCAACCATAAGGGAATGATGGTCATATCATGATTAAAAAAAAAAAAAAAAAACTAAGGCAAGCAAATTGATACATGAACATGGAAGAGTTCTTACAGAACACATCCAGAGGAAACCACAACGACAACATAAACACCACTTCACTCTCACTTCAAACCTATACAGCAGTTACGCTTTTCTTACACAACACTTTGGACTAAAACGGGAAAGGTGGTGATTTCAGACATAAACATGGAAATCTAAATGATAACTGAAAGGAATGTAAGAGCAATGGCAGAAGAGAAACTCATAAATCCATAAGTGGAGGTGCTAGCACTGTCAAATGGTGTATTATCAACAAGGGGTTGTGGTCCTACTGCACCTCCAGTAGCCCTTGTAGCTCCTGCAGACCTAGTATTATCATTATTTTTGTTCTCATTTGGATGGTCTGCACCTAACTGTTCTCCTTCTTCGCTTCCATTTTCATTTAGATTTGTACTGGCACTGGGCTGCATCAGTGGCTCCACTACATCATTCACTGTCTGTTCAGGCCCTGGTGCATCAGCAGTATGTGGAGGAGGTGGCAACAATGGTGCTTGTGCTACAATATTATTATTGTTTGGACTTGGTATTGCTGGTGTTTCAGGTAAAATACTATCATTGTCTGGATACGAAATTAATGGTGCGGCAGTAGCATTTGCAGGAGGAATCAGCAGTGGAGCTTCTGGTATAATATTATCATTGTTTGGAGTCAGCAGTGGTGTAGAGTCGGAGATGATAGGTTGGTCACCTTCGCTAGCTCTGGCAGATTCTGGACAGTCTGCTATTGATGAGGCGAACGTTGATGAGACTGTGACAAGTAGTAAGATGATGCAGAAGCTTGCTGCAGCGGCCATATTTTTTGATGTTTGAGGTTAGTTTGATACTGCTTATACTGATGAATTTGCACTGTATTTTGCATATGAGATGTTATGTCCGTGCTTGTTTATGTAGCGGTGTTTTTTATGGTATTAATGCAGTGGTTATGGGCTCGGTTCCACTCACTATGGATTATGAGTTTTGTTGCATTTTGTATGGAGTTGTAATCATGTATTGGTTGTAACTAAAACATCTCTCGCCATATGTTTATTTTCAATTTGTTTTTTTAACCAGTTTTGTGAATAAAGTAGCTATTTAATTCAGAATTAGGCCCTGATTTTATCAGTGCCTAGACATAACGCGCTATTTAATTCAGCGCCTTATGGCCAGGAACTGATAAAATCAGCGCCCAACATACGTTCCAGCATTAGATAAATATGTGTAAAAACAGTGTAATTAAGGGGGTTGAATATTGAATATTAAAAACAGTGGGAATATGACACGCGGCAACAATATGGTAGCTGGGAACATACTTTCCCGCTGGAAAGCTTATTATTTCCCCCCTTGCGTTTATTGAGGGCGTTGAATTTTTCAATGCTCGCTGGTTTTTTCAGCGTCCTGTTTAGAGCACCGATAAAAACAGCGTTCGGACCGATTCAGGATTCAAGATTGATCCCTGAATTTTTCCTTGAATATTCAGGAAAAGAAGAATCGTTGGAGACGATTTTGTGCAGAACTACGAATTCAGATGCTGAATATGGTGCTGTTGGAGGTGCTCTTAATATGAAACAATTGGTTCAACTGCTTCGCCGACTACTATTTCTACGTCACTTCTCTCTATCTCTTTAAGAACATTTATTTCCTAATAAAGTATCACCTAATACCACCATAATTTCATTTATCGTTTGAAACTTTGAGTGTTTGTTCCTCAGTTTATAACAACGGCTGACCAAACGGAAGACTAAAACTCAGTGAACAACACCAATGAAATTATCCTTCTTCCAAAACAGAAACACTTCTTTCAAACAAGCAGTTTCTTCTGAATCCCAGAAAATACCAATCAAAATTCCTTGAAGTACAAGAATTTCTGATGTTGCTATAAGAAATATTGCTATAACAACGAATATATAAGTTAGGTCTTTATTTTTATTTTTCTAAACCAAAAAAAAAAAAAAAAAAAAAAAAAAAAAAAAACCAAACTAGCTTGTGGATTGTTAATTTGCGCTTTTCAAAAAAAGAAAAATTAAAAATCAAACTATTTTATTTATAACTAATAATAATTGTTATTATTAAGAAAGAATTATCGCTATAAGCATATCGTTGAGGTATAATTAATTTTGCATTCGTCCTGTATGAGGAAATGTCCTCCAGGAAAGAACAGATTTTTATGCTAGATAACTGATGCTCTTTGTTTGCTCGATAAAATACATGCAAACAAGTTAATAAAATTTGCATATGTATGATGGTTACATAGTTATTAAGGCAAACGCTTAGGCGCGCCTAAGCGCAGAAAAACCCAAGACTCAAGGCTTGCGCCTTTTTGCTGTTTGAGCCTTTTTTTTGCTAAATTCGAATTTTTGTTTATAAATAGTTAAATAAAAAAAATTATTGTTCAATAAATTATAAAATATGGTTTAAAATTTAATTATTAATAACATTTGTAAATAATTGAATGAATTATAAAATATGATTTAAAAATTAATTTGTAGTTAGTAAAATAGCATATCAAACTCATATAAAAGGCACACAAAAAAGCCCGAGGCTCAAAAAAGCTCCAGGCTCAATGCTTGCGCCTTAGCGCCTTAACTACTATGGATGATCATAAAGGAGCGACACGTAAAAGATCACTAATATGCAGGTTTGCTTAAGTTGTTATTATGTAATGTGTATAGATATGTGAACGAATGAGAACATAGTTAGATATCAAGCTACCTCTACTGAATACTGATTATGTTGTTCATTTGGACTTGTTGCAAAATTTCGTGGGTTTGTTCCAACGGAGATGTACAATTATTTGCTCTGTGTTTTTTTTGGAAGCAGGACAATGTCCTCTTACAGTTGATGTAATGTAAGAATGAAAAGTGGTAACACTTAAGTGGATGCAGAAACTAGCATTTTGATTAAGAAGACAGAAAATTTTGTGCAGCAAACTTAAGACTTAATCTTGTTTTATTGAGAAATGCAATATTTTGATTGAATTTGTCCACATGACTGAGAAGGGAACTGCAAGACTCAATATACCAAACATCTAAATGAAAAGTAATAGCTAGCCATTAAAACTTTATGTCAACCATAAGGGAATGATGGCTATATCATGATTGAAAAAAAACTAAGGTAAGCAAATTGATATATGAACGTGGTAGAGTTCTTAGAGAACACATCCAGGGAAAATACAACATAAACACCTCTTTACTCTCGCTTCAAACATATACAGCACAGCAGTTACACTTTTCTCACACAACACTTTGGACTAAAACGGGAAAGGTGACGATTTCAGACATAATTATGGAAAACTAAATGAAAACGGAAAGGAATGCAAGTGCAATGGAGGAAGAGAAACTCATAAATCCATAAGTGGTTGTGCTGGAGCTGTCAAATGGTGTATTATCAACAAGGGGTTGTTGTCCTACTGCACCTCCAATGGCTCTTGTGGCTCCTGCAAACCTAGTATTACCAGTATTTTTGTTCTCATTTGTATTGTCTGCACCTAACTGTTCTCCTTCTTCACTTCCATTTTCATTTAGATTTGTACTGGCACTTGGCTGCATCAGTGGCTCCACTCCATCATTCACTGTCTGCTCAGGCTCTGGTGCAGCAGCAGTCTGTGGAGGAGGTGGCAACAATGGTGCTTCTGCTACAATATTATTATTGTTTGGACTTGGAATTGCTGGTGTTTGAGGTGAAATAACATCATTGTCTGGATACGAAATTATTGGTGCGGCAGTAGTATTTGCAGGAGGAAGCAGCAATGGAGCTTCTGGTATAATATTATCATTGTTTGGAATCGGGGGTGGTGTAGAGTTGGAGATGATAGATTGGTCAGGTACGCTAGCTCTGGCAGATTCTGGACAGTCTGCTATTGATGAGGTGAACCTTGATGAGACACTCAGAGACAGTGACAAGTACTAAGATGATGCAGAAGCTTGCTGCAGCGACCATATTTCTTGATGTTTGAGGTTAGTTTGATACTTCTTTTACTGGTGAATTTGCACTGTATTTTGCATATGAGATGTTATGTCCGTGCTTGTTTATGTAGTGGTGTTGTTTATGGTATTGGTGTAGTGGTTATGGGATCGGTTCCACTGGGTTTTGTTGCATTCTGCATGGTGTATTGGTTGTAACTAAAACATCTTTTCTGTAAGCTTGGCTATGCATGCATTGGTAGGTTATCTTCTTCAACTGACAACTGAGGTCCAAACTCTTACGGTTAGACTTCCTCGGACACGCCTAGATATCATTTACTTTTTAACTGAATGCTCAAACTTTCAGCTTCAATCTTACTTATGCTGTCTATTTGTTAAAATTAAAATCCATATCATGTTTTCATACCTGACACCTGAAAATTTATGCTGTAAAAAAAGGTTTTGTTAAAGCTTTTCAACGAAAGTATACCAGACTGCATCTTAAGTTTTGTTCTTTTTTAATAAAAGAAATCTCAATTAAAGCTTGAAATATTTACGGCATATACCTTTCATGTTGGTTCCAAAAAAAATTGACAACGAATTTTGAAACCAATGCATTTGTTTAAACAAGTTATAAGTTGAACTGGCAGCTACTTTTGAATCCTTTTCAAGCAGAACGTTCTTAATATGAAATAATTGGTTCAACTGCTTCGCCGAGGACTTTCTCTGCGTCACTTCTCGCTATCTCTTTAATAGCATTTATTTCCTAATAAAATATCACCTAATACCACCACAAATCTAATTTACCATTTGTTCCTCAGTATATAACAACAGCTGGCCAAACGGAAGGCTAAAACTCAGTGAATAACACCAATGAAATTATCTTTCTTCCAAAGCAGAAACACTTCTTTCAAATAAGCAGTTTCTTTTCAATCCCAGAAAATATCAATCAAAATTCCTTGAAGTACAAAAATTTCTGACATTGCTATAAGAAAATTTGCTGTAATAACGAATATATAAATTAGATCTTTATATTTTCTAAATTAATAAAACCAAACTAGCTTGCGGTTTGTTAATTTGCGCTTTTCAGTAAAGAAAAAACTAAAAATCAAATTATTTTATTTGTAACTAATAATAATAATAACTTAAATATACTTTTATCAAATAACTGCAACTTTTCACTATTGTTAACTTTTATTGAATTTTTTAGAAAACTGCAAGTTTTCTTATGTTTTCTATTAAAAAGTGTAAGTTACATTGTTTTTTCTATTTTTCAAAAGTAGAGAACTAATTCACAAATTCATTTATGCAGCGACTTCTTATGACAACATAAAAAATAAGGACTTGTAGCCTGTAGGTTTCATCTTGTTCTCCCAGTTCATTTCGTTATTAGAATTGACTGAAAAAATTGTTTATGAATCACTATAATAAAATAACCTTACTACAACATTATGTTTCATCTTGTTCGCCAACCAACAATTGTAATATTGACCTTTTAAACAATAGTCTTTTAGCGTCGGTTGTGATAAGCTGTTTTTAGACATTATCTAACTTTTGTTATATGATATCCTAACATAAAGTATTCAAATAATTTTCCTTATCATGTTGGAAACTTAATTTGTATAATTTATTTAGATTAGGAAAATTCGTAATTTAGATAATGATTTATTTTTTCATATTCGTATAATTATCCATGATTTTCATAAAGTTTGTTTTATGTTACATTTAATATTTTGCGGTTCGAACATAGTTGTCACCTATTACAAAATATAAATATAGTTATCCACAATAGTTATAATCGTATTAGTGGAAAATATAGTTGCAATGTAATTAAACAAGTTAATTGCTTTTTAGTTTTGATTAATATATATTCAAGGTAATGTTGAATTTGAATTCGATTTATGAGAGAATTAATTACGTGCGAAGTAGCTTTATTGCTAATTATATTGTCAACCATTCTTTAATTTCCTTTCATCAATAACAAGTCAAAGTGTATAATAATCATGAAGCTTCTGTTGTTATATAAAATCTTGTTGCAAATATAGTTAACCTATTTATACTTTCACACTTATAAAATAAGTTCATATTTTTATTTTTATTACTATAACCATGTGTTGAAGTTTGTGATACTATATGTTGGATTGAAGTGTATGATGATAGCATTGAGTAGGAGAAGGCGGAGTGCAAATCTGAGCTTGATGGGGGAGATTGGAGTTGATGTAGTGAGATGGAGCTGGAGGCTTCAGCAAAGACGTCTGACATCCTTTTGGTCAGATGTCTATGACAACAGGAAACAATTTCTCGAGAGTCTCTACAGACGTCTGATCAAAGGGGGACATACGTCTGTGGGTACGGAGAAATCTTTCCGAGAGCACCAATAGACGTCTGTCATATTTGGGACAGACGTCTGAGCTGAGTGCTGAAGCATAAGAAATTCCCTAGGAGGGATAGACGTCTGTCAGGCCCCATGACAGACGTCTGAGGCGGCTATTGGGCTATTTCGGACTGGAAATTTGGCAGGCTGTTTTGTGAAGCCTTGAGGGTAATTTCGGGAATCGGCCAATCTCTATATATGCTATTTTCTGTTTTTCAAAGGGAGAGCTTTTGGAGAGTTTGGGGACTTGATTGAGATCAAGGGTTTATTCTCAAGGGTTTATTAGGGTTTATAACCTAATACAAATTCTTCAATTCTATTCTTCACAAACTCTTTTCTATATTGAAATATAGTAATCGTTGGATCAATCTCTTGTATTCCTTTCATCGTGGTAATGAAATACTCTCTCCAAAGTGGATGTACACTAACAAGTTGTTAGTGGAACCACTATAAATCTTTGTGTGATTTATTTTGCTGTTATTGTAATTAGTTTCTTGCTTGTGATTGAGTTCTGGATTGTTCGTGATTGGTTGATCATAGTTTGGTGACTAGAGTTATTGATTTGGTTGTTTTTGCAAGTCTAGCAGCGATCCCGTCTTCCGCGAGGCTCTTGTGCTTTAGATATTCGATTTGAGTGATCTTGAATCGGATTAATCACAATGTTTACAACACTATGAATTTAATTTTCTATGTTTATTTGTATGAATTTATTGGTTTGTTAATACATAGATACCAAGAAAGACTAACACTAACAACATACATAAAAGACTAACGGTATGGAAGAGATACAACATATAACTGGGTTTAGCGCAAGGGCGTATACATGAATTAACAAAGGGGTTGACTGATTTACAGTTTGGCTGACTTAGAGTTTAATAACAATGCATTTTCCCAATTTGACATTAAGTAGCATTGAAATAATGATGCTTGTTTAAATTCAACATGACAACAGTTTATAGTTTACCTAGTTTAGTCAACCAAACTTTGCCTGTAACACCCCATGTCCATTAATGTCACTCACAAAGGGAATGCATCAATGTCCATGAAGCGTTATTGTTGTATAGAACAGATAAATTAGAAGAATAAATAAATAAAACAACACAACGGAAGATAAAACTTATTTCATAACATCATAATTCAAAATAAGCTTACATAAGTACTTTCCAAAATCATTACAACAGGATCAATAGTCTTTTCCAAAAACTTCAAAGTACATAAAGAAGCAAATACATAAATAACATAAATGCATAAATCCCCACTGAGCATAAGCAAAGCCATAAAGATGAGAGAGTCCAAAGCGATACATCTACTCTCTTCAAGCAACTGAAAGAAATCGGCACTAAGCTGTAGTATTCCCTCCTTGCGAATCTGAGGGGGGGGGGGAGGGAGGAGGAAAGGAAAGAGGTGGAAACAAATGGGTCAGACATAAAGTCTGGCGAGTCCAGTAATTTTAACAAATAATAGGTAAGGTAAATGATCAAGACATAAATATGCATCATGATATGGCTGTAACATAGATAAGGTAGATAAAAGGATGAACAAGATGATTTCGTTCCTAAGTACAAAGACAATCCTACACCTTGGCTAAGCGAACAACCCTCCAAGTACTAACCCCGAAGACCGAAGTCAACATCAGACTAGCACCCAAAGGACTATCCAACTCAACCAACATGTATTTCGTTACACCGCACTTTTGCTAAGTTACACCACATTACTTAGTTACACTGCACATCTACTAGTCTCTTTTACTCAAGGTTGATCCCTTCCCACTAATTGTACCCACATGACAAACTTGGTAGGTACTTGTACCTAGCTGCTATCGTAGGTGTCGGCTTGCTCCTACCACCGCTAAGGTACCCTTACTCTACCCATTTGATCGGCTCCCTAAACCCGTAGGCACCCGTGCCGGCCCCACAATGGGGTGTATCACTCCCCAAAGTGGCAACCCCGATACCAACATGAAATGCACGGCGATACCTACCCGATGCAACAACGTCTTACCTACCAGCCCGGACCCATGCACGCACATGAACCCGTTGGACTTGCGTTGCCACCTCTATTCACGTTTTGACCTCTTATATTCAGGCCCAATAAGCGTGTCCCAACCCTGGCCTAGTACCGGGCTTAATTAGATACTCAAACGGGTTACTGGTTGAAACGGATCCCCATCCGACACAAGCCTCCCACCTATGCTTGGTCCCCATTAGGCTTTTCTCTCACTTAACCATTTTAATTTAAATGTCCATGTCTTACACATGTTATGGTTAAGCCCATACTTACATGTCATAATTTACATGCCTTATCTTATTCCGGTTAAGTCCATATTTACATGTCATAATTTACATGTCACCCCACTTAACACTCTAACCATTCCCATGTCTTATTATGATTGGTATTCTTTAATTCATTCCTTATGACGAACGGTGCATGACCTCTACCATTAGACCGAACACTTTGTGGCCGCTGGATTTGTCGGGCGGTTCCAGGCAGTCTTACGCCACAAACTGGGTCTAACCTCATGTCATTAACCGTTACGCCTACAATTCATTCCTTTGACCTTTCACATTAGAAGTCCAATTGTGGCAGCTGGATTTGCTGGGCGGTTCCGGGCAGTCTTACGACACAATTGCTCCTAACCTCGTGTCAAAGGTTTATTAATAATCGTATTTCACCCATACCCAATTTTTATGTCATGTATATCCAATTAAACATATAATCATGTTTATAATATTGCCTATTTCAACTTGTCATTAATTATACTAATTACATATTAATTAGCCTCAATTACAAATTTCCAATTATAGGCAATTTCATCAATTCCATGCAATTCATACCCAAATATGCCAATTTCACATATTATCCAATAATATCCAATTTTCCAAAATTTCTCATATTCCCAATATTCCCCATCGTTCCCACGTATTCGCATTTGCGCGTATTTTTAATATAGGCTCGAAGGTAGCCTAGATCCACAAATAAAAGGAATAGGGGTAAGAAGAGAGAATCAATTCATAGAAAATTGGAATAAAACATCACCATGAAATAAAGAGGCATATAGACTGGCATAGAGGCATAATAAAAAAGATTCAACATGAATAAACTGATAAAAGGTATGAACTTTACATAGAAATATAGGCATATGATGACATGGATCAAAAGGTGAAAACTTGGATGAGATTTAAATTACATACATACACATGAATCATTTTTACAACTTCATCATGTTACTTTTAATCCCATTATATTGTGAAAATCACCGTACTCACCTTTCGTGGTTAAAGAATAGAATTATGCACTGAAATTGGTGTAGAAACGTTGCGGTGTTGCTGATTTATCTTCTTGAATTGTTGTAGAAGCTCTAATCTTTAATTTGAATTGAAGTCGAATACTTGAGATTTGATTTAGAGGCGGTGGCTAAGGTTTAAGAGAGAGTTTGACAACATAATGGTGTCATAGCTAATATTTATGAATTTGGGTTAGGTCTTAGGGTGTATATATAGGTGTTGGAAGTTATTTAGGCCTTAGGATTAACCCTAGAACTGATCTGGACCATCAAAAATCATCCCAGCCCAAAGAATCGCACCATCCAGCAAACTGGCCGAACCAGGTTCGACCCCCCATGGGGGAGGTCGACCCCCCATGGGGGAGGTCGACCCCCAGGTCGACCTGGGAGTACCCAGGTCGACACTATGGTCGACCTCCCTGGTCGGCCTGCTCAAATAATTTTTTTTTAATCTTCCGAGGGCCATATCTCCTTCGTCCAGACTCCGTTTTCTGAAAACTTGGACTCTATTCCATGCAGAATTCCGAGACGAACACAATGGTGCAACCCGTTTCCCTTCATTCCTCTTTTAGAAATTAAGTGTTCTTAAATTTAGTTAATTCAATCATTCAAAATTCGGGGTGTTACATTCTCCCCTATTTAAAGGATTTCGTCGCCGAAATCTTTAAGTCAAGAAGAACGTATCCTACCATCCAATCATCCATCAACCACAAGCAACCATTGTCCTTAAAAATTTCTAATGCTTCTCATGTACATATGCATAGTGTGTGTATATATCCGTATACTAATGCAAAATCAGGCGGTCCACTGATTCAGTCGACCTCCTTAATGCAAATAATGATAGTGCCATGTATCCATCATGTATGCAAAGAATCCTATACATATCATTACTACATGTGTGCACAACCATTCATTCAAATGCAACATCCACATGATACACACATTCAATGTACACTCATTTTACTAAATACATCCATTTATATGCAATATGAAAGTGACTGAGCCGATCTAGTGCCTAAAGTGTGTGTATATGCATCCACGAGCAACCACTAGCAAACACTTGTATCCACACGCATCCACCATACATAACATGTCTCAAACACATGTTTCAACCATAGGAATACCCTATCTAAAGGTCAAAGATACTAGCGAGAGGACATACTAAAGATAGAACAAGTACAAGCTAAGCGATAAAGGAGAAATTAAAAGACATACCCTCAAAAAGAAAAGGGTACAATGAACGCATCTTCTCTTATGTCTCCCAAGTAGCGTCGCTCTCATCATCTCCCCATTGCACTTTGACTAGCTTGACCTCTCGATTCCTCAACTTCTTAATCTCCGACCCAAGAATGCATGTAGGAGCTCGTCGAATCGTCGCATCACGCTCTACCTCCACCTCTCTAAGCAAGCTCGGCTCTACCACTTCCGCGGTCTCATGCAAGCACTTCCTCAAATGTGATACATGGAATATGTCGTGTACACCACTAAGTCTTTCGGGCAACTCCACTCTATATGCCATCTGTCCAATCCTCTCCTTAATAGGAAACGACCCTACGAACCTTGGTGCTAACTTCCCAATGGACCCAAAGCGAACAACATTCCGTAATGGAGACACCTTGATAAAGACCATGTCCACAATATCAAATTCAAGATCTGTCCTCCTCTTGTCCGCATACGATTTCTGCCTATCTTGCGCCGTCTTCATCCTCCTTCAAATCAAATCGATCTTTTCCGAAGTCTCTCTAATAATATCAGGCCCGAGTAAGATCTTATTCGTAGATTCCCACCAACATTTAGGTGAACGACAAGGCCTTCCATAAAGAGCCTCGAAAGGTACCATGCCAATGATAGACTGAAAGCTATTATTATATGCGAACTCCACCAAAGAAAGATGCTACTCCCATGTACCTCCGAAGTCTAAAACACATAGCCTTAAGAGGTCCTCTAGAATACGATTCACCCTCTCGGTCTGGCCGTCTGTCTGAGGATGATATGCGATGCTCAAACATAACTGAGTCCCTACCGCCTCTTGCAAGCTCTTCCAAAATTCGCTAGTAAAGATATGATCGCGATCGCTCACTATGCTAGATGGAACACCGTGGAAATGAACTATCTCTCGAATGTATACGGAGGCTAACCATGGAGCGGTCCTCTTACTCTTCACTGGAATGAAATGGGCGCTCTTAATAAGTCTGTCTACCACGACCCAAATCCCCGTATTACCCTTCCCCGATCTCGGTAACCCATCAACAAAGTCCATCGAGACACTCTCCCACTTCCATTATGGGACCTCCAATGGGTGAAGCAACCCACCAGGCTTCTTTTGCTCTACTTTTACTTGTTGGCACACCAAGCATCTAGTGACAAATTCGGCCACATCCTTCTTCATACCGGCCCAAAAGTAAACTCGTATCATGTCCATGTACATCTTATCCCCGTCGGGTTGAATGGTCATCTTCGAACGATGTGCATCATCAAGTATGGTCTTCCTCAAGTTCTCGTCTCGTGGTACACAAAGTCTACCGTCCCTACGTAACCAACCCTTATCATCTAGGGTATACCTACTGAGATGACTCGATGACTCCCCCCTTATGGGCTTTTCTATTAACTCAACCAACTGTGGGTCATCTCGCTGTGCTTCACCAATCCGTCCCAAAAGTGTAGGTCTGACCTCTAAGGATGCTAGCAAACCGGGTACAAAGTCAATGGAAGGTCTAAAGTCAAATGTAGAGATGAACTCTAAGCTTTGCCTCTCAATGAACAACGGACTCAAGGACAACATTTTCCTACTTAAGGCGTCTGCCACCACGTTACCCTTGCCAGGGGTATATGCTATCTTAAAATCGTAGGACGCTAAGAATTCCATCCACCTTTGCTGCTTTAAGTTCAAGTCCTTCTGAGAGAACAAGTATTTTAGCGATTTATGGTCTGTGAGCAATTCGAATTTCTCGCCAAGAAGATAATGGCACCAAGACTTAAGCGCGAAAACAATAGCGGCCAACTCTAGGTCATGTGTAGGGTAATTTCTCTCATGCACTCTCAACTGCCTTCCTCCATAGGCTATTACCCTCCCCTCTTGCATTAAGACTGCGCCTAGTCCTGTCCCACAAGCATCGGTATAAACGGTAAATGGCTTACTCCTATCTGGCAACACTAAGACTGGGGCTGTGGTCAAAGCTCTCTTTAAACGTTGGAACGCATCATCACAATCTACGTCCGACGTGAAAACTAGGTTCTTCTTCGTCAAGCGTGTCAATGGGGCTGATATCTTTGCGAAGCCCTTGATAAACTTCCTATACTAGCCTGCCAAACCCAAGAAACTCCTCACCTCGTAGCATTTTTAGGGACCTTCCAATCTTGGATGGCCACCACCTTCGCAGGATCCACAGCTATCCCTTATTTGGAAATCACGTGCCCTAAGAATCGCACTTCCTTCCTCCAAAAGTGACATTTAGAAAATATAGCTTTAAGGTTATGCGCTCGAAGGGTCTCCAACACTTCCCTAAGATGTAGGGCATGCTCTTCCTCGCTCTTAGAAAAGATCAAGATGCCATCCACAAAGACCACCACGAATTTATTAAGGTACTCCCTAAACACCCTACTCATCAAGTCAACAAAATATGCGGGGGCGTTTGTCAAACCAAAGGGGATTACAAGCCACTCATAGAAACCGTTCGGAGTCCTAAAGGTAGTCTTGTCCATGCTATCCTCAGCCACTCTCAACTGATGGAAACTAGTGGCTAAGTCCAACTGCGAAAACACTGAGGCGCCAACTAACTGATCGAAGAGATCGTCAATCCTCGGCAGTGGGTGCCTATTCTTCTTAGTAAGCTTATTAAGTTCTCTATAGTCCACACAAAGTCTAAGGGACCCATCCACCTTCGTGGCAAATACTACTGGAGCACCCCACTCCGATATACTACGTCTTATGAATCCCTTCTATAGCAACTCCCTTACTTTCTTATTGAACTCCCTCCTCTCACGAGGAGCCATGTGGCGTACTGGCAGAGATACTGGTTTTGCATTTTCTACAAGATAAATAAAAAAGTCTATCTCACGTTTTGGGGTAGACCGCTCACCTCATCGAAGACATCAACATATTCACGGACTATACGAACAGAATGTAAATCATCATTGGATGCGTCAAGTGACTCAAGATAACTAAGGATCACCAATCCTCTAGGTCACAAGAAATATCAAGGGTCTTTCCACTACGAGTCAACAATTTTACTACCCTTCGTTCACAATCTAGGATGGCACCATATCTGGCTAGCCAATCCATCCCTAGAATCAACCCATAGCCCATGAAACCAAGCACAAAAGCATTACATTCAAAACCAACGCCTAAGATAGACAATCTCAAATCCCTACAAACCATGGATAAATGAGCCGACCCACCAATAGGATTTGAGACTACAATAGGATCCACAACGAGACTAGTATTTAAGTGTAGTGTTTTAACTAATGATGTAGAGATAAATGAATGTGATGCGCCAGAATCGAATAAAGTACGGACAGGATGATCAAACAAGAAAATCAAACTTTTGACAGAAATTTTTCTACCTTCTTCCTGTCTCGGAGCCATGAGAGCGTGAATCTGCCCTCCCGAAGTAGAACCTGCCCTCTGCCCTTGCTTCTTAGGACAGTCCTTGACAGCATGACCTGGATCACCACAATGATAACAAGCGAACTTCTTCTTCTTCCTACAGTCTTTCTTCAAATGGCCGAGTTTCCCACCGTTGTGACACTTCCTCTTTTCTTTACCACCTTTCTTTTGTTGTTGGGCTTTCTTTGGATCCTCCTTCTTATCTTGCGGCCTAAAAGTACTTACACCCTTCTCTTCTTCATGCATGTATGCCATATCAACAAGCTTTTCATATGTAGCCCCCATTGGAATGTGGGACATAGCCAAACTGTGAAGCGGTTCATTTAGGCCCTTTGCAAACCTCAAGGCCTTCTTGTGAGGCGTATTCACCAACTCTAGCCCAGATCTCTCCAACTTATTAAATTCGATCACATACTCCTTCACGGTCAAGTTTTTCTGCTTCAATGTCAAGAACCTCTCCATGTAACTCTCCTCAGCTTGAGAAAGGAATTTCAACTCAAACCTTCCCCTAAAATCTGCCCATGTCTCCATAGCACACTCTCCATTAGTAACCTCCCACCAAAACGAAGCTTCGCGCTTCATCAACCAAGCCGCCAATTGGACCTTCTTACAATCGTCCAAATTGAAAATGCCAAACAGATCCTCCACATCTTTCAACCAATTTCTAGCTTCAACGAACGTTTCAGACCCACTAAAAGGTTTTCCACCCATCGAACGAAAGTCTTTACATATCTTGGAGAAAGCATCTCCACGTGGAGGAATGACTGGAGCTGGGGGAGGGGGAGGAGGGACGTTGACCGGACCCACGGTAGCGGCCCTAGCCTCGAGATATTGACGAAACCAACCGGGTACATGAACACCCTCTGGTATCTCAGATGCTCCAGACATGCTGAAAAGAAAAAGAAAGAATTTCAAAACAAGGGAAGCGAAAGAGAGATGTATGGCTTGCGGGGATTATGCTCTTTAAAGTAAACTTTCCTTGAAAATAGCTTCTTTAAAACAAGTTTTTGAAAATACTTTCTAGGAAAATAATACTTTTGAAAACACTTTTCAAAACTTTTTATCTGTTCTTGTAACCATAGCTCTGATACCACGTGTAACACCCCATGTCCATTAATGTCACTCACAAAGGGAATGCATCAATGTCCATGAAGCGTTATTGTTGTATAGAACAGATAAATTACAAAAATAAATAAACAAAACAACACAGCGGAAGATAAAACTTATTTCATAGCATCATAATTCAAAACAAGCTTACATAAGTAGTTTCCAAAATCATTACAGCTTGATTAATAGTCTTTTCCAAAAACTTCAAAGTACATAAAGAAGCAAATACTTAAATAGCATAAATGCATAAATCGTCACTAAGCATAAGCAAAGCCATAAAGATGAGAGAGTCCAAAGCGATACATATACTCTCTTCAAGCAACTTCTAACAACCCTGAATTTTGGGGTAAATTTAAAATTTATTTTGACTAATTTTAATGGGTTTTGATATTTAAAATAATAATGATTAAAAATTTATTTAAATCAAAGTTAGAATGAATAATTTTATTTTAATTATAAAAGGAGTAAGAAATAGCGCGGTAGTTTGAAAAGTCAAACTTGAACTTTGACTGACCGTACATGATGCAAAATTTAACGGATTTTAGTGAAACCAAAAATATTAGAATCTCTTTTAAAATATCTTTCCAATGAATCCGAAAAACTGAAATTTCATAGCAGGAATCAAAAGTTATGCCCAGTTTAAAATTTAGGAAGGTCGCTATGAAATTTATATATATAATATAAAGGTCAAAAATGCTACTTTTTGCATACGAAGGAATTTGGACTCGAAACCACTTCCATTGAGTTCATAATGATGTTTCTGCATTTAAAAAGTATAAACACTTATATATTTCGAGTTTTGGAAATTATTTGTTTAAAAATGTATTTTTAATATGTAATATATACGCCTTGAAAATAGCCATTTTTCAAACGACCTCTGTTTTCGACGAAACCACTTTTGTTGGATTCGGAATGTCGAATTATTGCTAAGTTTAATTTTTCATAATTTTTAGAATTAATTTGTGACCGTGGCGAAAAGATTTTAGTTTGGTCAATTTCGGTCAATTTTAATCAACTTGAAAGATGCCATTTTTCAAATAGACTCAAAATTGAACGAAATTAATTTTCCTAGGTCCGCAGTGTCAAAACATAACTAAATATATTTTTCGGGATTTTTCGAAGTTAATTTGTGGCCCCGGTGAATTTATTCGTACGGTTGAATTAAAAATAAAAGAAAATATTTTAAAATAAAGAAAACTGGGTCAAGACAGTCGTTTGGGCCTGTGGGACACAGCTAGATGAGTTCGGAATGGGGGTAAATAGGTAAGAACGACAGTCGTTGGGCTAAAATCAGAGAAAGTTGCTAATCGGGCCTTAATTGGGTTAATTAGTTAATTAAATAATATAAATATTGGATAATCCCCAAACCCTAATTTCAAAATGACCTAGCTGCCATCTTCTATTGCAATGGCCAGAAATGTCCCAACTTTCATCTTCATTTTCTCTCAATCCAAACTATAACTTCTAGCAATCCATAGACCAAATCGAAGAGATACTTCTTAGCTACAATTCTATACGGAGATGATGAGATTTAATGAAGTAATTTGGCCAGAAAATGCTCCCCAACCCACGGTTAAAACAGCCCCGCCGCCCCCTGTAGGCCCCACCGCACCTCCCCTCCCTCCCGGCGCACGTAGCCCTCTCCTCTCTCTCTGATATGCCATCTTCCGATTGTCTTCAAGCTTCACCAATCCTGAGAAAAGTGGAGACCTAATTTTGAATGAAATGGGTTCAAAATAAAGAAAAGAACGGCCTTGAATGATGATGAGGAAGAAGGGGTATTTTTTCCTTTTAATTAATTAATTAATTTAAATTCAATTTTGTCAATCTTAATTTAACCATATCTCACTCATACGAACTCGGATTCGAATGATTTCAGATGCGCCACGATCGTGAGACCGAGACCTTCGCGATGAAACTGACTAGACCTGATTCTGAACAAGTTGAAATTTGGCCAATTTTTGGATCTGAACAACGCAGAAATTCAAAACGATGTGAGAAATTCTATTTTATTTCTTCTTAAATAACTGAAATTATTTATGTTTGTGTTATCATCACTCTACGGTAAAATTCTATTGTTATGTGACATGATTTGATTCTATGATTGATGTGTTGTATAGATCTGTTAATTGGATGATATCGTGTTGTAGTAAAAATTGTTGAAAACAAAAATATAGATTTTTGTCAAAACAAATTTGTTATTTTTGTCAAAATAAATTTGTCAAAACAAATTTGTTATTTTTGTCAAGGTAAATTAGTTAAAACAAAAATCCCTATTTTTTGTTCATTAGTTATGTGACACCAAATTGAACATTTTGTGATGTTTGAGATTATTTGAATTGACTATATTGTGGTGAATTGACCGTATTGTGTTGATGGATGGTATGAAATATATGAAATGTTTACATCAAGGAAAATATCATTTTTGTTATATAAATTGTTAGAATAGAAAAATAACATTTTTATTTAAAAATGTCATCGTTTGGAAAGAACATATTTTTATGTATAAATGTTAATATAATAAAAATCTCATTTTTACATTAGCATTATAAAGATCACATTTTTATGGTATCACTTTTGTCTGATTTGAATTGATCTAGTTTATCAATTCATAATAATAATATGATTTGTCATTTTTATGTTATCACCTTTATTTTATTTGAATTGATCTAGTTTATCAATTCATTAACATAATAAAATTTGTTATTTCATGTGAATTGATTTAGTTTATCAATTCAACATCAAAAATAAAATTCGTCATTTATATTGAACTGATTCAGTGTATCAATTCAACACCCAATAAAAGTTGTACATTTTATTTGCGTCCTCTCACACAAATATAATCACTTAGAAATAAAAGTTCACCTTTTTATTTGTATTTCACAATGCAAATATTACATAGACAAATAAGTTCATTTTTTTTTCGTGTTCACAACGCAAATATAACAAGAAATAAAAAGAGTAGTAAAAGAATCATATTTTATTAAGAAATATGATTTACATTAAAAAAAAAACACATTTTTATTAAGAAATTTTTTTTACATTAAAAACATATCTTTAATGTAATATTAGAAAACTGAGAAAAGAATCATATTTCATTATGAAATATGATTTGCATTAAAAACACATCTTTAATGTTAATATTAGGGACTTAGAGGAAAAATTCATATTTCATTACGAAATATGTTTTACATTAAAAATATATCTTTAACGTAATATTAGAAAACTTAGTAAGAATCATATTTTTATTAAGAAGTACATTTTACATTAAAAATACATTTTTAATGTAATAGTAGAAACATAGTAGGATGAGGTTACAATAAAAAGAAAAAGTTAGAATTTAAAAGATTACCTTTTTAATTGTCAATATGTTAAATTAAGAAGATTTGTTCCCAAAACGTTATCAATCTTGAATTAAAGGAATGTTTTTATTTTATATTCAATTAATGGAATTAATTGATGTTAATTTAGAAAGATTACGTCTTTATCGTCTAAAAGTTACAATAAAAGGATTCAATTAAAAAGATTACATCATTGGTGTCAATATGTATATGTATATGTATATATATATATATATATATATATATATATATATATATATGGTTTCAAAATTGAACATCTTGAAAAGGTTGTTATTATAAAATCATAATAATATGGAAAGTTACAATTTATATTAAGATACTTGAAATCAAGATATTTAAAAATAAATAATATCTTAAAATTAAGATTCCCTAATGGAAAGGATAATTTCAAAGAATATGTTTTGAAAAGTTAATTATAATTGTGCTTGGACACGAGGTTAGGTTACATTTATGGTGGAAGTCTGCCCGGACTCGACCGGCATATCCAGCAGCCACTAATGTTGAACCTAATGTGAGAGGTCCAAGTGCACAAATACGAAATGGGCCATGACACGAGGTTAAGCCCAACTTGTGGAATAAGTCTGCCCGGAACCGACCGGCACATCCAACATCCACAAGTCGTAGGCTTAATGTGAGAGGTCTAGCCCATTATAAAATACAAATGGATAAGAAAATGAGTTGGGCTATTTAATCCGTTATAAAAATAGCAACGCATTTTAAACAAAAAACCCGAATGAGTTTATCGATTTATTTTATCCATTTTATAATGAATATTAAAAGAGAAATTTTAAAATTAATATTTTGAAAAATAATATTTTTATAAAAGGATAACATATAGAATAATCAATTTTTAGATTATAGTTGGAATCATGAAAATGCATATGAATATGTAATCATGTTTTTTTTAGTGTAACATGAGTGCATAAGAAATAAATATAATCATTTTTTTTTGATGTCATTTAATTGCATATGAAAATAAAATCATATTTAGGAGTAGCGTTAAGTATATGAAAATAAAATCATATTTGGAGTAGCGTTAATGCATATGAAATAAAAACATGTGTTGGAATCATGTGAATGTATATGAAATAGCTTCATATTTTAAAGTCATGTTAATTATATGAAATATAATCGTATTTTTAAGGTTATGTTAATATACGAAATTTAAAACATATTTCAGTGTTATGTTATTATCTTAAAAATAAATATATTTTTAAGATCATGTTCATATATTGAAGATGAAACATGTTTTTAGTGTCATGTTCATATATTAAAATGAGGCATAATTTTTAGTGTCATTTTCATTGGAAAGAATTAAACGTTTAAGGACTTCAATTTAATATAAGTTGACTCCAATGAAAAGATAGTAATTGAATAAAAGTAAAAGTTACATTTTTCATGTAATTGAATTAAAGTGAAATTACATTTTTCATGTAAAAGAACAACAGTATGAAATTTACATATTTATGTAAAAAGATTTTCAGTAAAGATTATAATGATGAAATGTACATTTTAATGAATGAATTTTCATTAGAAAGAATAATGAAACAAAATATACATTTTGTGTAATTTGAAAGATGAAAGAAAAATGTACATTGTTGTGTATAATATGTGAATGTGAATTATAATAAAAATAAAATATTATTGTGTGTCATGTTATACCTTGATATTATATATACAAATAGGGATATTTGTTGTTAGCAAAATGTATGGATAAAGGAATTATATATGATTATATATATAGAAATTAAAATCAAATGAATCAAGCATGGTAGTTCGCATTTTGGAATCGTAATTTTAAATCGTTACACCAAAATATCCGACCGTCGGATTTTCCCAAAACTGAAATCGTTAGGTTCGCCTTGGGAAGACCTTTCTAACGATATGAATTATGTTAAAATCTAACGGTTAGATTTAGAGAAACGTGTAAAACAAATTTGAGTAAAAACAGCGCCAGGGTCGCCCATTGACCCGAAGCGTCGTTAAATTAAATTTAGCTACTTTTATATAAATAAAAATAGTGATAGATCGTTATTAAATACTAATAACGATAAGAAATGATTTTAAATTATATATTTGCGAGGATCATTTGAAAAGTCCGAATTCAATCTTATTTCAAATGATTATGCGTCGACCTAAGTCGAAGAGTTGAAGACGGTGATTGAAGACCGATGATCTTCACGTCGAATGGATGAGTTACCATTGATGCCCATGATTGGAGTAGCTACCTTGAAGGGGCTATGTCCAGACTACTGGTTGATTATTTGGATATGCGAGGAATAAGGTGCCTCTGGTTTCGTTCAGACCCAGAACGGACTTGAAAATGGATTGTATGTCTGACATTGTATTCCTTTATACGGTATTCGTTGATCTCTGCAAAATATATATCTGTTTGGTGTTTAACACCCTTCTCTAGGACGTACGAGCTTAGAGGTTAGTAGGAATCAATGGTATTGTATGGATTGACAATGTGGCATGCTAAGATGCAAATGATCAAGGCTTTTGTTGAAAAGCAGGCCTTGTGGTTGATGATCAAAGCACAGCTTGAATAAGCATAACTTTGTGTATTACGTAGCTTCACGAGCCTCACAACCCGGTTGGAGTCTAAAACGGGAGAAGGGAACGCAGGGAGAGCAGCACGTTTCTTTCTAGCTAGAAGTGGTGTTTGGGTTTTACACGACCCGACATTTTACTTATGTGGATGATGGAATGAGGCGCCTCGGATGATAGGTCCTATAGGACCGGGGAACGTGTGTTCAGGAATTGCCAATCCGAAAATCGTATGTGTGCACCGGCCCTTCAGCTTTCCAAGGGTTCACTGCGGGGAATCATGAGACATTAGCTAGAGTGTCTCGAATCGGTAAGGAGCTCCTCCCTAGCCTTGACTCATGATGGAAACCCAATTTCCAATACGACCTCATGTGGTTTTGATTGTAGAACTAGTATGACGACATAGTAGGATGGGTACTATGCCGTCTATGATTGATACATTATGATTGAAATGTTTTTGAAACTTATATACACTAATAATAATATCAGATCTGTTTTTATCATATCAAGCAACTTTTGACCATTATAAGGTAAAACCCTATCCTCCGGTTTGCGTTGCATTGTGTGATGAGACTTGGGTCTTATAATGGTTTCATTTTTCTAAAAAGCATTGCGTTGTTTAACGATTTACTTTATTTTATGCACTGGCAATCCAATGGAGTAAACCCATTCCGCGTTAGCGTCATGGTCCTGTGATTAGCCTTATTATTAGATTAGTTAAGTTAGATTTCTCATACTAGTCCCATGACTGACTCGTAGTTTGTTTCACTTTGCAAACTCGGGTGCCCTCTTTTCCACATGGACAGTTGAGTATATTTTTGCAGATATTTATCTCTTGAGAAGGATTCTGGATCGAAGCCTAAAGCTGTGTCCAGAGCATAGAAGTCTTCCGTTGTTTATTGCATTAATTTACTGTAATTTATCTTCCGCTGTAATTTTATTCAATGTACTCTGATATGTTCTGTACTCTGATGTAACATTATTGTAATGTTTATAAAAGTCTGTTGTTATTGTTCTGATGTTGTTGTATTCCCAGAGTTAACGTATTCGGGTTTTGAACGGTCTTAGTCGATCTAACGATCGATCGAGTCGGGCGAAATCCGAGTCGTTACACAACTGAAAGAAATCGGCACTAAGCTGTAGTATTCCCTCCTTGCGAACCTGAGAGGGTGGGGGGGAAGGAAAGGAAAGAGGTGGAAACAAACGGGTCAGACATAAAGTCTGGCAAGTCCAGTAATTTTAACAAATAATAGGTAAGGTAAATGATCAAGACATAAATAGGCATCACGATATGGCTGTAACATAGATAAGGTAGATAAATGGATGGACAAGATGATTTCGTTCCTAAGTACTAAGACAATCCTAGACCTTGGCTAAGCGAACAACCCTCCAAGTACTAACCCCGAAGACCGAAGTCAACATCAGACTAGCACCCAAAGGACTATCCAACTTAAACAACATGTATTTCATTACACCGCACTTTTGCTAAGTTACACCACATTACTTAATTACACCGCACATCTATTAATCTCTTTTACTCAAGGTTGATCACTTCCCACTAACTGTACCCACATGACAAACTTGGTAGTTACTTGTACCTAGCCGCTATCGTAGGTGCCGGCTTGCTTCTACCACCGCTAAGGTTCCCTTACTTTACCCATTCGATCGGCTCCCTAAACCCTTTAGGCACCCGTGTTGGCCCTACAATGGGGTGTATCTCTCCCCAAAGTGGCAACCCCGATACCAACATGAAATACACGGCCATACCTACAAGATGCAACAACGTCTTACCTACCAGCCCGGACCCATGCACGCACATGAACCCGTTGGACTTGCGTTGCTACCGCTATTCCCGTTTTGACCTCTTATATTCAAGCCCAGTAAGCGTGTCCCAACCCCGGCCTAGTACCGGGCCCAATTAGATACTCAAACGGGTTACTGGTTGAAACCGGTCCCTATCCGACACAAGCGTCCCACCTATGCTTGGTCCCCACTAGATTTTTCTCCCAATTAACCATTTTAATTTAAATGTCCATGTCTTACACATGCTATGGTTAAGCCCGTACTTACATGTCATAATTTACATGCCTTATCTTATTCCGGTTAAGTCCATATTTACATGTCATAATTTACATGTCACCCCACTTAACCCTCTAACCATACTCATGTCTTATTATGGTTAGTATTCCTTAATTCATTCCTTATGACGAACGGTGCATGACCTCTCACATTAGACCGAACACTTTGTGGCCGCTGGATTTGCCGGGCGGTTTCGGACAGTCTTACGCCACAAACTGGGTCTAATCTTGTGTCATTAACCATTATACCTACAATTCATTCCTTTGACCTCTCACATTAGACGTCCAATTGTGGCAGCTGGATTTTCCAGGTGGTTCCGGGCAGTCTTACGCCACAATTGCGCCTAACCTCGTGTCAAAGGTTTATTAATAATCGTATTTCACCCATACCCAATTTTCATGTCATGTATATCCAATTAAACATATAATCATGTTTGTAATACTGCCTATTTCATCTTGTCATTAATTATACTAATTACATATTAATTAGCCTCTATTACAAATTTCCAATTATAGGCAATTTCATCAATTCCATGCAATTCATACCCAAATATGCCAATTTCACATATTATCCAATAATATCCAATTTTCCAAAATTTCCCATATTCCCAATATTCCCCATTGTTCCCACGAATTCGCATTTGTGCGTATTTTTAATATAGGCTCGAAGGTAGCCTAGATCCACAAATAAAAGGAATAGGGGTAAGAAGAGAGAATCAATTCGTAGAAAATTGGAATAAAACATCACCATGAAATAAAGAGGCATATAGACTGGCATAGAGGCATAATAAAAGATTCAACATGAATAAACTGATAAAAGGTATGAACTTTACATAGAAACATAGGCATATGATGACATGGATCAAAAGGTGAAAACTTGGATGAGATTTAAATTACATACACATGAGTCATTTTTACAACTTCATCATGTTACTTTTAATCCCATTATATTGTGAAAATCACCGTACTCACCTTTCGTGGTTAAAGCATAGAATTATGCACTGAAATTGGTGTAGAAACATTGCGGTGTTGCCGATTTATCTTCTTGAATTGTTGTAGAAGCTCTAATCTTTAATTTGAATTAAAGTTGAATACTTGAGATTTGATTTAGAGGCGGCGGCTAGGGTTTAAGAGAGATTTTGACAGCATAATGGTGTCATAGCTAATATTTATGAATTAGGGTTAGGTCTTAGGGTGTATATATAGTGTAGGAAGTTATTTAGGCCTTAGGATTAACTCTAGAACTGATCCGGACCGTCAAAAATCGTCCCGGCCCAAAGAATCGCATCATCCAACAACCTGTCGAACCAGGTTCGACCTTCCAAGGGGGAGGTCGACTCCCAGGTTGACCCTGGGAGTACCCAGGTCGACATTATGGTCGACCTCCCTGGTCGGCCTGCTCAAATATTTTTTTTTAATCTTTCGAGGGCCATATCTCCTTCGTTCGGACTCCGTTTTTCGAAAACTTGGCCTCTATTCCATGTAGAATTCCGAGACGAACGCAATAGTGCAACCTATTTCACTTCATTCCTCTTTTAAAAACTAAGTGTTCTTAAATTTAGTTAATTCAATCATTCAAAATTCGAGGTGTTACATTGCCTAAATAACTCAAACAAGTGGATACCTATGTGAATTATTTCAATTTATTTATGAAAAATATGAGTCAAACTAGGAGAAATAAACTACCGTTTTCTCATCAACAGCCAACAATATTTATATTGCCAGATAAAAAAAGAAAAAAAGAAACAGAAACTCCAAACCAATTAGTTAAAACTGCAGCTTTCTTCCGCCCAAATACTCCAAACCAATTCCTGAAGACCGCAACTTTCTTCCACCCAAATAAAATACCGACTTTCTTTCCGACATTCTCCTTATTCAAGATTGCAAATTTCTTCCAACCAAATGCCCTAATCGACGTGAAATCCTAAATTGAATAGATTGTCACTTCCCTTTCCATTCCTTGTCTCGTATTTCCTTCTTGATCCTATGTATCTTCCGTTTCCTCTCCGTATCGGTATTGAGCAGATTTCTCTTGCTAATTTTTTTTGACACTGGGCTGCAGCCCTGGCCCGCCCAGAGCTGGATCCGCCCTGGGTTTAGCAGGAAAAAAATCAGATTAGTGGATCAATTCTAAACCCACTCATTTATAAATGGGTCAAAGTCGGGTTGATTCGAAAATGACCCGCTAACTGAACGGGTTGGGTTAACCTGTTAATTTCTATGCGGTTTCGGGTTTGGTAGGAAATTGACAACCTTATTGCAGTAGCATGTCCTCAACTTTAGTGCAGAAAGAATAGAAGTATCAATTTGTCATCTCTGCATTTTGGCTCTTGCCCGATTCCTTTCTCAAATTTCCTTATCTTCAGTACATAACCATGTAAAGATCAATCAAACTCTCTCGTTAGTGATATTCGCTATTCCGTCAAATAGAGAGAGAGAGAGATGGTCTGGGAAGAAATTACTCAGCTTAATTGACCCATAACAATGCGCTATGGCCATTGTTAATCAGTGGAAATAAGAAGGGAAAGCATTGCAAAAAGATCAACTCAATTGTATTGTTGGCGACCTATGCAATATTCATCGCTATAAGCATGCCATTGAGGTAATAATTGATTTTGCATTCGTCCTTTCTGAGGAAATGTTCTCCAGGGATGAACAAATTTTTGTGCTTCCTTTATTTGCTCGATAAAATGCATGTAGATAAGTTTATAGAATTTGCATCTGTACGATGGTCATAAAGGAGCAACATGTAAAAGACCACTTTTATGTAGGTTTGCTTAGGTTGTTGTTAATCATGTAATGTGTATAGATATGTGAACGAATGCGAACATAGTCAGATATCAAGCTGTTGTCTACTGATTATGTAGTTCATTTAGACTTAGTTGCAAGATATCATGGGTTTGTTTCAACAGAGACAAACAATTATTTGCTTTGTGGTTTTTGGAAGCAGAACAATGTCCTCTTTCTGTTGATGTAAGAATGAAAAGTGATAACACTTAACTGGATGCCGAAACCAGCATTTTGATTAAGAAGACAGAAAACTTTGCGTAGCAAACTTAGACTTAATCTTGTTTTATTGAGAAGGATAATATTTTGATGAATTTGTCCACATAACCGAGAAGGTAATTGCTAGACTCAATGCACCAAACATCTAAAAGTAATAGCTAGTAGCCATTAAAACTTTATGTCGACCACAAGGGAATAATGGTCATATCATGATTAAAAAAACTAAGTAAGAAAATTGATATATGAACATGGAAGAGTTCTTATAGAACACATCCAGAGGAAATCACCACATAAACACCACTTCACTCTCGCTTCAAACCTACACAGCAGTTACACTTTTCTTACACAACACTTTGGACTAAAACGGGAAAGGTGACGATTTCAGATATAAATATGGAAATTTAAATGAAAACTGAAATAAATGTAAGAGCAATGGTGGAAGAGAAACTCATAAATCCATAAGTGGTGGTGCATGCACTGTCAAATGGTGTATAATCAACAAAGGGTTGTGGTCCTACTGCACCTCCAACAGCCCTTGTAGCTCCCGCAAAACTAGTGTTACCCGTATTTTTGTTCTCATTTGGATTGTCTACACCTAACTGTTCTCCTTCTTCACTTCCATTTTCATTTAGATTTGTACTAGCACTGGGCTGCATCAGTGGCTCCACTCCATCATTCACTGTCTGCTCAGGCTCTGGTGCAGCAGCAGTATGAGGAGGAGGTGGCAACAGTGGTGCTTCTGCTACAAATATTATTAATCTTTGGATTGGTATTGCTGGTGTTTCAGGTAAAATACTATCATTGTTTGGATACGAAATTATTGGTGCGGCAGTAGTATTTGCAGGAGGAAGCAGCAATGGAGCTTCTGGTATAATATTATCATTGTTTGGAATCAGTGGTGGTGTAGAGTCGGAGATGATGGGTTGGTCAAGTTCGCTAGCTCTGGATGATTCTGGACAGTCTGCTATTGATGAAGCGAATGTTGATGAGACTGTGATTAGTATGAAAATGATGCAGAAGCTTGCTGCGGCGGCCATATTTCTTGATGTTTGAGGTAAGTTTGATACTGTTTATATTGATGAATTTGCACCGTATTTTGCAAATGAGATGTTATGTCCGTGCTTTGTGTAACAACCCGTAAAATCTGGGCCAGTTTAAAATTTTTATTTTGGCGAATTTCGCGAATTTTGAATATTTAAAATGAATTATTTTAAATAATATCGACGAGAAATTTATTTTGAATATATTTAGAACGTATATTTATATACGTCGTCATTAGAATATAAATATTTACTTTAAATTATAAAAGGAATTGAAAATGGCATGGTAGTTCGATAATTCGATTTCAAAATTCAAATGAATGTACAGGATTCAAAATAAACCGGATTTGAGCGGAACCAAAAATATTAGAATCTACTTGTGAATATCTTTCCAACGAATCCGAAAGATTGGAATTTTATAGCGGGAATCAAAAGATATGAGCAGTTGAAAATTCAGAATAGTCGCTATGGAATTCCAGCCCTTAAAAATAGCCCTTTTGCAAACGACCTCGGATTTCGACGAAACCACTTTTGTTGGGTCCGTGATGTCAAGTTATTGCTAGATTCCAATTTTCATAATTTTTCGAATCAATACGTGGGCATGGCAAAGGAAAACGCGTTTGGCCAGTTTCAGTTGATTTTAATCGACTGGAAAATGGCCATTTTTCAAACGGTCTCAGAATTCGACGAAACTAGTTTTGTTAGGACCGTATCGTCAATACAAAGCTAGAAAATATTTTTTTTGGGAATTTTTCGAGTTAGTATGTGGCCCCGGTAAATTGAAATGCGCATTCAAATTCAATATATAGAGTTATATATTGGTTTTGACGAAAACTGATCGAAACGGTCGAATCAGCCTACAGTACACATCCTGTTGTGTTTGGAATGGGGGTAATTAGCTATGGACGATAGGCGGTGGGCATGATTTCGACTTCGAAATTAAAAGTTACTTTTTAAAGAGAAAGTAAAATAAATTAATATATATTTTATTATATAAAACACCCCCACCCCTCATTCTTCTCAGTCAAAAAAAAAAGAAAAAAGAAAAAAAAACCAAATCGACGGAGCCACCCTCGTCGTTGCCTTCGCCGCCAGTCGGAGACGCCCCCCCTTCTTCCTCCACCGCCTTCCTTCTCTTTCCTCTCCCCTCGATCCTCCGTCAGATCGAACCCCCCAATCGCGAGAACCTCGCGAGCCCCTAACCCTATCCTCCTCCACCCAACTGCACCTCTACCCCCTAGCATCCCCACCTGACCGCCGCCAGAAGCCTGACGCCCTCCCCCTCGCCTCGTTGCCACCTCAGCGCGTAAGTGGACCTCGCCTCCACAGTGTAGCTTCGGCTTTGCAGAAAAAAAAAAAAAAACAGTGAGTTTATTTTTCTTTTTCTGATTTTATATAAACACAAAGTATAGGTTTTTATTCATGTGAAAGATTAGATTTTTTTTTAGATAAAAGATTTGATTTTTAAAGGTAAAAAGAAATGATTTTTACCGTTGAAAGAAACCATTTTTGACAAGTTGAAATTATTTTCAAAAGGTATAAAAATATGAATTTTATACTTATAGCAAATTAAAAATATGATCATTATATAGTAGAAGATATAAAAATATTATTTTTATATAGGTAGAGTATTAAAAATAGGATTTTTACATTATAGAGAAAATAAAAATATAATTTTTATATTACAGGAAGGTTAAAAATATAATTTTTATACTAATGGCATATTAAAAATATGATTTTTATCCATGTAGAGTAATAAAAATATAATCTTTATTAGAAGAAGAGCGATATAGAAATATAATTTCTATAACGAAGTGAAGATAAAAATTCAATTCTTATAACGAAGTGAAAATAAAAATTCGATTTTTATATATGTAGGCATATTAAAAATATGATTTTTATACACTAGAGGATATAAAAATGTGATTTTTATATATGTAGTGAATACGGGCAACGAAAGTGACAAAAGGCGGGAACGACAAGATTTCCTATGTACGAAGAGTCGCGGAGTTTGGTTTAGCTATTGGTGAGAACTCCTCACTTTTATTTTAAATTTCTAGTATATATATATATATATATATATATATATACTAGGATGCAGACGGTGCTTAGCAGCACCCGTCGTCCACAGACCATGGACGGCTTGTTTGTTAGATTGATGTTGTTGTGAAAATTTGATTGTGTGATGTGGAACGAAATAAAATATTTTATAGTGGAAAATATTCTATAGTTAAAAATATAATTTTTAACGTGTATATTAAATGAAATAAATATTTATAAACGAATCGGACGATTTGTTTATATACACTGATTTGATTGATATTGATTGGGACGATAAATTTTACACATCGCCCAACTGCACAAATAAAATCTGTGTTTGATTGTTTAAAACCCCACACGGGTGTTGGGATGATATTTGGCGTACACTAATCCCAATTATTTAATTGTATGTCGATCGATTGGTCGACAGACTGTGTAAGCGTTGATTATATATATTTAATGCTTATGTAGTTGTGTCGTGCACTTTGGATGATGGTTGATTATTTATGGTTGCTATTATATACATGTGTTGTAAGGAATCCATATAATTAACATTATATGGTAATTGATTGGGCCTCATTCCAATTGTGAAAATTAGGAATAATTTAAAATAAAGATTAGCGTGTTGACAGTACTCATTTGTTGAGATTAGTCATGTGGTGAAAGAAATATAGATTCATGTGTTGAATAGAATGAATATTCATTTGTTGAATAGAATAATGAAGTTATTGAATAATATAAAGCCGTGTTGATTAGAGATGCGCTATTTTGACGCGAACGATATTAATATCGATTATATTCGTTTTTAAAATGAATTTGAATTGAATAGAATTGAATAGAATTGAATAGAAAATGAATTGGAATTGAATAGAATTGAACAGAAAATGAATTTGAATTGAATAGAATTGAATAGAAAATGAATTCGAATAGAATTGAATAGAAAATGAATTCGAATAGAAAATGAATTCGAATAGAATTGATGTAAAGACCCGCAAATTCCCACCCTTTGAATCGACCATAAACCACACAGGTCTGACCCAAAGGATGGAAATCTTCGAATACTTTAACTTTGGGAATACAAAACATTAGACAACAACCACAGACTTTTATTACATTACAATAATGTTACATCAGAGTACAGAATATATCAGAGTACAAAGAAATTAAATTACAGCGGAAGATACATAAAAGATAATACAAACAAACCGCAGAAGACTACCAAGCTCTGGACACAGCTTTAGGCTTCGATCCAGGATCCTGCTAAAGAGATACATGTCTGCAAAAAGCTACTCGACTGCCCGTGTAGAAAAGAGGGCACCCGAGTTTGCAAAGTGAAACTAACTACGAGTCAGTTATGGGACTGGTGTGAGAATTCTAAACTAATATAACTAATAAGACAAATCTAAGGACCACGCCACTTTCGCGGAACGGGTTTACTCCTATGGATTACCAGTGCATAAACCAAAGTAAATCGAGAAATAACGCAATGTCTTTTTGGAAAAATGAAACCATTATAAGACCCAGGTCCCATCACACAATGCAACGCACACCAGAGGATAGGGTTTTACCTTATAATGGTCAAAAGATGCTTGATTCGTATAAAACGGATTTGATATTATTATTAGTGTATATATGTTTTAATAAAAAGATTTGAATCATAAGTATCAATCCTAGACGGCATGGTTACCATATAGCATGTCGCCAATACTAGTTCTACAATCAAAACCGCAAGGGCGTATTGGAAATTTGGATTCCATCATGAGTCGAGGCTTGGGGCAAGATCCTCTCCGATTCGAGACACTCTATCAAATGCCTCAGGATTCCCCGCAGTGAACCCTTGGAAGCGGTAGGACCGGTCCCCGCCTATGGGCAGTGGATTAGTTATGCCTGAACACACGTTTCCCGGTCCCTTTGGACCTATAATATGACCACCAACGGCCTATAAAAATAACGAGGCGCCTCAAAATCCATCATCCACATAAGTAAAATGTCAGCGCTGGTAGGTCCCTGACATCACTCTAGCTAGAAAGAAACGTGTGCACTCCCTACGGTCCGTATCCCGTTTTTGACTCATACCGGGGTGTGAGGCTCGCGAAGTCACGCTATACACAAAATTACGCCTAAACAGGTCGTGCTTTGATCATCAACCACAAGGCCTGCTTTTCAACAAAAGCCTTGATCAATGCATCTTGACATGCCACATTGTCAGTCCATATCAATGATTTCTACCAATATATAACCCTTAAGCTCGTATGTCTCAGAGAAGGGTGTTAACCACCAAACAGATATATATTGACAGAGATCAACGAATGTAGTAAAAAGGACTACAACGTCAGACATACATTCCATTTATAAACTTATACTCTGGGTCTGAGCGAATGTCAAATCCGTACAAATCAACACTACGTCTGAACGGCCACCACTGAGGCCCTTTCAAGGTAGCTACTCCTCTCATGGGTCTCAGTAGCAACGCATCCATTCGATGTGAAGATCGTCGGTCTTCAATCACCGTCTTCAAATCTTCGACTTAGAACGTCGTATAAATCATTTGAAATGAGATTGAACTCGGACTTTTCAAACGATTCTCGCGTATATATATAATTTAAAATCACTTCATATCGTTATGAATATTTAATAATGACCTATCGTTACTTTTATTTATATAAAAATAGCTCGAATAAATTTAACGACGCTTCGGGTCAATGGGCGACCCTGGCGCTGTTTTCAACCAAATTTGACTTGCGCATATCTAACCGTTGGATTTTGATGAAATTTATATCATTGGAAAGATTTTCCCAAAGCGGTCCTAACGGTTCCTGTTTTGGGAAAATCCGACGGTCGGATCTTTCGGTATAACCGTTTAAAGTTACGATTGTCGATACGCGAACTACCGCGCGTGTTTCGTTTAAATTTAATTTATATATATATATATATATAAATATAAATTGTTTTACTATTTCAATTATAAAAGTCTATTCTTTTTATCGCATCTAAAATGACGATAAAATATTTCTTGTTTTATTTTACTACCTTTCTTATTTTATTTACTCTAATTGTAAATAAATTATGCTTTATATATCCTTTTAATTTATTTTCTGTTTATTTACCTAAATGTAAATAAATGTTTTTCTATTCTTTTCCTTATTTATTTACCTAAATGTAAATAAATATTTCTCTACTTCTTTTATCTTATTTATTTACATTATTTATAAATAAATGTTTCTAATTCCTTTTCTTATTTATTTACACTATTTGTAAATAAATGTACTTAATTTCTTTTTCTTATTTATTTACACTATTTGTAAATAAATGTTTTTAATTTCTTATTCTTATTTATTTACACTATTTGTAAATAAATGTTTACCTTTACTTTTACTATATTTATTTACACTAATTGTAAATAAATGTACCTTTTCCTTTTATCTTATTTATTTACATAAGAAAATGTAAATAAATATTATTCACATAATTATTCTTTTAATCCCTTTTATTTACATAAGAAAATGTAAATAATCCTTATTCACATATTTTTTCTTATAATCTTAATCACATAGAAATGTGATTTTATTTACAATGTAAAACATATATATATATATATATATATATATATATATATATATATATTTACTTACATTGAAAATGTACTTTTATTAAATCCTTTATTTACATTGAACAAATGTAAATGTCTTTATTTCTTTTCTTTACATTGAAAAGTGTAATTCTTAAATTCTTTTCTAATTACATTGAAAAATGTAGTTCTTTAATCTTTTTTCTAATATTTCTTTTTAACATAAAAAAGAATATCTTATGTTAATTCTTTTCTAACATTTTCTGTTATTATTTTATTTACATAAGAAAATGTAAATAAATCCTATTTACATAAAAATGTAGTTTTTTCTTTATAACCTTAATTACATAAAAATGTAATTTTATTGTTTATAATCCTAATTACATAAAAAAGTAATTTATATTTACAATGTAAAACGTATACTTTAATTACTTAATAAAAATGTAATTTTATTTAATCTCTCATTTATCTAATGTAAATATATGATTTTCTTGCTCTATGTTTTATTTTATTTATACTAAATATTTTTGAAGTAATATAAAATGTAAATTTAGACAATTAGAATATGCTTTAACCTCCCACATTGGATAGGTATTGTTGTGATTACTGGACAGCCGGGCGGGTCCGGGCAGGTTTACATCACAACTCAATCCAACCTCGGGTTAAGCATCCTTGTTCTTATTTATTTACCTAAGTGTAAATAAATACTTTTCTTATCTATTTACTAAACATATTATCATAATCCTAATGTCGAGCAAAATATATTTTACTCAAATAGTTTCCCTATACATTTCTAATCTTTCAGATATTGGCATTAAAAGAACGTGTTTTTAATGTGAAACATATTTCGTAGTGAAATATGTATATTTCCTAATCCATCAAATATTAACATTAAAAATGTGTTTTTAATGATCATAGAAATGTAACTCTTAATTTCTAGTTTTATTTGCGGTGATGAACTCAATTAAAATTGTACCTTTCTTTCATGTTTATTTACATCGAGGGATGTAAATAAAACATGTAACCTTTATTTCCAAGTTTCATTTGAAACAAAGAACATAGCTAAAAGATGAACTTACTTTTCCATACCATATCTGCATCATGTTGTAATTATGTTTTTACTAACATAAAATGCATTTTTAACTTTAATTACATTTTAATAACATAAAATGTATTTTTATCTTTATTTACATTTTAAATAACATAAACATACTTTCAACTTTATTTACATTTTCATAACATAAAATGTAAATTTCACTTAATTACATTTTAACTAACATAAAATGTATTTCTAACTTAACTACATTTTAACTAATATGAAATGTAAATTTAACTTAATTACATTTTTAACACATAAAAATGTGACTTTTCATGTCATTAACTTAACGATGTAATCCTGTGTCATAATATTTAAATTAACACAACGTATAATCTTGTGTCATAACAATAATATTAACACGATGATGTAAATTTGTGTCATCTCAATGATGTTAACACAACATACAAATTGGTGGCATCGCAGCAAGGTTATCGTGACATATAAATTTGTGTCATTACAACAAGGTTAACATGACATATAAATTAGTGTCATCACAACAATATTAACACAACGGCGTAAATTGTGTCATTGTAACTATACTAACACAATGATTTAAATTTTGGTGTACTTCTGATGAATCACAATAAAAGCCTCATCTTTATTTGTAAATGAAAATAAGATTAAAACTTTACATTTTATTATATAATAAGGAATAAAGATTAAACTTACACCTTATTATGTTCATAAAATAAGGTTAAAAATTTGGTGAACAAAATTAATGTAAAAACCTTGTCTTTTGTTTGGTTAACAAAATTTATGTAAAACTTTGTCCTTTTATTCTATGTTAACAAAATTAACATAAAAATTGTCTTCTTACTATGTTAACAGAATTAACATAAAGATTGTCTTTTTACTATGTTAACAAAATTAACATAAAAATTGTTTGTTTATTATGTTAACAAAATTAACATAAAGATTGTCTTTTTACTATGTTAACAAAATTAACATAAAGATTGTTTTTTATTTCTATGTTAACAAAATTAACATAAAACTTTTTTTTTTACTATGACAAAGATAATGGTAAAACCTATCCTTTATTTTATAAAAAAAATTAAATGTTAAATTTGTAAACAAAATAAACAAACAAGATTAAATGTTTTAAATTTATTTAAGAAGATAAAATGAAAATAAAAACAAAAATTAAAGTTAAAAACCTTGTCATTTATTTTGTAAATAAAATTTAAAATTTAAACTTTAATCAAACAGAGTAAAGATAAGAATAAGATGGGAACTTTATTATGATTGCATCAAAATTTTTACAGATCTAGACAACATAGCCATCACATAGCATAACCACATATTTCAATAATCATGCATAATCACATACAACTATCATCACATCGCAGATCAGGATCAAAATACACAACCCATAATTTCACAATTTTCATTGATTTATATTTATTTTAAATAAATTAGAATTCTCACCGAGCTTTGGCTGAATAATTCAAAACCGAAATTTGACCAAAATCTGAACTACTCCTTCTCTGTCCAAGTTTGTGAATCTCATCGCTACGAATCCAACGCAACGAAAACCGTCCATTTCTGATTCAATTTTAAAGAGTTATAGTCATATGCAATTTTAATTATATTTATGAATTAATTGTATGATTAATACAAATATTTCTCTTAACCTTCGCTTCAGAAAACATTAATCGCCTTTCACTGTTATTCATCGTCTTCCCTTCTGTGACAACCAATCCCAAACTTTGACCCCTTCAAACCGTCGTAGCCATCACCTCACAACGCCTGAATCCGATCGGAAGCCACGAAGAATCTCTACGATTTGGTTTTGGAAATTTGAATTAATTTGAAATGGATTGGGAATTATTGCTGAATAATTTTGGAATAGTTTCAGCCATTGAAGTTGATAGTGGCGACTAGTGTATAGAATGAATTAGAGATTGTTTTATGAAGGAATATATAATATTATATTAAAATATTATTTAATTTTAGTTAAGGCCCGCTAATCCCCACATTGTATGTTACAATGGAAAATAAATTGTTATTAAGGCTGAAGTGGCATCTTATTTCTCATTTAAATTTCAAAGGCAAATGGCGGAAAGAAATGAATGCGTCATTAATTATTTAACGCTAATGGTTAGAATGTTTGTGTGTGCCTTTTTAAATTTCAAACATAAATATCCATTATCATAATTAAGGGAATATATTAAATTGGACTACAAAGAATAAGAGAGAGAGAATGGTTATAAGTATACATGATTTTTATTCTTTTAAGCCATTAGTGCTTTCCATAGAATACTCTTTATTTATTTTGCCTTGTATCCATTTATAACAATCTATTTAATTTACCTAACGTTTCCATTCATCTTTTATTCTCATGTGTATTTATAGTTCATTATTCTTTCTAAATTTCCAATCAAAAACGTCATTTTGTTTTAACACAAATTCTCTTAACAAAAATGTGACTTTTGTTATTACAAAAATTCTCTTAACAAAATGTTAATTTTGTTATTACACAAATTCTCTTAACAAAATGTTAATTTTTGTTATGCTAATCAATGACATATTCATTTATTACAACATTTATACTAATCAATGACATATTTATTTATCATAGATGACAAATTTGATTGCGAATAGTAATGACCAGAATTGATTGCTAATAGTAATGACCAGAATTGATTGCTAATAGTAATGACCAGAATTGATTTCTTAACATATAGGACAAAATTGATTTCTAACGTATAATGTATACTAACATGACGATTTATCAAATTTAAATTAACATGAGATATTGGCTTTCAATAAAACAATCATCATTAAATATAACATTCATCATTCCACACCTTTAAAATTTCAAATTGTAGTGCTATTTTAAACTCCCTATATAATTAAATAAATTTATTTGTTTTATTTTTGATTAAAAATTAAATTTTAGACATTATTATTTAAAATAAATAGTTTTAAATATCCAATTTTCTTTTAAATTCCCAAAATAAAAATTTTAAATTGGCCCCAAAAATTCTGGGTTGTTACAATTGAATAGAAAATGAATTCAAATAGAATTGAATAGAAAATGAATTCGAATAGAATTGAATAGAAAATGAATTCAAATAGAATTGAATAGAAAATGAATTCGAATAGAGTTGAATAGAAAATGAATTCGAATAGAATTGAATAGAAAATGAATTCGAATAGAATTGAATAGAAATTGAATTCGAATAGAATTGAATAGAAATTGAATTCGAATAGAATTGAATAGAAATTGAATTCGAATAGAATTGAATAGAAAATGAATTCGAATAGAATTGAATAGAAAATGAATTCAAATAGAATTGAATAGAAATTGATTTCGAATAGAATTGAATAGAAATTGAATTCGATTAGAATTGAATAGAAATTGAATTCGTATAGAATTGAATAGAAATTGAATTCGAATAGAATTGAATAGAAATTGAATTCGAATAGAATTGAATAGAAAATGAATTCGAATAGAATTGAATAGAAAAATGAATTCGAATAGAATTGAATAGAAAATGAATTCGAATAGAATTGAATAGAAAATGAATTCGAATAGAATTGAATAGAAAATGAATTCGAATAGAATTGAATAGAAAATGAATTCGAATAGAATTGAATAGAAAATGAATTCGAATAGAATTCGAATAGAATTGAATAGAATTCGAATAGAATTGAATAGAAATTGAATTCGAATAGAATTGAATAGAAATTGAATTCGAATAGAATTGAATAGAAAATGAATTCGAATAGAATTGAATAGAAAATGAATTCGAATAGAATTGAATAGAATTTGAACTCGAATAGAATTGAATAGAAAATGAATTCGAATAGAATTGAGTAGAAAATGAATTCGAATAGAATTGAATAGAAATTGAATTCGAATAGAATAGAATTGAAATCGAATTGAAATTGATTTGAATTGAAAAGGAAGTTGAAACTGTTTTTGAAACGATTTATAAAATTCGTTTTAAATAGAAATCGACGAAATATATATTATATATATAATATAATGGCCTGAATAGAACGCGCCGCGACGCGGAAGTTCGCGAATTTTGAACATTGACTTCGAACGGACATTACGGGAGATCAGACCGTCGGATTCTCCTAAATCCGGAACCGTTGGGTTCGTATCGAAAAGAGCTTTCCAATGAATATTAAGAATTTGAAATCAAACGGTTGGATTTGGAATTATGTCCAAATCAAATATGGAAAAGGTCGCTGTAAGTGCAGTTCAGTTGCAGTTATTGAAAACCGACTGTACGGGCCTTGATAAAATAATTAAAAATATCTACAATTTGTGTAAAATCATAAGAAATGATTTGGGAAAAATTGGGATGAAAAACTCCATATTTGAAAAAATAAAAATAGTTTTTTATCGAAATGAACTAGTCTTGAACTAGAATAAAAATCAATTTATTTTTGAAATAAATAAATTGAATTTGAAATGGGTTTTAAATAACCAGAATTTCTAATATATTTAATTGGAATTGAAATAGAATGTGATTTGAGTTTATAGTGAACAGTGTTTTAAATGACATTAGTTCTTTAACCCAGTAAAAGGAGTTTTAATGAATCTTTAATTAGATTGAAATAGGAATTGATAATTTAAATTATCAAAATTGGGAAATGATCGAAAGGGGAGTATCACCAGTTTTACTCCTAGCGATAGTTAAATCTTTAATTAGATTTGAACGTAAAATGGTAATTAAATTTACCGACAACACCGTGGTGTTAGTTACGGGGTGATAACAGTTTTCTCCATGGGATGAATAGGTTGGGATTGGGAAATAAAATAAATAATTACTTCGGTGTGGTTCGCTAATCCCGACTAGTTTGGAAAACCATGATATGGTTTGAAATGATATCCAAAGGAAGATTAAAGAATAAATTTAAAAGAATTTATCTTTGATAAAATTAATGGGAACCTTTCCCTAAGAATGTGAAATTGACTGATGAATTGGAATGAGGCGTATGTTGTGTTTGTATAACAATTGTTAATTATATACGTGGGTTATTGTAACGACCCATCTTTTTGCCCGATTCTTCGCCGGTAATTAAACCAACTTAAACCGTTCAGAAAGACGAATTGTTATGGGTACATACATACATTGAACAAAAATAACCGAACTTTTCATTGAATAAACCAATATTACATCAGAGTTACATGAATATCAGAGTTACAACATAACGTATACAGCGGAAGAAAGAAAATAACTTTACTCCCAGCGGAAGATTAAAACACAGCGGAAGCTTAAACTCTATCGTGGACTCCAACTCTAGAAGCGCTCTAAATCCTGCTCCAACGATCTATAACTGCAAAACTAAACTACTGGCTGCCCGTGCAAAAATCATGGGCACCCAGAGTTTAGGTGAGGGAACAATAAACTCCAGGTCAGTCGTGGGACTGGTGTGAGAACTCAAAACAGTTAGGTTCATTCTTAAAGTTGGGAACTTCACCGGATCACGCCGCTAACGCGGAACGGATTTACTCCAGGTGGATACCCGTGCATATAAATGCGCAATGTCTTTTGAAAATGAAGCTATCATAAGCTCGTCCCACATCACACAATGCAAGCGCACACCAGATGGGCGAGTTTTATCTTATGACAACCAAATATGCTTTCATACGTAAAATTCTCTTCAATACCATAATATATATATAGTGTGGAAAACATTTTGCAAGTAAATGTATTAATCCTAGACAGCATATACCCCATAATATATGTTGCCATATATATATACAATCAAAATCATATGGCTCGCATAAGAAATTTGGATTTCCAACTTGATGATTCCTGGCACGAAAGATCAATCAGGGATACAAAACGAAGTGCCTCAACGGCTTTTTCGACCATACGCGGACACCGAATACACATCGTCAGGGCAGATCAACGGTTTTTGACCAGACATGGCCCCCCGAACATACCCAACTTCCCCAAGTTCATAAGTGGTTTCCCACTGCTGCACAGCTTCATCATCAATTCATATATAAGTATAAAACCTAACCGCCAGTTTCTCATCAATCCGGGGTGTGAGGTTTGTCGATGTCACGTCATACGCAAAGCGATGCTTCGATAAGCCATTCTTTGATCATCACTAGCTCGACTCATAACTTGGGTATGCCGCATTGACAATTCACGACCTATCACTGATTTAAATCAATGCATACCCTCTAAGTTCATATGACTTAGAGACAAGGATAATATATTGCCACAAATCCGATATACATTAACGGAAATCAGTGCTATGCGGTCAATTTCAATGTCAGGCACACCATCCATGCAAGTCCATTCTGGGTCTGAACGGAACAACAACCCGAAAATATTTGAATATGTTCAGGTCTCATGCAACCCATACCTCGTATTGGGTGGCCTACCCAACCAAGTAATAAATCAACAATCAATCTAAACACTTCAAATATTTCCGGTCTTCATTCGTCGTTACCAAGTCTTGAATAACGTCATATTACTACTTAGAATGGTTTTCGAACATATACTCGATCCCGGTCTTTCCAAGTAATAAGCGTACTTTAAAAATAGTAGCTATGGTTTACACAGGCCTTTCAATTCAAATCTCCTTCTAAATAGTTATCAATTCATTTACGACTCAAGATTTGAATTACTATAAATTCCATACATCTCGTTATCATCTTATCTCTTCTTTGAAATCAAAGATTTTAACTTCGCTTCAATTCCTTACTTTTAATTCTTTTTCGAATCAAAGATTTGATAAAATTCCCAATTACGATATGAATTTCCACCATTCAATCTCATCGGGTTTCAAGGATGATATTATTGAAGATACGATTCACGACAGAACCCAAATCAATCGATATTGAATCATAAATTACACAGAAATTTTATCCACTTATATTCGATATAAATTCTCATAATCAACCAATATTATAAGTGGAATAGCGATATAATAATATCTTTCAAATTCCCCATATAGTATTCATTTACACCATGAAATTTTATATCAAAGATTATTTCTATCTAACTTATTTCAATCAGGTGGAGAACCCATATCTTAACTAAAAAGATTTATTCAACTCTTTGATATTTGATCTGGATAGAAATGCCATCAACTTATCTTCAATATTAATCTCCGTATCCAACTCATATTATAAGCGGAATAACGGTGAATTACCCTTTAAATTCCTCAGATAATAAGAGTTTTCATTTACCGAATTAATATCAAATATCCAAAGATTTATCTCCAACTATATCCAAATTTTAGAATTAGAAAACCCATTTCAATTCCATACAAATATTTCCAATACTTTAATAATCTTCGAAATTATTTTATAAATCATTCTTATAGTCAAATAATAGTCCACGCTTATAAATTGCAAAACCAATAACAAAATTTGGAATTGTTACCAATGGTATTGCTATTAAAATAGCCATTTAAATCAAATAGATTTAAATATTCCAATACTTTTGAACCTTTGATAACATTCCACCAATCATTTAAAAATGATTACTTATAGTTCAGAAAATAGTTTGCAGGTTAAAACTTCAAAATAGATTATTTTTGAAGGAAGCGTTACAATAACATTTCAAAAGTGTTACAAAAGCGTTACAAACAGTTATCTTAACTATTTTGATCAAAATATCATTTATCTTAGCCAAAACTTAAACTTTACAATTAAAAACACCTTTTCGTATTTTGTAATGATTTTACAAATTTTTCCCATATTTTAAAATAATTTATAGCAGCCATTTTATAATTATAGTTAACTAACTCCATTTATAGCGACCTTTTCTAAATTATTTTAAACATAACTTAAAAATTATAAGTCGAAATTAAAATCTGCTTTCACTCATTTGAAAGCTCTTGTTGATGAAAATCAAACGTTTTTCGTTTCGTGGAAATCTGATTTAAGTTACAAAAGTTATAAGCGTTTAAAGTTTGCATCTAAAATACACGAATTGCCATTGTACGATAAGATCTACTTTGACCGCAAATAAAATTATTCTTCAGTACTTCAAAATACCTTAAAAAACCATTATATACCATTTAAATCATTTAATGTAATTTACATTGACTTTCCAAATTATCTCAGGTTCAAAATTCAAATTTTATTTTCTACTTAGTTAAATATTAAATTAAAAATCCAATTTATTTCTAAATTCAAATAACTTTAAATTAACCATCCCATTCGTCGGATCAGTTAGGGATAGCCAGGGAGAGCAGGAAACTTTATTTCCAAACCCAAGCCTAGACACTAACCTCTCTTTCATCCTAGAACGTTCTGGTGTATATTATATTAATATACATGTATATAAAAACCATATTTAAATTTTAAAAAAAATCTCATTTCAAATTTAAATTGAGATAATATATTTTTACCAAAACTAGTTTCAGATAAATATAGAGGTTATTATACAAAAAAAAACAATACATAATTCAAATCATTTCCAAATCCAAATTCAATATTTTAAAAGTCGATGATTAATTCAAAGTTAACATTTTAAATATTATTTAATAATTAAACAAAATCGATATAGGAAGGAGATTCAAAATCGATCACCCATATGTCCCCACAACCACGGCGTGTTTTGTGTGTGATATCATACAATTCAATTATATTTATCCAAATGAAATAGACGATCAGATGGATAAGGGATCACTATCACAACCAACATTTTTACTGTGCACAAGCGTTACAGTCAATAACGCTTAATCGTGTTCAGTGTACTATCTAATTCCATGAGCAAACATTCACACATCAACATCCATCATACAATCATCATCAACAAATTTAAATTAATCTTAGCTAATTATAATTAACTAATTTAAATAAATAATTTAAATTAGAAGTTCTCACCTAACAGCCTTTCAAATCTTCACGGTAGGCGAGCCTAGTTGAGTGATTCGTTGGACAGTATTTCGGCGTAACGTCTTCTTCACAAAAATATATATAATATAATATACACTAATCTCTCTTTATATTATAAGAGGAGGAGGAGAATGACGAACTTTGGCAAGGTGGTGGTGGAAAAGAGGAAGACTTATGCCATGGAAACCATGGCCATAAGCTTTAAGAAGAAGAGAAAGAAAAGAAATGAGAATGAATGAAAAAGTGGAAGGAAAGGGTGGTATTTATAGGAAAGGAGGAGTAAGGAGAGAGTGACACATCATAGGATAAGTGGCAATCATGCATGAAAGGGAGCATGCATAAAGACATGTGTCTTAACACTTGTCTTAAGAAGAGAAGGTGAACTTTTGGTAGCATTTCCCTTAAATGCTATGAAAACTAAAGGCAACACTTAATTCTAACGCTACTAATTCATGTTATAGTTTGACAAATCCGATCGAACGACAAATAGTATCAACAAATCCAAACTTATTAATAATCATTCTCATTTATAATTCAAGTAAAACTTATCATATAACTTATCAAAATAAATAAAATAATAATTATTATTCTTGTAAAATCATAAAATAAATTATCCTTTACCAAATTCATATTTTACAAATCAATATTATCAAAATCAGAAAATATCATTACTTAAACATAAATCTAATAATTATAATTTTCAAAATAAGTTTTCTTATAAAAATCATAATAAATAAAACAAAATACTTATACAAAGTTAAAATTCATATTTAAACCTAATAAAAATCAATTTATATTCAGAAAATCCAAAATTATAAATAAAAATCCATATCAAACATAGTTAAAATTCTGGGATGTTACATTCACCCCCCCTTAGAAACTTTTCTTCCTCGAAAAGGAAGTCGAATAAATTTAAACTCCTTCACTAATTTTAAATTCGAATTTCTCCCTCAGCATATCAGAAATGAAATGGTCAGAACAAAGGATCATATCATTCTCAGGGCACTCTATCTAATTCTCACTAATGGTAGAGTCTAAGGAAACTTTTATAATCTAGTGATTACTAGGGTCATCACCGGTCTTGCTTAAAATCGAATTCTCTGAGTTAGACTCAGAGCTGCTATCCTACCACTAAGGAGAAACTAGGATAGATATTGTCTAGTACTTAGAGGTCTACGACTCTAAGGAAATTTTAAAGTCTAACTCGCTCTTACGAACCCATGATTTCCTTATCAATTATAGGACTAAGTGCTTAACTTAGAAATTTAAATCCAAATTCTCAAATAATCCTTTCCATAATCATTTAATTATCCTGCAAAATACCATCTTGGTTAACTTCAGTATTAGAAATTCTATTGTTCTCAATACGAATCAAGTTCAATTTAGAGATAATTCAAAATACTGGTTTCAATCCAAGTTAATTCACTTGTCCATGATAGAGTATCCATGATATCAGTTTCAAAATACTGGTTTCAACCCATGATAGAGTCATGGACAAAAGGAAGAATTCAAAGATAAAGTTGAACAGTAAAACGATAATTCAGGGTGATATTCAAAAGATGACAATGGGTCGAGCAAAACCCAGCGACAAGGGAAGAGATGGAATTATATTTTCGAAATACTCATTCTTTTTCAAATTTTTATTTCAATCGTTTCAAATCTCATTTATAACTTATACTCATTTAATATTCATATTTTAGTTTCGCATTCACCTAATCGAATAACACTTTTCTAAATCCACTTTAACATTCAAAATATATATAATCTCTTTCATTCTTGTTTAAATATCAAATCGTGTTTAGAAAATTTTTCTTACTCAACTAGCCGGAAAATCTCTTAAATAGTTTTATTTAAAATACCATCATGCTTCCTCTGCGCACTCTGATTATGCGTACACATGTTTAAGCTAGGGTTGTTCCCAAATATTGATCTTAACATTTCAGAACTCACATCGTTCAACTTAATAACTCAAAGATCCAAAATTTTCTACTTCGATGTTTGCTATGATTTAAATTAACCTTATAAACTCATTTTCTAACTTAAGTCAAACTCATCACTTTAAACAAATTCTTAACCTAAGTCTAAAGCATCTTCAGATTCCTTAAGGGGTTCTTATAGTTAAGGTATTCTTGGATATTCTCATTTACAATTCATGTTAAGGTTTTATCCAAATCTATTGCTAAATTAACATATTAACATTCTTTGAGAAATATAATATCTTTCTGGTTACAACTTATTAGATCATATTCAAACATTGGTTATGACTTGTTTAACTTGAAGTATGGGTGCTATTTTTAATATAATTTCTTAATGAATTTTCACACTTATGTGTCCTTTCAAATTCTTAAGTATAGTTTACTTCTACAATATCCCCTTTTGTTATTATCAAAATAATTTCTTTTGCATCTATAACATAATGGCTTACATTATATTCCTAACATATCGAAGTGGTTCAAGTAATCCTCGACGTGTTAATTGAAACCATGCAGTCATCCCACTTTCGAAACTCGAAAATAATTACTGATGGTGCCATGGTCATCAGTAAAAATCATCCTCGAGCGACTAGAGTGTGACCCTACATCTACCTAGTATATATTGGACTTCGCATACACGTTGATCAGACGTATATTAAAAATCCTTACATACTCGATAGTCCAATTGTGACGTCGAATAAAACACTCGAAATCTTTATTTCAAATTATATTTCAAAAATATATTTCAAATAATAATCGTTTCAAAATGATTTACTTGCTCAAAAATACCTTATATAGGTTTCAAAAATATACGCTCTCTCGTCATAATATTCCGAGATCTCATTCTAGGGTATTTCTAACCCTATCTCTAATGAGATAATATAACTCTGAGGAGTCCTATTCTTTGTCCAAATATGTATGTACCCTATAGCTTTGTATAACCAAAGCTCTGATACCAACTGTAACGACCCATCTTTTTGCCCGATTCTTCGCCGGTAATTAAACCAACTTAAACCGTTCAGAAAGACGAATTGTTATGGGTACATACATACATTGAACAAAAATAACCGAACTTTTCATTGAATAAACCAATATTACATTAGAGTTACATGAATATCAGAGTTACAACATAACGTATACAGCGGAAGAAAGAAAATAACTTTACTCCTAGCGGAAGATTAAAACACAGCGGAAGCTTCAACTCTATCGTGGACTCCAACTCTAGAAGCGCTCTAAATCCTGCTCCAACGATCTATAACTGCAAAACTAAACTACTGGCTGCCCGTGCAAAAATCATGGGCACCCAGAGTTTAGGTGAGGGAACAATAAACTCCAGGTCAGTCGTGGGACTGGTGTGAGAACTCAAAACAGTTAGGTTCATTCTTAAAGTTGGGAACTTCACCGGATCACACCGCTAACGCGGAACGGATTTACTCCAGGTGGATACCCGTGCATATAAATGCGCAATGTCTTTTGAAAATGAAGCTATCATAAGCTCGTCCCACATCACACAATGCAAGCGCACACCAGATGGGCGAGTTTTATCTTATGACAACCAAATATGCTTTCATACGTAAAATTCTCTTCAATACCATAATATATATATATAGTGTGGAAAACATTTTGCAAGTAAATGTATTAATCCTAGACAGCATATACCCCATAATATATGTTGCCATATATATATACAATCAAAATCGTATGGCTCGCATAAGAAATTTGGATTTCCAACTTGATGATTCCTGACACGAAAGATCAATCAGGGATACAAAACGAAGTGCCTCAACGGCTTTTTCGACCATACGCGGACACCGAATACACATCGTCAGGGCAGATCAACGGTTTTCGACCAGACACGGCCCCCGAACATACCCAACTTCCCCAAGTTCATAAGTGGTTTCCCACTGCTGCACAGCTTCATCATCAGTTCATATATAAGTATAAAACCTAACCGCCAGTTTCTCATCAATCCGGGGTGTGAGGTTTGTCGATGTCACGTCATACGCAAAGCGATGCTTCGATAAGCCATTCTTTGATCATCACTAGCTCGACTCATAACTTGGGTATGCCGCATTGACAATTCACGACATATCACTGATTTAAATCAATGCATACCCTCTAAGTTCATATGACTTAGAGACAAGGATAATATATTGCCACAAATCCAATATACATTAACGGAAATCAGTGCTATGCGGTCAATTTCAATGTCAGGCACACCATCCATGCAAGTCCGTTCTGGGTCTGAACGGAACAACAACCCGAAAATATTTGAATATGTTCAGGTCTCATGCAACCCATACCTCGTATTGGGTGGCCTACCCAACCAAGAAATAAATCAACAATCAATCTAAACACTTCAAATATTTCCGGTCTTCATTCGTCGTTACCAAGTCTTGAATAACGTCGTATTACTACTTAGAATGGTTTTCGAACATATACTCGATCCCGGTCTTTCCAAGTAATAAGCATACTTTAAAAATAGTAGCTATGGTTTATACAGGCCTTTCAATTCAAATCTCCTTCTAAATAGTTATCAATTCATTTACGACTCAAGATTTGAATTACTATAAATTCCATACATCTCGTTATCATCTTATCTCTTCTTTGAAATCAAAGATTTTAACTTCGCTTCAATTCCTTTTAATTTTTTTTCGAATCAAAGATTTGATAAAATTCCCAATTACGATATGAATTTCCACCATTCAATCTCATCGGGTTTCAAGGATGATATTATTGAAGATACGATTCACGACAGAACCCAAATCAATCGATATTGAATCATAAATTACACAGAAATTTTATCCACTTATCTTCGATATAAATTCTCATAATCAACCAATATTATAAGTGGAATAGCGATATAATAATATCTTTCAAATTCCCCATATAGTATTCATTTACACCATGAAATTTTATATCAAATATCAAAGATTATTTCTATCTAACTTATTTCAATCAGGTGGAGAACCCATATCTTAACTAAAAAGATTTATTCAACTCTTTGATATTTGATCTGGATAGAAATGCCATCAACTTATCTTCAATATTAATCTCCGTATCCAACTCATATTATAAGCGGAATAACGGTGAATTACCCTTTAAATTCCTCAGATAATAAGAGTTTTCATTTACCGAATTAATATCAAATATCCGAAGATTTATCTCCAACTATATCCAAATTTTAGAATTAGAAAACCCATTTCAATTCCATACAAATATTTCCAATACTTTAATAATCTTCGAAATTATTTTATAAATCATTCTTATAGTCAAATAATAGTCCATGCTTATAAATTGCAAAACCAATAACAAAATTTGGAATTGTTACCAATGTTATTGCTATTAAAATATCCATTTAAATCAAATAGATTTAAATATTCCAATACTTTTGAACCTTTGAAAACATTCCACCAATCATTTAAAAATGATTACTTATAGTTCAGAAAATAGTTTGCAGGTTAAAACTTCAAAATAGATTATTTTTGAAGGTAGCGTTACAATAACATTTCAAAAGTGTTACAAAAGCGTTACAAACAGTTATCTTAACTATTTTGATCAAAATATCATTTATCTTAGCCAAAACTTAAACTTTACAATTAAAAACACCTTTTCGTATTTTGTAATGATTTTACAAATTTTTCCCATATTTTTAAATAATTTATAGCAGCCATTTTATAATTATAGTTAACTAACTCCATTTATAGCGACCTTTTCTAAATTATTTTAAACATAACTTAAAAATTATAAGTCGAAATTAAAATCTGCTTTCACTCATTTGAAAGCTCTTGTTGATGAAAATCAAACGTTTTTCGTTTCATGGAAATCTGATTAAGTTACAAAAGTTATAAGCGTTTAAAGTTTGCATCTAAAATACACGAATTGCCGTTGTACGATAAGATCTACTTTGACCGCAAATAAAATTATTCTTCAGTACTTCAAAATACCTTAAAAAACCATTATATACCATTTAAATCATTTAAGGTAATTTACATTGACTTTCCAAATTATCTCAGGTTCAAAATTCAAATTTTATTTTCTACTTAGTTAAATATTAAATTAAAAATCCAATTTATTTCTAAATTCAAATAACTTTAAATTAACCATCCCATTCGTCGGATCAGTTAGGGATAGCCAGGGAGAGCAGGAAACTTTATTTCCAAACCCAAGCCTAGACACTATCCTCTCTGTCATCCTAGAACGTTCTGGTGTATATTATATTAATATATATGTATATAAAAACCATATTTAAATTTTAAAAAAAAAATCTCATTTCAAATTTAAATTGAGATAATATATTTTTACCAAAACTAGTTTCAGATAAATATAGAGGTTATTATACAAAAAAAAAACAATACATAATTCAAATCATTTCCAAATCCAAATTCAATATTTTAAAAGTCGATGTTTAATTCAAAGTTAACATTTTAAATATTATTTAATAATTAAACAAAATCGATATAGGAAGGAGATTCAAAATCGATCACCCATATGTCCCCACAACCACGGCGTGTTTTGTGTGTGATATCATACAATTCAATTATATTTATCCAAATGAAATAGACGATCAGATGGATAAGGGATCACTATCACAACCAACATTTTTACTGTGCATAAGCGTTACAGTCAATAACGCTTAATCGTGTTCAGTGTACTATCTAATTCCATGAGCAAACATTCACACATCAACATCCATCATACAATCATCATCAACAAATTTAAATTAATCTTAGCTAATTATAATTAACTAATTTAAATAAATAATTTAAATTAGAAGTTCTCACCTAACAGCCTTTCAAATCTTCACGGTAGGCGAGCCTAGTTGAGTGATTCGTCGGACAGTATTTCGGCGTAACGTCTTCTTCACAAAAATATATATAATATAATATACACTGATCTCTCTTTATATTATAAGAGGAGGAGGAGAATGACGAACTTTGGCAAGGTGGTGGTGGAAAAGAGGAAGACTTATGCCATGGAAACCATGGCCATAAGCTTTAAGAAGAAGAGAAAGAAAAGAAACGAGAATGAATGAAAAAGTGGAAGGAAAGGGTGGTATTTATAGGAAAGGAGGAGTAAGGAGAGAGTGACACATCATAGGACAAGTGGCAATCATGCATGAAAGGGAGCATGCATAAAGACATGTGTCTTAACACTTGTCTTAAGAAGAGAAGGTGAACTTTTGGTAGCATTTCCCTTAAATGCTATGAAAACTAAAGGCAACACTTAATTCTAACGCTACTAATTCATGTTATAGTTTGACAAATCCGATCGAACGACAAATAGTATCAACAAATCCAAACTTATTAATAATCATTCTCATTTATAATTCAAGTAAAACTTATCATATAACTTATCAAAATAAATAAAATAATAATTATTATTCTTGGAAAATCATAAAATAAACTATCCTTTACCAAATTCATATTTTACAAATCAATATTATCAAAATCAGAAAATATCATTACTTAAACATAAATCTAATAATTATAATTTTCAAAATAAGTTTTCTTATAAAAATCATAATAAATAAAACAAAATACTTATACAAAGTTAAAATTCATATTTAAACCTAATAAAAATCAATTTATATTCAGAAAATCCAAAATTATAAATAAAAATCCATATCAAACATAGTTAAAATTCTGGGATGTTACAGTTATTCAGAAAGGCAGGGTCTATACCCATTCTGAATAACTGATTCGACGATAAGTCGAAGAGATTGAAGACGGTGCAAGACCGACGATCTTCACATCGAATGGATGGGTGCTACTGATGCTCACGATGGGAGTAGATACCTTGAAGGGGGCTAAAGTAGTAGTCGTCCGGACGTGCTTGGAGGTCGACGGATATGCGAGGAAAGTGCCTCCGGTTTCATTCAGACCTAGAATGGACTTGTAAATGGATGGTGTGTCTGACATTGTATTCCTTTATAGTGTATTCGTTGATCTCTGCTAAATATATATCTGTTTGGCGGCGGAGAATTTATGCTCTTGCTTAACGCCCTTCTCTGAGACATACGAGCTCAGAGGTTATATATTGGCAGAAATCAGTGGTACGATATGGATTGATAGTGTGGCATGCTGAGATGCAGTGATCCAGACTTTTGTTGAAAAGCAAAGTTTGGTGCATGATGATCAAAGCGCAGCTTTGATATAGCATGGCTTTGTGTAAAGCGTTGATTCACGAGCCTCACACCCCGGTATGGTGGTAAACTGATGGTTTGATCAGTATGCCTTTTAGTGGATGGGCACCTTCGTGGTGTCGTGGATTCGGTTGACTGAGATTGAGCTCAGTGCTCAGAGGGATAAGGTAAGCGGTGTTTTCTCTCGCCGAGACGTAAGCCGCAGTGATACTCGATTTCCCAAAAGTGTGGATGTGCATTACGGTGTTTTCTCTAGCTAAGACGTAAGCCGTTGAGATGTCACTACGCGATCGATCTTTCGAATAAGGAGCCACCATGATGGAAATCCAATTTCCAAATATGACATTTTGCGGTTTTGTTTGCAGAGCCTAGTATTGGCGACATGATATATGGTACCCATGCCGTCTATGATTGATATATTTATATTTGAAGTTGTTTTCTTCACTTAGTGATAATATAAGATGATATTTCACGTATCAAGCATATTTGGCTATTATGAGGGAAAACCCTATCCTCCGGGTTGCATTGCATTGTGTGATGGGACTGGGTCTTATAATAGCTTAATTTTTCTTTATTTAGCATTGCGCTGTTTGTTTTCTGCACTGGTATTCTTGAGAGGTAGCCCGTTTCGTGTTATATGGCGTGGTCCCTTGATTTACCTAACTTTAAAAACGAAGATTAATAACTGTTTTAGTTCTCATACCAGTCACATGACTGACCTGGAGTTTATTGTTTTAACCTAAACTCTGGGTGCCCCTATTTTGCACACGGGCAGCTAGTAGTTTTGGTTTTGCAGATTTATATTCATAGGATCCTGATTTACAGCTGGAATGATATCCGGAAAGCTCTGTATCCATGCATTATTTTCAGTTGCGTTTTATATTGTTTTTCCGCTGCTATGTAATTTATTGTAATCTCTGATATTTATCGAATGCAATTTATTCATTTATACTCTGTATATTCTTGTATTCTGATGGAATTGTTGTAATAAACAATGAAATTTTCTTCTGTCTGCGTTCTATTTTGTCGTGTTCTCAAAACAATCAGGCATTTCGAAAGGTCTAGATCGGTTTAGCGACTGATTCGGATCGAGCGAAATTCCTTGTTGTCATAGTTGGTATCAGAGCTTTGGTTTACAGAGCTCGAGAACAAGACACATTAGAACCAAACGAAAGAATTCATCAGATATTGGATTAGTAATATCCAATTAGAATGACTCGTTAGCGATAGGATCAGTCGTATCCTAGAACGAGTGTGAAGAGTATATTTTTCAAATGAAAACAATTTTGTTTTGAAATTTAAATCGTTTTAAACGTATTTGAATATTTATTTATTTTGAATTTGGACAATCCAATATATAAAGGTTTTGCATATACGCGTCATGAACGTATATTCGAAGTTTTAATATATTAGATAGATATAGAGTCACATTCTAGACACCCGGAGATGGCTCTGATGATTGATCGATCATCATCAGAACTTATGTTCGTGTTTCGAAGGTGTGATATCTATATATTTCCATTAGGCTGGTGTGAGAACCAAAACTAGATAGATTTATTGTTGTGAATTGGCATAAAAACATGACTTTCTGTATATATATCCAGTTATGAATTTGAAACTCTAATCCACTAATTGATTGATGTTTGTGTTGTTTGTTTATTTGTTTGATATTTTGAACCATTTAGCCAAATTATATCAAATAGTGAACTGTATTGAAAATTAGTCGAATTTGCTTGCATATACATGTACTTACATTAAACAGGTCATTGCAAAGAGGCTACAGCTGAAGAATAAAATTGTTTGCCCGACAAATAGGTACATGTTTACCATAATTTACTATTTTGTTTGGGTGATGATGATTTTATGAGCCGATTGGCTAGTCGCTTGGCTTTTTCTTTTTCTTTTTCTTTTTGAGATCAGAGGGCCTCTATGAAAATTTCGAGATTTTCCTGTTGCTCCCGGTGCATGGGAGGTTATGGTGAAATTTTCCGAAAATTTAGGGTGTTAGCTAAATTTTTGAGAAATTTGAAAAGTTCTTAGAAACTGAAAAGTTGAAGGACTTAAGCCGTAACGAAAATAAAGGAAGTTGAGTTGAATTGTTAAACAACTTTCGGCTTCGTTCCTTTTTGGGGACGAAAAGTTTTAAGTGGGGGAGATTGTAACAACCCGTAAAATCTGGGCCAGTTTAAAATTTTTATTTTGGCGAATTTAGCGAATTTTGAATATTTAAAATGAATTATTTTAAATAATATCGACGAGAAATTTATTTTGAATATATTTAGAACGTATATATTTATATACGTCATCGTTAGAATATAAATATTTATTTTAAATTATAAAAGGAATTGAAAATGGCACGGTAGTTTGATAATTCGATTTCAAACTTCAAATGAATGTACAGGATTCAAAATAAACCGGATTTTAGCGCAACCAAAAATATTAGAATCTACTTGTGAATATCTTTCCAACGAATCCGAAAGATTGGAATTTCATAGCGGGAATCAAATGATATGAGCAGTTGAAAATTCAGAATAGTCGCTATGGAATTCCGGCCCTTAAAAATAGCCATTTTGCAAACGACCTCGGATTTCGACGAAACCACTTTTGTTGGGTCCGTGATGTCAAGTTATTGCTAGATTCCAATTTTCATAATTTTTCGAATCAATATGTGGGCGTGGCAAAGGAAAACGCGTTTGGCCAGTTTTAGTTGATTTTAATCGACTGGAAAATGGCCATTTTTAAAACGTTCTCAGAATTCGACGAAACTAGTTTTGTTAGGACTGTATCGTCAATACAAAGCTAGAAAATATTTTTTGGGAATTTTTCGAGTTAGTATGTGGCCCCGGTAAATTGAAATGCGCGTTCAAATTCAATATATAGAGTTATATGTTGGTTTTGACGAAAACTGATCGAAACGATCGAATCAGCCTACGGTACACATCCCATTTGGTTCGGAATGGGGGTAATTAGCTATGGACGACAGGCGGTGGGCTTGATTTCGACTTCGAAATTAAAAGTTACTTTTTAAAGAGAAAGTAAAATAAATTAATATATATTTTACTATATAAAACACTCCCCCCCTCATTCTTCTCAGTCAAAAAAAAGAAAAAAGAAAAAAAAAACCAAATCGACGGAGCCACCCTCGTCGTTGCCTGCGCCGCCAGTCGGAGAGGCCCCCCCTTCTTCTTCCGCCGCCTTCCTTCTCTTTCCTCTCCCCTCGATCCTCCGTCAGATCGAACCCCCCAATCGCGAGAACCTCGCGAGCCCCTAACCCTATCCTCCTCCACCCAACCGCGCCTCTACCCCCTAGCATCCCCACCTGACCGCCGCCAGAAGCCTGACGTCGTCCCCCTCGCCTCGCTGCCACCTCAGCGCGTCAGTGGACCCACCTCGACAGTGTAGCTTCGGCTTTGCAGAAAAAAAAAACAGTGAGTTTATTTTATTTTTCTTTTTCTGATTTTATATAAACACAAAGTATAGGTTTTTATTCATGTGAAAGATTAGATTTTCTTTAGATAAAAGATTTGATTTTTAAAGGTAAAAATAAATGATTTTTATCGTTGAAAGACACAATTTTTGACAAGTTGAAATTATTTTTAAAGGTATAAAAATATGATATTTATATTTATAGCAAATTAAAAATATGATCATTATATAGTAGAAGATATAAAAATATTATTTTTATATAGGTAGAGTATTAAAAATAGGAATTTTATATTATAGAGAAAATAAAAATATAATTTTTATATTATAGGAAGGTTAAAAATATAATTTTTATACTAGTGGCATATTAAAAATATGATTTTTATCCATGTTGAGTAATAAAAATATAATCTTTATTAGAAGAAGATCGATATAGAAATATAATTTCTATAACGAAGTGAAGATAAAAATTCAATTATTATAACGAAGTGAAAATAAAAATTCGATTTTTATATATGTAGGCATATTAAAAATATGATTTTTATACACTAGAGGATATAAAAATGTGATTTTTATATATGTAGTGAATACGGGCAACGAAAGTGACAAAAGGCGGGAACGACAAGATTACCTACATGCGAAGAGTCGCGGAGTTTGGTTTAGCTATTGGTGAGAACTCCTCACTTTTATTTTAAATTTCTAGTTAATATATATATACTAGGATGCAGACGGTGCTTAGCAGCACCCAACACCCGTCGTCCACAGACCATGGACGACTTGTTTGTTAGATTGATGTTGTTGTGAAAATTTGATTGTGTGATATGGAACAAAATAAAATATTTTATAGTGGAAATTATTCTATAGTTAAAAATATAATTTTTAACGTGTATATAAAATGAAATAAATATTTATAAACGAATCGGACGATTTGTTTATATACACTGATTTGACTGATATTGATAGGGACGATAAATTTTACACATCGCCCAACTGCACAAATAAAATCTGTGTTTGATTGTTTGAAACCCCACACGGGTGTTGGGATGATATTTGCCGTACACTAATCCCAATTATTTAATTGTATGTCGATCAATTGGTCGACAGACTGTGTAAGCGTTGATTATATATATTTAATGCTTATGCAGTTGTGTCGTGCACTTTGGATGATGGTTGATTATTTATGGTTGCTATTATATACATGTGTTGTAAGGAATCCATATAATTAACATTATATGGTAATTGATTGGGCCTCATTCCAATTGTGAAAATTAAGAATAATTTAAAATAAAGATTAGCGTGTTGACAGTACTCATTTGTTGAGATTAGTCATGTGGTGAAAGAAATATAGATTCATGTGTTGAATAGAATGAATATTCATTTGTTGAATAGAATAATGAAGTTATTGAATAATATAAAGCCGTGTTGATTAGAGATGCGCTATTTTGACACGAACGATATTGATATCGATTATATTCGTTTTTAAAATGAATTTGAATTGAATAGAAAATGAATTTGAATTGAATAGAATTGAATAGAAAATGAATTTGAATTGAATAGAATTGAATAGAAAATGAATTCGAACAGAATTGAATAGAAAATGAATTCGAATAGAATTGAATAGAAAATGAATTCGAATAGAATTGAATAGAAAATGAATTCGAATAGAATTGAATAGAAAATGAATTCGAATAGAATTGAATAGAAAATGAATTCGAATAGAATTGAATAGAAAATGAATTCGAATAGAATGGAATAGAAAATGAATTCTAATAGAATTGAATAGAAATTGAATTCGAATAGAATTGAATAGAAATTGAATTCGATTAGAATTGAATAGAAAATGAATTCGATTAGAATTGAATAGAAAATGAATTTGAATAGAATTGAATAGAAAATGAATTCGAATAGAATTGAATAGAAATTGAATTCGAATAGAGTTGAATAGAAATTGAATTCGAATAGAGTTGAATAGAAATTGAATTCGAATAGAGTTGAATAGAAAATGAATTCGAATAGAGTTGAATAGAAAATGAATTCGAATAGAATTGAATAGAAAATGAATTCGAATAGAATTGAATAGAAAATGAATTCGAATAGAATTGAATAGAAAATGAATTCGAATAGAATTGAATAGAAAATGAATTCGAATAGAATTGAATAGAAAATGAATTTGAATAGAATTGAATAGAAAATGAATTCGAATAGAATTGAATAGAAATTGAATTCGAATAGAATTGAATAGAAATTGAATTCGAATAGAATTGAATTCGAATAGAATTGAATAGAAAATGAATTCGAATAGAATTGAATAGAAAATGAATTCGAATAGAATTGAATAGAAATTGAATTCGAATAGAATTGAATAGAAATTGAATTCGAATAGAATAGAATTGAAATCGAATTGAAATTGATTTGAATTGAAAAGGAAGTTTAAACTATTTTTGAAACGAATTTAAAACGATTTATAAAATTCATTTTAAATAGAAATCGACGAAATATATATATTATATATATAATATAATGGCCTGAATAGAACGCGCCGCGCCGCGGCAGTTCGCGAATTTTGACCATTGACTTCGAACGGACATTACGGGAGATCCGACTGTCGGATTCTCCTAAAACCGGAATCGTTGGGTTCGTATCGAAAAGAGCTTTCCAATGAATATTAGAAATTTGAAATCTAACGGTAGGATTTGGAATTATGTCCAAATAAAATATGGAAAAGGTCGCTGTAAGTGCAGTTCGGTGGCAGTTGTTGAAAACCGACTGTATGGGCCTTGATAAAATAATTAAAAATATCTACAATTTGTGTAAAATCATAAGAAATGATTTGGGAAAAATTGGGATGAAAAACTCCATATTTGAAAAGATAAAAATAGATTTTTATTGAAATGAACTAGTTATGAAAAACTCCATATTTGAAAAGATAAAAATAGATTTTTATCGAAATGAACTAGTTTTGAACTAGAATAAAAATCAATTTATTTTTGAAACAAATAAATTGAATTTGAAATGGGTTTTAAATAACCAGAATTTCTAATATATTTAATTGGAATTGAAATAGAATGTGATTTGAGTTTATAGTGAACTGTGTTTTAAATGACATTAGTTCTTTAACCCAGTAAAAGGAGTTTTAATGAATCTTTAATTAGATTGAAATAGGAATTGATAATTTAAATTATCAAAATTGGGTAATGATCGAAAGGGGAGTATCACCAGTTTTACTCCTAGAGATAGTTAAATCTTTAATTAGATTTGAACGTGAAATGGTAATTAAATTTACCGATAACACCGTGGTGTTAGTTATGGGGTGATAACAGTTTTGCTCCATGGGATGAATAGGTTGGGATTGGGAAATAAAATAAATAATTACTTCGGTGTGGTTCGCTAATCCCGACTAGTTTGGAAAACCATGATATGGTTTGAAATGATATCCAAAGGAAGATTAAAGAATAAATTTAAAAGAATTTATTTTTGATAAAATTAATGGGAACCTTTCCCTAAGAATGTGAAATTGACTGATGAATTGGAATGAGGCGTATGTTGTGTTTGTATAACAATTGTTTATTGTATACGTGGGTTATTCAGAAAGGACGGGTCTATACCCATTCTGAATAACCGATTCGACGATAAGTCGAAGAGATTGAAGACGGTGCAAGACCGACGATCTTCACATCAAATGGATGGGTGCTACTGACGCTCACGATGGGAGTAGCTACCTTGAAGGAGGCTAAAGTAGTAGTCGTCCGAACGTGCTTGGAGGTCGACGGATATGCGAGGAAAGTACCTCCGGTTTCGTTCAGACCTAGAACGAACTTGTAAATGGATGGTGTGTCTGACATTGTATTCCTTTATATTGTATTCGTTGATCTCTGCTAAATATATATCTGTTTGGCGGTGGAGAATTTATTCTCTTGCTTAACGCCCTTCTCTGAGACATACGAGCTCAAAGGTTATATATTGGCAGAAATCAGTGGTACGATATGGATTGATAGTGTGGCATGCTGAGATGCAGTGATCCAGACTTTTGTTGGAAAGCAAAGTTTGGTGGATGATGATCAAAGCGCAGCTTTGATATAGCATGGCTTTGTGTATAACGTTGATTCGCGAGCCTCACACCCCGGTATGGTGGTAAACTGATGGTTTAATCCGTATGCTTTTTAGTGGATGGGCACCTTCGTGGTGTCGTGGATTTGGTCGACCGAGATTGAGCTCAGTGCTCAGAGGGGTAGGGTAAGCGGTGTTTTCTCTCGCCGAGACGTAAGCCGCGGCGATACTCGATTTTCCAAAAGTGCAGATGTGCAATACGGTGTTTTCTCTAGCTGAGACGTAAGCCGTTGAGATGGCACTACGCGATCGATCTTTCGAATCAGGAGCCACCATGATGGAAATCCAATTTCCAAATATGACATTTTGCGGTTTTGATTGCAGAGCCTAGTATTGGCGACATGATATATTGTACCCATGCCGTCTATGATTGATATATTTATATTTGAAGTTGTTTTCTTCACTTATAGTGATAATATAAGATGAAATTTCACGTATCAAGCATATTTGGCTATTATAAAGGAAAACCCTATCCTCCCGCTTGCGTTGCATTGTGTGATGGGACCTGGGTCTTATAATAGCTTCATTTTTCTTTATTTAGCATTGCGCTGTTTGTTTTATGCACTGGTATTCTTGGGAGGAAACCCGTTTCGTGTTATACGGCGTGGTCCCTTGATTTACCTAACTTTAAAAACAAAGATTAATAACTGTTTTAGTTCTCACACCAGTCACATGACTGACCTGGAGTTTATTGTTTTAACCTAAACTCTGGGTGCCCCTATTTTCCACACGGGCAGCTAGTAGTTTTGGTTTTGCAGATTTATATTCACAGGATCCTGATTTACAGCTGGAATGATATTCGGAAAGCTCTGTATCCGTGCATTATTTTCAGTTGTGTTTTATATTGTTTTTCCGCTGCTATGTAATTTATTGTAATCTCTGATATTTATCGAATGTAATTTATTCATTTATACTCTGTATATTCTTGTATTCTGATGGAATTGTTGTAATAAACAATGAAATGTTCTTCTGTCTGCATTCTATTTTGTCATGTTCTCAAAACAATCAGGCGTTTCGAAAGGTCTAGATCAGTTTAGCGATTGATTCGGATCGAGCGAAATTCCTTGTTGTCACACTTTGTTTATGTAGTGGTGTTGTTTATGGTATTGGTGTAGTGGTTATGGGCTCGGTTCCGCTCATGATGGATCATGATATTTGTTGCATTCTGTATGGAATTGGAAACATGTATTAGTTGCAACTAAAACATCTTTCTGTAAGCTTGGCTATGCACGCACCGGTAGGTTATCTTCTTCCGTGGACAAGCCTAGATATCATTTATTTTTTAACTGACTGCTCAAACTTGTATGTTATTCGTTAAAAATAGAATCCGTTTCTCGTTTTCATAACATCTGGAAAATTATTATGTAAAACAAGTTTTATAAAACATTTCAATGAAGGTGTACTAAACTTATCTTAAAATTGTGTTTTTGTAAAAGGTCTGAGTTAAAACTTCAAATATATATTGTATATATCTTTCATTGAGTTAAAAATTAAAAAAATTGAAAACGAACTTTGAATCCAATGCCTTTATTTATTCAAGTTTATAGGTTGCATTACCAGCTGTTTCTTTTTCCTCCTGAAGCAGAAAATTTGAAACGACTGGTCCAACAACTTCGTTAGGGACTTTTCGACTTCACTTTTCGTTATCTCTTTAAAACTCATTTATTTTCTAATAAAATATCAATTAACATGTGAAGGCTCGAAAATTTACCGTTTATAATATAATAAGATTCAACTAATTGAAAATTTGAGAATTTAATTTTTGAATTTAAATATGTGCCGTGTTCGATTGGTTTAAGTTAAAATTTTAAATCGAAGATTTAGAATGGAAAATTTACTTAATTTCAAAATATAACGCAAAATCGGTCGTTAATACAGTAATAAAATATTGGTTTTTGAAATATAAATATTTTTACTTGAAAATATTTCGGAAAATTTTATGATTAAAAGTCGACATTCATTTCATCAAATATCGATTTCGACGGCTCGATTAAAATCGATTTATATAGTCAATTAATGGTTATCGGTCATGTATAAAACGTAAATGATGAAATTTCACAACAACAAAAATACGAGTTTTTAATGTGTTATCCCATACGTATAGACATACTGAACACAAAGATATTTTATTTCATATGTTGAGGCACCCAACTTGAACTGTATACCAATTTGATCTTGGACTGACTGTGCACGCGTTAGTGGGATTTTTCATCTCATATTGCATAGCCGAGAAGAAAAGAAAATTTGAAATTAGAATCTAAATTGTACTCTTGTGGAATAATCGTTTAAAGATTAGAGTGGGATTTGTAAATTCAAATCCAAAAATTTTCGAATGCCACTTTTTCTTTCATATTATACTGCTCATTCTTATCTCATCTTCTTTGTCACTTCTCTGCTCTATTTTCTCTTCTCCAGTTCAAGCGTTTGGACCTTAATAACATAATCTCTCTTTTGAAACTGTTGTGTGCTCACCCTCCACCTCCAATCCAAACAACCACGGCCTATAGAGTCTCCTTCCAACCTAAGTCAGCGCCTATCCCGAGCTCACCCTCCTTTTCCACTTACTGCATCCTCCCTGATCACGTCACCTTTCAGCACCTTCCTCGCTTCAACCCAAGCTCACCCACATCTAACCAAGATCACCTCTATTGGGGATTTTGCGGTTTGAGACTATTGGAGGAAGATGATTGCCGTACTTCAGACTTTTTTCAATTTCATGATAAGGCCCCTTAAGTAGTGGCATACTTTTTTCAATTTCATGCTGTGGGACAATTCCATTTCCTCTTCCTTCCTTCTTTCTTCACTTCAAAATAAACCCATTCCCCAAAATTATGTTTTGAATATTTACAACAATCTCCCCTAATTTTCAAAATAAATAAAATAAATATAAAGTGGACGGTTGAATCACTAGTGTGACTTCCTACATACCCAAGTAGGATCAAGCCTATGTAGTTCTAAGATCAAATTTTGCATCATCGTGGAAACAACACATAAATAAAAGGTATCTTTTGGATTTGAACCTTTATTTAGTGTAAACAATTCAAAGTTCTATCGAGATTCTTTGGTGAACGAATCTTGAACCAAATATCCCCTAGTGATAAAACCGAAACAATCACACATGTTGATTCTTTAGTTATAGTGTTCTGTATTGCTCATCATGTTAATGGCCATGTGCTTTAATCTTGGTTCATGAGTCTACTTTAGAAACCGGTCTTACTTTCCTAGGAAATAGCCTTATTTCCATACTCATATAGGTAAGTCTCTTAAGGTGTTTCTGCGAAACACCTTTTAAGGTTTCTAGACTTATTAAGGTCATTTATCCATCCTTTGCTCTTGCAGAATTCAACACTAAATATTACAGGATAATTTATTTAGTGTTCCATAATCATTCTCTTAACTTGTTAATACCCATTGAATTTTGTCTACCCTTTTCAAGGCATAAGTTAGGTTTCTGTTAAGGATGATCAATCTTGATTCACAGACCTTAGTCCGATTTTTTTCGACTTTATAGAAACCATTGCCTTCGAAAGACCTTTTGTAAGTGGGTCAGCCAAGTTTTTCTTCGTTCTTATGTTGTCAACAGTTATAACTCCACTTTTGAGTAACTGTTTAACCATTTGATGTCTTAAACTCACATGTCTAGACTTTCCATTATATGTCTTATTAGAGACAATATATATCATTGCTTGATTATCACAGTTAATCAAGACTGCTATGGCTTCTTCCATAATGGGATTTCCATTAACAAATTCCTAAGCCATTCCGCTTCCTTACATGCATCTGCTAATGCAACCAATTCTGACAACATAGTTGAGTCAGATATACAGGTCTGATTCTTGGAAGCCTAAGACACAACAACGCCTCCTAATGTAAATATCCATCCAGTCGTAGACTTTGTTTTGGATTCTACATTGTTCTAGGTTGCATCACTATATTCTTCTATTATAGAAGGATATCCTTTATAAGATAAACCATAAATGATGGTTCCTTTCAAATAAGCTAAAACTCTGGAAATAGATTTCCAGTGTTCAAAACCTCGATTACTCGTAAATTGACACGATACACTTATAGCATGTGCGATGTATGGTCTAGTGCAATGCATAACATACATAAGACTCCCAAGAATACAAGAATATTCCAGTTGAGAAATGGTACGTCCGGTGTTCTTTTCTAATTTGATACTTAGATCTAAAGAAGTTGGTGTTGGTTTGTCATCATAACGACCATATTTCATTAGGAACTTCTCAATGTAATGAGACTGAGTTAGTAATAACTCCCCCACTTTCCTAATGATTTTGATTCCTAGAATTACATTAGCCTCTCCTATATCTTTCATATCAAATTTAGAAGATATAAACTTCTTAGTTTCATTTACACATGATTTGTTGGAGCCAAATATTAGCATGTCATCAATGTTATAAACATATTATAACATAACGGTTATTATCTGATTTGCTATAAATACATTTATCAGCATCATTAACAATGAATCCATATGACAGTGTAAATTTATCAAACTTCTCATGCCATTGCATGAGAGCTTGCTTCAGGCCATAAAGAGATTCTATTAATTTACAAACTTTCTTTTCTTGGCCTAGGGTTATGAAACCTTCAGGTTGCTCCATATATATCTCTTCTTCTAAATCTCCATTTAGAAAACTATCTTTACATCCATTTGATGTATGTCCAAGTTATGATTTGATGCAAGTGCTATTAAATAGCATATAGAAGACATGCGAGTAACTAGAGCATATGTATCAATATAATCTGCTCCTTGTCTTTGCTTATACCCCTTAGCATCTAATCTGGCTTTAAACTTATCAATGGATCCATTTGTATTCAACTTTTTCTTGAATGTCCATTTACATCCTATAGCTTTAGCACCAGGAGGTAAATCGGTTAAAATTCAAGTTTGATTTATCAATATGGAATTTATTTCATCATTGATAGCTTCTTTCCAGAAATTACAATCTCTAGAACTCAGAGCCTCAGAATAAGTTTTGGGATCATCCTCAATGTTCATTACATATCTTGTCACATTAAGTACTTTTTCCTTATCGCCTTCTACAAGATATGTTATGAAGTCAGGACCATAGTCCTTCTCTATTCTCGCTCTTTTACTTCTCTTGTGTTCAATATTATTATCTGGTACTGACATTTCCTTACTGTTTTGAGCAGGAGAATATTCATCGTCATTGATATCATTAGTCATGATTGGTTCTAGACTAGTTGATCTCAATGGATTCTCAATAGTTTGATTTTCAAAGAATTCTACATCTACAGATTCTGTAAGGTATCAAGAATAAGGAACCTATAAGTTATACTATTAAGAGAATATTTTATGAAAACACACTTAAAAGCCCTATTACCTAACTTTGGTCGTTTAGGGTTTGCTTTTCTAACATATGCTAAGAAATCCCTAACTTTAAGTTTGGTAAGCTTAGGTTTTCTATTAAGCCATAATTCATAAGGGGAAATATTTTTCTTTTTAAGTGTTAAATGTGACATGCAGATAACATAGCATCACCCCATAGGTTATAAGGTAAATTAGAACTTATGAGCATGACATTAACCAATTGTACTAGAGTTCTATTTTTTCTCTCAGCAACACCATTTTGTTGTGGTGTATATGGAGCGGTACATTGGTGAACTATACCATTTTGTTTGCAAAACAAAGTAAATTCTTTTGAAAAATATTCACCACCACGATCTGAATGCAACACTTTAATCTTAACTCCTAATTGTGTTTCGACTTCTGCTTTGTAAATTTTTGAATTTATCAAAGGCCTCATCTTTAGATTTCATTAGATATACATGCATATCTAGTATAATCATCAATAAATGTTATATAGTATTGGTTACCACCATAGGTGATATGACTTTTTAAGTCACCAACATCATTGTATACCAAATCAAGCAAACTAGTTTTCCTTTCAACAGATTTAAAGGATTTCCGGTGTATTTTTGCTTGAATGCATATTTCACATTTAGAGATAGAATCGAAATCACAATAAAAAAATAATCCTAATTTATGCATATTTTTATGAGATTTATAATTAACATATCTTAATCTACCATGCCATAAATTAACAGAATTAATAATATAAGCAGAAGATTTCTTTACTAAATTCAACTTAATCATGTCGTTACAAGAATATCCATGTCTGATAAATTTGTTGTTCTTGGCTAACACTAACTTATCAGACTCATATACCATCTTGAATCCTCCTTTGTTAAGAAGGTATACAAATACCAAATTCTTATGCATATCAGGTACATAAAATACATTGACTAATGTAAGAACTTTCCCAGAGGTGAATGTAAGTTCAATCGTGCCTTTTCCCAGAACTTTGCTTGCAACTTTGTTTGTGCCAGTAACTTCGCTGGATTCCTCATTATTTTCTTAGTAAGTCTTAAACATATTACGGTCTTTGTAAATATGAATGGTTGCTCCGGTATCGAGCCACCTATCATTATCAGTGCCACTAACGGAGTTAGCCTCTTGTACAACAGCCACAAGCTTTTCTTTGGCCACATTCGCTTTTTATTGTCTTCCGAAGACGACAGTCTTGGGCATAGTGGCCGGGTTTGTTACAATAGTAACATGCACCCTTCTTTTTGTTGTTCTTGGAATTATTTTTCTTCTTAAACTGTGTCTCATTCTTTGGCTTTAACTTTTCGGTAATTTCAACATTATTTGCCTTATATTGAGACTTAGTTTGCGGATTATCAACTAGTTTGCATTTACGAGAATCCTCTTCAATACGAAGATGACGCTGTAAACCGTCTAAATCATAATCCGTTTCCGCATGCTACAATTTTTTCTTATAATCATTCCAAGAATTTGGGAGTCACGAGATAATAACTCCAACAACAAAAAATTCAAAGAGATCAATTCTAGCATCTTTAAGTCGATTCACCAATAGTAAGATTTCACTCACTTGTCCAACTATAGACTTGTTGGCAACCATTTTGAAATCCGTAGAATTACAAATAAGAAACTTTATATTACTTGCCTCGGATATGCGATACTTTCTCTCCAATGAAGTCCAGAGGTCCTTTGTAGTTTCCACGGTCCTATAAGCGTTGTAGACTGGAGTAGGCAATGCATTCAGGATGTGCTCTCTGCATAGAAAGTCATCCTCTTTGCACTTTGCACGCTTTGCTTTTAGAGCGACATCTGCCTTACCGGTTTCCTCCGGTATAACTTCTAATCCGTCTTCCAAGATGTAGAACAATTTGACGGTGATTAGAAAAAACTTCATGGTCTCTTGCCAACGAATGAAAATTTTGGCCATCAAATCACTCTAATTTAGTCAAATGCTGCTTTATCCCTTGTAGCGCGCTCAAACCTTCCATGTTGTTGATTTTGTCTAAAAATTTATTGGGGATTTTGCGGTTTGAGACTATTGGAGGAAGATGATTGTCGTACTTCAGAATTTAAGAATCTATAAAATAGATTCTTTCAGAGAATAGTTTAACCCACCAGGTTCAAACGGGTTATCGAACTATCGACTTTCAGGATTCAAGAAAGCCTTGGAACAACATAATCGGATTCAAAGTTTGTACGACTTTGATCTGACCAAGTAAATTTAAATTTTGATGATGCAATTGAAGAAGAGAATGAAGAGGAGTAAGAACCAGATTCTGCAACGCCTTAAAAGTGTTGCAAATTCGAGAATTTGCAACGATTTATGGTGTTGGCAATGGCGCTGTAAACTGGAAGGAAGAAGGAAAAAATAAAGTGGATGAAACACTTTTCGACTTGGCTATTTATAGGGATGGAGGGACATGCCCTTTCATCAAATGTTGCAATGGTTTAAAGCGTTTCAAATGAAACATCATATTTTTCATTTGCAACGTTTCTGAAACGTTGCAAATTCCCTCACCTATTTGAATTCAATCGCTCAGAAAATGCTTCAAAATACTGCTGCCTCCTTTATTTAAATGATGTTCGGGCCTGGATTCTTAATGGGCTTAATTCGGCCCGTTACAGATTAAAAACTTGGTCCAAAAATATTCTTATTGGACCCGAAACCCATACCTGTACCCGGCCCGGTTCAGTCGGACGAACGGCGGCAGCGTGCGTGTGTGGTAGAGATGCATGATCTACTTCGTCACAACAAAGCAAACATTTGGGTGCCCTAAATCCCTAACACCTTCTTGAGAAGACCCCTTAAGTAGTAGCAACCTTTTCCAATTCCATGATGTGGGACGATTCCATTTCCTCTTCTTTCTTTCTTCTCTTCAAAATAAACACATACGCTGAAGCTATGTTTTGAAAATTTACAACAACCTCCACGTCCCGGCAGCCCTACCCTCCGACCTGAACATCCACGCTTATCCTATCTGTCCATCTCCTCTACATAACCCGCAACCTCCTGAGTTCCCCTTGCACACCCTAATACCAAACACCAAACAACCACATTCCCCTCCCTCATTGTTGCCTCAGTGACCCTTGACATTAGCATGTCCAAGCTTTACATGTCAGCTCTGGATTTGTTGTGTATCACTAGTCCTGGGTTTTATTATTTCATTTGATCATTTGCACCTTATAGGTTTGTTTGGTTCACCTTTGAATCAAGTGTGTATCTCAGTGTTTTCCCTTTTTTTGTTTGATCTAATCAAGTACACCTTGTACACTTTGCCTAGTCATTGTTAGCCACTGGAACCTGCTTCTGTACAATGCACCATTATTTAGTTGTTTCAGCTTTATTCATCACTGCAGCAGAGAACAAATCGTGCATGTATTCTTGTGTTTCGTTTATATCTAATTCGTTGTGTATGTAATTGTTGACATAAAAAATGGATCACTTGACAATCAACTCCCAATTGCACAATCCATACAAAAATCACAAATAATTCCAATCATAGAATAACATGAAAAACAGGGGAACACGCAGGGTTTTTATAGTGGTTCGACAATCTGGGCCTACGTCAACTTTATAATATATTGTTTATACAGTTAGATTACAAGATATAGTTATCTGTATGTAAGAACCGAAGAGAAAGAAGTGATTTGTTCAACACAATATCCTTGCGTTGATGGTAGAGTTCGGAACTTCAGAATCCATTGTCCTTGTGTTTGAGTAGTTAGAGAAAAAGCGCCCCTCTTTGAGTTCCAAACCGATGTATTTAAATGAGTGACCGCTTCGGATCGGTATGACATGTGGCCCCATCCCGGCTCGGCCCTTGACACGTGTTGCTTGATCCAAGCGAGTAGGAGTTGGTGGAGCTAGTTCTCAGTCTGTGGGAGAAGTCTCCTTCGGTTTGATACAATGTACGAGTATCTCAATTCGAGATAATAGGAGGCAAAATAGGTAGTTTGACCTCATTTATAGCTGATGGAACAGGTCTTGCCATAGCTCCAAGGTCCGGTACGTTATAACCCGGATCGGTATAACTGGCCCAGAAGTCTTACTTTAAATGCGGGAATGATTCTCCCCAAGAAATCTATCCGATCCGAGCCAACCTTCACCGATTCGAGGCACATAGATCCGAAATCAATCCTTTTGAAGATGGGCCGAGTAGACCCTTCCGATCCAAATGTAATCGATGATGGAGTTAGGTCGAGCCAACCTATATCAAACCAAAGTCCAAAGATGCGAAACTAATATCTTTAAGTTAATTTGCTACTTCCATCCAATAACTTGGAGCTTGTATAATGTTTGTGTAAAAATTGAACAATTGTAAACAATTATTAAATTCGTTCGGCTTTCCTAAACAACAAGGGTTGTTGTAGAGGGTGTCGAACTCTAGGACCAAAATTATTTTAATTAATAAATCCAATCAGATTATTCTGAAAATTTTATTGTTTGAAAACAACAGAAAATAAAAAGAATATTTTTTTATAATAAATGAAAGCAATTAGGGAGTAATGACATAAACTAGATTAATAATCATCAATAGCCAAACAAATTAATATAGATCTAACTCATGTTTCTGTCACAAATATGAATCAACGATAATTAGCTTTTTAGAAACAAACATGTGAATAATGACAAGCATAGCCAATGCAGGAGCTAAGCTCTTAAACAACCATAGGCTATTAGGACAGATTCACTACTTTGTTTCTAAAACCCTAAAAATTAGATATAAATCTAAAAATTGTTAGATCAAACACGAAGATACTCTATGAGGGAGCACAACTCTTAAACGAAACAGAGTATGAAGGTTCAGATCTAACCCTTGGTTCAAATCTAGATCTATATGCATAAATTCCTCATCTCTTTGGCTATGTGATTCATATTGAATCTAGTCTATAAGCGTCATCGTCCTCTAATTAAAGGGATTAGCTAGACATAGCTAAACGAGAAAAAGGGAAGAAGAAAAGAACAAACATAAATAACATAAAACAAAAACTAAAGAGAAAAGGAAAAGAATAGTTTTATTCCAAGAGAAGTGTTTACGGAATAGAACCTAAGACCATTCTAAATGAAAGAGATACATGTGTATTTATAACTGTCATGACCAAGACTAAGTGGCCAATTACAAGATGTGGGACAAAAGACTTTGTCCAAATAACAAATAAACCAATGTGAAGGCATGTGAATGGACATGCAAATGTCATGGAAAAAAATAACTTGCAAGCATCAAACGACATCAACTTCAATCGTTTTGAGCATGAAATAAGAACTCCATAACATCTGAGACAAGCGATCTTTATGACAAGGCATTGAATCTTGACTTTAAAATATGTGGCAGAAGGTGGTTGAACAACAAAATTTCTTCAAATTTTCATGCTTTAATCCAGCTCTAAAAATCAACACTCTTCTTACACCAATTCTTCAAGCTTTTCAACAATTAAGTGCATCAATCTATAATCTGAAAACACAACTACAAATACACAGTATCAATTATTTTAAAGAGAAAATAAGATAAATAAGCGGATAAAATATACACATTTACGTGTATATCAAATAACCTCACACTTATCTTTTTATTTGTCCTCGAATAAAATAAACTAAGATATGTCACACTTTCGTAGGAAACACGATTGCATTTAGCATATGCAACAAGCTATTGAACCCCTAGGTGTCCCTAGTAGGACGAGTGTTGTCTCGTGAGGGTTTTCAGCGGATACTACCCACAAAATCCAAAGCGTCTTATATACGCGAATTAATTAAATAATATATTTAAGGTCTTCCAAATTCCAAGTAATTTACTTAATTTCAATAATAACGATTAAGTCCTAAATTGTCCATCCCGTTATTGGTGCAAAATGAATAAAAAATTTCAAGCTGAATCGTAATTCCTTGATAACACTGTAATTGTCTTGAAGATTAAGAGCGCGGTGTCAACCAAAGTTCTACACATTGATAATGTGCACCCAATCATTTATTCATTATTATTTTTGAATAATTTTGCACCAGTGTAACTGTAACGTGCTGGATGTGAGCTATGCATAGATGAAGGAAAAATAGCTTGCAGGCATCAAACTACATCTACTTCAATCGTTTTGAGCATGAATAAGAACTCCATAACATCTGAGACAAGCGATCTTTATGAAAAGGCATTGAATCTTGACTTTAAAAAATGCGATAGAAGGTGGTTGAATATCAACATTTCTTCAGGTCTTCAAGCTTTAATCCAGCTCCAAAAATGTAACACGCCACGTCCATTAATGTCACTCACAAAGGGAATGCATTAACTTCCATGGAGGTCATAAGTGAATATAGAACAGAGAAATTACAACAAGACAGATAATAAATAGCACTTGGAAATCTAAAACTTCATTTTATTGCAGCGGAAATTAAATATGTCTGTTACATCATAAAACCATAGATCATAACCAAGTACAACATCCGTCTTCACAAAAACAAAATACATAATCCCATTACAATAAATAGCCATTAAAAAGAAAGATAACAAGCTGGACTTTACTTCTGCAGTCCAAGCTTTCCAAGAGATAAGCGATCCAATTAGACTCCACTAGAACTTGGCCCAACCTGAGGACCTGAAGGAAGAAAAAGATGGAAAAGAGGGGGTCAGACATAAAGTCTGGCGAGTATGATAATTCTACAATACTACTATCAAAATAACTGGACTAAGGCATAAGCTGGAAAACAAGGAAATGTCTATGAAGAGCAGATTAAGGACATAGACAATCGCTAAAGGCAACGTTATAGGCGCGCCTAAATACTAAAGGATAAACACTATACTGCACCACACCAGTCACCCTAAAGATTGATCCCACTTAGCTTCACTTAGAAACTTTCTTAATGACTTTACGTACTCCTAGCTGACTACATAGGTGCCACCTGCCCCTATCTCCACTAGGTGTACCCCAATTTCTAATTTTCGATCGGCTCCCTACTCGTAGATACCCGTGCTGGCCCCACAGTGGGGTGTATCATTCCCCTAAAGTGGCAACCCGATATAACAGAGATGCACGGCTTATACCTACACGATGCAACAACGTCTTACCTACCAGCCCGGGTCCACACACGCATATGAAACCCGTTGGACTTGCGTTGCCACCGCTCCCTGTTTTGGCCTCTTGTAGTCAAACCCAGTATGCGTGTCCCGTCCTCGACTTGGGTCGAGCCCACAAAGATACGTTTAGGGATACTGGTTGAAATAGGCCCCCATTATTTCCCACAAGCATTCCACCTAAGCTTGTCCCATTAGTCCATCCACTTAACCCACTTAGTCATGTTCATTTACGTGTGTGTTTGGTTAAGTCTAATCGTATTTCAAATGCCTCTAAAGGCAACCACTAGATTCCTCATGCCACCCAAGGCACTACTTAACCCCCATATCCCACCTTACATGATTATCTGGTTAAGTATTCCTTAATTCATTAAGGCCATAACCTCGTAAAGACCTCTCACAATAGACTGGAATTTATGGCAGCTGGATTTGCCGGGCGGGTCCGGGCAGTCTTACACCATAAAAGAGTCTAACCTCGTGTCTTTACAACTGTTATGCTTTAGTTTGGGCCTAGGACCTCTCACATTGGGCCGACATTTGTGGCTACTGGATTTGCCGGGAGGGTCCGGGCAGGTTTACGTCACAAACGGGTCCAACCTCGTGTCCTAAGCATTGATTATTATTAATAATCCACTTTCCCCAATTTTAATAATTCCCTACTTGAATTATTAATTAATTCCAAATTCAACAATGTCCATAATTCACTCAATTATGGACATCCATTCAAGGCGTGCAAAATCATACAAAATTGCACCCAATTTATTAATTCCTAATATCACCCCTACCCCACGTTTGAACGTTTATTCGCAAAATATATATTAGACTCGAATAGTCTAACTCATAGCATAAAAGAGATTATCACAATAACAACATGTATATATGACTAAATAAATCATAACAAGGGGTGAAACTTGCATAAGGTTATACATGTCATGGATCTAAGGGTGTCAACTTATTCATAATTCACATAATATGATTTTGATCAAATTTCATAAACTTGTATAGGACATGTGTGAATCAACATCATTAACAATATGGTTTTATATGGGTACACCTAACTCAATAGGCAAATTCCCAAAAATCAAAATTCATTTAATCATAGATTCATGTATATGGGTACACCTAACTTAATAGGCAAATTCCCATATTCAAGATCCAATTAATTTGTAGATTCATGTATATGGGTACACCTAACTCAATAGGCAAATTCCCATAATCAAGATCTATTATATAAAAAAAACATAAACTTTAAACATGATCCAAATTCGCATAAATAATAACATCATGATTTTACAACTTGTATAACACAACTTAACATGACATCATTATCATATAACATAAGTATTTCAACATATGTGATAATATGAGATCTACAACATATATAAGATTTACAACATAGCATATCATAATTTGCAACATAGCATGATATGATTTACAACATAGCATAGCATGATTAATCACATATGACATAGCATAGGATTATTTACAACATAATCACTACAACATAACAACATATATATGATAACATAATAGCATAACAAGAGATCCACAACATAATTTACAAATACATAACAATTCATATCACTTTCTTGTGATCCATTCATAACTTAATCAAATTATTTTATAATAATATTGTGAGATTCATCATACTCACTATTTTAAAGAAGAGAAATAGAAAGAGAGAGTGCTTTTGATTTGATTTGTTTGTTGAGTAGATTTAGTTGTAGGCTAGGCTTTCTCCTTCTTCTTTAGTTTGTGACGGCTACGTTGAACTCCATGGCAACGACACGTCGGTAGCTCTCCAATTTTTCAAGTGATTTAGGGTTAGAGTCTACCCACTTATTTATAGATGTTAGGATGCATTTAGGCCATTAGATTTACCCTAGAATAGATTAGAGCCATTAGATTTCGTTCAGCCTTCAAAACACAGCCCGAAAACCCAACCAGATGCACCCAGGTCAACTGGGCTCGACCAGGGAGGTCGACACCCAGGTCGACTCTAGTGTCGACTTGCCCCCCCAGGTCGACTCCCAAGTCGATCCCCAGGTCGATCTGGTCTGGGCGGGAGTTTTCCCGCCTGCCTCCATTTCTGCGTTTTTGAAATCTGTTTTAAAATTTGAATTTTTCGTGAAACTTCTCGAGGCCATATCTCGGTCATACGAACTCCGATTTACAAAATTTCGAACTCTGTTTCGCGTATTTTTCCGAGACGAACACAATGGCGTAGCCCGTTTCCCAATATTCTTATATTTGAAATTAATTATTCTTCCATTTGTGAATATTAGTATTAACTGATTTACGGGGTGTTACAAAAAATCAACGCTCTTCTTGCACGAATTCTTCAAGCTTTTCAACAATTAAGTGCGTCAATCCATTCATCTTAAATAATCTGAAAACATAACTATAAATACACAATCTCAATACACAATATGTAAATGAATGCTTTATAGTCAAGAATGGTTAATGACTATTTTATTCTTTGAAATTTTCTCTTTATTGCATTTTTTTTATTATTTTATAAATGCATGATGAATGATGAGTGGATATGGAATTGAATGATACTATATATTATTTCATTTGATTCCTCCTCTACTAAGCGAATCATAACCAACACTTCATGAAAGGAAAATTTTGTGCCCTACTTACTCTACTTCTATAACCCTAATTCAACACACAGGTCTAGATAAATGTTATATAAAAAGTTGAAAGGAAAGATAAGCAAAGTTTCATAAGATAGATAACCCATATAATATAAGATGTGGTATATAGTTATCCTACCTTAAAACAAGTATAGAGTGGGTAGTGTAATATTGGTATAAGAAGTGATGTTTTTAACCTTTGAAAATAAATCAATAAAAAGGTTCTTAAGTATACCAATATAGGAAAAACTTATCGAAACATGGATATAAATCGACTAAAACTTGGGTTTGAATAATGTGGGGTATCGAAGAAGAATGCTACAATGAGTCATTTCTCCTTAAGTGGGCCAAGTGGAATTTAGAACTTATGAGTTTGAAAATTTGAGTGAAAAAACTATTATGCATGTAACGAACCCAGAAAATCCAACAAATGTAGTTGCAAAATCATTTTTATTTGGTTTTTTATTATGATTTTTTTACTTGTACATTCTAACATGTATAACAAGGGTTGACACGCTTACTCCAGAACACAACTGACGTCTGCACAGTCTCAAGTTAGCATCTTAAAAAGACACCTTACAACTCAATGAATAATTAGTTTTCAATTCCCATCACCCAACAATTCAACTTATCAATAAAGAACCAAGGTCTTATTTATGAATTTTAAATTAGTTCTTGTTCAGCGAATGACCTATTCATAAAATTTGATTGCTGATGTAATGTAAATTCCCCCCACACTTGAGTGTGACTGTGTTCTCACAGTCGTTAATCAGACATATCTTAGTGAAAGGGAAAGACAATAAGAGGGTAAGCGCGACTTATCGGATACGCGTGCAGAAAATATGCAGTCATCGAATAGATTAACCGATACACGATGGAACAACAGATCCGCCTCATTAAGATTATGAGTCACAATTTAAGCACATAAAACCAAATCATAAAGGATTTTATACTACGTTTTAGATTTGAAAAAAAAAATGTTTTTTCAAAAGTTTAAGTTGCTAACTTTAAAATTTTGAGCTTACAATTGATCCTAAAATCAAATTGAATTTATGTAGCAACTAAAGAGAGGTCATTAAGCCGAGGTTCAGTGAATGTTTCAAAAACAAAGTTTGATTTGTTCAGATGATGTATAAATTGAGAAATGTTTGCACCATTCTCACCCCCACACTTGTTTTGAGAAATATTGTTCAGTTTTGCTTTGATATTTGAAATTTTGTTGACTAAAGGTTCATTCATAAACCTAAAGTTAAAACCAAACAAATGAATTTTTAGTAAATTTCGAAATTGTGTTTTCTCAAAAACCTTATTATTCCAAAAAGAGTTAATATACTGCTGAAATTCATCATTGAAAAACAAGTGATCACATTGTAGTTCAGTTGAAACGATCAAGTCGCAAGGAGTTTCAACAGTTTAGAAAAATCGTCATTACGTTTAAGATCACATTCAGCGGTTTCGTTGTTTTCGACCTTAAGAATTTCGAAGTTTTCAAATGTTTCATTTTCATTTTGAGACCCAACAACATTATCGTCAATCAGTTTAAGAAGTTTTCGCTCATCAAAGTCGTCCTTACTTAAACATTTGTTACCAAATTCATCATTTCTTTCAGGTTGAAAATATAAAGTTGCTAAATTTTTAAAATATCCAGAATTTGAGAGAGGAACATCAAATTGAAGACTGGCGTCTTCGTTTTCAAGAGAATTCAAATTCAAATCAATTACAGAGATTTCAACAACTTCATTAAGATTTCTCCAATTTCAAAAGTTGTTAGTTGAAATTTTTTGATTTCAGTATAAGTTTAATTTTCAGCAGAAGTATTAGTTTGAGTTTGAATTTCATTTTCATAGAAATCTGTGTTATGCATTAGAGATTTTTTTAAAAAATATATTTTCATCGACAGTCATATCGTCAAAATCATCAATAATCGTTATGTAATATTGTGACGAAGTTACTGGCTGACTATTTGTTTCAAAAGAAGCATTGATAGAAACTTGTTTTGTTACTAGATTGGGATTTATGATTGTTGTATATGTTCGTAACTTCAGTTTGAAGAAGAGAAATTCGATAAACTACCCCGTGGCTGATTTTTAGTTTGCTAACTGTTATTCGTTGAGCTAGTTCTTTGATGTAAGTCAAGCCAAGTTTCATGAAATTCTCAAATTCATCAATTCCCTTAAGTAATAACTTTTCTAGATTATTCCAAAGTTCGATAGTGTCTTGAGCCAGTAGTTGAATGATATGCATGTTTTCGATATCTTTATTTTCAGAATTTTTTTTTTCATTTAAAGTTCGCGCCCACTCCTTGATTTCCTCGTGACAAATCTGAATTTCATGCATTAGTTGATCAATTTCACTCAGGCTTTCTTCAAGAAAATTAGTAGACACATCAGATTTTAAGATGTCATTTTTTAGATTCGTCGTTCTTATGTGTTCCATACCGGTTGATCTTAAAAATTCAACCACCTCATCTCTTAGAAGTTGTCCGTTCTTTATTTTCCATAACCAACGTCGCCACAAATTTAGCTTGTTCGCAACACATTTTTCATATTCGATAACCAACATTATATCTTCGCTCATATTATGAAAATCATTTTGGTTTTGATCGTTGAAATTATTCAAAAAGTTTTCAACTTGAAATTCATTCTAATTTGAATTGTAACTAGAATCATTTAAATTTGGAAAAGAATTGCAATTTTGGTTATACATGGGGCAAGTGCGCTTGTACTAGAAGAAGAGAATATTTCATTGAAAAATCAGTTGCAAAACTTTTGGCTCTAAAGAAGCTCTTAAAAGATATGTTAAAATTAACAACTTTGGATTATATGAATACAAGTCTAGGCCAGGTTCGGACATGGGTTATCAGTGTGTCATGAATCACCGTAGAAACATGACTAAATGTTTAAGAACCTACTTGAGTTCTAAACTTTAACGTTCCGGAGACACCTAAGAGAGTATCAATCCTAATTGTCAATTTAACAAATATTTTGTCCTATGAGCTTTGGGGAATCCTAGATTTGATTTCAAAAACATTTTTTTTCAAAAACAAACTTTTCAATTTATCCTGCATTCATTTTAAAATTTTCAACCACATATCACAGGCAAAATAATCAATCACGGAATAATAAATTACAGAAATAATTTTTTTACAAGCAAGCCGCGGCACCTGCAGGAATTTTTTTCAAGCAATTTCTATATATTTTTCAAGCTGCAGCAGATCCTGTAGAGTTTAGAAAATTTTACAATGGGATATGGCTGTCCATCCAGAACGATTTGAGCAGCTTTAACAATTTAAAATTCACTGTTTGCAGATTTCTTGACCTATGAATTCTTATTCCCTGTGAATTGATTTGATTTTCTCTTCCTCTTTTTTTTTCAAATAAAGAAAAATAATTGAAACAAGAAGGAAAAAAACAATAGAACAAAAGAAAAACTAAATAGAAAATTAAAGAGAAAAAAAACAAAAAAACAAATAGAAAAGATAATTAGACTAACTCAAAAATCAAAAGGCAACCCTTAAAATAAAATTACTTACGCACCCAATTTGTCGAACTCACCACACATGACACAACACAGTATCTTATTTGTCAGGAAATAATCACACCAATGCAAAAATAACGTAGTATCATGTGCTTAACCTTGGTCCTAACAATTTAAACTTCAAAACCACCCTCTCATTAGACCAAATCACGCAAAGGGTATTCTAATTTTTTTTGGAGAAAATAGGAAACAATAAAAACCCATAGAAACAGTCAAAACAAACTAATCACTCCTCTGTAATTGACTCATGCAGCTAAGGGAAGGAATCACGCAATCAAATCGCAGTAGGTGTTTTAGGAGTTCGAATTGGATTTTGGAGAAAGCGGTTTCGGGTACTGTTTCGAATTGATGATTTTTGAATCACGAATAAGAGTAGGATTTGGGTTAGTGTTTCGTGACTTAAATCTGGTTTTGAGTTCGAGGATGGCAGAGCTGTGGTGTTAGAGACCGCGTGAATTGTCGCTTGGTTGAAGAGGTGATGGGGCTGCACGGTTCTAAGAGGGGATGCATCTGTGAGTACGATTTAGGGTGCTAATGATTTGGTTTTACGAATCAGATTTGGTTGGTTCTCCATGAATTGATATATGCGTGTATTTCAGAAGTGGTGTATTCGAATTTGTCGAGAGGAGGATGAAGTGTCATTTTATGAAATTGGTTTGACGTGAAGATGAAGACCTTGTTTATGATCGGTGGGATGGAACTTACGTGATGATTGTTAGTTGGATGGTTTGAGGAAATTTGAGCAGATTGGATGATGTAGAAATAATTAGCTATGGGAACATGCGTTTTCGGTTTTGTGCTGAACTGTGGACTATGGTTGTGAGATGCGTGATGGTGGTCTGCTGTTCGCGTGATGAGGAATAGTATAGCTTGAATTGGTGATATGATGGTGAGGGCTTTGATGGACTGATGGAGGAATTGATGGTGGAGAATGGTTATTTATTGAGTGTATTGTGCATTGCTTAGAGTTGTTTATAGATGTTAAAGGAAAGTCCGGGGAGTTATGATATAAGGAATCAACAATGAAGGAAGTTGTTGAACTAGGGTTGAGCAGTGGTAATGTTGATCGGCAGAAGTTATCGACTGTAGGAGAGAGAGGTTCTGATGGATGGGTGATTATTGTGTGGACTCTTATGAAGGTGGCGGAAGTAACACATGAGCGAAGAAAAGGAAAACTAGAAATTTTTGCTTTTTTTTTCTTTTGAAAATTGTAAAACTTGGAAAAGAAGAAATATGTTGTAGAAGGAAAAGAAATAAATGAAAGGAGGGAAAGAAATTATATTGATAATTGGAAAGAAGTTTTGAAAGGAAAGAAATCGAGGAAAAAACAATTGGAAAGAAATGAGAAAATTTGGCAAATATTTTTTTTCCCTTGTTTGGAAGATTATGGTATCAATAAATAATACCAAATCAATTAAACAAGAATTTTCTACTATATATGAAAGAAAACAAAAGGAATAAACTAATTTTTTTTTAATGGAAAAATCAGAAAATAAAAATGTAACCCGAAGTATTTGCTAATAAAATTATTTTGGTCCCCGGAAACGACGCCAAAATTTTTTTGCGAACAAACTGAACAATTGTAAACAATTATTAAATTTGTTCGGCTTTCCTAAATAATAAGGGTTGTTGTAGAGGGTGTTGAACTCTAGGACCAAAATTATTTTAATTAAAAAATCCAATCAGATTAAATAGGACAACTGGATAGAATAAATAGTGCTTCACTAATGATTTCCTTTTTCTCTTTCTCTGCACCAATACTAGTGTCTTATTAACAAGATGATCCCCAACAAGTATAAGATGGTAGACTTAGGTGTACTTCCAGTGAGAGGTTTTTACCCAATACAATCAACAGACAGCCCAAAATACCGGAGTTACCCTTAAGGGTATTAACGGGCTCCCCGACATACCAAAGTCTAAATGTACCCTAATCACTATCCTAATCGATCGGCGCCCTACTCCGTAGATACCCTGTGTTATCCCATAGTAGGATGTATCACTTCCTGAAGTGGAAACCCTTCGTTTTTAGGATGTGCACAACCATATCTACAGGTGTCAAAGCGTCTTATCCTCCTCTGACCAGACCATGCACGCACATGACCCAGTCAGTACGCGCCGTCCACACCATCCCCCACGTTTGGATCTCTTACAATCAGCCCAGTAAGCATTCCCCGACTCCGACCTAGCTCAGAGTCTCGTTTGATACCTTTATATGGGTTACTGACTAAAACAGGTCCCACACACGAGATGATACAAGCTTCCCCCTACGCTTGCATCCCCACTAGGTTTTCCACAGGTTATGCCATACCAGAGTAAAATATTGCATAACTGTTGACGGGCAAAATTGTCGCATGCCAACACCCAAATGTATGTGTGTGTGTGTGTGTGTGAACAATTATCCAAATAAGCAGTAAAGTAAATAAATGCGGGGAGACACAACTTTTATTGTGGTTCGGCACTAACGCCTACATCCACTTTATAATCCTTATTCATCATGTCTTTGGTTGATTAAAAGGTTGTTCGAGTTCGGACAATAGCTAAGTACAAAGTGTTACAATAGAGTAGCTAAGTATATGCTTGGTCTATACTTTGACTAAATTGCCCTTCTTCTTCTTCGTTTGAAAGCGTTGACTTGGTCAACAATATCCGAGTTCGGTGTTCATGTCCATGAAGTTCCAAAGTAGCATAACAATCCTTGTCAATGTTCAAGTGTTGAAGGAAAACATGCATGCCATGTTTTAAATATCCATGTCATCTCCCATGTCCATGATGGAGGTGTTGGAAGCCATTAATGAGTGTTTGGAGCTCTCAAGGTCCTAAAATTCCAAGGGAAAAAGATCCAAATAAAGGACACGGCTTGGAGTATTTATAGGAGGAAGATTAGGTGGGAGTAGGTGAGCAGTGGGACCCACCAAAGCCAATTTTTGCACCCAAAAAAAGGCCCAACACAGAAAATTCGCACCCCCAGGTGCGAGGTTCGAAATTTCGCACCCCTCCAGGGGGGTTCCAAATTTCGACCCCACCAGGGGGGTTCGAAATTTCGACCCCACCAGGGGGTACAGAATTTCGAATACCCTGGAGGGGTTCGAAATTGATAGAGTATGAGGTTGAAATCATACTGCCAAGGGAGTTGAAATTCCTGAAAGTGAAGTGAAGGAATCCGAGTTTTCGTGAGTCTGAACTAAAGGGATCTGAGCTTCCAGCATGGAGAAAATCGGATGAATCAGGTGCTGCGCCCGGACCCGCTTGACGGCTCGCCTTCAGCTCGGAGAACGGCTCGCCTTCGGCTCGGAGCACGGCTCGCCTTCGGCTCGGATGACAGTTTTATTAAGTGTTTGTTGGGCCCGTGAGAGGCCATCTGATAGAGGTTTCGGGTCTCCTGGTGTTTGCAACACGACTTCGACCCTGCTGCTTTGTGTTTTTTGATGCTTGAGCGCGTCGTTTACCAATTACTTGACGTGTGATAGCTTCGACAAAAAAGCGTGTCAACAATAAACCCACAAGTTAAGTTTATGGGTTTTTATATATAAATATTACCCACCCACTCAAGATTTACTTAACCTACCCACAAGTTTACTTAATCCCTACTCAAGTTATATGTTCATACAATCCCTATGGATTCAACTAGGCTAAGTATGCCAATTCATTACCGTATTCATTTATAGTTATAATGTTCTAGACCTCCCACATTAATCCTATCATTTGTGGATGCTGGATATGGCGATCGGTGCCGGGCAGACTTCTTCCACAAGTCGGGCTTACCTCGTGTCTTAGCACGTCTCGTGTTTATGCACTTAGACCCCTTCACATTAGATTCACCACTTGTGGTCGCTGGATAAGCCATGCGGTTCTGGGCAGACTTCCACCACAAGTGTAATCTAACCTCATGTCTAAGCGCGGTTACAGTGTCTAATTACTGTAACCCTAGGCATCTTCATTATTAACCAATTATTCATATGTCGTTATTGGTTTTCATGCCCTTTTTCCCAAGTCATGTTCATAGTGAACTATATACCCCAAATTAAGGTCTTTAATCATAATTTAATTCATGTTTCCAAACCCATGTTCATATATTTCATTCAAGTTATGCCCAAATTTCCAATTACAAGTTATTCCCCAAATTAATGTTTTCCCATCGTTCCCAATTTAACGCGTTCGCATATTTCAGCGGCATGCCTAGGCACGAAGGTAGCCTGGCTATAAAAATAAAAAGGGAGAAGATAGAGGAAAAAGGACAGAAATGATCATACTAACCAAGTGGACATATAATGGCAGAAATGGGAATAACCATATAGTGGCATAATGACAAGATAGGCATATAAGAACAGACCCGATGAACATGTGGCAATAGAACTGATTCTTACGTAATAGGGATATAAAAAAGCATGTTGAGATCAAGGTAATAAATTAGATCAACTAACAATGGCAGATCAGACATGATAAATAGGTATAGGTTTAGATCTAGTTCATAGTCATGTCAGAATAACTTAGATAAATAGGTTATAGCAGATCTGATATGATTCAAACAGTCATAAGCATACATCCAAGTTATAGTCATGTCAAGTTTTACTTTTAAACATTTAGATCTAAAAGTAACGTGAACTCACTGTGATTGGATCTGGAAAAATAGAAGAAAGGTCGCAGATGTTGAATCACGGATCTCTAAACTCTAGTTGATTGATTTAATTGCAAAAGAAGAAAAGACTTGATTTAATCTGTGCAGAGGCAGTATCTAGTTCCCCATTGTTTTAGGTGTGGAGAAACAAGAGAAATGCGGTCTTATTTATAGCCTAAAGCCAACGAACATGTCAAGAAAGAAGTCCACATTCAACTAGAAGGATCATCCCAGATCAGCCGTAGGGGGGTCGACCCCCCTCCCCCCCCCCCCCACCCCGTGGAGTCGACACCCTGAGCGGAAAATTCCCGCCTCTCCAAATTTCTGAGATTTTGAACTGTTTTGAATTTTTTGGACCACTTACATGTGTGTGTGTGTGTGTGTATATATATATATATATATATATTCTTCTTATCCGTATACAAACTTCAAACCCCAATAATTTCTTCATACGGTGCCCGTTTTAAGCAAACCAGGTGTCTATTTTGACCATAATTCTGATATGAACGCAATGGCGCAGTCCTTTCCCTTATCTCAAAGGATTTCGTCCCCGAAATCTCTAAGTTAAGAAGAATGTTTCTCCTACCATCCTTATCCATCTACTCATCCACCAATCACAGACATCCAATGTCCTTAAAAATTTATAATGCTTATATGAACATATGGAAAGGTGTGTGTATATGTCCCAATACTAATACGAAAGATCAGGCGGTCTACTGATTCAGTCGACCTCCTTAATGCAATGTAAGTTAGTGCCATGAATCCAACATGTATGTAAATATTCCTATTATAACTGTAAGTTTTATATGTGTGCACAATCATCCATCCAAATGCAACATCCATATGATGATACATCCATTTTCATCCATTAAAAGAAGAAAAATAAGCATAAGCATCCATATGCAGTATGAGAGTGATCGAGCCGATCTAATGCCTAATGTGTGTGTATATGCATCCACGAGCAACCACTAGCAAACACTTGCATCCACTTGCATCCATCAAACCTAACATATCTCAAACACATTTTTACTTCCATGGGTTTCCTACCTAAAGGTCGAAGATTCGATCGATAGGATATACACAAATGATAGAAATAAGCATAAACAAAAGCTTCGGAAAGGAAGTTAAGAACATACCCTAGAAAAGAAAATGGTATGAAGCGCGAATCTTGTCTTCGGTCTCCCAAGTTGCATCCTCTGGTTTATATCCCCACTGAACTTTCATTAACTTGACTTCTCGGTTACATAGCTTCTTAACTTCTGATCCAAGAATACGGGTAGGAACTCTTCTAACTGTCACCTCCCGTTCCACTTTTACTTCTTCCAATATACTCGGCTCAACTACTTCTGCGGTATCATGCAAGCACTTCCACAAATGAGAAATGTGGAAAACATCATGAACACCGGATAGTCTTTCTGGTAGCTTTACTCTATAGGCCATTTGGCCAATCCTCTCTATTATGGGAACTGGCCCTACGAATCTTGGTGCCAATTTCCCTATAGATCCAAAGCAAACCACATTCCTTAAAGGTGACAACTTAATGAAAACCATGTCTCCCACCTCAAACTCAATGTCAGTCCTTTTCTTGTCTGCATATGAATTCTGCTTATCCCGATCTATCTTCATTCGCCATTTAATGAGATCAATCTTTTCGGACGTCTCTCTAACCATATCTGGTCCAAGTAGTAGCCTTTCTGTAGACTCCCACCAACAACTTGGTGATCTATAGGGTTGTCCGTATAACGCTTCGAAGGGTGCCATGCCAATACTAGCTTGATAACTGTTGTTATAGGCGAACTGTACTAAAGGAAGATGCTCTTCCCAAGTCCCTCTGAAGTCTAGGATACACATCCTTAAAAGATCCTCAAGAACCCTGTTTACCCTTTCTGTCTATCCATCGATCTGTGGGTGATAAGCGGTGTTCAAACACAACTGGGTACCTTATGCTTCTTGCAAGCTCCTCCAAAACTCAATCGTGAAAATGGGGTCATGATCACTTACGATACTGGAAGGTACTCCATGAAGACAAACTATCTCACGAATGTAAACTGCTGCCAACCGTGTCGCCGTCCTCTTGCTTTTAGCCGGAATGAAATGAGCGCTTTTAATAAGTTTATCTACTACAACCCAAATGCTGGTGTTGCATTTCTTCGATCTTGGAAAACCATCCATGAAATCCATAAAGATGCTCTCCCACTTCCACTGTGGAACCTCCAAAGGATGATGTAAACCACCGGGCTTTATTTGCTCAGCCTTGACTTGCTGACAAACCAAACATTGAAAAACAAACTCTGCCACATCTTTCTTCATCCCAGCCTAAAAGAAAACCCTCTTCATGTCTTTATACATCTTATCACCGCCTAGATGAATAGTCATCTTAGAATGATGGGCTTCTTCTAGGACTGTCGTTAACAAACTTAGTTTGGGGAACACAAAGCCTTCCATCTCGTCGCAACCACCATTTATCGTCTATGGAATATCTACTGAGGTGACTAGAAGTCTCCCCTTTACTGAGCTTATCCAAGATGTCTGAAATATGTGGATCCTCTCACTGTGAAGCTCCTATATGATCCATAAGAGTAGGTTGTATCTCCAGTGATGCAAACAAACCAGTCAAAAAATCGGTGAAGGGTCTAAATTCAAAAGTCGATATGAACTCCAAGCTTTTCCTTTCCATAAACAGAGGACTTAAGGCCATCCTTTGCATACTTAGTGCGTTCGCCACCACATTACCCTTGCCAAGAGTATAAGCAATCTCGAAGTCATAAGTTGCTAGGAACTCCATCCACCTTAGTTGCCTTAAATTAAGATCCTTCTGCGAGAACAAGTACTTGAGAGATTTATGATCGGTGTATAATTCTAACTTCTCTCCAAGCAAATAATAATGCCACGTCTTAAGCGTGAATACTATGGCAGCTAGCTTTAAGTCAAGGGTATGGTAGTTCTTCTCATGAACTCTTAGCTGTCTACCTCCATAACATACTACCTTTCCCTCTTGCATCAGAACTGCACCAAGCCCTGTACCACATGCATCAGTGTATACCATAAACACTTTGCTCCCATCGGGCAAGTTCATGACTAGGGCTGTTGTCAGAGCCCTCTTCAATCGTTGGAAAGCAACATCACAATCCATATCCAATGAAAACATCAGATTCTTCTTCGTCAACCTGGTGAGTGCGGTTGATATCTTTGCGAAGTTCTTAATGAACTTCCTATAATAGCCTGCCAATCCCAGAAAACTTCTTACCTCTGTTGCATTCTTTGGAATTTTCCAATCTTGAACTGCAACTACCTTTGCGGGGTATACTGCTAACTCATCTTTAGAGACCACCTGCCCTAGAAATCTTATCTTTTTTCTCCAAAAATGGCATTTGGAGAATTTCGCCTTAAGTTGGTGCGCATGCAAAGTTTTCAAAACTTGTCTCAAATGTTGGGCATGCTCTACCTCACTCTTTGAGAAGATAAAGATATCATCAACAAAGACCACAACGAACTTATTTAGAAACTCCCGAAACACCCTACTCATTAGATCAACAAAATAGGCGAGTGCATTCGTCAACCTAAAAGGCATAACGAGCCATTCAATGAAACCATCTGGAGTCCTAAAAGTGGTCTTGTCTACACTATCCGTGGCAACACTCAACTGATGAAAACCGGTGGCCTAATCTAACTGAGAGAAAACAGATGCACCAACAAGCAGGTCAAACGGATCATCTATCCTTGGGAGTGGGTGCCTGTTCTTCTTTGTGAGTTTATTCAACTCTTTATAGTCTACACATAAGCGAAGCGAACCATCCGCCTTAGTTGCGAATACCACTAGATCAACCCATTCAGATATGCTTCGCCTAATAAACCCTTTCTCAAGTAGCTTCCATACTTGCTTACTAAGCTCCCTCCTTTCTCTTGGAGCCATATGGCGCACATGTAATGCAACTATCTTTGCATTGTCTACTAAGTATATACGAAAATCGATCTCGCGCATCGAAGGTAAGCCCGAAACCTCCTCAAAAACATCAGAATACTCACGAACTACTAGTATAGATCGCAGATCATCGATAGATGCATCAAGAGACTCTAGGAAACTATGCATGACAGACCCCTTTGGGTCACAAGAAATCTCGAGGGTCCTCCCATGGCAAGTCAAAAGTCTAATGACCCTTCTCTCACAATCCAGAATGGCACCATACATGTCTAGCCAATCCATCCCTAGAATCAAACCATAGCCCATAAAACTGAGCACATATGTGTCGCACTCAAATTCGATTCCTAACAAAGATATTCTCAAACCCCGACAAATCATGGACAAATGAGCCGAACCACCAATAGGGTTTGAGACAACAATGGGATCCACTACCATACTAGTATTAAGGTGCAGAGACTCAACCACAGAATCAGATATAAATGAATGCGAAGCGCCAGACTCAAAAAGAGTTCTAATAGGATGATTGGAAAGTGAAATCAAACCTTCAACGCAAACTTTCCTACCTCGATCTGGAACACTGGTCGCGAGAGCATGCTTCTGCCCTCCAGAAGCTCCTGCCATTTGATCTTTTCCTTGCTTCTTCGGGCACTCCATAGAAAAGTGTCCGACCTCTCCACAACTTAAACAAGCATTCTTCCTTCTTTTGCAGTCCTTGATCAAATGACCCTCACGTCCACAATTATGGCACTTCCTCTTATCCTTGGGCTTGTCATTATTTCCATCTTTCTTTTGTTGTTGTTGTTGTTGTCCCTTCTTGGGCCTTTGGATAAATAAATTTCACATTTGGCAGGTATGACAATGTGGCATTTTAAGTGAATGAAGATGTGGCATGTAAAAGATAAGCGTAGCTTCTAGCCTTACAACCGGGAAATGACAAAAATTGGGCAGGCAGCATGGCTATGTAGGTCGCACCTATTAGGGTGTATAATCACCTGATCTAGAGTTTCATTTACTTCTAAAAATCTATTGTCGATGTTGTCCCATTCGGGAAACGGTTGCTGATCCCAACCGTTGGTGATATACATTCGATACATTCAAGCGAAATGAGTGGTCGGTCATGTGTGGCCGGGTTGCAAGATGTTCTTTTTGAACCCAGTGTATTCCTCTCTAGAGGTACACTAGCGTAAGGTTGTTCCATACTTTATGATAGTTCGAAATCCATTACCCAATACGTGCTTGCGGTTTTGATTGTATACTATATATGTAGAACGTGAGATGAAAGCATTTCTGCTAGATGATTATTATATTGTGGTTGATAGACATTATTATAATATCAAAAGGTTTTTTATATAAAGATATTTTGGATTCTCATAAGGGAAAAACCCGTTCCGTTGTACGGCGTGGTATTATGAGATATCGTTTACATGTTCAAACTGTTTTAAACTTTTTTACTCATACCAGTCCCATGACTGACCTGGAGTTTATTTTGTTTTGTTTCACTAAACTCTTGGGTGCCCAATTTTGTATGGGCAGTCAAGTAGTTAGGATTTTACAGATATACTTGGAGAGCTTGGATCAGGAGGCTTCAGGATTATATAGCTATAGTTATTTCCGCTGTGTTGTAAGTGTTGTACTCTGATAATGTTACTGCACACATATACTGATATTATTTCAAAGATATGTTATCCATTATGTGTTGTCCATTCTGCTGTGAGATTCGTGTTACTCTGATGTTGTATGTTCTTCTTCTTTTTCTATTCTAAGTTTCTACCATATCTTTTCTCACCCTTCAACTTCTTTCTATTAACTTTCTGGTATTTTTCGATGTTTGGTTAGTCGTCATTGAGTTTATGGCGATAACCAAAGTCGACAAAAACCGGGTCGTTACAGGCCAATTACAAGATGTAATTCAAAAGACTTTGCCCAAATAACAAATAAACCAATGTGAAGGCATGTGAATGGACATGCAAATGTCATGGAAAAAATAGCTTGCGGGCATCAAACAACATCAACTTCAATCGTTTTGAGCATGAAATAAGAACTCCATAACATCTGAGACAAGCAATCTTTATAAAAAGGCATTGAATCTTGACTTTAAAATATGCGGCAGAAGGTGGTTGAACAACAACATTTCTTTAGGTCTTCAAGCTTTAATCCATCTTCAGAAATCAACACTCTTCTTGCACCAATTCTTTAAGCTTTTCAACAATTAAGTGTGTCAATCCAGTCATCTTAAATAATCTGAAAACACAACTATAAATACACAACATCAATTATTTTAAAGAGAAAACAAGATAAATAAGCAGATAAAATATACCCATTTACGTGTATATCACCATCCATCAGACATAAGTTTACAACCATACTGGTTCCAAGTTTTTTCATGTCTTTCTCTAAACTTGTCTGTCTCTTTCTTCGCTTTCTCAAGTAATGACACCCGTAACTCATGAAAAGTTGGCGGCCACAAACCCGGTCCAAATTGTCCTATAGAATCAACCATTATCTCATAGCTTCTAGAGTTTGCAGCATTGAATGGTATGCCACATTTATAGAAAAAAAAATTCTATGTGCATCTTCACTCTATTTTTTTCTTCTTCGGTATTTGTGGAACTTTCAAGTGTAGTTTGGAATGGGCCCTTGCTATGTCTTTCCTCTATGTCTTCTTCAGGGATCTTTCGGCATATAGAAGTAATTGACTTTGTTGGCATCGATTGTGGCACTATAAAAGTCATTTTCTTTATTTTTGATATTTTGTGTAGAATTAGAAGCAGTTATTGATGTCTCATCATGTGGCTGAACTTCATGAACGTCATCATCATCACCAAGATCATCCATTGTCACATCCTTCTTTGCATGCTTATCAATATAGTCTTTAATTTCTTTTATAATTTCCGTAGTAGTTTTCGGACATACCGCGACCTCAGCACATCCACCTGCAAGATGCTGTTTCAATCTTCTAACCCCTGAATGCATTTGATTACCACAAAGAATGCATCGAACCACGTCCTTTTTATTTAAATCAGACCAAAATCCATATTTTCATCCAATATATGTTGATTTAGCCTTTCGCTTTGGATCCTTGGATGGATCACAAGATTCAATATTTGCTGTTGGTATTTCTACAGCCATCTGCACTGTAAAAAAACAGCAACAGCTAATTAAATTCGTGTACAGGTAGGCTTAATAAACAACTAATAGTATACTGTAAATTAAAGTGTACAAACTAGGGAAAAAAACTGCTGATAGTAAATTAAAAAAATGCAACAAAAAAATTACCTAAGTCGATTGAGGCAGCACTAGAGAGAGGAGGCAACACTAGAGAGGAGGCGGCTGCAATGGTAGAGCAACGACAGCAGGAGAAGCAAAGCAGTGGCACGAGAAGCAAAGCATTGGCACGAGAAGTGAAGCGGCGACACGAGATGGAAGGCTAGGGTTTATTCGAACTTTCGATTTTCATTTATTGACATTGTTCTTTTTTGTTCGAATGCATTTTTTAATTTCGATTCCCCCTTCTCACCTGTTGTTTTCTTTGGTTTTGGGCCTAATTTAAAACCGGTCTGTTAAGTTGAACTGCCTAATCGCCTGACTAGTTGACTAGTCGATCCATGTTGCCCGAAATATTAACAAAATCCAAGTCGTGAGTCTAAGTCGCTGACTTATGCTCGACTTGGAGACTAGTCATCGTCGACTAGTCGCTCACCATGATAACAATGATTTCTATTGCTTATGGATCATTCAAAACACATCTTCCACCGAAAGATATGATTTGGAGAACAAAGTGTTGACCCTTTTTAGGTGAGCCAGTCTAAGTGGATTCCTAGCAAACCGAGTACTCACTATTTGAGTACAAGCTTAGATGATATACATGTAAATGTGTATATTTTATCCGCTTATTTATCTTATTTTCTCTTTAAAATAAATGAGTACCATATCATGGTTTTACAAACTAGTCGGGATTAGCGAACCCCACCGAAGTAATTATTTATTTTATTTCCCAATTCCAACCTATTCATCCCATGGAGAAAAACTGGCAATACTCCGTATCTAACACCACGGTGTTATCGGTAAATATTAATTACCTTTTCATGTTCAAATCTAATTAAAGATTTAACTATCGCTTGGAGTAAAACTGGTGATACTCCATTCTCGATCTTTTCAATCTAATTAAAGATTCATTAAAACTCCACTTAGTTTTAATCTTCTCAAAAATCAATATCCTGTCTTTAACTGGGTTAAAGAACCAATGTCACCTAAAACACGATTCACGATAAACCAAAAATCACTTCCCATTGTTAATCGGGTTAAAGAACAAGTGTTATTCAAACCACCGCTCACGATAAACCCAAAAACCAATTTAAATTCAGTTCTAATTAAATACTAATCAACTAGACAATTTCACTAAATCTTAATTAATAGATTTATTCTTTTCTAAACTGGGTCCAAGAACAGTGTTATTTAAGACACCATTCACGATGAACCCAAAATCCCATTTAATATTAAATACAAGGCTCTGCATAGAAAATATATCGGCTTATATTCAATATCAAATTCTAAAACCAACAAATATCGTATTGGAAATAACGATTTAAATATATCTTTCAAATTTCCACAACCATATCTGTATAATCATGAAATCCAACATCGAAATATTCCGAAGATAATTTCGATTCAAATACATTCCAATTCACGTATTGGAAATTCTGATTATTTTCAAAACCATTTCAAATCTAGTTCAAAACTAGTTCATTTCGATAAAAATACATTTTTATCCTTACAAATGTGGAATTTTTCATCCCAGTTTTTTCCAACTCATATATTATGATTTTACACAAATTATTAATATTTTTAATAATTTTATTGAGGCCCGTACAGTCGGTTTTCAATAATGGCCACCGAACTGCACTTACAGCGACCTTTTCCAAATTTGATTTGGACATAATTCCAAATCCAACCATTAGATTTCAAATTTCTAATATTCATTCGAAAGCTCTTTTCGATACGAACCCAACGGTTCCGGTTTCAAGAGAATCCGACGGTCGGATCTCCCGGAACGTCAATTCGAAGTCAATGGTCGAAATTCGCGAACTACCGCGGCGCAGTGCGTTCTATTCAGGCCATTTAATATATATAATATATATTATATAAATTTCGTCGCTTTCATTTCAAAATGCATTTTATAAATCGTTTTAAATTCGTTTTCGAAACGATTTCAACTTCATATTCAATTTCGAATCAAAATTGAATATTCCACATCATCGATATACAAACGGTAATATTTTCAAAATGTTATATTTTGAAATCACTTCCTTTTCTATATTCATTATAAAAACGAATATAATCGATATAAATATCGTTCGTGTCAAAATGGCGCATATCTAATCAACACGGCTTTATATATTTCAATAACTTCGTTATTCTATTCAACAAATGAATATTTTCTTCAACACATGAATTTATACTTTATTCAACACATGAATATTTATTTATTCTCACTTACAATGAAAATGTGTATTCTATTGTATAAAATATTTCGTTCAACACATGAATCATTTCAACACATGAATATTCTCAACACATGAGTAACGTCAACACATGACTAATTTTGTTATTTAATATATTTTATAAAATTATGATAAAGATGTAAATTTTATTGTTTAAAATATTTTACTCAACACATGAATATATATTTTATTCAACACATGAATATTCTTCATTCTATTCAACACATAAATATATATTTTATTCAACACATGAATGTATATTTTATAATATTCTTTATTTCCCCAATTGGAATAAGGCCCAATCAATTACCATATAATGTTAATCATATGGATTCCATACAACACATGTATATAATAGCAACGATAAATAATCAACCATCATCCAAAGTGCACCACACAACTGCATAAGCATTAAATATAACTAATTAATGCTCATACAGTCTGTCAATCAAACAATCGACATACCACTAAACAATTGGGTTTAGTGTACGTCAAATATCATCCCAACACCCATGTGGGGTTTCAATCCACAAACACTGAATATTATTTGTGCAGTTGGGAGACGTGTAAATTTCATCGTCCCAATCAATATCCTTCAAATGGGTGTATATAAACAAACCGTCCAGTTTGTAAATGAATATTTATTTAATTCACATACATGTTAAAAATTATATTTTTAACGATAATTTATTTATTTCAACACATGAATGTTTTATTATCCAATTCACATCAACATCAGAAACAAACTTCACAACACATCAAACAAGCATACAAGTCATCCATGGTCTGTGGACGACGGGTGTCGGGTGCTGCTAAGCACCGTCTGCATCCTAGTATATTTTTAACTAGAAAAAAAGATTTAAAGTTAGAAGTTCTCACTGACTAGCTAAAACAATACACCGCGATTCTTCATATGTAGGAATCTTCGTCGTGCTCGCCTTTTGTCAATTTCATTGCCGGTAGCCACTACATATATAAAAATCGAATTTTTATATAATTAAAATCATATCTTTATCCAATAAAAATCTCGCCATTATATAAATAAAAATCTCATCTTTCTTCTTACAAAAATTCTAACTTCCCACTTATAAAAATATAATCTTTTTAAATTTGAAAATATAATCTTTATACTTTAAAAATATAATCTTTATACTTTAAAAATATAATCTTTTTATCGTTAAAAATCAATTCTTCTTGTCAAGAAAAATCATATCCTTTCTATCACTAAAAATCATATCTTTCTTATTTTAAGATTATATTTTTATAACGGTTCTTCATACCTAAAAATCACATTTTTATATTTATAAAAGAAATCACATTTTTAACTAAAAATTGCATCTTTATACTTCTAAAAATCGAAACTTTATATAAATAAACCTCTAAACCTTATATAAATTAAAATTCTACCTTATATAAGTGAAAGATCAGAAATTTATTTAAACAAAACTGAAATAAAAATAAAACATTATTTAAAATACTCACCGGGTTCATCAGTTTTTTATTTCAGAAAAGGGTGGCTGCGAGCACTCGTAGGAAGTGGTTGGGGGTGCACAGGGGGTCGGGAGCGTCCTATGTGGTGGCGGGTGGTCAGAGGCGGCTTCCCATTGGCCGACGGAGGCTAGATTTCTCGGATTGGGGGTTTTAGTGTTTGGGCTTGGGGGATCTTCATCTTCGGGTGTCGCGCCTCAGGGAGGAGAGAGGGAGGAGGCCGGAGGGAAGGGGTGGTCGGCGGTGGGGGCGCGCTCGTTGGGGGCGCGGTGGCGTCACTCATCGGAGGAGCGACGGGCTCCTCCTTCTTCTTCCTATTTATTTTATTTTATTTTATTTTTTTCTAATCGTGATTTCCATGATGAAAAGGGGGGGGGGGGTTGACTTCGGGTATGAGAAGATAGGGGGTCTTTGAATAATTTAATTATTTCCTCCACATAAAGTTGACTTTTCACCCAGACTCGAAAGGAGACCCAATGACTGTCGTCCCTAGCCAATTACCCCTATTCTGAACACACTGGAATATGTATCGTAGGCTAATTCGACTATTTCGACCAGTTTTTTTCAAAATCAAAATATAACTCTATATATTGAATTTGAACGCGCATTTCATTTTACCGGGGCCACGTATGGACTCTAAAAATTCCCGAAAAATATTTTCTAGCTTCGTATTGACTATACGGTCCTAACAAAACTAATTTCATCAGATTTTGAGACCATTTGAAAAATGGCCATTTTCTGATCAATCGAAATTGACTGAAACTGGTCAAACGCGTTTTCTTTTGCCACGCTCACATATTAATTCAAAAAATTACGAATTTTGAAACCTAGCAATAATTTGACATCACGGATCCAACAAAAGTGGTTTCATCGAAAACCAAGGTCGTTTGCAAAATTTCCATTTTTAAGGGCCGGAATTCCATAGCGACTATTCTGAATTTTCAACTGGACATAACTTTTTATCCCCGCTATGAAATTTCAATTTTTCAGATTCTTTGGAAAGATATTCTCAATTAGATTCAAATATTTTTGGTTTCACCAAAATCCGGTTTATTTTGAATCCTGTACATTCATTTGAATTTTGAAATCGAATTTTCAAACTACCGCGCCATTTCAGGCTTGTTTTATAATTAAAAATAAATATTTATATTCTAACGACGATTCAAATAAATATATACTTCTAATTCTATTCAAAATAAATTTCTCGTCGTGATTATTTAAAATAATTCATTTTAAATATTCAAAATTCATCAAAATTGCCAAATAGAATTTTTAAATTGGCTTGGATTTTCCGGGTTATTACAATCTCCCCTACTTAAAACTTTTCGTCCCCGAAAAGGAACAAAGCTGAAAGTTGTTTAACTAATCAACTCAACTTCCATTATTTTCTTTACGGCTTAAGTTCTTCAACTTTTCAGTTTCTAAGAACCTTTCAAATTTTTCAAAAATTTGGCTAACACCCTAAATTTTCGAAAAATTTCGCCATAACCTCCCCTGCACCGGGGACTTCGGGATATTTCAAATAGCCTCCCATGGCCCTCATCAATCCAAAAAGAAAAAGAAATAGCCAAGCGGCTAGCCAATTGGCTCATAAAATTATCCAAACCCAATAAATTTGTAAACATGTACCTATTTGTCGGGCAAACAATTTTATTCTTCTGCTCTAGCCTCCTTGCTATGACTTGTTCAATGTAAGTACATGTATATGCATGCATTTTCAAACAATTTTCAATACAGTTCAATATTCGGTTCAATTTGGCATAAATGGTTCAAAATTTTAATTAATCAAATAAAACAACCATCAATCAATTAGTGGATTATCATTTCAAATTCATAATTTTGGTATATATATATATATTTATTTATATATATATACAGAAAATCATGTTTTTGATGCCAAATCACAACAATAAACCTATCTAGTTTTGGTTCTCACACCAGTCTAATGGAAATATATAGACATCTCACTTTCGAAACACGAAAATAATTACTAATGATGATGCGTCAATCATCAGAATCGGGTCCGAGCGACTAGAGTGTGATCCTATATCTATCCAGTATATTAAAACTTCGAATATACATTCATGACGCGTATATGCAAAATCCTTATATACTCCATTGTCCAAATTCAATATAAATAAAATATTCAAATACATGTAAATCGGTTTAAATTTTCAAAACAATATTGTTTTCATTTGAAAAATATACTCTTCACACTCGTTCTAGGATACTACAGATCCAATCTCTAATGAGTCATTCTCATTGGATATTACTAATCCAATATCTGATGAATTCTTTCATATGGTTCTAATGTGCCTTGTTCTCGAGCTCTATAAACCAAAGCTCTGATACCAAATGAAGCGACCCGTAACTTCCCCGGTAAGGAAAGCACGAATATCTTTGAGGATAAGACGAATCAGAACACAAACAGAAGAACATTTCATTGTTTTTTAAAACAATTCCATCAAAATACAAGAATGTACAGAGTACGAATAAATATTACACATTCGATAAATATCAGAGATTACAATAAATTACATAGCAGCGGAAAAACAATACAAAACACATATGAAAGTAATACACGGATACAGAGCTTTCCGAGCATCATTCCAGATGTAAATCAGGATCTTGTGAATATAAATCTACCAAACCAAAACTACTGGCTGCCCGTGTGGAAAATAGGGGCACCTAGAGTTTAGGTTAAAACAATAAACTCCAAGTCAGTCATGTGACTGGTGTGAGAACTAAAACAGTTATTCAAAACTTTACTTTAAAAGAGAGTAATTCAAGGGACCATGCCGTATGACACGGAACGGGTTTCCTCCCAAGAACACTAGTGCATATAACAAAACAGCGCAATGCTTTTTGGGAAAATGAAGCTATTATAAGACCCAAGTCCCATCACACAATGCAACGTAATAGCCAAACATGCCTGGTACGTATAAAACAAATCATTTGATACTATTATAAGTGTATAGTGTCAAAACAATTTCAATCATAAATATCAATCATAGACGGCATGGGTACCATGTATCATGTTGCCATACTAGGCTCTACAAATAAAACCACAATGTCACGTATTGGAAATTGAATTCCATCATGAGTCGAGGCAAGGGGAAAGCTCCTCTCCGATTCGAGACACTCTAGCAAATGTCTCGGGACCACACACAGCTATACCTTGGAACCTCCAAGGTCGGTCCTCTCTTACTTTTGAGGATTAGTATTCCTGAACACACGTTTCCCGGTCCTACAGGACCTATATAATGGTTTGTACGTCGGCTCACATAGTGCCAGTTATCGACCATATATTCGAGGCGCCTCGCATCCAACTACCACACAGGTAAAAAGTATATAAATGTCAGGGCTGGTAGGTCATTGACATCACCTATAGCTTGAAAGAAACGTCGTGCACTCCTTGGGTCCTTATCCCTTTTTGACTCATACCGAGGTGTGAGACTCGCGAATTAACGCCATATACAAAGCTAAGCCACACAGGCCATGCTTTGATCATCAACCACAAGACTTTGCTTTTCAACAGAAGCCTTGATCATCTACCACTTAGGCATGCCACACAGGCAATTCACTCCATGCGACAGATGTCCATCGATATACAACCTCTGAGCTCGTACGTCTCAGAGAAGGGCGTTAAGCAAGAGAATAAATTATCCGCCGCCAAACAGATGTATATTTAATAGAGATCAATCAACACAGAATAAAATCCAATGTCAGACACACAGTCCATTTACAAGTTCGTTCTGGGTCTGAACGAAACCAGAGGCACTTTCCTCGCATATCCATCGATCTCCAAGTACGTCTGGATGATCACCAACTGATTCCGTCCTCTTGGGTGTACAGCCCAATCAAGATCATCAATAATCATCCAAATAATGTGAAGACTTCCGGTCTTCAACCACCGTCTTCATCTTTGACATATCGTCGAATCGGTTATTCAGAATGGGTATATACCCGGCCTTTCCGAATAACCCGCGTATATAATAAACAAATGTTACACAAACCCAACGTACGCCTCATTCCACTCAGAATATTCTTTTATTCAAATTTTCACATTCTAAGGGAAAGGTTCCCATTAGTTTTATAAAAGATAAATTCTTTTAAATTTATTCTTTAATCTTCCTTTGGATATCATTTCAAACCATATCATGGTTTTCCAAACTAGTCGGGATTAGCGAACCACACCGAAGTAATTATTTATTTTATTTCCCAATCCCAACCTATTCATCCCATGGAGCAAAACTGGCAATACTCCATATCTAACACCACGGTGTTATCGGTAAATATTAATTACCTTTTCACGTTCAAATCTAATTAAAGATTTAACTATCGCTTGGAGCAAAACTGGTGATACTCCATTCTCGATCTTTTCAATCTAATTAAAGATTCATTAGAACTCCACTTAGTTTTAATCTTCTCAAAAATCAATATCCTATCTTTAACTGGGTTAAAGAACCAATGTCACCTAATACACGATTCATGATAAACCAAAAATCACTTCCCATTGTTAATCGGGTTAAAGAACAGGTGTTATTCAAAACACCGCTCACGATAAACCCAAAAACCAATTTAAATTCAATTCCAATTAAATACTAATTAACTGGACAATTTCACTAAATCTTAATTAAAAAAATTATTCTTTTCTAAAATGGGTCCCAGAACAGTGTTATTTAAGACACCATTCACGACGAACCGAAAATCCCATTTAATATTAAATACAAGGCTCTGAATAGAAAATATATCGGCTTATAATCAATATCAAATTCAGAAACCAACAAATATCGTATTGGAAATAACGATATAAATGTATCTTTCGAATTTCCACAACCATATCTATATAATCACGAAATCCAACATCGAAATATTCCGAAGATAATTTCGATTTAGATACATTCCAATTCACGTATTGGAAGTTCTGATTATTTTTAAAACGATTTCAAATCTAGTTCAAAACTAGTTCATTTCGATAAAAATACATTTTTATCCTTATAAATGTGGAAATTTTCATCCTGGTTCTTTCCAACTCATATATTATGATTTTACACAAATTATTAATATTTTTAATAATTTTATCGAGGCCCGTACAGTCGGTTTTCAATAACGGCCACCGAACTGCACTTACAGTGACCTTTTCCAAATTTGATTTGGACATAATTCCAAATCCAACCATTAGATTTCAAATTTCTATTATTCTTTGGAAAGCTCTTTTCGATACGAACCCAACGGTTCTGGTTTCAGGAGAATCCGACGGTCGGATCTCCCGTAACATCAATTCGAAGTCAATGGTCGAAATTCGCGAAATACTGCGGCGCGGCGCATTCTTTTCAGGCCATTTAATATATGTAATATATATTATATATATTTCGTCGCTTTCAATTCAAAACGTATTTAATAAATCGTTTTTAATTCGTTTTCGAAACGATTTCAGCTTCATATTCAATTTCGAATCAAAATCGAATATTCCACATCATCGATATACAAATGATAATATTTCCAAAACGTTATATTTTGAAATCACTTCCTTTCTATATTCATTATAAAAACAAATATAATAGATATAAATATCGTCTGCGTCAAAATGGCGCATATCTAATCAACACGGCTTTATATATTTCAATAACTTCGTTATTCTATTCAACAAATGAATATTTTCTTCAACACATGAATATATACTTTATTCAACACATGAATATTTATTTATTCTCACTTACAATGAAAATGTGTATTCTATTGTATAAAATATTTCGTTCAACACATGAATCATTTAAACACATGAATATTCTCAACACATGAGTATCGCCAACACATGACTATTTTTGTTATTTAATATATTTTATAAAATTATGATAAAGATGCAAATTTTATTGTTTAAAATATTTTACTCAACACATGAATATTTTCAACACATGAATATATATTTTATTCAACACATGAATATTCTTCATTCTATTCAACACATGAATATATATTTTATTCAACGCATGAATGTATATTTTATAATATTCTTTATTTTCCCAATTGGAATGAGGCCCAATCAATTACCATATAATGTTAATCATATGGATTCCATACAACACATGTATATAATAGCAACGATAAATAATCAACCATCATCCGAAGTGCATCACACAACTGCACAAGCATTAAATATAACTAATTAACGCTCATACTGTCTGTCAATCAAACGATCGACATACCACTAAACATTAGGGATTAGTGTACATCAAATATCATCCCAACACCCGTGTGGGATTTCAATCCACAAACACTGAATATTATTGTGCAGTTGGGCGACGTGTAAAATTCATCGTCCCAATCAATATCCATCAAATTGGTGTATATAAACAAACCATCCGGTTTGTAAATGAATATTTATTTAATTCACATACACGTTAAAAATTATATTTTTAACGATAATTTATTTATTTCAACACATGAATGTTTTATTATCCAGTTCACATCAACATCACAAACAAACTTCACAACTCATCAAACAAGCATACAAGTCGTCCATGGTCTGTGGGCGACGGGTGTCGGGTGCTGCTAAGCACCGTCTGCATCCTAGTATATATTTTTAACTAGAAAACAAGATTTAAAGTGAGAAGTTCTCACCGACTACATATATAAAAATCGAATTTTTATATAATTAAAATCGTATCTTTATCCAATAAAAATCTCGCCTTTATATAAATAAAAATCTCATCTTTCTTCTTACAAAAATTCTAACTTCCCACTTATAAAAATATAATCTTTTTAACTTTAAAAATATAATCTTTATACTTTAAAAGTATAATCTTTATATTTTAAAAATATAATCTTTTTATCGGTAAAAATCAATTCTTCTTGTCAAGAAAATCATATCCTTTCTATCACTAAAAATCATATCTTTCTTATGTTAAGATTATATTTTTATAACGGTTCTTCATACCTAAAAATCACATTTTTATATTTACAAAAGAAATCACATTTTTATTCAACTAAGAATTGCATCTTTATACTTCTAAAAATCAAAACTTTATATAAATAAACCTCCTAACCTTATATAAATTAAAATCCTACCTTATATAAGTGAAAGATCAGAAATTTATTTAAACAAAACTGAAATAAAAATAAAACATTATTTAAAATACTAACCGGGTTCATCAGTTTCTGATTTCAGAAAAGGGGGGCTGTCAGCGCTCTCGGGAGGTGGCTGGGGGTGCGTAGGGGGTCGGGAGCGTCAGATGTGGTGTTGGGTGGCCAGAGGCGGCGCCCCATTGGCCGGCGGAGGCTTGGTTTCTCGGATTGGGGGTTTTAGGGTTTGGGCTTGGGGGGTCTTCGTCTTTGGGTGTCGCGCCTTGGAGAGGAGAGAGGGAGGAGGCTGGAGGGAAGGGGATGGTCGGCGGTGGGGGCGCGCTCGTCGGGGGCGTGGTGGCACCACTCATCGGAGGAGCGACGGGCTCCTCCTCCTTCTTCCTTTTTTATTTTATTTTATTTTATTTTTTTATAATCGTGATTTCCACGATGAAAAGGGGGGGGGGGAGGATTGACTACGGGTATGAGAAGATAGGGGGTCTTTGAATAATTTAATTATTTCCTCCACATAAAGTTGACTTTTCACCCAGACTCGAAATGAGGCCCAACGACTATCTTCTCTAGCTAATTACCCCCATTCCGAACACACTGGGATATGTATCGTAGGCTAATTCAACTGTTTCGACCAGTTTTCGTCAAAATCAAAATATACCTCTATATATTGAATTTGAATGAGCATTTCATTTTTCCGGGGCTACGTATGGACTCTAAAAATTCCCGAAAAATATTTTCTAGCTTTGTATTGACGATACGGTCCTAACAAAACTAATTTCGTCAGATTATGAGAGCATTTGAAAAATGGTCATTTTCTGGTCAATCGAAATTGATTGAAACTGGTCAAACGCGTTTTCTTTTGCCATGCTCACATATTGATTCGAAAAATTACGAATTTCGAAATCTAGCAATAATTTGACATCATGGATCCAACAAAAGTGGTTTCGTCGAAAACCGAGGTCCTTTGCAAAATGTCCATTTTTAATGGCTAGAATTCCATAGCAACTATTCTGAATTTTCAACTGGACATAACTTTTTATCCCTGCTACGAAATTTTAAATTTTCGGATTCGTTGGAAAGATATTGTCAATTAGATTCAAATATTTTTGGTTTCACCAAAATTCGGTTTATTTTGAATCCTGCACATTCATTTGAATTTTGAAATCGAATTTTCAAACTACCGCGCCATTTCAGGCTCGTTCTATAATTAAAAATAAATATTTATATTCAAACGATGAATAAAATAAATATATACTTCTAATTCTATTCAAAATAAATTTCTCGTCGTTATTATTTAAAATAATTCATTTTAAATATTCAAAATTCATCAAAATTGCCAAAATAAAAATTTTAAATTTGCTCGGATTTTCCAGGTTATTACATTCGTCAACAAAAGGCGCTTCAATTTGAACTTCCTTAAGCCATACCAAGCTTGTATGCATTCGAGCATCTGTGCTACAGGAGGCCACCCTAGTGATTCAGGACAAAGTCCCGCTTATAATGGGGCTACCACCATGCCAACAGTGCTTTCAAAGATTAAAGTCACTCAACTACACAAAGAAAAGCATTACCGTATATGAATGCTTCAATACAAAGAATCCGTGATTTCACTACAGAAGCAGACTTAGCAATAATATTTATTGTTGATTTGAATTGTGCAAAAGCGAATCCAACAAGGAGAAGGAGCTTAAGAGCAACTGCGAGCTTATACAAAGAATATCTAAACGTAGCTCAAGAGACTTAACTCACGAGACGATTAGGAGAAGAAAGAAGCTAATCGCCTCAAATCTACGAGCATCATGGTTAATAAAGTGGATTCTGGACATAAAATCGATAAAATATTAAATTGAAAACAACTGTGATTGATATTGTGGAGGATTTCGCTCCGATGTTAGCAAATGTTGAAACCCTGGAGTCGGCTATGGTTTTCGATAGGTCGCCTAGTTATTTGCTTCAGCGAAAAAGGAAAAAAGAAAGAAGAAGAAATTCGAGGGATTTGAGAAGTGAACTGAAATGAAAATTTTAGGGATTTGAGGAGATGTTCATGGAGTTTGAGAAGTGAACTAAATTTTCTTAGGGATTTAGGGGATGTTCACGAAAGTGAGTAAATTTTCATTTTCGCGGCCATTTGTTTTCATTTTGTTCCACGCCGCTTTTCGTTCCCGCCTTATCAATATGCAACCCTAACATAGCAAAATGTATTCACAAATAGCACAATTCATAAGCTATTTCTTTTATCCAATTTATATAGAACAATTTATTTGTTATTTTCTTTTCTTTGATTGTTTTACTATAGCTATTTAATATAACGCTATAAGACAATGCAATGTATATCATATTTTCTTGTAGTGGAATCAAAACTTTTTAACCCACACAGGCTAGCTTTGGATTCATTAGTTGAAGGGAACATAAACTTCTCAACCTTTAAGGACACCAACAATTCCTCAACGCATGAAAAAAATCAATCGGAAATATCCATCACAAAACAAAATATAATATATTAAACAAAATATAATATTTTCATGAACCAGGCACTCAAATGCATGAAATATAATTACTAGCCCTTATGGATAAAAATAGATCCCAGTATGCACAAAATGCCAACAGAAGAGTTATGGTTAATATTGCAGAATATATTCCTCCATAGCCTTGATCTCAAGCTTCGCTTCCATTGATCATAAAGGGAATAACTATATGAAGTTTATACATACAAATAATTTGTATAATATATTTATTTATAGCTACACTTACAGCTTGCTTCTTTGACGTAATATTGCTACCTTTGAAACTTTAATATATCTTTGTTACATTTTGAACTTTTATTCCCTACTGCAAACATAATAAACAGTATATAATTATCATATTATAAAGTAACAGTGTAATGACCCATATTTTTATCGATTAATTTTAAAATATTTAATATGGTTTAAAATATTGATTTGATAATATAAATCAATTTTTATATTGATTTATCGATTTGATAATCAAAATACGATTTATTTCGAATATATATAATAATAGTAATACGAAAACAATAAATAAATAAATTCGAAGTTAGAACTGAATCAAGATAATTCAGATAGTCTGTGGAAATTCTTATTCGAATATAAATAATAATAATAATAATAATAATAATAATAATAATAATAATAATAATAGGGAATTAATTGTTTTGAATTTAATTTTTATCGATTTAAATTAATATCTTCTTCATACGATCGAACTGGACTTCGAAACCTGTTCCAGTGTGTTCGGAATAGTGTTATAACGCTAGAAACGTCGGTTGTTGCGTTTAAATAGAAGTTCGACAACATGCGAGATTTTAAAAGGGTTAAAATCACCTCAGTTCAAATTAAAATGGTACCGGTTCAATTCAAAATAAAATAAAATATAAATTACTTCCTTCTACCCTAAGTAATGAAGGTACACAGCAATTCATTTCCAACGCAGGCCATTCCTTGAGGGCTAAGTGTTCTTCATATATTTATATACGCGACTTGCTTCCTTTGATTCTCTTTATTTTTCTATCTCTGGAAATCAAGTTCAAACTTCAGGCAAATTATAAAATGGCCGAACTTTCTTAGTTTATGTAACGCCCTGCCTTTATATCCACTATCGTCTAGTTCATTTCAAAGAAATGTCGTAGACCATAACGGAGAATGAGGTATGTGAAGGGCGACCGATTGTATGATTACTCCATGTGAGGAATGCATATCGAATTCTGATACCGATTAAAATTTCGACCTGACCATTTGGCACATAGGGCAACTACACAATGGCTATATGCAATCTGGAAAGCAATATAAAATTGACAACAACAATCTTATAAATATGGTATATCTCAAAGCCAGACACAAAATAATCATATCACAAAGGCGGAATAGATATGAATAAACCAAGAATGTGTACAACAAGCTAGTGGTCAACAAAGATCCACTAATACATGTATCATAACCTAAACAAAAGAATTTGTACACAACAATAGATAACGTCACAGGTACAAAAGTACATAAAGCTGCTGAGACAGAGTAGCAAGCTGAAAGTGGAAGATCAATCCCGCGATGAGACCCAAAGGAGCACCTAAAACGACTCGGCCTGACCTGAGTTTTATTTATAAGAAAATAAACAATAAATGGATCAGTCTAGCTGTACTCATCAAATAAACTGAGATAACAAGAGATATAACGCAGGATGACATGATTCTACTAATAACATATAATCATAATTAAATATGAAACATGACATGTCAACACAACTATCTCTAAATAATCTCCTAGCTAATGTAGAATACAACATTCCAATAATCATAAATCATCAAGGTAATCATAAATCATCAAGTAATCATAAATCATCAAGTAATCATAAATCATCAAGGTAATCGTAAATCATCAAGACATCATAAAGGGGCAGGCCTATTCATAGATGAGATACGATCTCTAGGTAGTGAACCTTTTTGTTGGAGCCGAAGCTCCCCATGGTGTCGGGTGCCGAAGCTCCCCACCGTCCCGGGTCATGACCCCGGAGAGAGAAAACACATAAATCGTGAAATCTCTAGAAAACATCATAAGGGGGGCAGGTCTGTTCATGGATGAGATGCGATCTTTGGTAGCGAACCTTTCTATTGGAGCCGAAGCTCCCCACGGTGTCGGGTTCCGAAGCTCCCTACTGTCCATGGGTCGTGACCCCGGAGAGAAAATCATAAATCATAGAAAATCATAGAAAGTTGGACCGAAGTCTCATAGATGAAGGCCACAAATCGTATATTCCCACTCGGGCGATCGCGAACCAAAAAACTATGTCATAGAGGCGGATACCATGGATCCGAGCGAATAGAAATTACTCCGAGCTAGTTAAAATAAGAAAATAGTAACATCTCTCATAACCACATGCCATTCTCGAATATTTACACACAATTGGTTCCTATTCAAAACAGAGAAAATCATAAAAGGAGCATTGCCACGGTTTTCGATCGGACGAGTCCAAGAATTAACCATCAAAGCAAAAGCAAGGGTTCATAGTCCTTGATTTTACTAGGACGTTTAATTTGATCTCTCATACGAATGAGAAAAAGGTTTATAAATTATATACTAGTGGATGTGAAGAAGGTTCATAAAACGATTTCATAAATTAGCTTCGTATAATGAAGTAAGATTGGAAACCATTTTAGTACAAGAATTTGATATCTACTCAATAACATAAAACCTCTTTATATATAGTTTCAAAGTGGCAATAAACAATAGTACGGTTGCCGAGGCAAATCGATCAAGGGGGTTCACATCACAATGACATGGTTTCAAATCATAAATCATAAACTCACATCACAACAACATACAAGAAATCAAGGGATAATAGTTGTAATTTCGATCAACGAATGAATTGAAATCCCAAACTAGCACCCGAAGGTTTTAAACTACATCGGAATAGACTCGAAGGATATCGAGTGGATAATTCACATTTTAGAGGCGTGAATCATCTTAACAAGAGTATCGAATAAATTCGATATACGAATCAGAACGCACGGGCTTCAGAATGATCACCTATTCAATTCTCATTATAAAAAAACATGAATCGGCCAAGAAGGATCAACTTGGAAGAATCAAATGAGAATCAAAGTCGATGAATCGAGCTGCTGAAATCTGTGAATTCATAAAGGTGAAGTTCACAAACGAAGTCCGAATGGCCCGAGCTCCAGCCGGGAAAGAGTCCGGAAGTGGGTAGACTGTGGACCGAGGTCCCTCTGGTCCACAGCAGGAAAACGGTCAACTAGTCAAGAAGGGGGTGGTCGAATGTTTTCAAACAGCAAGAAAACCGGTCGACCGCCCCATTTTGGCCAGTCGACCGGTTTTGGCCTGGGCTGTTGCCCAGGCCAAACCGAGGGGGGATTCGCTCCCCGCGAGCGCCGGCGCCGATCGTCGAGGCTCGTGACTTCTTCGGGACATCAATGAGGCCTCTTCGATCCACCGTATCGAATCGCAAAGCTCGAATGCATTGGTTTGGATTATAGATTCTAAAACAAATAAAATTCCAAACCAAAACGAATAAACGCAATATAACCGGATTGTGAAGTCTTAGAACTTGCCGGGTGCGACAATGGTACTTCACAACACTGTTAATCGATTCAAATCATGTGTATTGGTCGTGTGAATAACACATATCATAATCTCTATTTCAAACGAACAAACAAAAGCATATCAAAGCGATTCAAGCGACTTATGAAGACTTAGAACGTGTCGGGGGACAACGGAGCTTCACAACATCAATTAATCGACTCATACCATGTACGTTGGATTGTATGAACAATCCTTATCATAAGTTGTCAACTCAATGAAACATAAAACATGGAATCGGCTAAATTATACTAACGTAACCAATTTACTAGCATATGCAAACTCATACGAACATTAAATTACACTTTACAAGCACATAGGCTTGAGGCATAGATGTGAGTTCAATGAAGAACTCACCTTTGGCTCTTGAATATCAAGAACAAGCTCCAACAAGAAAGAACAAGCACAAATCCAAACAAAGAAGCTTTCTTTCTTCAATCACTCCTCTCAAATCACCATGTGAATACAAATGAAGACACATGAGTGTTAGAACATCATAAAAATCCGAAATTGAGAGGAGAGAAAGGTAGAGATCGAGTAGAGAGCGCTTACCCATGTCTTGGAATCAAATTAGCACATGAATTTATCTTGGAATCAAGAACCCTAGCCTTGGAGTTTCTATTTCCCTTCCCCATTTCTATTTTCTTTTGAAGTGTTAGAATGAAATGAAGAAGAGGGGGCTGATTTGGGTTTATATGGTGAGATAGGTTAGCTCAACCAAGCCCTAGCAAAGGTGCCCAAATTCCGAATCTCGAAACATATCGAACCTTATAGTTTGCGAACACCTAAACGGTGTTTTGAACTCGATGGAAGTGGTTTCGAGTCCAAAGTCATTCGTATGTGAAAAGTGATATTTTGGTTATACATTCTAATGAAAAAACGATCAAATTCCACTAACTCAAAAGGTATCAATGCTTATAGTCAAAAAGGTCGTAAACAATTATCCAGACTCAATGGATGTGGTCCCGAGTCCTAATTTTATCATTTGTGAAAAAAGATATTTTGAGTGACACATCGGATACGACGATATATTTAAATAAAATATTTAAATCTACTATCATGGAATGAGCGGGTTGTTACAGTTTATAAATCAAATACCACCGCTTCCACAACAGAAATCAAAGCTTTAAATATAACTGCTCCATTTCTTTTTGTGAAATCGGATTCCCTCTTCCTCAAACCTAGATCGAAAACCCTGAATCTCGATTAAATCGCGAGTTCCTAAAACTCGTCAGCAAGCTGAAGACATTCGAGCGGGTTTGCGAAGGTGGGTTCAGCGGAGATTACAAAGGGGGGAAATCAAAATCAGGATCGTGATCAAATCCGTGAACCCTGAAGCTCAACATTTAACTGGGACGCATGTGATTTTGGAAAGGGTTAGGGTAACTGTCAGGAGTTTGTTTTAAGTTTGCGAAGGGGAATTCTGACCTTCGAATTCGCTAATGGATAGGAGAAGGCCGCAATGATTTTGAGAGGTCGATGTGGTATTATTTGAAACTGGGTGGAATGTGATATCTGGTGATGGCCGAGGTGATCTGGCTGATCGACGGTAGGGTGAAAAGGGGAGTGCAGTCACTCATTTTAGGAGATGAAAACTGTGGGCTGCAGGTCATGGTTTTAAGTAGTACCATGTTAATGCACTGCGATAAAAAGGAAGAACGGAACAATGTTTGAATCGATCGGTGATGTGGAGTTCGAATGGGGAAGAACGGCAGAAGCAGTTCCTGTAGTAGATGCTTTCTGAAATGGGAAAAAGGAGAGATCGGTGTATGGTGATTAGGAAGGAAGAATTTAGGATGGCTTAAGGTATCAATTTAACATTTCTAATTTAGTTAATGACGTTGAATTTTAATTAAACCTATAATGGTATATAAAATTCATACAATATCAGATTTTGATGAACCCGCTGGTATTGAATAGTATATGCGAAAAATATAGTTAAAATTTATTAAAGTCGATTAGAGCTAGATAGAATTTTAGAAATCTAGATATGGGGCAAATTGGAAATCAGGTGAGTAAATATCACTCGGATTTTATATTAAAAATTATTTTTATCATTAAAAATTATTTTTATCATTAAAAATACTTGTTGGTTGTTTGGTTGTGTTTAAATATTATCGTGGTTAATATATATATATATATATATATATATATATATATATATATATATATGCGTGTGTGTGTGTGTGTATGTTAGTTATTTAGGCTTAGTTGTTGTGGTTATTATATATATTGGTTGTTGGATTCACGCAGTACCATTAGCAGATGTCTACCGTATCATTAGCGAATGACCCTATACACCCCACAATATGATAGTGGATGACCATCTATATCGCGATATCCTGCCTTAAAACAGGACGGGTATTATTTATGTTGGCTAACGTCTGCAGATGCAGGGAAACAGGTTGGAGGGATCCAACTGGATCCCTCAGAATTTATTATTTATTTGTTTTCAAATATAATTTTCTATATGATGTGTTATAAACCTCGTGATTTGATAATTGAGTGTTTTTGGATGTTTAAATATCACTAGGCCAAAATGTTAATTTATAAAAATATTGTGAAAAGAGATTTTGAGATTTAAACGGGAAATTCTGTTTTTCTAAAAATAGAATTTCAAATTCGAATGAACTAGAAATATTAACTTGTTTTCAATAAATAAAACAAGTATTGAAATTTATAAACAACGTTTATAAATAAAATAAAACAGGAAATTGAAGTATTGAAATTTATAAACGATGTTTATAAATTAATAATCAGGGAATTGAAGTAAATTCATAAACGGTGTTTATAAATAAAACGAAATGATTTTCATTGGATAATAGAGAACTGAAGTGAATTTATAAACAATGTTTATAAATGAAATGAAATGAATTATCATTAGATAATTGGAAAAATGTAAATACAAGTATGAATTTGAGAAGGGAAATTTATTTTTCTGAGGTTTAATTATAATTTCAAATGGAATTGAAATGAGACTTGTTTAAATATATAAAAGGTAATATAAACGATGTTTATAAAGAAAGGTGAAAATTATCATTTGGATAATTTAAAATATTTAAATTCAAATCAAAATTTAAAATGAATTGGGAATCGTGTTAAAAGGGAAATGATGAAATTTATTCCAATGTTCGAAATGTAAGTTGAATTAAAATTAATCCAAACGGGTTTATGGTTAGAATTCAACTATGTCGAATTTATAAAAATAAATTATATCCAGAAAGGATATTTAAATTGTATTAAATAGAAATTGAAATTTAATATGAAAATATATTATACATTATATATGAAAGTTATAAAAATAAAATGTTCCAAATTAAGATTTTAGTTTTAAGTAGATTTCGAAATTGAACTTGTTTAAATATATAAAACAAGAAAATTTATAAAAGGTTTTATAAATATGACGAATTAATTATCAATAAGTAATTTTAAATATTAAATTCAAGTATGAATTTAAAAGTGTAATTTGAAATCATTTTGAAAAAGGGAATGATACTTTTTATTCCGGAATTCGGAATATAAAAGGAATTGGGTTTCAAATAGGTATTTGAAAGGAAAGCTTGTTTTAATTTTTAAAACAAGTAAATTAATCTATAAACAATGTTTATAAAAATAGGGAAATAATTTATCGTTGGATAATTTAGAAGTTTATATTTCAAGCATGAATTGAAAAGTGAATTGGAAAACGGTTTTAAATAGAACGATAAATTTTATTCCGGGCTTCGAAATATAAATTGAAGTGAGAAAAATCCAAAGGATTTATAATCAGAATTCAATTATATCGAATTTTATAAAATAATTTATTTCTAAAGGAATTGGGATCTTAAAATAAAAATAGTTGTAAATAAATTTACAACTGAGTTATGAAAATCGACGATTTATAAAAATCGAAATGTTTGACTTAGATTTGGAAAGCCGATCTTATATATATATTAAAAAATATAAGAATAGAGTTGAAATTTGTAAATTAAATGAAGTTTAACATTTATATTTAAATATAATTAAAATGAACTCGCCACAGCACGGTAATTCGTAAATTGGTAATAGTTTTGTAACGATCCTCAAGAATTTGACGCCTGAATTCTGACAATAATACATAAATCTCGTATTACTTGCCAGAACTCAAGTATCGAAATCACCGATAGTTATTAGAAAGAAATTAAAGGGTGAGATAAGAAAGAAAGAAATGTTAGAATAGAAGAAGAAGAAGAATCAACACAACAAAGAGTATCACATCGCAGCGGAACAAAATATAATATAGAAATAAATCTTTGATGAGAGCTTTAAAAATACTTACAATCATCAGAGTACATCACACATCTGGACAGTTATAATAATATGTCCTCATATATAACACACAGCGGAATCACAACCATATAGTATCATACGTATGAACTCTTCCAGCTCGTCTCTTCATAGCAACGGATTACTTAAACCTGTACGACCCAGTCTAACCCGAGCATTACAAACGACGGGTCAGTCTGGTGAACCAGAGTGAGAAAAACACACTAAGTTTATAGGTATCACACAAGTTGATTTTAAAGTCAGAATCATTTTGAAAGAAAAGGATAATCGTAAGACAAAATCCAGGCATAAATATGGACAGTTTTTACCTAACGATAACCCAAAACGTTTTTGAAATCAATATTTTATCTGATATTATAATAGTGTCTAAATACTAATAAATATCAATCTAGCAGAACGATTGCATCTCACGCTCTACATATATAGTATACAATCAAAACCGCGACGCTTATTGGAGAATGGATTTCCTGACAAGGTATGGGACCACCTTCCCGACAATGTACCTCTAGAGATGAATACATTGGGGTTCAACGAGAACATCTTGCAACCCAGGCTAAACATGACCAGCCCCTCACTATACTTTGAGAGTACCGAATATATCATTACCATGGTTGGGGGCAAGCCAACCGAACCGATAGCATACATATAAAAGTAAAGGGACAATCGAAGGCATTTGATTTCACTAGATCAGGTAATGATATACACTTTTGATAGGTGTGACCCATATAGCCATGCGACCTACCTGATTTTACGCCATTTCCTGGTTGATGAGGCTAGAGGTTAATCTTATTCTTTTGCACAGTGCATTTCCATTCACTTTGAATGTCACATCGTCAAATCCCTCAAATCACTAATTGATGTCCACAAAAATACTCTGCAGCTGACAGAAGTACGTTTGTAAAAATCAATGTACGTGGTTCTTAAGAAATACTCTGTTAGACATTCGTCCATACAAGTCATCCAGGAAAAGGATGAACTGAAGTCACCCTCCTACCATATCCTATATAGGTATCACCCCAAGGATCAGTAGTGAGTAGTCCTTGCAATCCGAAGATTTCAACCATGACAGGATAACCCTTAGAATATGTAACGACCCGCCTTTTTGCCTAATTCTCGTCGGTAATTAAACCAACTTAAATCGTTCACAAAGGCGAATTGTTATGGGTACTTACATATATTGAACAAAATAATAGAACTTTTCATTGCATAATTCAATATTACATCAGAGTTACAAAGAATATCAGAGTACAACTTATACAGCGGAAGAAAAATAAATATACTCTCAGCGGAAGAAACAGTATGATGTAGCGGAAGCTCCAAACTCTAGAGTGAACTCCAATCCAGAAAGTTCTATTATTTTGTTCAATATATGTAAGTACCCATAACAATTCGCCTTTGTGAACGATTTAAGTTGGTTTAATTACCGACGAGAATTGGGCAAAAAGGCGGGTCGTTACAGAATATCTCTGGGCGCGATTCCAGTGAATTCGACAAGTAGTCCATCCGCTTATGAAGTTCCACGATCTTCGTTGCTCCATCTTCAATCAGCATCTTCACATATTTGCTGGTTCGGAATAGTTTTCAAATATAAATTTGATCTCGGTCTTTCCGTATTAACAATCGTACTGGCCAGATTTGATAGTCGGTCATTTAACTATCAAATAAACAATCATGAGAATAAACTGAGCTTACTGATTCAGTACTTGGCATTACTTGGCCGCTTTAATTAAAACAATTAAGAATGGTTAATTTAAGACTCTTAAATCTTTCATATCAACAAATATAGTTTTCGCTTCATATTTATCGTAAGATTATTTCAAAACTATTCTATTTCAATACTTGGGAAAATATCTTATGATCGTATCTAATTTTCTATTTTACTATCATTTGCAAAACATTAGTTATCTCATAATTCATTATCTGTAATTGGGAAATAAATTCATCTTATCTATCGTAAAGCAACGCTACGAAATCTTCCATGATTTATTATTTGAAATAATAACCAACCCTTAGAATAAATCCATTTCAAAACTCCTTTTTCATTTTCCTTTTATCTCAAAAATCCCATTACAATTTCACACAATCTCCTTTGATTTTGTCTTACTTTGAAAATATCAATATATATATATATATATATATATATGTGTGTGTGTGTGTGTGTGTGTGTGTGTGTGTTCTACAATCTTTCCATTCCGCTTCTTTGGAAATCACATTATACGTATTTCAAATCTTCTTATTTCCATTACTGCGCTACTATTGCTATTATTTCTCATATGGAAATAATAAATCATTTTATACCACTTTACCATTACAACTAATATCATTCTCAGATAATCCTGAAGTTGGGGTATTTTAATTACCTCTCAGACTTTGATCAACAACGTTCTTATCTTAAGATAGAAATGAGTTATAATTTGAAACTGATATTCATTCAAATATCAAAACAAATCTCACTTATCCATTTTACTTTAACTAAGATCTTATAATCCATTTTCTTATTTTTGAAAATCTCCTTTTCAAACAAAACTATTATTACTTAACTCATCGATTAAGTAAATACTTATTAAATGTAATAATCCAGAAAATACGAGCCAATTTAAATTTTTTAAATTGGTGATTACATAGGAATTTGAACAATTGAAATGGAATATTTCAATAAAATAGTGAATTAGAAATAGTGAGTCAGTTTGAAAATTTAAATTCAAACTTTGACTAACTGTGCAGGGTGGAAAATATAACGGATTTTAGCGAAACCAAAAATATCTAAATCTGTTATTCAATACCTTTCTAACGAATCTGAAAAATCGAAGTTTCATAACGGGAATCAAAAGTTATGGCCGAATGAATTTTCAGAAGGGTCGGTATATAGAATATATAGCCCTGGAAAATTGGTATTTTGTAAACGACCTCGGAATTCGACGAAACCACTTTTGTTGGGTCCGGATGTCAAACTATTGCTAGGTTTCAAATTTCATAATTTTTGAAGCTAGTATGTGAGCATGGCAAAAGAAGATGTGTTTGGTCAATTTCTGTTAAATTGGATCGACCTAAAAATGGCCATTTTTCAAACGACCTCAGAATTCGACGAAACTAATTTTGTTGGGACCGTAGCGTCAAAACATAGCTAGATTTATTTTTCTGGAATTTTTCGAATCAGTTTGTGGCTCTGGCAAATTGAAATGAACGTTCAGAGTGAAAAATTAAATGTTTTATACTTTAATTTGAAAAATAACTGGCTGTAACAGTCGAATTGGCCAGCGAAACATATCCCCTTGTGTCCGGAATGGGGGTATTTAGCTAGGGACGACAGTCGTTGGGTTTAAAAAGGAGTTCGTTTGAGAAAACACTATTTAAAAATTTAATATAGTCCTCGGCCAATCAGAATTTTCCATTCATAAATTTTAAATATAAAAAAAAAGAAACCCCCCCAATCAACGGCGAAACCCGTTTGAGACCTTCTCTCCGCCGCCGCCGCTACCGCCACCTACAGCCTTCGCCACCGCCACCCCTCGACGCGCCTCAGTCCCCTCTTCAAATCCGACTAACCACCGCCACCGCTCGTCGCCTGTGCCGCCCGAATCGAAGCTCCAAAGTCCCGACATTTCCACCGCCGCCGATCTAGACCACCGAACGCCACCAAACCACCACCGACTGGAAGCCCTCTCTTCCCTCTTCCGCGTCAAACTCGCCGATCATCCCCTCGTGCCTCGATTTTCGCGAAAACTGTAAACCTAGTTTTGAAGCTACGTGAAAGTGATTTTTTCTTTGATCTTTGCACTTTGAAAAATCATATCTTTTTGGTGTGTTGACGAAATTCGATGAAACAGGAAACATCGGGACCGCAAGGAAGCTCTCTACCCAATAGAAGAAGCCGTGGATTTTTCTGACATCGTATCGATTTTTAGCGCTCCGAAAACCAATGTGAGAAATCTATATTAATACGAATTTGAATGGAAAATGGCGTGTATAATTTATATTAGCGAAATATAAATTACATACGTGTTGTATACCTCATGTACATGCGTAGTGTAAGCTATATAAGCGAAGTATGAATTTTACATGCATTGAATACTTGATATATGTGTTTAAATGCAAGTGAAATATAGCTATTATATATATATATATATATATATATATATATATCTATATACTTCCCTCGTCCACAAACCATGGACGATATTTATTGTTGTGAATTGGTGTGAAATATTGGATGAAAAATACGAATGGTTGAATAATTGTTTGTGGTTGACATTGTTTGGTTGCGGTTGAAAAATACCCATTGGTGATTGAAATGAATTGGAAATATTTGTGGAAATAAAAATAAACATGCCGCCTGCGTGCGAATTAGATGCATGAATCCCCATTGTCAAAAACCGCGAGGTTTTAAGGTAGAGCGAGGAGTCGTACTAGGGACGGTGCCGGTTTTAACTACCCTGCCGTTATGCTGCCGAAATTTTGATTAATCTTTGTGTGTTAGAATTATTTTCATATGTTGAAATTATTTTCATGCGTTGAAATTAAAGCCATATGTTGAAACTATATCCATGTGTGGAAATGTTTGTATGTTGAAAAGTGTCGTGTGAAAATTAAATTCATGTGTGAATGAATGAAGTGTTTAAACAATAAAAATCACATTTTTACATATATATGAAGTATGAAAAATATTCGCCTTATATAAATAGTTTCAACAATAAAAATTCCATCTTTCTAATATGAACAACATAAATAAAATGTCCATGTGTGGAAATGCTCATTTGTTGAGAAGTGTGTGTAGTGGAAAAGTTCATGTGTTGAATAAAAAGATCGAACAATAAAAATTACATTTTTATTGAAACTATGAAGTGTTGAAAACATCCATTTGTCGAACAAATATTTTGAACGATAAAAATATCATTTTTATCATATATGTGATATGCTAAAGATATGCGGATGTTGAAATAAATATTTGTGAAAGAAATATTCTTTTTAACATGCATAGGAACTAAATATGTAATGACCCGGATATTCCGTCGGTTAGATTTGAATATTTAATACGGTTTTAAATATTAATTTGATAAATTAAATGAATATTTATTTTTAAGTTATCAATTTAATAATCAGTTTCGTTTTAATATCGAATATATCAAGTTATCAAAATACGAAGTTGATTGAATTAAAATTTTATTTTTGAATTAGAATCACTTCAGATGATCAATACAACTCCAGTTTAAATTAGAATAATAATATTTAAATTTTTATTGAAGAATTTAAATGGTTTGAACTTTAAATTATATCAATTTAAATAAATATCTTCCACAGACGATCGAACTGGACTTCGTGACTTATCCCAGTTGATTCATAATATGGGTATTACCCTAGAATGAACAGTTGTTGGGTTCAGAAAGGAGTTCGGAATTAGGGTGTATTTTAATTAAAGAATACCGGTATAAATTAATTTAAAATAAAACAAAAATATCATAGGGAAAATATCTTCTCATGTGTGAATTAGATTTCTCCACCCCTCCACACCGTGTGTCCCTTTCCCTCACCACTAAAAACGATAGGAGAAAAATGGTGCACATCTATTCCCTTCTCTTCTATATATAATCACGATTTTTCCCATTTCTTTCTCAACTGAAATAAAAAAAAGGGGGCCGATCTTTCAGGAATAAAAATCGAAATCCTCATAAATAAGCATCGCATCCTTCCTCCATTTGTTTACAAATCGAACGAGACCTTCTGAAGAGAGAAATAGAAACCGCCGAAGATCAACATCCCAAATCGACGCATCGTTGAAGCGGCAGGCATGGTCCAAATCGCGATGCAGAAACCCGAATCCTCTGAAAATCGACTCAATGCTGGAAGAGTTTGCCAATTGGGAAAGTGATGTGTCGATGTTGAGGTTGTTCGAGTTTGAAGGATTGGGTAAAAGGAATTATCGCATCTATTCTGTTGACTTCGAAAAGGAGAAGTGCGATGATGGTTTCACATCCGAATCTAGTATTGTTCGTTAGGTCAGAGACCAGGGCGTTCGATGTCTGATGGTTGGAGATTTGTGGAGTTTGACAGTGCGATGAAAGGAAGGGCTCGACGCTTGGAAGATGGAGTCGTGATTAGGAGTGCGATGAGGGTAGTTGAGCATGGGTCTGTGATCGACGTTGGATAGGATGCTGGTCTTCGGCGATGAGTGGTTTAAGGGAGATGGGTCCCTGGTGTTTTGAAATTTGGGCTGCAGATTTGGAAGGGGCTGTCTGTAATGGAAATGTCGAACTGGGAGGAAGGAAATTAAGGCTTGATTAAGGTAATTAAATTCTTAATTTAAGTAATAATTTTATTTATTCAAATAAAGTAAATTATTTATTTACTTTAGTGCAATTTGAATAAATGTTAAATCGATAAATTTAAATAATATATTAGTTAAAACCGTTGTTAGAATACTGTTAAAAAGGAAACTGAAATTTTAGTTGCTAATCCAGAATGTGAAAACTAGAAACATAATTTAATTTAGTGAATCATTTTATAAATTTTAGATTTATCAAGTGAAAAATGTAAACTTGAAATTATTAGGCTATTCAAAAACTAGGTAGTTTAAAAAGAGAAATATATATATATATATATATACATATATATAAGAAATTTATTTATTCGTTAGTTTAGATAAATAAATGTTAATCAGAGAATTTGAATAAAATTGTCGTAGGTGCGAATTCATTCAAGAAGATCCCTAGTCGATGATTGAGAAATAAACAGGATATTCGACAACTGCAACTCCTGTGAGTAAATCTCACTCTGTTTTATTTAGAATTATTTTTATCGGTTAAAAATAATTGTTTTGTTGATTGTTGGATGCTTTAAATATTTATTTATTGCTGTTAAAAATATATTAGTTATCTAGGATTGGTTGACTATTATATATATATATATATTGGGTTGATGATTGGTTGGATTCCCGCAGTTTCATTAGCGGATGCCCGCGTTACCATAGCGGATGATTACCCTATACGCCCCACGCTATGATTAGTGGATGACCTTCATACCGCGATATCCTGCCTCGAAGCAGGATGGGTATTACTATGTTGACTAACGTCTGTGGATGCAGGAAAACAGGTTGGAGGAATCCAACTGGATTCCTCAAAAATATATTATCTGTTTGTTGTTTGTTTGATTTCATATATATTCCTATATGATGTGTTAAAAATCAAATGATTGAAAATTGGTTGATTTGATTGTTGAAAATATCCCTGGGGTTTGAATATTGATTCATAAAAATATCGGAAAGGGTATTTGATATTTAAAAAGGAAATTCTATTTTTTTTAAATAGAATTTGAATTTTAAATAAAACTATAGAAAATATTAACTTGTTTTGAAGGTATATAAAACAAGGAATCGAATTTATAAACGTTGTTTATAAATGAAAATATGGGATTTGAATCAAATTTATAAACGTTGTTTATAAATGAAAATATGGGATTTGAATCAAATTTATAAACGTTGTTTATAAATGAAAATATGGGATTTGAATTGAATTTATAAACGTTGTTTATAAATGGAAAGGTGGGATTTGAATTGAAGTTATAAACGTTGTTTATAAATAATGCAGAGAATTCAAATGGACTTTGAATATAAGGAATTGAAATAGAATTTGAATAATAGAATTCAAATGGAGTTTAACTATAGAATTTGAACATAGTATTTCAAATGGAATTTGAATATAGAAATTCAAATGGGATTTATAATAAATAGATTTGGATAAATAGAAGTGGATTAGACTAAGAAGTTAATTAAAAGATTTAATTAATAAATTGAGTTAAAACGGTTGGTATAGTTAAAATAGATTGGACAGACATAAACATACAGGAGACAGGTTTGGAATAAAGTGTTAAAAGGTATATAAATAGAATGCCCGACAAAAAGGTATGTATTTAATTCATATATGAGATTTTATGCGCTGTATCGGCTAGCCGCTTGGCGTTTTCTTTTTCTTTTTGAGATGAGAAGGACCGGGAAAGCTATTTGAAATTTCCCGATGCTCCCGGTACAAAGGAGGTTATGGCGAATTTTTCCGGGAATTTAAGGAGATAGAATATTTTTAAGATAATTTGATAGTTAGAAATCAACGTATCGAAATATATAGAAGTCGAGAAGAAAATGAACTTAGAAATAGAATAGTATAATCACAAAGGAAGTATAAGAATAAAATCTAGTAAGAATAGAAAGAAAAAGTGTATACGTGTTTAAAGGTAAAGAAGTAGTTGTATGTTATTGATTGTTCGAGTAAGTAGTCTTGTCTGTTTCGACGTTAAATGTTATTCAGTCAAGGTCTGAGAGGTAATTATACCCCAACTTGGTTGATTTCATGATATACCGATAAGTAGCAAGATTCAGGCTCGAAGATCAATGTGGAATAAGAATTAGTTAAATACTGTATTTGGGTTGTCGTAACGATGTTTTACACAACATCTGTTTTAACCCAAATATGTGCAAAGCTTGGAAATAGAATAATGAATATTTCTAAAGCTAGAAATTTAAGGAAGGCGATATATGGAAATGTTTTCCAAATAACGTATAAGGCCAATATGATTATTGAAAATATTCGGTTAACAAATATTGATAAGAAATAGAGAAGAGATTTAATTAATGGAATATTAATTAAAGGCTCAGTGATTGTTGGATGTTTGGATGAACACTTGTTTTATTCGATAGTTAAATCATCGACTATCGAAACACTTGTTTTTATTCGATAGTTAAATCACAGACTATCGAAGTTTTGACCATCGTTGTCAATATGGAGAGACCGGTTGGATTATTATCCGAAGAACCACTCCATATCGGCAGTAGCGTGCGAATCAGATTATATAAAGAAAATCGAAGACGGAGTAGAGTGCAAGGACTTTTTTCTATTTATAGAAATAGTGCCTTCAGTTCATCCCGTTCCTGGGTGACTTGTATGGATGAATGTCTGACAGAGTATTTCCAGAAAGGTCACGTACATTGATTTCTTCAACTGTACCAAGAGTGGAAGCGAAGGAGGAAACTTCTTTTAGCTGACACGTAATGTACTGTTGTAGACGTAAATTAGTGATTTTCGATGGATCTGACGATGTGACATTCGAAGTGAATCTGGTGTGATGATAAAGCGTAGCTTCTAGCCTCATCAACCGGTAAATGACAGAAATCGGGCAAGCAGCATGGCTATGTAGGTCGCACCTATTAGGGTGTATAATCACCTGATCTAGAGTTTCATTTACTTCTAAAAATCTATTGTCGATGCTGTCCCATTCGGGAAACGGTTGCTGATCCCAATCGTTGGTGATATACATTCGATACACTCAAGCGAAATGAGTGGTCGGTCATGTGTGGCTGAGTTGCAAGATGTTCTTGTTGAACTCGGTATATTCTCCTCTAGAGATATACCAGCGGAAGGTGGTTCCATACCTTGTCATAGTTGGAAATCCATTACCCAATACGTGCTTGCGGTTTTGATTGTATATTATATATGTGGAACGTGAGATGCAAGCGTTCCACTAGATTGTTATCTACTTGATTTAGACATTATTATAATATCAAAAGAGTTTTGATATAAAGATAAATCAAGTGTTTGGATTCTCATAAGGGAAAAACCTGTTCCGTGTTATACGGCGTGGTCTTATGAGATATCATTTAGTTTTCTGAAACTGTTTTTAAACTGTTTACTCATACCAGTCCCATGACTGACCTGGAGTTATTTTATTTTGTTCTACCTAAACTCTTGGGTGCCTAAATTTGTACGGGCAGTCAAGTAGTTCGGGATTTTTCAGATATATCTAAAGGAGCTTGGAGCAGGAGGCTTCAGCGTTATCTAGTTATAGTGGTTCCGTTGTGTTGTAAGTGATGTACGTTGATATTGATGTATATTCAAGTACAGATGTATACTTCAAGTTATGTTATATATATTATATTATATTATATGTTATTCGTTTCCGCTGCGATGTGAGATTCTGTGTTGTTATTTCTGTTCTTCTTCTATCTCTTTCTTCTAAAAAAAAATGTTCCGTATTTTCGTGATATTTGGGTTGGACGTATGATGTATATAGTCAACTCATATGTTATGGAAATCTGGGTCATTACAGTTGGTATCAGAGCTTAGGTTGAGCGAATACCTAGGCTTGTTGGAATGTGCTCATTAGAGATAGGATCAGTAGTATCCTAGAATGAGTTGAGTGTATATATATACGAGAGAGCGTACTTGTTATTTGATATAAAAACTGTTTTATATTGTGTTGACTAGTTTGTTGAGTGGATTATAAATTTTGGTCGAATCGTGGGACGCCACGATGTCGATAGGAGTTTATAAACACTTGAACAGAAGATTGGACACGATATTGTTTTTAAATAGTTGAGTTGATTGTTAGGATTATAATCAAATTAGATTAAAACAGGAATAGTTATATATATAACCAATGGAATTTGTATATGAAATCAAATATACAAATAAGATGAATTGAAATTGAATTCCAACCAGAATTCAGAATTTAAGATCCTGGGAGTTTGGAAAATATTTTTCTAAATGGATTTTGGAAGAAATATAGCACTGGACTCATTCAGTAGCTGGGAAATAATTCTGATGATGGTCGCAACATCATCAGTGTTCATTTTCGAGTTTCTAAGTGATGAATTGCTGCCTTAGAAAAGTTTTGATGGAATTTGTTTGAAAAGAAACAAGTTGTTTGAAAATTCAAATGTTTTAAATTTGGGATAGATATAAATATATGTATATATTTATATAACTTCAAAGGGAATTTTGAAATGGGAATTGGAATAGAGATTTCAATATAGAAGTAAAATAAAGGAATTTGAATATATATATATAATTCAAATAGAAGTGAAATAGAATTTGAATTCAAAGGAATTCAAATGAGTTTGAATAAAGAAAATTCAAATAGAAATTGCATAAAAAAAATTGAAATGGAATTTGAATTCAAAGGAATTCAAATGGATTTGAATAAAGAAAAATCAAATAGAGATTTGAATATTAGAATTCAAGAAAATATAGAGTTTGAAATAGAATTTAAATTCAAAGGAATTTAAATAGAAATTGAACAAAGGAATTTAAATAGAAATTGAATAAAGGATTTCAAATGGAATTGGAATAAAGGATTTCAAATAGAAACTGAAGATAAGAAATTCAAATGGAATTTGAAGATAAGGAATTCAATAGAATTTAAATAGAAGAAAAATTCAAATAGAAATTGAATAGAAGGAAATTCAAATATAGAGTTTGAATAAAGAAATTCAAATGGAATTTGAATATTGTAAATATATAGGATTTGAATATTTGAAGTGTAATAGATCGGAAACATTATGTGAAATGGATTTGATACATATTAAAAATATATCAGAATGGAGTTGAAATTATTATAAACCAAGTTAAAACGTTTATATTTATAAATATAATTAAAACGAGCTTACCCCAAATGCAGAGTGGATATCTCTGACTAACTCCGGTGCAAGGTACCTTTACAATACTTTGCATTTACATTTTATTTCCTACTTTACTGTTGTTTCCTTTTCGAGGACGAAAAGTTTTAAGTGAGGGAGATTGTAATAACCCGAAAAATACGAGCCAATTTAAAATTTTTAAATTGGTGATTACATAGGAATTTGAACAATTGAAATGGAATATTTCAATAAAATAGTGAATTAGAAATAGTGAGTCAGTTTGAAAATTTGAATTCAAACTTTGACTGACTGTGCAGGGTGGAAAATATAACAGATTTTAGCGAAACCAAAAATATCTAAATCTGTTATTCAATACCTTTCTAACGAATCTGAAAAATCGAAGTTTCATATCGGGAATCAAAAGTTATGGCCGAATGAATTTTCAGAAGGGTCGGTATATAGAATATATAGCCCTGGAAAATTGGTATTTTGTAAACGACCTCGGAATTCGACGAAACCACTTTTGTTGGGTCCGGGATGTCAAACTATTGATAGGTTTCAAATTTCATAATTTTTGAAGCTAGTATGAGAGCGTGGCAGAAGAAGATGTGTTTGGTCAATTTCTATTAAATTGGATCGACCTAAAAATGGCCATTTTTCAAACGACCTCAGAATTCGACGAAACTAGTTTTGTTGGGACCGTAGCGTCAAAACATAGCTAGATTTATTTTTCTGGAATTTTTCGAATCAGTTTGTGGCCCTGGCAAATTGAAATGAACGTTCAGAGTGAAAAATTAAATGTTTTATACTTTAATTTGAAAAATAACTGACTGTAACAGTCGAATTGGCCCGCGAAACATATCCCATTGTGTCCGTAATGGGGGTATTTAGCTAGGGGCGATAGTCTTTGGGTTTAAAAAGGAGTTCGTTTGAGAAAACACTATTTAAAAATTTAATATAGTCCTCGGCCAATCAGAATTTTCCATTCATAAATTTTAAAAAAAAAAAAAAAAAGAAAACCCCCCAATCAACGGCGAAACCCGTTCGAGACCTTCTCTCCTCCGCCGCCGCCGCTACCGCCACCTACAGCCTTCGCCACCGCCACCCCTCGACGCGCCTCAGTCCCCTCTTCAAATCCGACTAACCACCGCCACCGCTCGTCGCCTGTGTCGCCCGAATCGAAGCTCCAAAGTCCCGACATTTCCACCGCCGCCGCCGCCGATCTAGACCACCGAACGCCACCAAACCACCACTGACTGGAAGCCCTCTCTTCCCTCTTCCACGTCCAACTCGCCGATCATCCCCTCGTGCCTCGATTTTCGCGAAAACTGTAAACCTAGTTTTGAAGATTCGTGAAAGTGAGTTTTTCTTTGATCTTTGCACTTTGAAAAATCATATCTTTTTGGTGTGTTGATGAAATTCGATGAAACAGGAAACATCGGGACCGCAAGGAAGCTCTCTACCCAATAAAAGAAGCCGCGGATTTTTCTGACATCGTATCGATTTTTAGCGCTCCGAAAACCAATGTGAGAAATCTATATTAATACGAATTTGAATGGAAAATGGCGTGTATAATTTATATTAGCGAAATATAAATTACATACGTGTTGTATACCTCATGTACATGCGTAGTGTAAGCTATATAAGCGAAGTATGAATTTTACATGCATAGAATAATTGATATATGTGTTGAAATGCAAGTGAAATATAGCAATTATATATATATATACTCCCCTCGTCCACAAACCATGGACGATATTTATTGTTGTGAATTGGTGTGAAATATTGGATGAAAAATACGAATGGTTGAATAATTGTTTGTGGTTGACATTGTTTGGTTGCGTTTGAAAAATACCCATTGGTGATTGAAATGAATTGGAAATATTTGTGGAAATAAAAATAAACATGCCGCCTGTGTGCGAATTAGATGCATGAATCCCCATTGTCAAAAACCGCGAGGTTTTAAGGTAGAGCGAGGAGCCGTACTAGGGACGGTGCCGGTTTTAACTACCCTGCCGTTAAGCTGCCGAAATTTTGAATAATCTTTGTGTGTTAGAATTATTTTCATATGTTGAAATTATTTTCATGCGTTGAAATTAAAGCCATATGTTGAAACTATATCCATGTGTGGAAATGTTTGTATGTTGAAAAGTGTCGTGTAAAAATTAAATTCATGTGTGAATGAATGAAGTGTTTAAACAATAAAAATCACATTTTTACATATATATGAAGTATGAAAAATATTCACCATATATAAATAGTTTCAACAATAAAAATTCCATCTTTCTAATATGAACAACATAAATAAAATGTCCATGTGTGGAAATGCTCATTTGTTGAGAAGTGTGTGTAGTGGAAAAGTTCATGTGTTGAATAAAAAGATCGAACAATAAAAATTACATTTTTATTGAAACTATGAAGTGTTGAAAACATCCATTTGTCGAACAAATATTCTGAACGATAAAAATATCATTTTTATCATATATGTGATATGCTAAAGATATGCGGACGTTGAAATAAATATTTGTGAAAGAAATATTCTTTTTAACATGCATAGGAACTAAATAAAATGGTCATGTTTGGAAATATATTTTAGTTCGCCAAAATTATCATCTTTGAAATGTGAAGTGTTAAAAATAGCCACTTGTTCAAATAAATGTGCATGAGTTGAAAATATACATTAATTAGCTAATGATATGATTTTAGCCTATGCATGCAACATTAGAATGACTGGTGTTTTTAAACCAAAGTAAATCAAATATGAAATTGAATGGAAAATGATAAGTGATAGAAATTATGTATATGTACGTGCATACCTATTGAACAGGTTAAAGCAAAAGGGGCTAGAGAAGAGGAATAAAATTTTGTGCCCGACAAATAGGTACACATTTACTGCTTTGTTTGGGTGATGATTTTATGAGCCTGTTGGCTAGCCGCTTGGCTTTTTCTTTTTCTTTTTGATATGAGACGCCCGTGTGGCTATTTGGGAATTTTCCCAGACCCTCCCGTACAAAGGAGGTTATGGCGAAATTTTCCGAAATTTAAAGGCGTTAGTGAAATAATTGAAGTGGAAACGATATAAGAATTTTTGAATGAACTATATTTATATAAATATATAAATATAAGTGAAATTAAAACGAAACGTGGCCGTGCAGTTCGTGTTTTGAAACCGTGATTTCAAACGACTAGTACGGGAAATCCGACCATTGGATTTTCCCGAAACTGCAACCGTTGGGTTCGCCTTGGAAATATCTTTCCAACGGCACCAACTTTGTGAAGATCCGACGGTTGGATTGTCTGGAATGTTTAATTCAAATCTAAAGAAAAACAGTGCCAGAAACGATTATATATATATATAATTAAATTAAATCGAATAACGACGCTGCAGTTCGTAAATTGAAATCGTAACTTCAAATGGCTAGTGTGGAAGATCCGACCGTCGGATTTTCCCAAAACTGAAACCGTTGGATTCGTTTTGAAATGACCTTCCTAATGATATAAAATTTGTGAAGATCCAACGGTTAGGTTTTCAGATATGTGTAAAACAAAATTAGTGAAAAGCAGCGCCAGTGCATCGATACGACCTGAATCGTCGTTTAATTAAATTTGGCTGTTTTTAATTAAATAGAAATGGCGATATATCGTTATAAAATACTATAGACAATATAGAGTGGAAATAAACCAATTTCGTTGTGTTTGCTTGATATGTGATGGTTGAATGTATTTGACATGAAAATTATAACTAAATAACCGAAATGTGAATGTTGAATAGTCCAACCATGTGATTAATTGATTTGAAATTCTAAATATACGTGGGTTATTTGAAAAGGCCGAGTTCATCTCATTTCAAATAATCGATCGACGTTGAGAAGTCGAAGAGTGGAAGACGGTTGAAGACCGACGATTACCACATTGGATGGATGGGCGCTACTGATGCTCGTGATTGGAGTAGCTACCATGAAGGAATTGAAGAAGTAGCCGTCCAAACATACTATTGATTGTACGGATATGCGAGGAATTGGTGCCTCCGGTTTCGTTCAGACCCAGAACGAACTTGTAAATGGACTGTGTGTCTGACATTGGATTTTGTTCTGTGTTGATTGATCTCTGTTAAATATATATCTGTTTGGCGGCGGAGAATTTATTCTCTTGCTTAACGCCCTTCTCTGAGACGTACGAGCTCAGAGGTTATGTATTGACAGAAATCAGCCGCATGGAGTGGATTGCCTGTGTGGCACGCCTAAGTGGCATATGATCAAGGCTTTTGTTGCAAAGCAAAGTCTTGTAGTTGATGATCAAAGCATGGTCTGTGTGACATAGCTTTGTGTATAACGTGAATTCGCGAGCCTCACACCTCGGTATGAGTCAAAAACGGGAGACGGACCGCTGGGAGTGCAGGACGTTTCTTTCTAGCTATGGTGGTGTCAGTGACCTACCAGCCCTGACATTATATATACTTTTCACCTGTGTGGTTGTTGGAATGCGAGGCGCCTCGATTATAGGTCTGTAAGGACCGGGAAACGTGTGTTCAGGAATTGCCAATCCTCAAAAGTAAGAGAGGACCGGCCCAGCCGATTCCAAGGATCATAGTGGGGTCCTGGGACATTTGCTAGAGTGTCTCGAACGGAGAGGAGCTTGCCCCTTGCCTCGATTCATGAAGGAATCCAATTTCCAATACGAAATATGCGGACGTGATTGTATTACTAGTATGGCGACATAGTAGATGGTAGCTATGCCGCCTAGGATTGATATTTATGATTGAATTTGCTTTTGAAACATATATGCACTAGTAATAATATCAAGCACTTTTGTTTTATTCGTATGAAGCATTTTTGGCCATTATAAGGGAAAACTCTATCCTCCGGCTTGCGTTGCATTGTGTGATGGGACCTGAGTCTTATAATGGCTTCATTTTGTAAAAAGCATTGCGTTGATTTAATCGTTTACTTTATCTCATGCACTAGCACTCATTGGAGTAAACCCGTTACGCGAAAGTGGCGTGGTCCTTTGATTTGCCTTATTATTGTTGTTAATAAGTTGAGTATATTTCTCATACCAGTCCCATGACTGACTCGTAGTTTGTTTCACCTTGCAAACTCAGGTGCCCTCATTTTCACACGGGCAGCCTAGTTACAGGTTTCTGACGCACCTTTTGGCTCATGGCGAGGCTTGACTACACCGTGCTGACTTGGATTTTCTCCGCCATTATTGTATCTATATTATGATTCCACCACTGGCGATGTAGACTGATATTTATTTTGAGTACTCTTTATGTATGATTCTGTCTCAGGCGATGGTGACTGATTATGTATCATTATGCACTAAGTTGTATCTTGTACTATGCTTCTCTGATGTGATGATATCTATATGATTCCGCTGTCATATGTGTGTAAATTATTCTATTTTCTGTTTATGCTATTATCTGTGATCTGCTAATGATGATTAATGTGTTATATTCCAATGATTATCCTTAACACCGTGTCACGGGGTTTTGGGATCGTCACAGCTGGTATCAGAGCTTTGGTTAACCTTAGTTCTGGCGTCTAACACATTAAACACTTCGTCAAAATAGAATCAGTAGTATTCTAAGGCGAGTCGCTCATTAGAGATAGGACTAGTAAAGTCCTAGAATGAGCCGAGCAGAATAGCAAAAACAATTGATCAGTCCATCGTTATCTTCCCGTAAAATTTTCTGCTTAACTATGCAATAGACTATCATTTCTGTTAGCTGACTTTTCCGTTGCTTATACAGAATTTGACAAATGGCTACCAGAGCAGCCGCCGCTAGAGGAGGCTATGCCGGCCGAGGCCGAGGAAGGGGAGAAGTCCCAGCTCAAGAAGGACCTTTGATACAACCTCCAGCAGCTCAATACTTCGAGCTAGACCGTGTAGCTAAGAGATATAAAAACTTAGGAGGCAAGACCTTCTCGGGAACTGGCACCGTAATAGAGGCCCTTGCATGGCTCAAAACATGCGAGAAAATTCTTGAAGGCCTAAGGCTTGGAGACGAAGACAAAGCTATTATGGGCGCCTGGCTTATGCAGGAACAAGCTGAATTATGGTGGGAATCTCGTACCGCTGGGAATAGAGAAGCTGGAAGAACATGTGATGGATTTAAAGAACTCTTCAAGGAGAAATATGTCCCCGAACAAGCTCTAGAAAGAATGCCCGATGACTTCGCCAATCTCCAGCAGGGGGATCTTTCCGTGCAAGATTATCTGAATAAATTTACACTGTTGTCGCCCTATGCTCCGGAACTCGTCGCCACCGCGAAATCCAAAAATAAGAGGTTTATCCTTGGACTAAGACGACAATATCATGATAGGGCCATGGCCCATGTCAAGCTGGAATTCAACGAACCGGTGGAAATGACATGCAACTACGAAGACCTTGATCAAAGGCATTTAGATCAGGATCGCGCTAGAAGCCAAGCCGGAAACAAGCGCAAGCCTGCTGTAAATCAAGGCGAGTCAAGCCAAGCAGCATCTTCAAAACCTCAGACTGGCAAGCCGCCAAGAGGAAATTGCTTTAACTGTGGCAAGCCGGGCCACTACTCAAACGTCTGCACAGCTCCGAAGAGGCAGAAGACAAATTCTCAAGGCTCGAGCCAAGGCTCCCAGAACCCTCGCTCGTGCTTCAATTGTCGAAAGACCGATCATCTGGTCAAAGACTGTCCTTTGCTGAAGAAAGCTACAGTAGCTCACGTCTATGACGGGTCGAGCCTGCCGGCTGCTTCCAATGGAGCAGGTAAACCTGATGTTTTGGGAGGTACCCTTACAATTAAAAATATTCTTGTTTCTGTATTGTTTGACACAGGTGCATCGCGTAGTTTTATTGCTAAAAACACAGTGCACAAATTAAAGTTAAAACAGCGAAAGCTCAAGGAATCAGTGGAAGTTCATAACCCGATAGGGGGTCCTATTACTCTCGGTTCATATTGTAAAGTACCTATTTCTTTTTCTCGATACAAGTTTCCTTTTGATTTAATCGTTATGGATTTTCCCGAATTCGATATTATTCTCGGTCTGGATTGGTTAACGAAATACGAAGCTGAAGTGAAGTGTGCGGAAAGAATCGTTAAAATTCGAACGAAGCTTGGATATATTACGGTTCCCTGTCTTGGTTCGAATCCGAATAGAGAAGAATTTTGGTCAGCATTAGAACTTATCCCCACTTCCATAGAAAAGATTCCGATTGTTGGAAACTATGCGAATGTGTTTGAAGAAGTTGAAAACTTACCTCCGCAAAGAGAAATAGAATTCCGAATCGATCTAATTCCCAATGCCAGACCAGTGGTGCATCCAATTCGCAGAATGACTCTGAAAGAAAAAGAAGAATTAGGCGATCAAACTCGTCAACTGTTGTGGAAGGGTCTAATCAGACCTAGTTTTTCTAATTGGGGTGCAGCTGTTGTGTTTGTCCCAAAGTCAGACGGTACTCTTAGATTATGTGTTGATTACCGAGACCTCAACAAACAGACGCTTAAAAACAAATATCCATTACCCCGCATTGATGATTTGCTAGACCAATTGAATGGGGCGAAAGTATTTTCCCGAATGGACCTAGCTACAGGTTTTCATCAATTGAGAATAGCAGAAGAGTGTGTTCCTTTGACAGCTTTCAGAGGTCCAGACATATTTTACGAATGGTTAGTAATGCCGTTCGGCTTGTGTAACGCTCCAGCATACTTTGTCGATCTAATGAATAGAGTGTTCAGGGGAGTTCTGAATAAATTTGTCCTCGTCTTCATCGATGATATTTTAATCTACTCCAAATCAAAACCCGAGCATGAAAAACACTTAGAACAAGTATTGGAGATTCTAAGGAAGAACGTCTTCAAAGCCAAATTCTCTAAATGTGTCTTCTGGCAAGAAGAAGTCAAATTTCTTGGCCATGTCGTGTCAGAGAAAGGAATTTCTGTTGACCCAAGCAAAATAATAGCGATTCAAGACTGGAAACAACCCACTACTCCCACGGAAGTTAGAAGTTTTATGGGGTTGGCTAGTTATTATCGAAAGTTCGTTAAGGATTTTTCGAGGATATCCGGTCCGTTAACGAAGCTCACAAAGAAACATGAGAAGTTTAAGTGGACTTCCGACTGTGAAGAAGCTTTCCAGGAATTGAAATCGAAGCTGACCACCGCTCCAATGTTAACTATTATTGATGGAAATCAGGATTTAACGGTTTGGACAATTGCTTCTATTAGAGGTCTTGGTGCAGTGTTAATGCAGAGAGGCCAAGTAGTCGCTTATGCAAGCCGCCAACTGAAACCGCATGAGAAAAATTATGTGACTCATGATCTTGAGTTGCTAGCCATCGTATTTGCCTTGAAAATCTGGAGGCATTATTTATTGGGTGAGAAATTTATATTGTACACAGATCATCAATCGTTGAAGTATTTATATACCCAGAAAGATCTGAATCTGAGACAACAGCGTTGGCTAGAATTTCTTGCAGCGTATGATCTTGATATCATGTATACGTCGGGGAAAGCTAACGTAGTAGCTGATGCGCTTAGTAGGAAAACCGCAATCATTGCCAATCTTATAATTACACCTGGATTGATTGATAGGATTTAAGCTCTTCAAAAAGACGATGAATTCATTCAGAGAATCAGTCAGAGGGTTAAGGAAGGTGAAACCACGAGTTTTCGTATTGACAATAGGGGGGTTCTCAGGTTAAATAATAGGATTTGCATTCCAAATATTCCAAGCCTTCGAAGAGAAGTGTTAGATGAATGCCATAAATTCAAATTTTGCATCCATCCTGGGGTGAGTAAAATGTACAACGATATCAAACGCACTTTTTAATGGAAGGCAATGAAAAGAGATATTTCTTTGTATGTAAGCAGATGCCCTACTTGTCAATTGGTCAAGAGTGACCAACAGAAGCTAGCTGGACTGTTGCAACCGTTGGAAGTCCCAGGCTGGAAATGGGAACAGATTTCCATGGATTTCATAGATGGTTTGCCGCGAACCAAGAAAGGTAATGACAGCATTTGGGTAATCGTAGATCGCTTCACGAAGACTGCCCATTTTATACCTCTCAGATCCAATAGAACCGCTCAAAGTCTAGCGCAGGTATACTTCAAAGAAATTGTTAAGCTGCATGGAATTCCCATCAGCATAGTCAGTGATAGAGATCCCCTATTTACTAGCAAGTTCTGGGAGGCTTTCCAGATAGAATTGGGAACAAAACTTAATATGAGCACCGCTTATCACCCTCAAACAGATGGCCAAACTGAGCGGGTGAATAGAATTCTGGAAGATTTATTGCGGGCTTGTATAATTGATTTTGGTGGGTCATGGGAAGATCATTTGCATTTGGCAGAATTCTCATATAACAATAGCTATCAAGCAAGTTTGAGAATGTCTCCATTTGAAGCATTATATGGCAGACCCTGCAGATCTCCACCATGTTGGGTAGAACCTGGCAACAGACTTGTGTTAGGACCCGATATGATTTGAGAAGCATCTGATAAAGTGGACTTTATCAAGAAGCGTTTGAAAACCGCCCAAAGCCGACAGAAAAGTTATGCAGACTCTAGAAGGAGAGATTTGACATTTGCTGTTGGTGATCATGTTTATTTGAAGGTTTCTCCGATGAGAGGAGTAATCAGATTTGGCAAGACTGGGAAGTTGGCACCGAGATTTATTGGTCCCTTTCCTATACTTGAGCGAATTGGAACTCTTGCTTATAGGGTTCAATTGCCAGATTGGTTGCCTGGAGTGCACAATGTATTTCACGTATCTCAACTTAGAAGACATGTGCATGATCCGGATCTTGTTGTAGAAGAAGCAGCGCAACGGGATGTGGAGATAACTCCAGAATTAGCACTCAGAAGAGAGCCATTAAAGATTGTTGGCAAAGAAACTAGAGAACTCAGAAGCAAAAAGGTTCATTTAGTTAAAGTGCAATGGAGCAGTGATCCTAGAGACTGTACTTGGGAAACTGAGGAAAGCATTAAGCAAGCTTACCCCAAATGCAGAGTGGATATCTCTGACTAACTCCGGTGCAAGGTACCTTTACAATACTTTGCATTTACATTTTATTTCCTACTTTACTGTTGTTTCCTTTTCGAGGACGAAAAGTTTTAAGTGAGGGAGATTGTAATAACCCGAAAAATACGAGCCAATTTAAAATTTTTAAATTGGTGATTACATAGGAATTTGAACAATTGAAATGGAATATTTCAATAAAATAGTGAATTAGAAATAGTGAGTCAGTTTGAAAATTTGAATTCAAACTTTGACTGACTGTGCAGGGTGGAAAATATAACAGATTTTAGCGAAACCAAAAATATCTAAATCTGTTATTCAATACCTTTCTAACGAATCTGAAAAATCGAAGTTTCATATCAGGAATCAAAAGTTATGGCCGAATGAATTTTCAGAAGGGTCGGTATATAGAATATATAGCCCTGGAAAATTTGTATTTTGTAAACGACCTCGGAATTCGACGAAACCACTTTTGTTGGGTCCGGGATGTCAAACTATTGATAGGTTTCAAATTTCATAATTTTTGAAGCTAGTATGTGAGCGTGGCAGAAGAAGATGTGTTTGGTCAATTTCTGTTAAATTGGATCGACCTAAAAATGGCCATTTTTCAAACGACCTCAGAATTCGACGAAACTAGTTTTGTTGGGACCGTAGCGTCAAAACATAGCTAGATTTATTTTTCTGGAATTTTTCGAATCAGTTTGTGGCCCTGGCAAATTGAAATGAACGTTCAGAGTGAAAAATTAAATGTTTTATACTTTAATTTGAAAAATAACTGACCGTAACAGTCGAATTGGCCCGCGAAACATATCCCATTGTGTCCGTAATGGGGGTATTTAGCTAGGGGCGATAGTCTTTGGGTTTAAAAAGGAGTTCGTTTGAGAAAACACTATTTAAAAATTTAATATAGTCCTCGGCCAATCAGAATTTTCCATTCATAAATTTTAAAAATAAAAAAAAAAGAAAACCCCCCAATCAACGGCGAAACCCGTTCGAGACCTTCTCTCCTCCGCCGCCGCCGCTACCGCCACCTACAGCCTTCGCCACCGCCACCCCTCGACGCGCCTCAGTCCCCTCTTCAAATCCGACTAACCACCGCCACCGCTCGTCGCCTGTGTCGCCCGAATCGAAGCTCCAAAGTCCCGACATTTCCACCGCCGCCGCCGCCGATCTAGACCACCGAATGCCACCAAACCACCACTGACTGGAAGCCCCCTCTTCCCTCTTCCACGTCCAACTCGCCGATCATCCCCTCGTGCCTCGATTTTCGCGAAAACTGTAAACCTAGTTTTGAAGATTCGTGAAAGTGAGTTTTTCTTTGATCTTTGCACTTTGAAAAATCATATCTTTTTGGTGTGTTGATGAAATTCGATGAAACAGGAAACATCGGGACCGCAAGGAAGCTCTCTACCCAATAAAAGAAGCCGCGGATTTTTCTGACATCGTATCGATTTTTAGCGCTCCGAAAACCAATGTGAGAAATCTATATTAATACGAATTTGAATGGAAAATGGCGTGTATAATTTATATTAGCGAAATATAAATTACATACGTGTTGTATACCTCATGTACATGCGTAGTGTAAGCTATATAAGCGAAGTATGAATTTTACATGCATAGAATAATTGATATATGTGTTGAAATGCAAGTGAAATATAGCAATTATATATATATATATACTCCCCTCGTCCACAAACCATGGACGATATTTATTGTTGTGAATTGGTGTGAAATATTGGATGAAAAATACGAATGGTTGAATAATTGTTTGTGGTTGACATTGTTTGGTTGCGTTTGAAAAATACCCATTGGTGATTGAAATGAATTGGAAATATTTGTGGAAATAAAAATAAACATGCCGCCTGTGTGCGAATTAGATGCATGAATCCCCATTGTCAAAAACCGCGAGGTTTTAAGGTAGAGCGAGGAGCCGTACTAGGGACGGTGCCGGTTTTAACTACCCTGCCGTTATGCTGCCGAAATTTTGAATAATCTTTGTGTGTTAGAATTATTTTCATATGTTGAAATTATTTTCATGCGTTGAAATTAAAGCCATATGTTGAAACTATATCCATGTGTGGAAATGTTTGTATGTTGAAAAGTGTCGTGTAAAAATTAAATTCATGTGTGAATGAATGAAGTGTTTAAACAATAAAAATCACATTTTTACATATATATGAAGTATGAAAAATATTCACCTTATATAAATAGTTTCAACAATTAAAATTCCATCTTTCTAATATGAACAACATAAATAAAATGTCCATGTGTGGAAATACTCATTTGTTGAGAAGTGTGTGTAGTGGAAAAGTTCATGTGTTGAATAAAAAGATCGAACAATAAAAATTACATTTTTATTGAAACTATGAAGTGTTGAAAACATCCATTTGTCGAACAAATATTCTGAACGATAAAAATATCATTTTTATCATATATGTGATATGCTAAAGATATGCGGACGTTGAAATAAATATTTGTGAAAGAAATATTCTTTTTAACATGCATAGGAACTAAATAAAATGGTCATGTTTGGAAATATATTTTAGTTCGCCAAAATTATCATCTTTGAAATGTGAAGTGTTAAAAATAGCCACTTGTTCAAATAAATGTGCATGAGTTGAAAATATACATTAATTAGCTAATGATATGATTTTAGCCTATGCATGCAACATTAGAATGACTGGTGTTTTTAAACCAAAGTAAATCAAATATGAAATTGAATGGAAAATGATAAGTGATAGAAATTATGTATATGTACGTGCATACCTATTGAACAGGTTAAAGCAAAAGGGGCTAGAGAAGAGGAATAAAATTTTGTGCCCGACAAATAGGTACACATTTACTGCTTTGTTTGGGTGATGATTTTATGAGCCTGTTGGCTAGCCTGTTGGCTAGCCGCTTGGCTTTTTCTTTTTCTTTTTGATATGAGACGCCCGTGTGGCTATTTGGGAATTTTCCCAGACCCTCCCGTACAAAGGAGGTTATGGCGAAATTTTCCGAAATTTAAAGGCGTTAGTGAAATAATTGAAGTGGAAACGATATAAGAATTTTTGAATGAACTATATTTATATAAATATATAAATATAAGTGAAATTAAAACGAAACGTGGCCGTGCAGTTCGTGTTTTGAAACCGTGATTTCAAACGACTAGTACGGGAAATCCGACCATTGGATTTTCCCGAAACTGCAACCGTTGGGTTCGCCTTGGAAATATCTTTCCAACGGCGCCAACTTTGTGAAGATCCGACGGTTGGATTGTCTGGAATGTTTAATTCAAATCTAAAGAAAAACAGTGCCAGAAACGATTATATATATATATAATTAAATTAAATCGAATAATGACGCTGCAGTTCGTAAATTGAAATCGTAACTTCAAATGGCTAGTGTGGAAGATCCGACCGTCGGATTTTCCCAAAACTGAAACCGTTGGATTCGTTTTGAAATGACCTTCCTAATGATATAAAATTTGTGAAGATCCAACGGTTAGGTTTTCAGATATGTGTAAAACAAAATTAGTGAAAAGCAGCGCCAGTGCATCGATACGACCTGAATCGTCGTTTAATTAAATTTGGCCGTTTTTAATTAAATAGAAATGGCGATATATCGTTATAAAATACTATAGACAATATAGAGTGGAAATAAACCAATTTCGTTGTGTTTGCTTGATATGTGATGGTTGAATGTATTTGACATGAAAATTATAACTAAATAACCGAAATGTGAATGTTGAATAGTCCAACCATGTGATTAATTGATTTGAAAATCTAAATATACGTGGGTTATTTGAAAAGGCCGAGTTCATCTCATTTCAAATAATCGATCGACGTTGAGAAGTCGAAGAGTGGAAGACGGTTGAAGACCGACGATTACCACATTGGATGGATGGGCGCTACTGATGCTCGTGATTGGAGTAGCTACCATGAAGGAATTGAAGAAGTAGCCGTCCAAACATACTATTGATTGTACGGATATGCGAGGAATTGGTGCCTCCGGTTTCGTTCAGACCCAGAACGAACTTGTAAATGGACTGTGTGTCTGACATTGGATTTTGTTCTGTGTTGATTGATCTCTGTTAAATATATATCTGTTTGGCGGCGGAGAATTTATTCTCTTGCTTAACGCCCTTCTCTGAGACGTACGAGCTCAGAGGTTATGTATTGACAGAAATCAGCCGCATGGAGTGGATTGCCTGTGTGGCACGCCTAAGTGGCATATGATCAAGGCTTTTGTTGCAAAGCAAAGTCTTGTAGTTGATGATCAAAGCATGGTCTGTGTGACATAGCTTTGTGTATAACGTGAATTCGCGAGCCTCACACCTCGGTATGAGTCAAAAACGGGAGACGGACCGCTGGGAGTGCAGGACGTTTCTTTCTAGCTATGGTGGTGTCAGTGACCTACCAGCCCTGACATTATATATACTTTTCACCTGTGTGGTTGTTGGAATGCGAGGCGCCTCGATTATAGGTCTGTAAGGACCGGGAAACGTGTGTTCAGGAATTGCCAATCCTCAAAAGTAAGAGAGGACCGGCCCAGCCGATTCCAAGGATCATAGTGGGGTCCTGGGACATTTGCTAGAGTGTCTCGAACGGAGAGGAGCTTGCCCCTTGCCTCGACTCATGAAGGAATCCAATTTCCAATACGAAATATGCGGACGTGATTGTATTACTAGTATGGCGACATAGTAGATGGTAGCTATGCCGCCTAGGATTGATATTTATGATTGAATTTGCTTTTGAAACATATATGCACTAGTAATAATATCAAGCACTTTTGTTATGGCCATTATAAGAGAAAACTCTATCCTCCGTCTTGCGTTGCATTGTGTGATGGGACCTAAGTCTTATAATGGCTTCATTTTATAAAAAGCATTGCGTTGATTTAATCGTTTACTTTATCTCATGCACTGGCACTCATTGGAGTAAACCCGTTCCGCGAAAGTGGCGTGGTCCTTTGATTTGCCTTATTATTGTTGTTAATAAGTTGAGTAGATTTCTCATACCAGTCCCATGACTGACTCGTAGTTTGTTTCACCTTGCAAACTCGAGTGCCCTCATTTTCACACGGGCAGCCTAGTTACAGGTTTCTGACGCACCTTTTGGCTCATGGCGAGGCTTGACTACACCGTGCTAACTTGGATTTTCTCCGCCATTATTGTATCTATATTATGATTCCGCCATTGGCGATGTAGACAGATATTTATTTTGAGTACTCTTTATGTATGATTCCGTCTCAGGCGATGGTGACTGATTATGTATCATTATGCACTAAGTTGTATCCTGTACTGTGCTTCTCTGATGTGATGATATCTATATGATTCTGCTGTCATATGTGTGTAAATTATTCTATTTTCTGTTTATGCTATTATCTGTGATCTGCTAATGATGATTAATGTGTTATATTCCAATGATTATCCTTAACACCGTGTCACGGGGTTTTGGGATCGTCACATTAAACATCTCCTTTTCACTTTAAATTCCATTTACCAATTTGTTTCATATACAAAAATCTTATTCTGAAATCATTTACCAAATTAATTTTTAACAATCCTTTTCCTAGTCCATTCAACAATTTCCCGCTTTGAATATATTATTTCAAATTCCTTCATTTTACTTAATTTTGTTATTAATAACATTAATTTAGAATTAACGATATAACACATCATCCTTTATTTTATAAACCTTGTTTAAATAAAATCTAGTTTAATATAAGGCCTTTTCAACTCACTTTCCTTTTAACTTTATTCAAATATTAAGTTAACATAATTTAAGCTATCGTATTTTCTTAAAATTCCTTTTATAACTTTGTTATAAAAATTCGGGTTTTAATATAAAACCCTTTTATAAACTCCTTTCACAATTCAATTAGATTTCACTTCACTTTGATTACTTTTTATTGAGTTCCAATTAAAAGAAATCTCTTAAATTTGTTATTAATTAAAATAATAATTCACTTCAATCATTAACTACTGCAGAAGTAGTTAATTCCTTTATTTACAAAATAAATAGTAAATTCCTTTTTAAAATCTTATAAAAACTAAAACACATATTTGTTAAATTATTTGTTAAATCATTTCATTTGATTAATTCAAAATAAACTAATTTAATAATTAATTCCAGTTAAAAACGTTTAACCTAAGTCAATTCACAAACACAGTTATCATGGTAACCAAATTCAGTTTGTCCTTCCTTTAAATTAATTAATAATATAATTAATTTAAATAATTTTTATTTAATTGTTTTTTCTCAAAGACAATTATCCGATTCTTAACCGTTAGGTTAATTTTATACTCCCTTTGTAGCAATCCGAACACAAACAGATGAACATTCATTGCTTATTACAACAATTTCATCAGAGTACCAGGATATTCCAGAGTATGAATAAATATTACACATTTGATAAATATCAGAGACCTAAATTACAATGCAACGGAGAAATAATACATAACACAAGTGAAAGGAATACACGGATACAGAGCTTTCCGAGTATATTTCCAGCTGTAAATCAGGATCCTGTGAATATAATATCTGCAAAACCCAACTACTAGCTGCACGTGTGGAAAATAAGGGCACCCAAAGTTTAGGTTAAAACAATAAACTCCAGGTCAGTCATGTGACTGGTGTGAGAACTAAAACAGTTATTAGCTTGATTTTAAAGTTAGATAAATTAAAGGACCACGCTGTATAACACGGAACGGGTTTACTCCCAAGAATACCCGTGCATAAACAACAGCGCAATGCTAAATAAAAAAAAATGAAGCTATTATAAGACCCAGGTCCCATTACACAATGCAACGGAAGCTGGAGGATAGGCTTTTACCTTATAATAGCCAAAGAATGCTTGATACGTTTTAAAACAAATCAGTTGATACTATTATAAGTGTATAGTGTGTAAAACAACTTCAAATATAAATGTATCAATCATAAATGGCATGGGTACCATATATCATGTCTCCATACTAATCCTACAATTTAAAACCGCATGATGTCATATTGGAAGTTGGATTTCCATCTATGAACCGAGGCAAGGGATCTTCCTCACCGAATTCGAGACAATCTAGCCCATGTCTCAGGATCAGAACACATCGATCCTTAGGAAAATGCAGGGTTGGTCCACACATATGTGTGTGGAATATTATTCCTAAATACACGTTTCCCTGCCCTATGGGGCGTAAATCCATCGGCTCCGTTGCAACCGATATATTCGTGGTGCCTCGCATATATCGGTTACTACGGAGCCGATGGATTTACGCCCCATAGGGCGGGGAAACGTGTGTTCAATAATAATATTCCACACACATATGTGTAGACCAGCCCTACATTTTTGTAAGGATCGATGCGTTCTGATCCTGAGACATGGGCTAGATTGTCTCGAATTCGATGAGGACGATCCCTTGCCTCGGTTTATAGATGGAAATCCAACTTCCAATACGACATCATGCGGTTTTAAATTATAGGATTAGTATGGCGACATGATATATGGTGCCCATGCCGTCTATGATTGATACATTTATATTTGAAGTTCTTTTATTTACTATACACTTATAATAGTATCAACTGATTTGTTTTAAAATTTATCAAGCATTCTTTGGCTATTATAAGGTAAAACCTTATCCTCCGGCTTGCGTTGCATTGTGTATGGGACCTGGGTCTTATAATAGCTTCATTTTTCTTTATTTAGCTTGTTTATGCACTGGTATTCTTGGGAGTAAACCCGTTTCATGTTATACGGCATGGTCCCTTGATTTATCTAACTTTAAAATCAAGCTAATAACTGTTTTAGTTCTCACACCAATCACATGACTGACCTGAAGTTTATTGTTTTAACCTAAACTCTGGGTGCCCTTATTTTCCACACGGGCAGCTAGTAGTTGGGTTTTGAAGATATTATATTCACAGGATCCTGGTTTACAGCTGGAAATATACTCGGAAAGCTCTGTATCCGTGTATTCCTTTCAATTGTGTTTTGTATTATTTTTCCGCTGCATTGTTATTTTGAATCTCTGATATTTATCAAATGTGTAATATTTATTCATACTCTGGAATATCCTGGTAAACTGATGAAATTGTTGTAATAAGTAATGAAATTTTCTTCTGTTTGTGTTCTGATTTGTCATGTTCTCAACTCAATCCGGGCTTTCCTTTACAGGGAAGTTCGGGTCGCTACATTTGGTATCAGATCATTGGTTTATAGATCTCAAGAAAAAGACATGTTAGAACCAAACGGAAGAATTCATCAGAGATAGGATTAGTAATATCCAAGAAGAATGACTAGTTAGAGATGGGATCAGTTTTAACTAGAACGAGTGTAAAGAGTGAAATTTTTAAAATAAAAATGAAAACAAATTTTGTTTTGAAAATTAAATCATATTATACATATTTGAATATTTTATTTTAAATTGATTTGGACAATCTAGTATATGAAGATTTTGCATATAGGCCTAGCTAGCGTGTGTATGAAGTCTCAAATATACTGGATAGATATAGAATCACACTCTAGTCGCCCGGAGATGATCCTGATGATCGTTGTAGCATCATCAACATCTATGTTCGAGTTTCGAAAGTGGGATATCTATATATTTCCAATTGATTAGTGTGAGAACCAAAACTGGATAGGGTTTATTGTTGTGAATTGGCATCAAAAACATGATTTTTGAGTATATATAAAAGTTATGTGTTTGAAACGTTAACCAACTAATCGATTGTTGGTTTTGTTGTATGATTATTCCTTTAAAACAACATGTGAAGGGAAGGCAAATTTAGCCAAATCGATCAAATATTGAATTGAGTTGAAAATTGTTTAAAATGCATACATGTACATATACATACACACGTACATACATATTTATTTATATATATATATGCATGAACAGTTCATAGCAAGGATGCTAGAGAAGAGGAATAAAATTGTATGCCCAACAAATAGGTACATGTTCACTAATTTATTGGGTTTGGATGATTTTATCAGCCAACTGGCCAGCCGCTTGTTCTTTTCTTTTTGAGATAAGAGGGCCTGTGTGGCGGTTTGGGGATTTTCCCCATGCTCCCGGTACAAAGGAGGTTATGGCGAAATTTTTCGAAAATTTAGGGTGTTAGCCAAATTTTTTGAAAAATTTGGAAAGTTCTTGGAAACTGAAAATTTGAAGAACTTAAGCCGTAATGAAAATAAAGAAAGTTGAGTTGGTTAGTTAAACAACTTCCAGCTCCGTTCCTTTTCGAGGACGAAAAGATTTTAAGTGGGGGAGATTGTAACAACCCGGAAAATCAGAACCAATTTAAAATTTTTATTTTAGTTATTTTAATGAATTTTGAATATTTAAAATGATTTATTTTAAATAATAATGACTAAAAATTTATTTTTGACGAAGTTAGAATGAATAAATTTATTTGAATTATACAACGAGCCTGAAATGCGGTGGCAGTTTGAAAATTAGATTTCTAATTTCAAACGAATATACATAATTCAATATGTCAGAATTAGACGAAACAAGAAATATTTGAATCTATTGAAGAATATCTTTCTAACGGATGTAATAAACCGAGATTTCACTTTATAAATTGTAAGTTACATCTAGTTTAAAATTCAGAAAAGTCGATACAGAATTTATATATATTTTAAATATATATGGCCCTTAAAAATGGCCATTTTGCAAACAACCTCTGTTTTCGACGAAACCACTTTTGTTGGATTCGAAATGTCAAGTTATTGCTAGATTCCAATTTTCATTATTTTTCGGATCAATATGTGAGTGTGGCAAAGGAAAATGTGTTTAGCAATTTCAGTTTGAATTTAATCGACTGAAAAATGGCCATTTTTCAAATATAGCCATATTTATTTTTCTGGAATTTTTAGGGTCAGTATATAGCCCTTGTAAATTAAAATGTGCATTTGAATTTAAAATATAAGGATTTATATTTTAAATTTAGTGGAAACTGATCGTAACAACCGAATAAGATACGATACATATCCCATTGTGTTCGAAATTAGGGTAATTAGTTTGGGGTGATAGTCGTTGGGTTCAATTTGGGGTTCGGACTAAAAGTCAACTTTTAGAAGAAAGGAAAATATAATAAATAAATATATATATTCAGATAGGGGGTCAGACCCTTTTATTATCTCTCCCACAATTTCAACGTCCAAACCCTATTAGAAAAAAACCCGGAGCCATCGCCCCTAGCATCCGCCTCTGCCGGACCACCACCCCGCGCGCGTGGCCTCCGACGATCACCCCTGGCCATCCTCCGTTGCCCCCCATCCTTGCTCCCTTTCCTCTTGAAATCGACGGAGCCACAAAACCCCTCCTCAAATCGATTTGAAACCCTAGCTGCGCCTCCCCCTCCGCCTATAGTCGCCACCGCCATTGTCCCCCCTCCAGTCGCGCCACACCTCTCTTCCAACCACCAATGCCGAAAAACAATGAGCCTCTCCTTTCTATTTTATTTTAAATTCAGTTTTAATGTAAATACATTTTCTAAATTCGGTTTTTTAGTTAATACATATAATTAGCATTGTAAAGATCTAATTTTTATAGGTGTAGAGGATTAAAATAATGATCTTTATATATGTAGCGAATTAAAAAGGTGATCTTTTATATGTATGAAAGGAAAAGGAGAGATTTTTAATATAAAAAATACTTGATTTTTATTTATATATATAATATATAAAAAGTTGATATTTATTTATATATATAACAAAAAAAGATTTGATTTTTAATTCATGAAGGATACGATTTTTAGTAAGTGAAAAATACAATTTTTAGTATATAGAAATATGATTTTTCTATATCTAAAGAATATAAAAATATGTTTTTTATATATATGAAGTTGCAGTATAAAGATGTGATTTTTATACGAATGGTATAAAAATAAAAATTAATTTTTTAATATATATAGCGATGTTAAAAACATATTTTTTTTAACATATACCGCGTGAAACAGATCTCGTTGGAAACACGACGAAGATTTTCTACATATGAAGAGTGCGGTGTTTGGTTTAGCTTCTAGGTGAGAACTCCTCACTCTAAGTTTATTCTCTAGTTAAAAATATACTAGGATGTAGACGGTGCTTAGCAGCACCCAACACCCGTCGTCCACAAACCATGTACGACTTGTTTGATTTGATTGTGTTGTGAAAATTGATTGTGATGTGGAATGGAATGTGAAAATATTCATGTGTTGAAATAAAATATTTATCGTTAAAAATATAATTTTCAACGTGTATATGAATAAATTAAATATTCGTTTACAAATCAGACGATTTGTTTATGTACACCCATTTGACTGATACTGATTGGGACGATAAATTTTACACATCGCCCAACTGCAAAAATAAAAATCTGTGTTTGTTGACTGAAACCCCACACGGGTATTGGGATGATATTTGACGTACACTAATCCTAATCGTTTAGTGGTATGTCAATCGATAGGTTGACAGACTGTGTAAGCGTTAATTATTTATATTTGATGCTTATATAGTGTAGAATGCACTCTGGATGATGGTTGATTGTTTATCATGGTTGTTATATACATGTGTTGTATGAAATCCATATAAATCACTTTATATGGTAATTGATTTGTCTGATTCCAATTCAGAACGAACGAATATTTTAAAATAACGAATATTTTAAAATAAGGAATATTTTCAAATAATATTCAGTAAAGGATTAAAATCTGATTTTGATGTCCGATTTTGGATGGACACGAAATATTTAAATATATGAAGCCATGTTGGTTAGGGATGCGCCATTTTGACGTGAACGATATTTATATCGATTTTATTCATTTTTATAATGAATATCGAAAAGGAAATTCCAAATCTGATATTTTGAAAATATTAACATTTATATATTAATGATATAAAATATTCAATTTTGATTTAAAATTGAAAATGAAGTTGGAATCGTTTTTAAAACAAAGTGGAAATGATTTATAAAATATGTTTTAAATGGAAATCGACGAAATATATAATATATATTACATATATGTATATATATATATATATATATATATTAATGTCCTGAATAGAACGCGCCGCGCCACGGCCATTCATGAATTTCGACCATTGACTTGAAATGGATGTTACGGGAGATCTGACCGTCGGATTCTCCTAAAACCGGAACCATTGGGTTCGTATCTAAAAGAGCTTTCCAATGAATATAAGAGATTTGAAATCTAACGGTTGGATTCGGAATTATGTCCAAATCAAATTTGGAAAAGGTCGTTGTAAGTGCAGTTCGATGACCGTATATGGAAATCGACAGTACGGGCATCGATAAAATTATTAAAAATAATAATAATTTGTGTAAAATCATAATAATGATTTGGAAAGAATTGAAATAAAAAATCCCATGTTTGTAAAGATAAAAATATATTTTTATCGAAATGAACTAGTTTATAACTAGAATAATAAATGGATTGAGAATGTGTTTTAATATAACCAGAAATTTCCAATATAAGAATTGGAATGGATTTGAATCGAAATTATCTTTGGAATATTTCGATATTGGATTCCGTGATTATACGGACATTGTGGAGGAATTTGGAAGATATATATATATATATATATATATATATATATATATATATATATATATCGTTGTTCCAATACGATATTTGTTGGTTTCAGAATTTGATATTGAATATAAGCCGGTATATTTTCTATTCAGAGCCTTGTATTTAATATCGAATTAGATTTTTGATTTGTCGTGAACAGTGTCTTAAATAACACTGTTCTTGAGCCCAGTTGAGAAAAGAATAAATCTTTTAATTGTGATTTAAAGAAGACTTACCAATTAACTGACATTTAATTGGAATTAAAATGGAATGTGAATTGGTTTTATTGTGAACTGTGTTTTTAACGACATTCATTCTTTAACCCGATTAACAGTGAGATGTGATTTGAAATCTATATACTCTTTTTATTAAGATTTAATGGAAATTTTCCAAAATAAAGTTTTCCAATTTTATATATTGGAATAGAATGGAATTCAATTTGGTAATAATCGAAATGAGACTCTGTGGAGGAAGATTGTTAATATGTATGGAATTTAAAAGAATTGGTTGTTGTTTCATCTATATTACTACTCGGATACGGGAGCTGATATCGATTCTATATTGATTTGTTTTCCGTGAAGATTCCATAAAATGGAATGTGATGTTGGGTTTATTGTGAACTGTGTTTTAAATGACATTGGTTCTTTAACCCAGTTAAAGATAATATTAATTTCTTAAATTTGAATAATCATTAAGTAATGATTATTGAGATTAAAAATGAATTAGAGTTTTAATAAATCTTTAATTAGATTAGAATATGAATGAGATAAATAAATTTATCGAATTCATGAAATGTTCGAGAATGGAGTGTCACCAGTTTTGCTCTAGGCAATAGTTAAATCTTTAATTAGATTTAAACGTGTGATGGTAATTAATATTTACCGTTAACACTGTAGTGTTAGATATGGAGTATTAACAGATTTTCTCCATGGGATGAATAGGTTAGGGTTGGGAAATGTAATAAATGATTACTTCAGTAAGGTTTGCTAATCCCGACAAGTTTGGTTAAACCTTAACATGGTTTAAAATCATGAAAAGAATATTTGAATAAAAAGAATATTATGGATTGGAATGGGGCGTATGTTGTGTTTGTGTAACACTTGTTCATAAAATACGCAAGTTATTCGGAAAGGCCGGGCTTATACCTATTCTGAATAACTGATACGAAAATATGTCGAAGACGAAGACGGTGGTTGAAGACCGGAGGTCTTCACATCGTTTGGATGATTACTGATGTCTTGATTGGGATGTACACCCAAGGAGAGGTAATAAACGGTGATCGTCCAAATTTACTTGGAGATCGACGGATATGCGAGGAATAAGGTGCCGCCGATTTCGTTCAAACCCAGAACGGACTTGTAAATGGACTGTGTGTCTGACATTGGATTTTTCTCCGTGTTGATTGATCTCTATTAAATATACATCTACCTAGTGAAGGGGAATTTATTCCCTTACTTCACCTTTCTCTGAGACGTACGGGGTCAGAGGTTGTATATCGATAGACATCAGTCGCATGGCGAAAATTGCCTGTGTGGCATGCCTAAGAGACAAATGACCAAGGCTTCTGTTGAAAAGCAGAGTCTTGTGGTTGATTATCAAAGTATGGCTTTAATATAGCGCCACTTTGTGTATAGCGTTAATTCGCGAGCTTCACACCTCGGTATGAACCAAAAACGGGATGAAGGATGGCAGGGAGGATGATACGTTTCTTTCTAGCTGGAGGTGGTATCAGCGTTTTACAAGCCCTGGTATTTTACTTATATGGTTGATGGATTGCGAGGAGCCTCAGATATATCGGTTACTACAGAGCCGATGGATTTACGCCCCATAGGGCGGGGAAACGTGTGTTCAGGAATAATATTCCACACACATATGTGTGGACCGACCCTGCATTTTCCTAAGGATCGAAGCGTCCTGATCCTGAGATATGGGCTAGATTGTCTCGAATTCGGTGAGGACGATCCCTTGCCTCGGTTCATAGATGGAAATCCAACTTCTAATACAACATCATGCGGTTTTAAATTGTAGGATTAGTATGGCGACATGATATATGGTACCCATGTCATCTATGATTGATACATTTATAGTTGAAGTTGTTTTATACACTATACAATTATAATAGTATCAACTGATTTGTTTTAAAACGTATCAAGCATTCTTTGACTATTATAAGGTAAAACCCTATCCTCCGGCTTGCGTTGCATTGTGTGATGGTACCTGGGTCTTATAATAGCTTCATTTTTCTTTATTTAGCATTGCGCTTTTGTTTATGCATTGGTATTCTTAGGAGGAAACCCGTTCCGTGTTATACAGCGTGGTCCCTTGATTTATCTAACTTTAAAATCAAGCTAATAACTGTTTTAGTTCTCACACCAGTCACATGACTGACCTGGAGTTTATTGTTTTAACTAAACTCTGGGTGCCCTTATTTTCTACACGGGAAGCTAGTAGTTGGGTTTTGCAAATATTATATTCACAGGATCCTGGTTTACAGCTGGAAATATACTCGGAAAGCTCTGTATCCGTGTATTCCTTTCAGTTGGGTTATGTATTATTTTTCCGCTGCATGTAATTTAAATCCCTGATATTTATCAAATTTGTAATATTTATTCATACTCTAGAATATCCTTGTACTGTGACGAAATTGTTGTAATAAGCAATGAAATGTTCTTCTGTTTGTGTTCTGATTTGTCGTGTTCTCAACTCAATTTGGGCTTTGCTTTACGGGGAAGTTCAGATCGCTACACTCTTGTTTATAAATCTGATTTAACATCAGAATTTGCTTCATAAAATCATTTAATAATCACTTATAAATTTAAATAATAAATAGTAAATATTTATTTCCTTTTTATAAACTTTTATTCAAAAATAATAATAGACTTAAAAATCGATCTTCAGTTATAAAATAAATTTTATAACTTCACTTCTATTGATTTACCTAACGGTAAATCCATATTTAGAAACCGATTGATTTATAGGCCATATACTGCCAATTACTCAACCAATATTTCCCATTGGTTAAAACAAAACAACCATTGAATTTCAGGTCAACAGTCAACAACCAAATGAATCACTCAGTCAGAACAGTTCATATGATGATAATATGAAAATAAATAATATTAAATATATTTGAGGAATCCCGTTCAGTCCCTCCAACCTGTTCTTCTCTGTATCAGAAAATACTAGCTCACATGATTTCATTTTAACTGATTATTTCAATAACAGTAGATAACGGCTATATAAATCAATCAATTTATTTAACATCTCACACAATTCAAGAAATTGGTAAACGTAAACACGTTTATAATATAAACGCGACCAACAAGGTAAGTTACCTTCATTGGGACCAATCGTTAAAATAATGATTTGGTTTTCCACTGAAATTAAAAAATGTATAATTTCATTGGTCCAATCAATATATGAATATATATTTAACAAACAAACAAAACAATCAACCATTAACAATTATAGCACACAGAATAAGAACCCAACTTATATAAAATATAAGTGGGAAAAACTGAGTGAGTTTAACTCACCTTGATTTCATTTATCGTTGAAACAATTGGTTTTAATTAAATTAAACAGGTGTTTAATTTAATTAAAAATCTCGGTTGATTCCAATCTTGTCCATTTATATTCCACAATGTAGAGTTCGCCGTCACGATCTGGATGTAGCTTGTTTGGTTTGATTCTGATAACCCAAGAAAGAGTTATACTATTATTATTACACATGATTATATAAATTAACTACCCTTAAATAATTTTAGTATAAACTTAATTACTTTTTAGTTATGGATCGGTTAAGTTTCCTCCGGTCATCGTTCATGCAGAAAGACCTTCCTTACTTTGTTCCAAAATGTAGCATGCCTACATACGTTCATGATTAAGTATAAATAGAAGTCCTATTTTATTATTATTAATTTCTTAACTAATAGTCAGTACCCTAGTTACATTCATTAGGAGAAAATTAGCCCAACCCTCTTATATTACAGTTCTCTTTAGCTGTTGTCTCGTACTCGAATCCGCTATAAATTTATACCACACACGTTATAATAATAAAATTAAGTATTTTAATCATAGTTTAAACATATTATTACTTTAAGCCAATACCATTTTCCAACTTCTTCTCATTCTTTCCATCTTTGTCTGGTTCTTGTATTTGGATCTTCTGTTGGGAAATTAACGGTGGCCAAACACTTGGATTAACAAACAACAGGCCAATTGGAGTTAAACGCGAGTCCCCTCATATTGTACACTCTTCGTATGCCCAACTCTGCAATCCTCCAGAACCATGCTCTACTCCATCAACCGACTTCCGCCGTCAATGCTCATTACCAGAGACCGATCAGATAGTCCCATTCGAAGCGCCAAAATTCCAGCGACCCACGACCAAGACCTCGGCCAACACAACACCTCCCTCCATCGCCAATATGCATTCGAACGTCGATGGTTTGTTGCCAAATTCCGGCCTCTATGCCACTTCATACCAGATCACTACCGTTGGTCTTGGAGAGCTTGACCTATTTGCTACTGGAAACTTTTAGAGCAGGTGGAAGGATTTCGAAAATTAGGAGGAGAAAGGTTCGAAGATTGTGGTGTGTTCAATTTTTCCATGGCGGCGGAATTGATTCGTTGACCATGCACAACTAGGCTGACCAAAATTAGGTTTTACGTTAGCCTTTTATATAGGAGATGGGCACAATATAATATTATTATATCACTATCAAACTTGTGTAACATCCCAGAATTTTTACTAAGTTTGATTTGGATTTTTATTTATATAATTTTGGATTTTCTGAATATGAACGATTTTTTATAAGGTTTGAATATGAATTTTTATTTTGATTAAGTATCTTGTTTTATTTTATATAATTTTAAGAAAAACTTATTTTAAAAGTTACATTTAATTTATAATATTTTATGTTAAATCATGATATTCTCTGATTTTGATAATATTGAATTATAAAATATAAATTTGTTAAGGAATAATTTATTTTCAAGATTTTACAAGAATGAATTTTATTTTATTACTTAAGTAAATTATAATGATGTTTATAAAATTATTAAGCAATTGTTTTAAACCATTTAGTATAAATTTTGGTAAAGTACATAAATATATTTGCTGATAATATTGATAAATATTTCTAAATTATAAATAAGTTATATATATATATATATATTCTAAATCTTAAGTGATAAGGTGTTACATTTATTTGGCTACATTTATAAGTGTTACAACTCATGTTGCTAAAATTAATTAATTAATTAAAATGAGGTGTCCTCTTACATGTCATGATGCATGGAGTAGTTCATGTTTTGATGTCAAGTAGCCATGTATGCGTCTATGTGCATGAAGAGGTTTGCCTATTGAATTCCATGTGTCCAGTTTGGTGTCTTCATGCATGTATTAGTTTCATGGAGTAGTGCCATATGTCCATGAACAAATTGTCTAAAATGCCCTTGAATCATCCCTATATAAAGAGGATTATAGCTTCATTTTCCTCCACACTCCAACCATTAACCACAGCAGATGAATTCCTCCGTCATTCTCCACTTGTTCTTTGTTTTTCTTATTTTCATGTACATGAAAATTCTCATTTCCATTCATTCAAAAATCCAAATCTCTCAATACATTGAGTTTTTGCTAGTATGATCTGCGCGAAAGTTGTTCAGATCATCATTTTAGATTATTAGGAAGTGACGGATCGAAATTTCATCAACAAACGGAGAAGAAATCTCTATTTATAGAGAAATGGAATTTGTGTTGAGAAGTTCAAAAAATAAAATCCCTCAATTCGAGAAGAATGGATCGATGGCATCAGCGCCATTGCGATCCGTAGGAAGTGTAGTATTTTTATGTGAGTCTGGAGCGATTCCGTTTCGAAGATCGAAGAAGCTGAAAATTAGGTTTTAGAATAATCGGAGAATGGAGCAATGATTTGCAAAGCGAAGCATAGCATGATGATGAGGGAAGAAAGAGCTTCGACGTGGTGTAGTCTGGTGATTTTCGAAGCGAATTTGTGTCGCACCTGTTGGGTACTGCACACGCGTTTTGGGTTCTAGATTTCGGAAATGAGGGGTGCGCATTTTGATTGGAAGGCGCAAAGTTCGGGAATGTTGGTGCAGTCGAACGAGGGGAGGAAGAGAAGTTTGCGGGTGGTTTCGGATCGAAGTTTGGCGGAGTTTTTGGGTTGTGCGTGTGCACCACCGTGCACGTTCCTTTGGGTTCCAGGAAGAGCGTGGAAAGGTAGGATGAGAGGAGAAGAAGAAGAGGAGTACGGGCTAACGGGCTGAGTTTGGTAAAGGAGGATTTGGCCTTGGTGGGCCTTGGTATGTTTCTATTTAAATTTAAAGTTTAAAATTTGTTTAGAAGTTTTAAACACCTATAACTAATTCGTTTCAAATCGGATTTACTCGCCGTCAGAGGCATTAGAATCGTATTAGAAAGGAGAACGCAGTGGTATATAGTATTGGGAATTTAGTTAAGGATAAATTTTGAAGAAAAATAAAAGGTCCTTATATATGAACATATAACGAATATCGTTATTAATTTAATTTCAATATATAAATCAGCAGAAAAATTACCAACTGCTGGTAAGAATGGACTGAGAGCAGTACGAGTAGCGTTGACAGTATTCATCCATCTGTTTGCTCTGGTAATGAAGATTTTAAAGCTCAATTGGTGAGAACTCATAATTTAAATTATTTATTTAAATTAGTTAATTATAAGTAGCTGAGGTTAATTATAATTAGTTGATGATGATTGTGTGATGGATGTTGATGTTTGAATGGTTGTTCATGAATTAGATAATACACTAAACACTGGTAAGCGTTATGGTCTGTAACGCTTGTGCACACTTAAATGTTTGTTGTGTTGAATGAATTCATATCCATATGATCATAGGGTTCATTTGGATAAATATGATTGCATTGTATGATATTACACACACACAAACACACCGTGGTTGTGGAAATATATGGGTAATCGATTTATAAGCTCCTTCCTATATACGATTTTATTTAATTATTAAATAATATTTAAAAAGTTAGTTTTATATCAACTTTTAAATATTGAATTAGGATTTGGAAAATGATTTGAATTATGTATTGATTTTGTATAACGATCTTTATATCTATCTGAAACTAGTTTTAGTAAAAATATATTTTTTTCAATTTAAATTTGAAATGTGATTTTTGATATTTGAATATGGTTTTATATATATGATGTCTCTTTATATTAATAATAATATACACCAGAACATTCTAGGATGACAGTGAGGATAGTGTCTAGGCTTGGGTTTGGGAATTCAGTTTCCTGCTCTCCCTGGCTATCCTTAACTGATCCGACAAACGGGATAGTAAATTTGAAATCAAATTTGAAATATATTTTGAAACTGTTTCAAATGATTTAGAAATATAAATTAAATTTGAAAAGGATTTTGAATAATTTATATTTAAATCATTATGTGGTTTGAATAGAACACACTATGATGCAACAATTTGTAAATATTGATTTCAAGTTTTGAATTGATTATTTGAAATTAATTTGGCTTGAAATAAGAAACGTTGAATTGTAAATGATAACAGTTTTGAAAAGCAATGAAATATTTGAATTTCGAACAATTTTAAATCTATTTGATTTAAATGGCTATTTTAATAGCAGTACCTTTGCTAACAATCCCAAATGCTGTTATTGGTTTTGAAATTTATAAGCGTGAACTATTATTATATTATAAGAATGATTTATAAAATAGTTTCGAAGATTTTTAAAGTATTGGGAATATTTATATGGAATTGAAATGGGTTTTTCCCAAATTTAAAAAAAATTGGATATGGCTGGAGATAAATCTTCGGATGTTTGATATTAATTTGGTAAATGAGAACTCTTATTATCTGAGGAATTTAAAAGGTAATTCACCGTTATTCCTCTTATAATATGAGTTGGAAACGGTAATTAATATTTAAGATAAGTTGATGGTATTTCTATCCAGATCTAATGTTGAAGAGTTGAGTAAATCTTTCAATTAAGATACGGGTTCTCAACCCGATTGAAATAAATTTGATAGAAATAATCTTCGATATTTGGTATGAAACCGCATGATGTAAACGTACACTATCTGGGGAATTTGAAAGATATTATTGTATCATTATTCCACTTATAATATTCGTTGATTATGAGAATTTATATCGAATATAAGTGGATAAAAATTTATGTGTAACTTATGATACTATATTGATTGATTTGGGTTTTGTCGTGAATCGTATCTTCAATAATATCAATCTTGAAACACAATGAAATCGATTGGTGAAAATTCATATCGTAATTGGGGATTTAAATCAAATCTTTGATCTAAGGGAATTAAAAGTAAGAAATTGAAGCGAAGGTAAAATCTTTGATTTCAAAGAAGAGTTAAGATGATAACAAGATGTATGAAATTTTAGTAATTAATATCTTGAGTGGTAAATGAATTGATAACTTTTTGGAAGGAGATTTTGAATCGAAAAGCCTGTGTAAACCATAGCTACTGTTTTAAAGTACGCTTATTACTTGGAAAGACCGGGATTGAGTATATGTTCGAAAACCATTCCAAGTAATAATACGACGTTATGAAGCAATTCAAGACTTGGTAAATAATGAATGAAGACCGGGAATATTTGAATTTTTTAGATTGATCGTTGATTAATGTCTTGGTTGGGTAGGCCATCCGATACGAGGTATAAGTTGCATGAGACCTGGACATATTCAAGTACTTTTGGGTTGTTGTTCCGTTCAGACCCAGAACGGACTTGTATGGATGGTGTGTCTGACATTGAAATTGACCGCATAGCACTGATTTATGTTAATGTATATCGGATTTGTGGCAATATATCATCCTCATCTCTAAGTCATATGAACTTAAAGGGTATGCATTGATTGAAATCAGTGATATGTCGTGAATTGTCAATGTGGCATACCCGAGTTATGAAACGAGCTAGTGATAATCAAAGAATGGCTTATCGAAGCATATGACGTGACATCAACAAACCTCACACCCCGGATTGATGAGAAACTGGCGGTTAGGTTTATACTTATATATGAATTGATGATTAAGCTGTGCAGCAGTGGGAAACCACTTATGAACCTGGGGAAGTTGGGTATGTTCGGGGGGCCGTGTCTGGTCGAAAACGGTTTATCTGCCCTGACGATGTGTAGTTGGTGTCCGTAATGGTCGAAAAAGCCGCGAGGCATTTCGTTTTGTATCCCTGATTGATCTTTCGTGCTAGGAATCATCAAGTTGGAAATCCAATCTCTAGTACGAGCCATACGATTTTGATTGTGTATATATATATGGCGACATAATATTATGGGTATTATGCCGTCTAGGATTTATACATTTATTTGCGAAATTGTTTTCCACACTATATGATAATATTAGAAGAGGATTTTCACGTATGAAATCATGTTTGGTTATAATAAGGTAAAACTCGCCAATCTGGTGTGCGCTTGCATTGTGTGATATGGGACAAGCTTATGATAGCTTCATTTTCCCAAAGTCATTGCGAATTCATATGCACGGGTATTCACATGGAATAAACCCATTCCGCATTAGCGGCGTGGTCCGGTGAATTTCCCAACTTTAAAATAAAACCTAAAAATAACTGTTTTTGAGTCCTCATACTAGTCCCACGACTGACCTGGAGTTTATTGTTCCTTTCTAAACTCTGGGTGCCCATTAATTTCCACACGGGCAGCTAGTAGTTTAGTTTTGCAGTTATAGATCGTTGGAGAAGGATTCAGAGCGTCTTTAGAGTTGGAATCCACGCTAGAGTTGGAGCTTCCACTATATCATACGGTTTCTTCCGCTGAGAGTATATTTTCTGTAACACCCCACCTCCGCTAGGGTCACTCACAAAGGGAATGCACTAGGTTTGGAGGAGTATTATTGGTAAATATGCACAGAAATATTACAAGACAGAACATGTATAAAATAGCGGAAGTAAAATCAAACTTTCATAACATGAATAAATAAGGTCTAAAGCCTTTTACATCAGAGTACATCAAAACCTGTCTTGCAATAATAAAGAAGCATAAAGACTTTTTCATAAATTATTCCCCAAGAAAAAGCAGTAAAGTAGCCATAGCCAGGAAAAGTCCAAGCCATCCATGATGACCTTCAAGCAGAAGAAGTCCGAACTAAACAGCAGTGTTTCCTCCCTGTAACCTGGGGGGGGGGGGGGAACGGAAGAAAAGAGGCGAAACAAAATGGGTCAGTCAAAAAGACTGAGTAAGCCCTATCTACTATTAGTATAAAAACTAGTAAAGTTAACTGACATGAGAAACTGAGATGAACATAAGCATGATAACAAGATAGATAAGCTAAATCAAAATAACAAGATGAACTACTGAACTCAGATACACTAGGGTATCGTGATAAACTACGATGTCAAGATAAAACAAGGTATCACATTGTCAGGTTTCTATCAAGTATAATATCCCAAGATATCTATCGCGTATAACGTCCCATGGCATCTATCCTGTATATCCGCTCTGTACCTACCGTACTAGTACCCCAACTGTATTACGTGTTATCCGTGAATGACCCTTACTCAAAAGTCGTGTAATGGTCCATGTCAACCTAATATGCCGCATATATAGGTTACTCAACTCATATGTTTCTTTCCATGTATAAGTTCAGTCCTTTGCCGTAGGCTGTACGGGCTTTCCAATGTAAACGGTTTATCCTTGAAGTTGTTTTGGACTGCAACCCTTGATCTAGTTGTGTTTCCTTACCATGAACTATCGCGCGTCCACTTAGGATTTATGCCACCTAGGACCGCTAGGGATTATGCTACCAAATGAACGTTTCCGTGTCTTGGTTTGGGTTTTGGCCACCTAGGACCACTAGGGATTACGCCACCCGTCAACCGCGCCCTTGATCCCACGTATGTATCGTGAATCGTTTTCCATGTCTAGATGCACATGTTCCCCAATGTGCCATCCGAGTTCCGTGCTAGGGCAAATCAAGAAATACGGAACTCGGTCGGGAGCTTTAAATCGTCTGCCGATGCAGATATCAAGGTCTGTTTTTGTACCCGTAGCTATTGTCCCACGTGACCCCTCCCTCAACTACTGAAAGGCAATCCAAGAAAAATCATGTATAAGAACCACTCCCCCGCCCCACTATAGCCCACTTTCCTACGGGCCAACCTCACCCATGACTCGATAGCAAGCACATGGTCTGTTGGGGGTTCCCTGCCTTTCCGCACGTACACGATTGACTAAAGATGGTAGGTAGTCGGCGATGTGCTATCCAGGGCAAAAACAGGAATCGTCGACTCCACGCTAATCCATCCCAGTCTTTAGGTTGCTCGCATAGCAACCAAGGCATACTCTTGGTCCTTCTAACGCAGACCTTAACCTCTCATGGGCCTAGTATAATTACCTGGCAGCCCACAGAGGGATCCCAAGAATATCCTCACGTCCCCCGAAGCTTCCACTTCGGCACCCAGTGCGCTGGAGCTTTTATCCAAGTCAGATAACTTGCTCCTCCTCGTATACTAAGCGATGACCTACCGTATCAGGTTACTCATCGTTTTGAGAATTAGTCCTATGTCCTTAGCTAAGAATTATTACTTAGTTACCCTTAACTAAGGTTTACCACTTAGCTTCTTTTCCCGTTATCCTTGATTAACCACGGTTTTCTACCTAGTTCTTCTAGCTAGGGTTTGTCTGTTGGGTTAAGTGTTATCATTCAAGTCCATGACTTAACCCGCCCACGAATCACGTCAACGATTGGCTAAGTATTTAAGTTCAAGACTTAGTCCCACAAGTTGGTTAAGTGTACCCAGAGGCTCATGACTTAACCCTATCAAGTCAAATTGGTCAAGTACTAGCTTACCTTAATCCTATCGGATTATCTTGCTAGATCGATTAAGCATAGATTATCTTAATCCTATCAAATTATCGAGTCGGATTGGTTAAGTATAGGTTGGCTTAACCCCATCCTCTAATCGTACTACAATGGTTAAGTATATTCTAAAAAGGTCTTGTGACTTAACCTTATCAGGTCCGCGTATTAGATTGGTTAAGTGTAAGTTACTTAACCCCATCAAATCATCATGTATAATTGGTTAAGTATAAGTTGCTTAACCCCATTAAATTATCACGTTAAGTTGGTTAAGTATTGGTTACTTAACCTCATTGAATTACCGAGTTTAAATTGGTTAAGTGTTTAACTTAACCCCATCGAATTACCGTGTTTAGATTAGTTAAGTGTGGATTACTTAACCCCATCTAATTACCGTGTCGGATTAGTTAGGTGCAAATTACTTAACCCCATCCCCTAATCATCTTGTATGGTTAAGTGTCATTAAGAAAACTTACTTAACCTTGCCAAATTATCATGTTGGATTGATTAAGTGTTGGTTAACTTAATCCCCGTCCACTAGTCGTATAAAAATGGTCAAGCGTCATTAGGCAAATCAAATCACTTAACCTACCCAACCTTGTCATGTTTTGTTAAGTATCATTAGCCTAACCAATTTACTTAACCCATTTACCCATGTCATATTTGGTTAAGAGTCATTAATCAAATTAACTTAACCCTATCATGTGGCATTAATTACTTAATGCACCCCAACCTCTCACATTAGACTTTGTTGTGATTACTAGTTAAGCCGGTCGGTTCCGGGTAGCTTTACACCACAACTTGGTCTAACCTCGGGTTCAAGCACAACATGACCAACTTCTCACATTGGGTCCTATTGTTTGCAACTACTAGTTAGGCCGGTCGGTTCCGGGTAGTTTTGTGTTGCAAACTCAACCCAACCTCGAGTTGGCCACTTTCATGTTTAGTCTAGTGTCATGTTCATAGTCAAGTTTTCAAGCAATTGGGTAGACCTAACTTAATAGGTAAATTCCCAATGGGTAGACCTAACTTAATAGGTAAATTCCCAAGCTTATGTTTTTATGCATACTTACATGTCAACTTCCATGTTATACTTCAAGTCATGTTTTCAAGTATAAACACATGTCATATTTAACGTTACATGTTGTCATGTTTATACCCATTTACCCAAGTCATATTCATGTCATTATGTTTCCCCATAATGTGACCCCAACGCTTTTTAAACTAGCATATACGTTCGCAACAACGTGATGGATTAAAAGAAGAGACTTGGCAAAGGAATGACAAAAATGGGTATTAAGCCACAAGTTAATCATGGTGGAAAATGAGGCACAAATGTGTTCATTAGCTTGCATGTTACATTCTTAAGCCTCAAAAACATGCATCAACCCAAACTTGGTACATAAGCGAATCATGGTGACAAAAGACATGGAATGATGGCTAGAAACTCGCATATATCATCATATAAGGATTATGACTTCATATGCAAGTTGACATAATGATTATGAAGATTCTCATGTTGCATAATGCAACATTTCAACATAAAGGTTGTGGCTTTTAGCTCATAAGATCAAGATAATGACTTCATAAACTTGCATAACGTGATAGCATGCATCATTCTAATTAATCAAACCCAAACTTTCAACATGAACATTTAACTTCATAGTTAATATCTAAGAGTAGGGAAGGGCTTACAATGCTTATGTGGACTCAAATGAGTATAGCAAATGTAAGAAACCCCTTATGCAACAAATTAAAACCCCAAAATGCAAGCAAACTTGATCAAGACCCCTCCTTTATGATGCCAATAGAGAAACAAGACTTTAATGCAAGCTAAAGAGGATCATACAAGCCTAAATACACTTGTATGCATGGAAATCTCTTAGAAATTTGATTTAGGAATTTATGAAGAGAGTGGAGGCCATGAGAGGATTGATTTTGCCATAGTTTAGTTGTAGGATAGATTAATGATGATTTAGGGTAGGTTAGGGTCTTATTTATAGATTAGGCAAGTGTTTTAGGCCATAGGATTAACCCTAGGATAGATCCCAGCCCTCAAAAATCGTCACAAGCCTCCAAAACAAGACCAAGGGCCAAAACAGGTGCACCAGGCCAGCCTGGGTCAAGCCAGAAGGCTGTGCAGGTTTCTGGCTCGACACGGGCGCACTTCCCAAGTGCGCCAGTGTATTTTTGTGCTGGCGCACTTCACAAGTGCGCCAGTGCATTCGGGCTAGTTTTCGGTTTTTCTGCCTAACTTCGTTCGTCCATATCTTCTTCATACGGACTCCGATTTACGAAATTTCGGACTCTATTTCGCGTATTTTTCCGAGACGAACGCAATGGCGCAACCCGTTTATCCTGATTCAGATTTTATAATTTAATTCTTCCTTGATTCTTGTCTTAACACGTTGCTAAAAATTCGGGTTGTTACATCCTCCCCAACTTAAAGGATTTCGTCCCCGAAATCTCCAAGTTAGGAAGAACGTATCCTACCATCCATCATTCATCTACTCACAACATCATCCACAAGCAACCATTGTCCTTAGATGATTTCTAATGCTGTATGAATATATGCAAAACGTGTGTGTACGTGTTCCTTAGCTAATGCTAATGATCAGGCCTGAATAATCTTTCTAATGCAAAATATGTATAGTGCCATGAATCCAACATGTATGCAAATAGTCCTAGCCATATAGGTACTATATGCGTGCACAATCATTCATTCATATGCAACAACCGCATGATAATACATTCGATTTCATCCATAAACAAGTATAAATACTCGTGCATATGCAATATGAAATGTGACCGAGTCGAGCTAGTATCTAATGTGTATTCGCGCATCCACGAGCAACCACTTGCAACCACTTGCAACCATATCAATCATAACATGTTTCAAATACATGTTTACATCCATAGGGTTCTACCTAGGATTCCCTAGAACAGGGTCGAGAAGAAAAACAAGACAAACTCCTTACGGGGTTTGTAACAGAAATTAGGACCGAGAGGATGTCCACAAAAGATAGCCTACAAGTAAGCTCTACAGAAATCAGGGATCAAGGATATACTCCCAAAAGAGATATCATGCGCGTATATTGTCTTTGACCATCAGAGTCGTATTTCCTCGAGCTTAATTCCATTGTGCCTTGACCGTCTTTTAACTTCGCGATTTCGTAGCTTCCTATTTCCTGTTTCCATAACATGAGCTGGAACTCATTTCTTCGTCGCCTCTCGTTCCACTTGCACACTTGGCGCAAACATGACTGCGTACTCATGATCTCATGCAAGCTTTCCAAAATTCACTAGTAAATCTCGGACCTCGTACCACAAGGTATTCCACGTAGAAGAACTTTCTCTTGAAAGTAAACAGATGCCAACCAGGTTATCAAGCGCACTTACTAGGGTGATTTCTATAACCCACGCATAAGTGAAGTAAACCATCCGTCTTATCGGCGAACACCACTCGATCGGGCTTCAAATTTCCAATAAAGGCATCAAGGGATTCTAAGTAACTAGTCATGACAGAACCTCAAAAAGGTTACACGATACTTCGAGGGTACTACCAAGGCTAGTCAAAAGGTCTAACTACCCTCCTATCAAAACCGAGAGTGGCATCCCCTACTGTATAACCACTTCATCCCTAGAGTCCATCCATGGCTTATAAACATAAGCATTATTTCCAAACTCAACATTTGGCATAGACATTCTCAAATCCAAACAAGTCATGTATAAATGGACTGATTCTCCAATAGGACTTTGAGACAAAAATGGGATTCTCTATTACGCTAGTACTTAAGGTGCAGAGACTCAACTATCGAAGCAGACTTAAATGATACGAACAACGAAGTCCTAACGGGATGGTAGAGAAGAAAAGCTAAACCTTTAACGAGATCGTTACCCTCCTTCCGAGGTACTCTAGAAATGAGAGCATACTACTGCCCTCCCGATGATCTTGTCCTTGTCCCATGATACTTAACTATCCGTCCCGTTCCACCATGCCAAAGGTACTCTCTCGTCATGGGTTTCATTGTTCATCTTTCTCTCTCATTCTGGGTTGAGCCATACCAACAAGTTGTTCATCCTTAAACTCGCATCCTTCATCCTCTTTGTCACTATCCTTTCTTATAACGCGGCCATTGGTCTCTCGAGAACCACCTCCATCGCATGGAAAGTACTTTCGTAGATAGAAAAGACTAGTCGCAGTTAAAACCACTGTGACTACAGATGGAGGAAAGAAAGGAAAAGAGATTTAATTAAGGAAACAAGGATAATGCTAATGGCCTTTGGGGAATAGCCTTTTCTTTTTAAAAGAAAACTTTCTTGAAAAATGCTTCTTTATAAACGATTTTCAAATAGTTTTCAGAAGGTCTTTAAAAACTTTTGCCCAATCTGGTAACCTTCTGCTCTGATACCAAATGTAACACCCCACCTCCGCTAGGGTCACTCACAAAGGGAATGCACTAGGTTTGGAGGAGTATTATTGGTAAATATACACATAAATATTACAAGACAGAACATGTATAAAATAGCGGAAGTAAAATCAAACTTTCATAACATGAATAAATAAGGTCTAAAGCCTTTTACATCAGAGTACATCAAAACCTGTCTTGCAATAATAAAGAAGCATAAAGACTTTTTCATAAATTATTCCCCAAGAAAAAGCAGTAAAGTAGCCATAGCCAGGAAAAGTCCAAGCCATCCATGATGACCTTCAAGCAGAAGAAGTCCGAACTAAACAGCAGTGTTTCCTCCCTGTAACCTGGGGGGGGGGGGAAACGGAAGAAAAGAGGCGAAACAAAACGGGTCAGTCAAAAAGACTGAGTAAGCCCTATCTACTATTAGTATAAAAACTAGTAAAGTTAACTGACATGAGAAACTGAGATGAACATAAGCATGATAACAAGATAAATAAGCTAAATCAAAATAACAGGATGAACTACTGAACTCAGATACACTAGGGTGTCGTGATAAACTACGATGTCAAGATAAAACAAGGTATCACATTGTCAGGTTTCTATCAAGTATAATATCCCAAGATATCTATCGCGTATAACGTCCCATGGCATCTATCCTGTATATCCGCTCTGCACCTACCGTACTAGTACCCCAACTGTATTACGTGTTATCCGTGAATGACCCTTACTCAAAAGTCGTGTAATGGTCCATGTCAACCTAATATGCCGCATATATAGGTTACTCAACTCATATGTTTCTTTCCATGTATAAGTTCAGTCCTTTGCCGTAGGCTGTACGGGCTTTCCCATGTAAACGGTTTATCCTTGAAGTTGTTTTGGACTGCAACCCTTGATCTAGTTGTGTTTCCTTACCATGAACTATCGCGCGTCCACTTAGGATTTATGCCACCTAGGACCGCTAGGGATTATGCTACCTAATGAACGTTTTCGTGTCTCGGTTTGGGTTTTGGCCACCTAGGACCACTAGGGATTACGCCACCCGTCAACCGCGCCCTTGATCCCACGTATGTATCGTGAATCGTTTTCCATGTCTAGATGCACATGTTCCCCAATGTGCCATCCGAGTTCCGTGCCAGGGCAAATCAAGAAATACGGAACTCGGTCGGGAGCTTTAAATCGTCTGCCGATGCAGATATCAAGGTCTGTTTTTGTACCCGTGGCTATGGTCCCACGTGACCCCTCCCTCAACTACTGAAAGGAAATCCAAGAAAAATCATGTATAAGAACCACTCCCCGGCCCCACTATAGCCCACTTTCCTACGGGTCAACCTCACCCATGACTCGATAGCAAGCACATGGTCTGTTGGGGGTTCCCTGCCTTTCCGCACGTACACGATTGACTAAAGATGGTAGGTAGTCGGCGATGTGCTATCCAGGGCAAAAACAAGAATCGTCGACTCCACGCTAATCCATTCCAGTCTTTAGGTTGCTCGCATAGCAACCAAGGCATACTCTTGGTCCTTCTAACGCAGACCTTAACCTCTCATGGGCCTAGTATAATTACCTGGCAGCCCACAGAGGGATCCCAAGAATATCCTCACGTCCCCCGAAGCTTCCACTTCGGCACCCAGTGCGCTGGAGCTTTTATCCAAGTCAGATAACTTGCTCCCCCTCGTATACTAAGCGATGACCTACCGTATCAGGTTACTCATCGTTTTGAGAATTAGTCCTATGTCCTTAGCTAAGAATTATTACTTAGTTACCCTTAACTAAGGTTTACCACTTAGCTTCTTTTCCCGTTATCCTTGATTAACCATGGTTTTCTACCTAGTTCTTCTAGCTAGGGTTTGTCTGTTGGGTTAAGTGTTATCATTCAAGTCCATGACTTAACCCACCCACGAATCACGTCAAAGATTGGCTAAGTATTTAAGTTCAAGACTTAGTCCCACAAGTTGGTTAAGTGTACACAGAGGCTCATGACTTAACCCTATCAAGTCAAATTGGTCAAGTACTAGCTTACCTTAATCCTATCGGATTATCTTGCTAGATCGATTAAGCATAGATTATCTTAATCCCATCAAATTATCGAGTCGGATTGGTTAAGTATAGGTTGGCTTAACCCCATCCTCTAATCGTACTACAATGGTTAAGTATATTCTAAAAAGGTCTTGTGACTTAACCTTATCAGGTCCGCGTATTAGATTGGTTAAGTGTAAGTTACTTAACCCCATCAAATCATCATGTATAATTGGTTAAGTATAAGTTGCTTAACCCCATTAAATTATCACGTTAAGTTGGTTAAGTATTGGTTACTTAACCTCATTGAATTACCGAGTTTAAATTGGTTAAGTGTTTAACTTAACCCCATCGAATTACCGTGTTTAGATTAGTTAAGTGTGGATTACTTAACCCCATCTAATTACCGTGTCGGATTAGTTAGGTGCAAATTACTTAACCCCATCCCCTAATCATCTTGTATGGTTAAGTGTCATTAAGAAAACTTACTTAACCTTGCCAAATTATCATGTTGGATTGATTAAGTGTTGGTTAACTTAATCCCCGTCCACTAGTCGTATAAAAATGGTCAAGCGTCATTAGGCAAATCAAATCACTTAACCTACCCAACCTTGTCATGTTTTGTTAAGTATCATTAGCCTAACCAATTTACTTAACCCATTTACCCATCTCATATTTGGTTAAGAGTCATTAATCAAATTAACTTAACCCTATCATGTGGCATTAATTACTTAATGCACCCCAACCTCTCACATTAGACTTTGTTGTGGTTACTAGTTAAGCCGGTCGGTTCCGGGTAGCTTTACACCACAACTTGGTCTAACCTCGGGTTCAAGCACAACATGACCAACTTCTCACATTGGGTCCTATTGTTTGCAACTACTAGTTAGGCCGGTCGGTTCCGGGTAGTTTTACGTTGCAAACTCAACCCAACCTCGAGTTGGCCACTTTCATGTTTAGTCTAGTGTCATGTTCATAGTCAAGTTTTCAAGCAATTGGGTAGACCTAACTTAATAGGTAAATTCCCAATGGGTAGACCTAACTTAATAGGTAAATTCCCAAGCTTATGTTTTTATGCATACTTACATGTCAACTTCCATGTTATACTTCAAGTCATGTTTTCAAGTATAAACACATGTCATATTTAACGTTACATGTTGTCATGTTTATACCCATTTACCCAAGTCATATTCATGTCATTATGTTTCCCCATAATGTGACCCCAATGCTTTTTAAACTAGCATATACGTTCGCAACAACGTGATGGATTAAAAGAAGAGACTTGGCAAAGGAATGACAAAAATGGGTATTAAGCCACAAGTTAATCATGGTGGCAAATGAGGCACAAATGTGTTCATTAGCTTGCATGTTACATTCTTAAGCCTCAAAAACATGCATCAACCCAAACTTGGTACATAAGCGAATCATGGTGACAAAAGACATGGAATGATGGCTAGAAACTCGCATATATCATCATATAAGGATTATGACTTCATATGCAAGTTGACATAATGATTATGAAGATTCTCATGTTGCATAATGCAACATTTCAACATAAAGGTTGTGGCTTTTAGCTCATAAGATCAAGATAATGACTTCATAAACTTGCATAACGTGATAGCATGCATCATTCTAATTAATCAAACCCAAACTTTCAACATGAACATTTAACTTCATAGTTAATATCTAAGAGTAGGGAAGGGCTTACAATGCTCATGTGGACTCAAATGAGTATAGCAAATGTAAGAAACCCCTTATGCAACAAATTAAAACCCCAAAATGCAAGCAAACTTGATCAAGACCCCTCCTTTATGATGCCAATAGAGAAACAAGACTTTAATGCAAGCTAAAGAGGATCATACAAGCCTAAATACACTTGTATGCATGGAAATCTCTTAGAAATTTGATTTAGGAATTTATGAAGAGAGTGGAGGCCATGAGAGGATTGATTTTGCCATAGTTTAGTTGTAGAATAGATTAATGATGATTTAGGGTAGGTTAGGGTCTTATTTATAGATTAGGCAAGTGTTTTAGGCCATAGGATTAACCCTAGGATAGATCCCAGCCCTCAAAAATCGTCACAAGCCTCCAAAACAAGACCAAGGGCCAAAACAGGTGCACCAGGCCAGCCAGGGTCAAGCCAGAAGGCTGTGCATGTTTCTGGCTCGACACGGGCGCACTTCCCAAGTGCGCCAGTGTATTTTTGTGCTGGCGCACTTCACAAGTGCGCCAGTGCATTCTGGCTAGTTTTCGGTTTTTCTGCCTAACTTCGTTCGTCCATATCTTCTTCATACGGACTCCGATTTACGAAATTTCGGACTCTATTTCGCGTATTTTTCCGAGACGAACGCAATGGCGCAACCCGTTTATCCTGATTCAGATTTTATAATTTAATTCTGCCTTGATTCTTGTCTTAACACGTTGCTAAAAATTCGGGTTGTTACATTTTCTTTTCTTCCGATGTATGTGTTGTAACTCTACTATTGTTAACCCTCTTTTTTGGCAAGAGTCTCAACGAGCCAGACCAAATCCCAAACGTGTAAACACACGTAAACCGTGCTTCAGGAAGCCCAGCCGAGACGTAGTCCAAAGCAATCGCATATCGGCCCAAGTCCATACTAGCTAGAGTGACTGCTCACCCCGGAAGAATAGCTCACCCGGTCGACCGAGTTTCTCGCCTCCAGATAGATTGCGTCGACCGATTATCTCGGGCCAGCGTGGAAGATTTCTACAGAGCCAGTCCACCTAATATCCCGACTTTCAAGGCAGTAAAGGCGGTCAAACCATATGCGAACAAAGCTCTACTTTTGATATACCTCTCCGTGGATGCCACGTCAGCCACAACTTCGAAGGATACTATTTATGAACAGTGGAATCAATCTTCCAGCCGCAACTCAAGCCAACAGATGTATTCCACGTGCCCAGGCCTTCCCGAAATGGTCGAACCATATTGCAACATCCCCAGCTGCACTCTCTACCTATAAATACCTCTAAGCTTAAAGAGGAAAAGAGAGAGGTCTTCTTTCACAACTTCTAACCTCTACGTTTCTTCACAATTCCAGAATTCATTCCCAATCTCTTAAAAAGAAGAAGGGAAGATAGTCATTTATTATCTCTTCTTCAAATGGAAAAAGCATTGTACTTGTAATCAAAAAAGAGAAATAGTATAAAAAGTGGACGTAGGCACCGTCTTTGCCAAACCACTATAAACATTTTGTGTGTGCTCCCCACTGTTTTACTTTTATTGCATTTTTTTTATCTTCATTCGTGTGTTGATCGCATGATTCGGGGTTGATCGTCACTAGTGACCAACTTTTGACGTCAACAGATAGTCTATGTAACTCTGATGTAACATTGTATTTTGCAATGAAAACTTCTATTATTTTGTTCAACATATGTATGTACCCATAACAATTCGTCTTTATGAATGGTTTGAGTCGGTTTAATTACCAGCAAGAACTAGGCAAAAAGGCGGGTCGATACATTGTGGTATTAGAGCTTTGGTTATACAAAGCTATGGGGTACGACGTATTTTGAACAAAGGATAGGACTAATCAGAGCTATAGTATCTCATTAGAGATAGGTTAGAAATACCCTAGAATGAGATTTTGGAATATTATGACGAGAGAGCGTATTTTGAAATCTATATAAGGTATTTTTGAACAAGTAAATCATTTTGAAAACGATAATTATTTGAAATATATTTTGAAATATAATTGGAAATAAGGTTTTCAATTATTTTATTCGACGTAAAGATTGGACTGTCGAGTATGTAAGGGTTTTGAATATACGTCTGATCAACGTATATGCGAAGCCCAATAAATACTAGGTAGATGTAGGGTCACACTCTAGTCGTTCGAGGATGATTTTACTGATGACCATGACACCATCAGTAATTATTTTCGAGTTTCAAAAGTGGGATGACTATATGGTTTCAATTAAGACGTCGAGGAATACTTGAACCATTTCGATATGTTAGAAGTATTAAAAGGAATATAATGTAAAGACAATATGTTATAGATGCAAACCACTATTTTGATTATAACAAAAAGGGATATTATAGAAGTAAACTATAAAGAACACGTAAGTGTGAAAAATTCATTAAGAAATCATATCAATACCACCCCTTAAGGAATCTGAAGATGATTTACACTTAAGTCAAGAATTTGTTTAAAGAGATGATTTTGACTTAAGAATGAGTTTAAAAGTTAATTTAAATCATAACAAACATCGAAGTAGGAGAAATTTGGATCTTTGAAATATTAAATTTGAAGAAGTGAGATTATGAAATGTTAAGATTTATATTTGAAAACAACCCTAGCTTGAACATGTATACGCATAATCAGAGTGCGTAGAGGAAGCGTGATGGTATTTTAAATAAAGCTGTTTTAAGAGATTTTCCGGCTAGTTGAGTAAGAAAAAAAATTCTAAACAAGATTTGATATTTAAACAAGAATGAAAAGAGTTATATATATTTATGAATTTTAAAGTGGATTTAGAAAAAGTGTTATTCGGTTAGGTGAATATGACAACTAAAATATAAATAATAAATGAGAATAAATTTAACTTATAAATGGGTTAATATGTGATTATATTGGAAATGATTGGAATAAAAATTTGAAATAGAATGAGTATTTCGGAAATATAATTCGATCTCTTCCCTTGTCGCTGGGTACTGCTCGACCCATTGTCATATTTTGATTATCACCCTGAATTTTCGTGCTAGGAATTTCAAATGTTCAACTTTATTTCTGAATTCTTCCTTTTTCCTGCTCTGATAAAGCCTTGGACAAGTGAATTAATTTGAATTTAAAACTAGTATTTTTGAATTATCTCTTAAATTGAACTTGAATTTGTATTGAGAACAACAGAATTTCTAATACGGAATTTAGCCAAGATGGTATTTTGCAAGATAATTGTATGATTAAGGGAAAAGATTTATTTGAGAATTTAGAATTAAATTTCAAGTTTAAGCACTTAGTCTTATAATTGATAAGAAAATCATGGGTTATGTAAGAGTAGGTTAGAAAGATAATTTCCAAACTTTAAAATTTTCTTAGGGTCGTAGACCTCTAAGTACTAGACAGTATCTATTCTAGTTTCTCCTTAGTGGTAGGGGCAGTAGTTCTCAGTCTAACTCAGAGAATTTGATTTTTAAACAAGAACTATGATGACCCTAGTAATCATGAGATCATAGAAGTTTCCTTAGACTCTACCTTTAGTGAGAATCAGATAGAGTACCCTGCGAATTATATGAGCCTTGGTTGTGGCCATTACATTTCCGATATGTTAAGAGAGAAAAGGGATATAAAATTGGTTAAGGAGTTTAAATTTACTCGACTTCCTTTTCAAGGACGAAAAGTTTCAAAGGGGGGGGGGGGGTGAATGTAACATCCCAGAATTTTTACTAAATTTTATTTGGATTTTAATTTATATAATTTTGGATTTTCTGAATATAAACGATTTTTTATAAGGTTTGAATATGAATTTTTATTTTGATTAAGTATCTTGTTTTATTTTATATGATTTTAAGAAAAACTTATTTTAAAAGTTACATTTAATTTATAAGATTTTATGTTTAAGTAATGATATTCTCTGATTTTGATAATATTGAATTATAAAATATAAATTTGTTAAGGAATAATTTATTTTTAAGATTTTACAAGAATGATTTTTATTTTATTAATTAGGTAAATTATAATGATGTTTATAAAATTATTAAGAAATTGTTTTAAACCATTTAGTATAAATTTTGGTAAAGTATATAAATATATTTGCTGATAATATAGATAAATATTTTTAAATTATAAATAAGTTATATATATATATATATATTCTAAATCTTAAGTGATAAGGTGTTACATTTATTTGGCTACATTTATAAGTGTTACAACTCATATTGCTGAAATAAATTAATTAGTTAAAATGAGGTGTCCTCTTACATGTCATGATGCATGGAGTAGTTCATGTTTTGATGCCAAGTAGCCATGTATGTGTCTATGTGCACGAAGAGGTTTGCCTATTGAATTCCATGTGTCCATTTTGGTGTCTTCATGCATGTATTAGTTTCATGGAGTAGTGCCATACGTCCATGAACAAATTGTCTAAAATACCCTTGAATCATCCCTATATAAAGAGGATCATAGCTTCATTTTCCTCCACACTCCATCCATTAACCACAACAGATGAATTCCTCCATCATTCTCCACTTGTTCTTTGTTTTTCTTATTTTCCTGTACATGAAAATTCACATTTCCATTCATTCAAAAATACGAATCTCTCAATCCGTTGAGTTTTAGCTAGTATGATATGTGTGAAAGTTGTTCAAATCATCATTTCAGATTATTAGGAAGTGATGGATCGAGATTTCATCGACAAACGGAGAAGAAATCTCTGATTTACAGTGAAATGGAAATTTGTGTTGAGAAGTTCGAAAAATAAAATTCCTCAATTCAAGAAGAATGGATCGATGGCGTCAGTGCCATTGCGATCAGGAGGAAGTGTGCTATTTTTTATGCGAGTTTAGAGCGACTCCATTTCGACGACCGGAGATGCTAAAAATTAGGTTTTAGAATAATCAGTGAATGGAGCAACGGTTTGCGAAGCAAATCATAGCATGATGATGAGGGAAGAAGGAGCTTCGACGTGGTGTAGTTTGGTAATTTTCGAAGCAAATTTGTGTCGCACCTATTGGGTACTGCACATGCGTTTTGGGTTCCAGGTTTCGGAAATAAGGGGTGCACATTTGTTTGGAAGGCGCAAAGTTCGGGAATGTTGGTGCAGTCGAAAGAAGGGAGGAAGAGAAGTTTGCGGGTGGTTTCGGATCGAAGTTTGGCGGAGTTTTTAGGTTGTACGTGTGCACCACCGTGCATGTTCCTTTGGGTTCCAGGAAGAGCGTGGAAAGGGAGGATGGGAGGAGGAGAAGAAGGGGAGTAGCGGGCTAGCGGGCTGACTTTAGTAAAGGAGGATTTGGCCTTGGTGGGCCTTGGTATGTTTCTATTTAAATTTAAAGTTTAAAATTTGCTTAGATGTTTTAAACACCTATAACTAATTTGTTTCAAATCGGATTTACTCGCCGCCAGAGGCATTAGAATCGTATTAGAAAGGAGAACGCAGTGGTATATAGTATTGGGAATTTTGTTAAGGATAAATTTTGAAGAAAAATAAAAGGTCCTTATATATGAACATATAACGAATATCGTTATTAATTTAATTTCAATATATAAATCAGCAGAAAAATTACTAGCTGTTGATAAGAATGGACTGAGAGTAGTACGAGTTGCGGTGGTAGTATTCGTTGGTCTGTTCGCTCTGGTAATGAAGATTTTGAAGCTCGATTGGTGAGAACTTCTAATTTAAATTATTTATTTAAATTAGTTAATTATAATTAGCTGAGATTAATTATAATTAGTTGATGATGATTGTGTGATGGATGTTGATGTTTGAATGGTTGTTCATGAATTAGATAATACACTAAACACTGGTAAGTGTTATGGTCTGTAACGCTTATGCACATTTAAATGTTTTTTGTGATGAATGAATTCATATCCGTCTGATCATACGGTTCATTTGGATAAATATGATTGCATTGTATGATATCACACACACACAAACACACCATGGTTGTGGAAATATATGGGTGATCGATTTAGAATCTCCTTCCTATATACGATTTTATTTAATTACTAAATAATATTTAAAATGTTAGTATTATTTAAACTTTTAAATATTGAATTGGGATTTGGAAAATGATTTGAATTATGTATTGATTTAGTATAACGATCTTTATACCTATCTGAAACTAGTTTTGGTAAAAATATATTATTTTCAATTTAAATTTGAAATGAGAATTTTGAAATTTGAATATGGTTTTATATATATACGATGTCTTTTTATATCAATAATAATATACACCAGAACGTTCTAGGATGACAGAGAGGATAGTGGCTAGGCTAGGGTTTGGGAATTCAGTTTTCTACTCTCCCTGGCTATCCCTAACTGATCCAACAAACGGGATGGTAAATTTGAAATCAAATTTGAAATATATTTTGAAACTATTTCAAATGAATTAGTGATATAAATTAAATTTGAAAAGGATTTTGAATAATTTATATTTAAATCATTATATGGTTTGAATAGAACGCACTATGATGCAACAATTCGTAAATATTGATTTTAAGTTTTGAATTGATTATTTGAAATTAATTTGACTTGAAATAAGAAACGTTGAATTGTAAATGATAACAGCTTTGAAAAGAATTGGAATATTTGAATTTCGAACAATTTTAAATCTATTTGATTTAAATGGCTATTTTAATAGCAGTACATTTAGTAACAATCCCAAATGTTGTTACTGGTTTTGAAACTTATAAGCGTGAACTATTATTTGATTATAAGAATGATTTATAAAATAGTTTCGAAGATTTTTAAAGTATTGGGAATATTTATATGGAATCGAAATGGGTTTTTCCCAATTTAAAAAAAAATTGGATATGGTTGGAGATAAATCTTCGGATGTTTGATATTAATTTGGTAAATGAGAACTCTTATTATCTGTGGAATTTAAAAGGTAATTCACCGTTATTCCGCTTATAATATGAGCTGGATACAGTAATTAATATTGAAGATAAGTTGATGGTATTTCTATCCCGATCTAATGTTGAAGAGTTGAATAAATCTTTCAATTAAGATATGGGTTCTCAACCTGATTGAAATAAGTTAGATAGAAATAATCTTCGATATTTGGTATGAAACCTCATGATGTAAACGTATACTATCTGGGGAATTTGAAATATATTATTGTATCGTTATTCCACTTATAGTATTCGTTGATTATGAGAATTTATATCGAATATAAGTGGACAAAAATTTCTGTGTAACTTATGATACAATATCGATTGATTTGGGTTTTGTCGTGAAACGTATCTTCAATAATATCATTCTTGAAACCCAATGAAATCAAGTGGTGAAAATTCATATCGTAATTGGGGATTTAAATCAAATCTTTGATATGAGGGAACTAAAAGTAAGAAATTGAAGCGAAGGTAAAATCTTTGATTTCAAAGAAGAGTTAAGATGATAATGAGATGTATGAAATTTTAGTAATTCAAATCTCGAGTCGTAAATGAATTGATAACTATTTGGAAGGAGATTTTTGAATCGAAAAGCCTATGTAAACCATAGTTACTGTTTTAAAGTACGCTTATTACTTGGAATGACCGAGATCGAGTATATGTTCGAATACGATGTTATGAAGCAATTCAAGACTTGGTAAACGACGAATGAAGACCGGGAATATTTGAATTGTTTAGATTGATTGTTGATTAATGTCTCAGTTGGGTAGGCCACCCGATACAAGGTATGAGTTGCATGAGACCTGAACATATTCAAGTATTTTCGGGTTGTTGTTCCGTTCAGACCCAGAACGGACTTGTATGGATGGTGTGTATGACACTGAAATTGACTGCATATCACTGATTTCCGTTAATATGTATCGGATTTGTGGCAATATAGCATCCTCATCTCTAAGTCATATGAACTTAGAGGGTATGAATTGATTGAAATCAGTGATATGTCGTGAATTGTCAATGTGGCATACCCGAGTTATAAAATGAGCTAGTGATGATCAAAGAATGTCTTATCGAAGCATATGACGTGACATCGACAAACCTCACACCCCAGATTGATGAGAAACTGGAAGTTAGGTTTATACTTATATGTGAATTGATGATGAAGTTGTGCGGCAGTGGGAAACCACCTATGAACCTGGGGAAGTTGGGTATGTTCGGAGGGCCGTGTCTGGTCCAAAACCGTTATCTGCCCTGACGATGTGTAGTTGGTATCCGTGATGGTCGAAAAAGCCGTAAGGCACTTCATTTTGTATCCCTGATTGATCTTTCGTGCCAGGAATCATCAAGTTGGAAATCCAATCTCCAATACGAGCCATACGATTTTGATTGTATATATATATATGGCGACATAATATTATGGGTGTTATGCCGTCCAGGATTTATACATTTATTTGCGAAATTGTTTTCCACACTATATGATAATATTAGAAGAGGATTTTCACGTATGAAATCACGTTTGGTTATCATAAGGTAAAACTCACCCATTTGGTGTGCGCTTGCATTGTGTGATATAGGACGAGCTTATGATAGCTTCATTTTCCCAAAGTCATTGCAAATTCATATGCATGGGTATTCACATGGAATAAACCCGTTCCGCATTAGCTGCGTGGTCCGGTGAATTTCCCAACTTTAAAATAAAACTTAAAAATAACTTTTTTTGAGTTCTCACAACAGTCCCACGACTGACCTGGAGTTTATTGTTCCTTTCTAAACTCTAGGTGCCCATTAATTTCCACATGGGCAGCTAGTAGTTTAGTTTTTGCAGGTATAGATCGTTGGAGTAGGATTCGGAGTGCCTTCAGAGTTGGAATCCTCGCTAGAGTTGGAACTTCTGATATATCATACGGTTTCTTCCGTTGAGAGTATATTTTCTTTTCTTCGGTTGTATGTGTTGTAACTCTGATATTCTATGTAACTCTGATGTAACCTTGTATTTTGCAATGAAAAGTTCTATTATTTTGTTCAATATATGTATGTACCCATAACAATTCGTCTTTATGAACGGTTTGAGTCGGTTTAATTACCGGCAAGAACGGGGCAAAAAGGCGTGAGACGACCCCAAACCCCGTACTGACGGTGGCAAGGGTAATCCATGGAATATAACACAGAAACAGATAATATAATAACAGAATTAAATAAATGCTCCAGATAATGAACAATAGAATATACTGGATAAAAGTAATTATCAAAGTTACACAGTATAAAGGATCATACTTAGTACAAATACAGTTCAACTATACATATATGTCTACAGCGGAAAATAAACATAATGTACAATAGGAGCTGAACACCATAAAAAGAGATAAATGATAGAATCCATCTTCAGCTCCGGCTATCCAGAAAGAACCAGCTAAACCTGAATGCAAGGCTGCCCGTGTAGAAAAAGGGGCACCCGAGTTTGAAAGTGAAACAAACTACGAGTCAGTCATGGGACTGGTATGAGAAATCTACTCAACACATATATAATATGGCCAATCACAGGACCACGCCACTTTCGTGGAACGGGTTTACTCCATTGGATTGCCAGTGCTCTAAAACAAATCTTTCTTTTAAACATCGCTATGCTTCTTATAAAAATGAAGCCGTTATAAGACTCAGTTCCCATCACACAATGCAACGCAAACCGGAGGATAGAGTTTTTACCTTATAACGGCCAAAATATGCTTGATACGAATAAAACAAAGGCATTTGATATTATTGCTAGTGTTTATATGTTTTGAAAACAATTTGAATCATAACTATCAATCATAGATGACATGAGCGTCCCATGCCACTATGTCGCCATAAATAGGTATACAATCAAAGTCGCACGATGTCGTATTTGGAAATTGGATTTTCGTCCTGAACCAAGGCAAAAGATAGTCCTTACCGAATTCGAGACGCTCTAGCCCGTGTCTCAGGCAATTACTCAGTCAAGCCTTTGGATTGTCAGGTCCGGTCCACCGATGTGGATTAAAATGCCTGAACAATACGTTTTCCCGCCCTTTGGGGCGTAAACGAGCCAACGAATGACTCCATCGGACCCGGATCGTCCGATCTAACCGAGGCGCCTCGCAGCAGCAACAACCACACAGGTGAAAAGTATATAAATGTCAGGGCTGGTAGGTCACTGACACCACCCTAGCTAGAAAGAAACGCATGCCCTCCCTGAGGTCCTTCTCCCGTTTCTGGTCCATACCGGGGTGTGAGGCTCGCGATTTCACGTTATACACAAAGCTACGCCACACAGGCGGTGCTTTGATCATCACCACAAGACTTTTCTTTTCAATAGAAGCCCTGATCATTTGCCACTTAGGCATGCCACACTAGCAATTCATGCCATGCGACTGATGTCCACCGATATACAACCTCTGAGCTCGTGCGTCTCAGAGAAGTGTGTTAAGCAAAAGAATAAATTCTCCGCCGCCAAACAGATGTATATTTAACAGAGATCAATCAACACAGAATAAAATCCAATGTCAGACACACAGTCCATTTGCAAGTTCGTTCTGGGTCTGAACGAAACCGGAGGCACTAAATACCTCGCAAACCCATCGATCACCACGTACGTCTGGACGATCACCACTCATTATCCATATTTCGGGATGCCTCCGATTCAAGACCTCGGTTACCATCCAAACGAGGTGAAGATCTCCGGTCTTCGACCACCATCTTCATCTTCGAATTTCAATCGTCGGTCAATTATTTGAAATGAGAATTAACTCGGCCTTTTCAAATAATTCACGTATATTTAGAATTTCAAATCAATTTATTTCAATGGTTAAATCATTCGACAACACCAATTTTGTTCTTTAATGTAATTTTCACACCAAACACATTCAACCATCAAATACCACATAAATCGAGCAAATTCAGTTTATTTCCATTCCATATTGTTTATGATATTTTATAACGATTTATCGCTATTTTTATTTATTTTAAAATAGCCAATTTATTCAAAACGACGCTTCGGGCCATAACGCGGCCGTGGCGCTGTTTTTCTTCAGATTTGATTTACACATATCTGAAAATCTAACCGTTGGATCTTTACAAAATTTACTTCATTAGAAAGGTCTTTTCAAAACGAATCCAACGGTTCCGGTTTCGGGAAAATCCGACGGTCGGATCTCCCGGTACAATCGTTTGATGTTTCGATTTCAAAATACGAACTGCAGCGTCATTATTCGATTAAATATAATTATATATATATATATATATATAATCGATTTTGGCGTTGTTTTTCTTCATATTTGAATTAAACATTCCAGACAATCCAACTGTTGGATTTTTACAAGGTTGGTGCCGTTGGAAAGATATTTCCAAGGCAAACCCGACGGTTGCGGTTTCGGGAAAATCCAATGGTCGGATTTCCCGCACTAGTTGTTTGAAATCACGATTTCAAAACACGAACTGCACGACCACGTTTCGTTTTAATTTTATTTATATTTTTATATTTATATAAATATAGTTCATTCAACAATTTCAATATCGTTTTCACTTCAAATATTTCACTAACGCCTTTAAATTTTCGAAAATTTCGCCATAACCTCCTTTGTACGGGAGGGGGTGGGAAAATTCCCAAATAGCCACACGGGCGTCTCATGTCGAAAAGAAAAAGAAAAAGCCAAGCGGCTAGCCAACAGGCTCATAAAATTATCACCCAAACAAAACAGTAAATGTGTACCTATTTGTCGGGCACAAAATTTTATTCCTCTTCTCTAGCCCCTTTTCTATAACCTGTTCAATAAATATGCATGTACATATATACAGTTCTTATCACTTATCATTTTCCATTCAACTTCATATTTGATTCCATTTGGTTTAAAACACCATTCATTCTAATGTTGCGTCCATAGGCGAAAATCATATCATTAGCTAATTAGTGAATATTTCGACTCACGTATATTTATTTGAACGAGTTGCTATTTTTAACTCTTCACATCTCAACAATTCATGTATATAATAAAAATGTGATTTTTTATTGTAAAACAATTCATTTCAAGACACTATTATTTTATATAGTTTATATAGTTGATAAAAAGGTGATTTTTATTATAAAAAAATTATTTCAAAATATGAATACCATTCAACACATGAATTTCAATTCAACGAATGAATATCGATTCAACACATGAAGGTTTTCTATAGTTTATATATATAGATAAAAATGTGATTTTTATATTTAAAACACGAAGACCATTCAACACATGAATTTCTAATCAACGAATGAATATCGATTCAACACATGAAGGTTTTCTATAGTTTATATATATAGATAAAAATGTGATTTTTATATTTAAAACACGAAGACCATTCAACACATGAATTTCTAAACAACGAATGAATATCGATTCAACACATGAAGGTTTTCTATTCAATGAATAAATATAGTTTCAGCAAATGAAAATAAGTCAAACACATGAATATTATTCAAAATTTCGGCAGCATAACGGCAGGGTAGTTGAAACCGGGACCGTCCCTAGTACGGCTCCTCGCTCTACCTTAAAACCTCGCGGTTTTTGACAATGGGGATCATGCATCTAGTTCGCACGCAGGCGACATGTATATATTTATTTCATTTCCACAAACTAATCCTATGTGGTTTCAACCAAATATTTTTCAACCACAAACGGGTATTTTTCAACCACAATCAATCAATATCAACCACAAACAATCCCGAACAACCATTCACTATCAATCAACTTTCGCACCAATCACAATCAATAAATATCGTCCATGGTTTGTGGACGAGGGGCGTATATATATATATATATATATATATATATATATATATATATATATATATATATATATAGCAATTCACTTTTATTTCAACACATATATAATTTTTACAACGCATATATAACTTATACATCGAACGTACAACTTATACAACGCTTATGTAACTCATACATCGACTATATAATTTATACATCGTCGTTTTCCATATCGTTTATAAATTAGAAATCTCACATTGGGTTCCACTCCACCAAAAATATCACAAGGCTCAGAAAAATATGTGGTCTCTTCTAAAATGTAGAAGGCGTCCACACGGTCACGATGTTTCCTGTTTCATCGAATTTCGTTAACGAACGAAAAAGATATGATTTTTCAAAGGTTTGCAACACTTTAAAGGTGTTAAAATCAAATTAAATAAAATCAGCCGATACCTGCTTGATTTCTTCAAAACTAGGTTTTAATTTTTCTTTCGATCCGTGCAACTTGGAGACGATCGGAGTACACCACCTTGTAGTGCTCGGAACGACGCTTAGGCGGAGGTAGGTGGGGCCCACTTCGACGCAGGGAGGAGGATGACGTCGGTTCTTCCAATCCACACAATGAAAAAATCCAAACTATATATGGATTTGAAGATCTTCTCGTGCTCTTCAAAATCGTCAACAGGAGGAAGGCGTAATTTTGCTTGTAGGAGAAGGAACGGAGGAGAGAAGGCACGAGCGGTTTTCCGCCGTGAATCGATATCGGGGAGAGAGAAGCGGGGGGGGGGGGGGGTTCTGACGTGGACAAATAGTTTTTTTTTTTATTTATAAAGTTTTAAAATCCAAAAATACCCCTTGCCTCCTGCGAACCCCAATCCAAACCCAACGACTGTCGTCCCTAGCGTTTTACCCCCATTCCGAACACAATGGGATATGTTTCGAAGGCCCATTCGACTGTTTCAGTCAGTTTTCCTTTAAACTAAAATATAAAATATTCAATATTTAATTTGAACGTACATTTCAATTTGCCAGGGCCACCAACTGATTCGAAAAATTCTAGAAAAATAGATCTGGCTATGTTTTGACGATACGGTCCCAACAAAACTAGTTTCATCGAATTCTGAGACCGTTTGCAAAAAGGCCCATTTCTGGTCGATCCAATTTAACTGTAATTGATCAAAACACGTTTTTCTTTGCCACGCACACATATTATCTTCAAAAATTATGAAATTTGAAACCTAGCAATAACTTCACATCCCGGATCCAACAAAAGTGGTTTCGTCGAATTCCGAGGTCGTATGAAAATGGCCAATTTCACGGGCTATATAAATTCCATAGCGACCTTTCTGAAAATTCATTCGGCCATAATTTTGGCTTTCCGCTATGAAAATTCGATTTTTCAGATTCATTAGAAAGGTATTCACTAACAGATTTAGATATTTTTGGTTTCGCTAAAATCCGTTTTGTTTTGCACCCGGTACAGTCCAACAAAGTTTGAATTCAATTTTTGAAACTGCAGCACCTTTTCAGGCCTTGTTTATAATTAGAATTAATCATATTCGTTTTCAATTGTCGATTCAAACTCACTTTTCATTGCCATTATTTAAAATATTTATTTTAAATATTTAAAATCTATTATTTTAGCCAATTTAAAAATTTTAAATTGGTTCAGATTTTCTGGGTCGTTACAAGACGGGTCGATACAACCTACGTGGATATTTTCATAAAATTAGCACCCCATTTGATTCCTAATTCGAGAAGAAATAGCTAATCCAAGCATAAAAAATATTCTAGACCCAACGGGACAGGTTTCGTCGAATTCCGAGGTCGTTTGTGAAAATCCCTTTATAAATATCGATGAAAAATCAAGCGTTTAAAATTCCTATAATTACAGAAAAAATCAAAAAAAAATATGAGACCTTGACATTTTACTAGACCTCTTCCTAACGGATCCAATGAATCTTGTTTCGTTAAATTTGGAGTTCGTTTGGCTAGTTGTTTATTCATTAAAAGTTACCCCTGTCAGAATAACATAAGCGATTAAAAAAAAAACAGAGACCACCGAAGTCACATACGACATCGGTTTGCCACGAAATTTGATTTTCTTGCAATAATTTGATGATACGGTTCCAATGAAACTAATTTCATAGAAAACAGAGACCATTTGCAAAAATGGCTATTTTTAACGCTTATATAATATTAATAAAATATTGATTAAATTTCCAAATAATTCAATGAAATAATAAAAAATTATTTTTATCATATATATCCAAACAGAATATATATACAACTTCAAATATAAATTATACAACTCAAAATCATCAATTTCAAGTTAATCATTATCCAAATTACATTAAAAATCCTTATTTATTAATTAATAAATGTTATATTTTAATAATGATTTCCATAGCGACTATTTTAAAATTTGATTTGGACATAACTAACAATTTATAACACAAAATCTGGATTTTTCTCTTTCATATGAAAATTATAATCAACAAAATTCTAATGTTTCTTGTTTCGCAGAAATCCGACTTATAACAGATCTTATATATTCATTTGAAGTTCAACATTCAATATTACGAACTGCTGCGCCATTTCGAGCTCGATTTATATTATATATATATAAATGAACTTTCAACTTAAATTTTAGTAAACAAAATAAATATTAAAATTCATCTATATTCCAAATTCAATATTTAAAATAATAAATTAAATATTTAACTACCAAAAATACGGGACATTACAATCTCCCCCCCCCCCCTTAATAGAATTTCGTCCCCGAAATTACTAAGATAAGAAAAATGTTACGAACCCATTAACTTCTCTGAAATCCAATTTATTTCAAACAAGAAAATAATTTATTATGGTAAAATATAATTTTCAAAAATATTGAAAATTTTCTAACACCTTAAATTTATGAAAAAATTCGGCAGAGTCTCCCCTGTACGGAGTGACATCTACGATATCGCAGGAACAAATAATATATATACATCGACCACACGGTCGGGAAACAAAAACCAAATACCAAAATTTTGTATTTTCGCGTAGTCCTACCTTTTACGAGCGTATTGAGCTACTTGCTCAATTTATTTCGATATATGCAACCAAGATCGTCTCTCAAACCTTCAGCTACCTGTACTTAACTCAATTTGGCATTTGAGTAACATATATGTGAAATTCCAATAATACTTCATTAATCCATGTTCTAACTAAACCAATTTCCCAAAATCAACTATACAACATCCTATGCAAATACAAGGTTAATACATTCAGTTAAAATTCATATGCGATTTCATTCCAGTTTATCACACTGGAATTTATTTACTTTAGTTTATAATTCATTCAACTTTATTAAATCGTTGATTAATTTCATTTCAAACAATCAACAATCAACAACCAACACACAACCAAATCAACCAAATCAATTGAGTTTATATTCAATTTAATATTTCTTTAGTATATCATATTTGGACATCAACCGATTAATATTCGATCGATATCTATTTAATTATAATTCATTCAATTTTCAATTATCAAATTTATTTCAATTTCAATATCATTATTAATTTAATTTAACTTAACCAGGTTAAGTTCCAATTCAAAATTTTAATTCAATTTGAATTTCATTCAAATCAATCAACAAACACACCAATATCTCAATCATTTGATAAAATTATTTTGTTTCTATACAAAAATATATTTCAGGAAAAATTATTTCATTTACCCCCTTTTCAAAGCAATATTGTATTTATTACCAGTTCAATGCTTCTCAAAACTTGGACCGATCAAACAACACAATACAAAACATTTGTACATAAAATTTACATATACGCGCTCATATATATACACTTAACTCAATCTAGAATATTACTTATCCCATCTCTATAGGGTTATACCACAGAGTCAAGGTTATTACTAAACCAATAGCTCTGATACCATTGTAACGACCCATAAGAATTTGATGCCCGAATTCTGACAATAATACATAAATCCCGTATTACTTGCCAAAACTCAAGTATCGAAATCACAGATTGTTATTAGAAAGAAATTAGAGGGTGAGATAAGGAAGAAAGAAATATTAGAATGGAAGAAGAAGAAGAATCAACACTACACAGAGTCTCATATCGTAGCGGAACAAAATATACTATAGAAATAAATCTTTACTGAGAGCTTTAAAAATACTTACAATCATCAGATTACATCACACATCTGGACAGTTATAATAATATGTCCTCATATATAACACACGGTGGAATCACAACCATATAATTTCATACGTCTGAACTCTTCCAGCTCGTCTCTTCATAGCATCTGATAACCTGAACCTGTACGACCTGGTCTAACTCGAGCATTACAAACGACGTGTCAGTCTGGTGAACCAGAGTGAGAAAACACACTAAGTTTATATATATCACACAAGTTGATTTTGAAGTCAAAATCATTTTGAAAGAAAAGGATACTCGTACGACCAAATCCAGGCAAAAATATGGACAGTTTTTACCTTACGATAACCCAAAACGTTTTTGAAAATAATATCTTCTCTGATATTATAATAGTGCCTAAATACAAATAAATATCAATCTAGCAGAACGCTTGCATCTCACGCTCTACATATATAGTATAAAATCAAAACCACGGCGCTTATTGGAGAATGGATTTCCTGGCAAGGTATAGGACCACCTTCCTGGCAATGTACCTCTGGAGATGAATACATTGGGGTTCAACAAGAACATCTTACAACCCAGGCTAAACATGACCAGCCCCTCACTATACTTTGAGAGTACCGAATATATCATTACCACGGTTGGTGGGCAGCCAACCGAACCGATAGCATAAATATAAAAGTAAGGGGACAACCGAAGGCATTTGATTTCACCAGATCAGGTAATGATATACCCTTTTGATGGGTGTGACCCACATAGCCATGCGACCTGCCCGATTTTATGTCATTTCCCGGTTGATGAGGCTAGAGGTTAAGCTTATTCTTCTGCACAGTGCATCTCCATTCACTTTGAATGTCACATCGTCATATCGCTCAAATCACTAATTGATTTCCTTAAAAATACTCTGCAGCTGACAGAAGTACGTTTGTAAAAATCAATGTACGTGGTTCTTAAGAAATACTCTATCAGACATTCGTCCATACAAGTCATCTAGGAACAGGTTGAACTGAAGGCACCCTCCTACCATATCCTATATAGGTATCACCCCAAGGATCAGTAGCGAGTCGTCCTTGCAATCCGAAGATTTCAACCACGACAGGATCACCCTTAGAATATCTCCGGGCACGACTCCAGTGAATTTGACAAGTACTCCTTCCACTTATGAAGATCCACGGTCTTCGTTGCTCCATCATCAATCAGCATCTTCATGTATTTGCTGGTTCGGAATGGTTTTCAAATATAAATTCGATCCCGGTCTTTCCGTATCAACAATCGTATTGGCCAGATTTGATAGTTAGTTATTTAACTATCAAATAAACAATCACGAGAATAAACTGAGCTTACTGATTCAGTACTTGGCATTACTTGGCCTCTTTAATTAAAACAATTAACGATGGTTAATTTAAGACTCTTAAATCTTTAGTATTAACGAATATAGTTTTCACTTCATATTTATCGTAAGATTATTTCAAAACTATTATATTTCAATACTTGGGAAAATATCTTATAATCATATCTAATTTTCTATTTTACTATCATTTGCAAAACATTAATTATCTCATAATTCATTATCAATAATTGGGAAATAAATTTATCTTATCTCTCGTAAAGCAATGCTACGAAATCTTCCTTGATTTATTATTTGAAATAATAACCAACCCATAGAACAAATCCATTTCAAAACTCCTTTTTCATTTTCCTTTTATCTCAAAAATCCCATTATAATTTCACACAATCTCCTTTGGTTTAGTCTTGCTTCGAAAATATCACTATATATATGTTCTATAATCTTTCCATTCCGTTACTTTGGAAATCACGTTATACGTATTTCAAATCTTCTTATTTCCAGTACTGCGCTATTAGTGCTATTATTTCTCATATGGAAATAATAAATCATTTTATACCACTTTATCATTACAACTAATATTATTCTCAGATAATCCTGAAGTTGTCCAAGTTGGGGTATTTTAATTACCTCTCAGACCTTGATCAACAACGTTCTTATCTTAAGATAGAATTGAGTTGTAATCTAAAACTGATATTCATTCTAATATCAAAACATATCTCACTTAATCATTTTACTTTAACTAATATCTTATAATCCATTTTCTTATTTTTGTAAATCTCCTTTTCAAACTCAAATATTATTACTTAACTCATCGATTAAGTAAATACTTATTAAACATCTCCTTTTCACTTTAAATTCCATTTAGCAATTTGTTTCATAACACGGATTCTTATTACAAAAATCTTATTCTGAAATCATTTACCAAATTCATTTTTAACAATCCTTTTCCTAATCCATTCAACAAATTCCCGCTTTGAATATATTATTTCAAATTCCTTCATTTTACTTAATTTCATTATTAAGTAACATTAATTTAGAATTAACGATATAACACCTCATCATTTTTTTATAAACATTGTTTAAATAATTCTAGTTTAATATAAGGCCTTTATAGCTCACTTTTCTTTTTACTTAATTCAAATATTAAGTTAACATAATTTAAGCTATCGTATTTTCTTAAAATTCCTTTTATAACTTTGTTATAAAAATTCGGGTTTTAATATAAAACCCTTTTATAAACTCCTTTCAAAATTCAATTAGATTTCACTTTGATTACTTTTTAATGAGTTCCAATTAAAAGAAATCTCTTAAATTTATTATTAATTAAAATAGTAATTCACTTCAATCATTAACTACTGCATAAGTAGTTAATTCCTTTATTTACTAAATAAATAGTAAATTCCTTTTTAAAATCTTATAAAAACTAAAACACGTATTTGTTAAATTATTTGTTAAATCATTTCGTTAGATTAATTCAAAACAAACTAATTTAATAATTAATTCCTTTTAAAAACGGTTAACTTAAGTCAATTCACAAACACAGTTATCATGGTAACCAAATTCAATTGGTCCTTCCTTTAAATTAATTAATAATATAATTAATTTAAATAATTTTATTTAAGTATTTTTCTTAAAAACAATTATCTGATTCTTAACTGTTAGGTTAATTTTATACTCTCTGGTTTATAAATCTGATTTAACATCCGAATTTGCTTCATAAAAGCATTTAATAACCACTTATAAATTCAAATAATAAATAGTAAATATTTATTTCCTTTTTATAAACTTTTATTCAAATATAATAATAAATTTAAAAATCGATCTTCAGTTATAAAATAAATTTTATAACTTCACTTCTATTGATTTACCTGACGGTAAATCCATATTTAGAAACTGATTGATTTATAGGCCATATACTGCCAATTACTCAACCAATATTGCCCATTGGTTAAAACAAAACAACCGTTGAATTTCAGGTCAATGGTCAACAACCAAATCAATCACTCAATCAGAACAGTTCATATGATGATAATATGAAAATAAATAATATTAAATATATTTGAGGAATCCCGTTGGATCCCTCCAACCTTTTCTTCCCTGTATCAGAATATATTAGCTCACATGAATTCATTTTAACTGATTATTTCAATAATAGTAAATAACGGCTATCTATATCAATCAATTTATTTAACATCTCACACAATTCAAGAAATTCATTAAAGTAAACACGTTTATAATATAAACGCGACCAACAAGGTAAGTTACCTTCATTGGGACCAATCTTTAAAATAACGATTTGGTTTTCCACTGAAATTAAACAACATTTAATTTCATTGGTTCAATTAATTTATGAATGTATGTTTAAAAACAAACAAAAAAATTCAACCATTAACAATCATAGCACACAGAATAAGAACCCAACTTATATAAAATATAAGTGGGAAAAACTGAGTGAGTTTAACTCACCTTGATTTCGTTTATCGTTGAAACAATTGGTTTTAATTAAATTAAACAGGTGTTTAATTTAATTAAAAATCCGGGTGTAGCTTGTTTGGTTTGATTCTAATAACACAATTTTAGTATAAACTTAATTACTTTTTAGTTATGGATCGGTTAAGTTTCCTCCAGTCATCGTTCATGCAGAAAGACCTTCCCTACTTTGTTCCAAAATGTAGCACACCTGCATACATTCATGATTAACTATGAATAGAAGTCCTATTTTATTGTTATTAATTTCTTAACTAATAGTCAGTACCCTATTTACATTCATTAGGAGAAAATTAGGCCCAACCCTCATATATTCCAGTTCTCTTTAGTTGTTGTCACGTACTCGAACCCGCTATAAATTTATACCACACACGTTATAATAATAAGATTAAGTATTTTAATCATAGTTTAAACATATTATTACTTTAAGCTAATACCATTTTCCAACTTCTTCTCATTCTTTCCATCTTTGTCTGGTTCAAGTATTTGGATCTTCTATTGGGAAATTAACGGTGGCCAAACACTTGGATTAACAAATAACAGGCCAATTGGAGTTAAAGGCCAGGCCCCATGTTTTGTATACTCTTCATATGCCCAAGTCTTCATTCCTCCAGAACCATGCTCCACTCCATCAACCGACTTCTGCCGTCAATGCTCATTACCAGAGATCGATCGGATAGTCCCATTCGAAGCGCCAAAACGCCGGCGACCCACGCCCAAGACCTCAGCCAACTCGACACCTCCCTCCATCACCAATATGCATTCGAACGTTGATGGTTTGTGGCCAAATTCAGGCCTCTACGCCACTTCATATCAGATCACGACCTTTGATCTTGAAGCACTCAGAGAGCTTGGCCTATTTGTTGTTGGAAAGTTTTAGAGCAGGTGAAAGGATTTCGATAATTAGGAGGGGAAATGTACGAAGAATGTGGTGCGTTCAATTTTTCCATGGCGGCGGAATTGATTCTTTGACCACGCACAACTAGGCTGACCAAAATTAGGTTTAACGTTGGTCTTTTATATAGGATAAGGGCACAATATAATAATATTATATCAATACCAAACTTGCGTGGAGATTTTCGTAAAATTAGCACCCCATTTATTCCTAATTCGAGAAGAAATAGCTAATCCTAGCATCAAAAATATTCCGGACCCAATGGGACATGTTTCGTCGAATTCCGAGGTCGTTTGTGAAAATCCCTTTATAAATATCGACGAAAAATCAAGCGTTTAAAATTCCTATAACTATAGAAAAAAATCAAAAAAATATGAGACCTTGAAATTTTACTAGACCTCTTCCTAACGGATGCAATGAATCTTGTTTCGTTAAATTTGGAGTTCGTTTGGCTAGTTGCTTATTCATTAAAAGTTACCCCTGTCAAAATAACATAAGCGATTAAACAATAACAGAGACGTTTTTAGCCACCGAAGTCACATATAACATCGGTTTGCTACGAAATTTGATTTTCTTGCAATAATTTGACGATACCGTTCCAATGAAACTAATTTCACAGAAACCGGAGAATGTTTGCAAAAATGTCTATTTTTAACGCTTATATAATATTAATAAAATATTAATTAAATTTCCAAATAATTCAATAAAATAAAAATAACTTATTTTTATCATATATATCCAAACAGAATATATATACAACTTCAGATATAAATTATACAACTCAAAATCATCAGTTTCAAGTTAATCTTTATCCAAATTATATTAAAAATTCTTATCTATTAATTAATAAACGTTATATTTTAATTACAATTTCCATAGCGACTCTTTTAAAATTTGATTTGGACATAACGTTTGTGAAGACATATTCTTGTCAGTCAGTTTTCAGAGCGGAGCCAACTGAAATTAATATACTGGTTATCCGAAGAAGATCGCCTCTCTGTCTACTTCGAACCAAGAATCTTCTTCAGACTTAGGTTCTCTAGCTTCCATTCTAGAGGACAGAAAAGGTTTAACAATCTATAACACGAAATCTGGATTTTTCTCTTTCATATGAAAATTATAATTAGCAAAATTCTAATGATTCTTGTTTCACAGAAATCAGACTTATAACGGTTCTTGTATATTCATTTGAAGTTCAAGATTTAATATTACGAACTATCGCGCCATTTCGAGATTGATTTCTATTATATATATATTAACGTTCAACTTAAATTTTAATAAACTAAATAAATATTAAAATTCATTAATATTCCAAATTCAATATTTAAAATAATAAATTAAAATAATAAATTAAAATAAATATTTGACTACCAAAAATACGGGACATTACAAGTTTTCTAATGAAAGAGAAAAATCTGGATTTTGTCTTATAGATTTTGAGTTATGTCAAAATCAAATTTTCAAAAAAACAGCACCATAACCATTTTAAAACCATAACAGTTTATTTAAATAAATAAAAGGGATTTTAAGTAAATAAAAATTCGAATGTCCAATAGAAAAATCCATATTTGAGTTACAAAATAAATATGAACTCAAGTGGAGTGAGTGAACTGATTTTTGAAACAAAAATCAAATTTTTAACTATTGAATAGTATTAACAAATTTGAAGAATAATTAGTTAACCGTGTTTTGAACCGAAATTGGGCGTTGGATAAGCAAATGGGGTTTATGAATTTATATTCGAAATCGAATTTGAAACTCGAGTTGAAATGGAATTAGATTTGGGTTAAAGTAAATTAAAAATATATCTGAACGTATCATGTTCAAATAGAAAGTGAATTAGGCCAAAGAGCTAATTAAAAAATAAATTAGCGAATGAGATAGAAATGATTGACTTGAGTTAGAATAAATTGGGAATGGACGTATATGGGTAAGATAGGTATGGAATGAAGTGTACAAAGATTATAATTCGTGTGCCCGACAAAAAGGTACCCGTTTAAGTTTCATATAACGTTTTATGCACCGAATCGGCAAGCCACTTGGCTTTTTAATTTTCTTTTTCAATGGAAGGGCCTAGATAGGCGAGTTTGAGTTTGAGCTTTTGACTGGTACAAAGGAGGTGCTGGCGAATATTTCCGAAAATTTAAGGAGTTAGAATATTTTTAAGAAATTTTGATAATTGGAAATCAATATATCAATATATATAGAATTCGATAAGGAAAGAACTTAAAATAGAATATTATAAACAAAAAGGAAATCAATAATTTGGTAATAGAAGGAGAAATGTATATACGTTTTAAAAATGTATAATGGGCTTTATATGATGTTGGTTATTCGGGAATAATGGTCTTGTCTATTTTGAAGTTAAAGATGTTTTCAGTCAAGGCCTGAGAGGTAATTATACCCCTACTTGATTGATTTCATTATTAACCAATAAATATGATGATTCAGTCTCAAAGATAAATGTTTAAAGAGTTTAGTTGAATGCACTATTTTGGGTTGTTATAAAAATGTTTTACACAACATTAGTTTTAACCCAATAGGTGGAATTTTGGAAATATAAATATTTCCTAAGTCTAAAAATAAATGGTCGTGAAAGAGATAAGTAATTGGAATGTTTTCCAATATTAAATAGAAGATATTTTCTACATATAGAAATAAAAGGAACCGATATATGGAAATGTTTTCCAAATAGTGTAAGAGGCCAAGATGATTGTTAAAATATCGTGTTAACGAATATTGATAAGAAAAATGGAGAAGTGATTTAATTAATAAAATATTAATTAAGGGCCCCAGTGATTGTTTGATGCTTTGAATGGATGTTGGTTTTTCTCCGATTGTTAAATAACTAACTATCGAAGTACTTACCAATATCGTTGTCAATATGGAGAGACAGGTTGGATTATTATCCAAGAACCACTTTGTATTGGCAGTAGCGCTACGAATCAGATTATATGAAGATAATCGAAGATGGAGTAAAGTGCAAGGGCTTTTTTTTGTTAATCCTAGGTTAAAGTTGCCTAATATGGATGAATGAAAATTGTGTCTTCGGTTTTGTTCAATCCCAGAACGAACGTATATGGACGAATGTCTGACAAAGTATTTCCAATGATCGCATACGTTGGTCTGTATAAACATATATGGTGGCGCAGAATTTATTCTCTTAGAATAATATCTAGATTATATTTATGTAAACCAATTAATGATTAACGTATCTACCACAAAGACAAGTCCATAGGGAGTACTTAGACCAGCAAACTGATCCACTTTTTTGAGGGAAGTGGTAGAGTCTAGAGAGCTCACAGGAGAATGAGGGCTAGCCAACGCTTCTTCTCTCATCCCTCCTACCAGGGGCGGGACAAAACCGTCAGTTAGCCCCTCATCCCGAGCAGCCGTCTCCGCGCTTCCAGCTTTGCCACCACCGACATCCTCTTGGAACTTAACAGCCTTTTTTGGTCTTGGCCCAGTGGAAGCTATTTTCCTCTTCAAACCAGAAACAACAGGGCCTTCCGTCGTCTTCCCTTTTAATACACCACTCGCCACGGCATGCCTAATTATGACTCGCTTGGCCGGGAGTAACCCAACACGCCGAAGGCGGTCATGATCTACCACAACATCCGTCTTGCGAGAGTCTTCAGGAATAGCTCGCAGAGCATCAAGACGTTGCATATACTCGTCACCAGTAGGCGCCTCGGGATTCCCTGCCACAATCAGAAAATAGTGAGACACGAAACCCGACAACGTTACAAGAAGGGATCGAAGGTACTCACTTCCTCGTATCCACCTCCCCGCAAACCCGGGAGGGCAGCGAACGAAGAACCAGTCATACTTAATCACAGACGGCCTGGGCCACTTTCCAACAAAGAATCTAGTGGCGGGAGACACTTCCAAGAACCATTGGGAGGACGATCCACCCGTTGATTGCCTAAAATGAAAGAGATACCGAATATCCTCTCCGGTCGGATCCCGGTGTAGAAACTCTCGGTAAAGAACACAAGTACCCAAGAGCGAAGAATAAGCGTTTGGGTGTAGCTGTGAAGGGGCATGGCAGAAATAGGATAACATTTCCTTAATGAAGTCATTAGCCAGGGGAACGCACCCCGCAAAGCAAGAATGTCGATTCCAAGCAGTAAAGCCCTTCGGCGATGCATGGACCCTTCTGCTCGTTCCAGGGGCATGAGCATCTCCGTCTGGAATGCTAAACCGCAATGCCAACTTCCTAACTGCTATGGCATCCAAGCGTGATGGCACCGAGTTCGGTGGATTGTCCAAAATAATTGCGTCAGGTAGCATGTCCGGATCTACTGAGGCAGGCGGCTCACCACCGTCCATAATGTCCACATGTTCCATCTCGGCATGTATGACTGAAGAATGTAGCCTCTCAATGTGATCCCTGTGCTCCGACACTTCTGTCGAGTTCCTCGACTGAGAAGGAACCGACCCTTCATTAGTCTCAAGCTCGTTGCTTCCGGAGCTGGTGTTGTTCGTAGAATCAGAAGTAGAATCAGAAGTGTGAGACAATGGCGGGGAAGCCTCGGTTTCCAGAAGTTTCCAAGTCCTCGATCTTGTTTGCATGGCTCGCTATACTTTAACACACCAGTATTAGACATCACAGTGAAATAACCTGTACCCCTCGCGTTGTTGAAAATTAACATGTGTGTGCAGTGTCATGCAAGAATCAGAGTATACGTAGAAACTTTAAAGATCCTAACAGTTCGATTGCGGTCCAGATATATGCTCTATCCTATGTGAAAGATTCGAGTCCTTGTCCGTACAGTTATCGATGTGCGCCATGGAACATTCATGTAATCAGACAGGAAGTATATAAGTCCAAGGACAGGCAATCCAAAAATCGAAGTTCGAAGTGGAAAACACCAACATCCAGCCAAGACAACACCATCAAGCCCGCCCCCGGGCTCGAAAATTCGAACCACTTAGGTCCGAAAATACGAGCCTAGGTGGCTCAAGGATTCGAACCACTTGGGGTTTGAAAATTCCCACCTAGGTGGCTCGAAAATTCGAACCACGGTGGCTCGAAAAATCGAAACCCTCTGGCTCGAACTTTCGGGCCCTCGGGGTTCGGAATTACATGGCCTAGGGTTCGAAATCTTGAGCCCCAGTGCTCGAAAAATCTTGGGCGTAGGACAACGGAACTTCGAGCCTAAGGCTCGAAATTTCGAACCCCACAGGTTTCGGAAATTCGAGCCCAAGGCTCGAAATTTTGAACCCTACAGGGTTCGAAAATTCGAGCACCATCAGGTTCGAATTTTCGAACCTCCCTTGCCAGGCTCGAAATCTCGAGCCTCCTTCGACCTCCCTTCTTCCTTTCCTCCTTCGACCGAGTCCATTACCTAAATTTTTTTTTCGAAAGGGTCGAGTAACGAAGCTTCCAGAATAGTGGCAGCTAACAACGTAAAATAGAAGAAATAAGAATAATGAAGGGGGGATGGGCCTATTTATAATAAAAAGGGAAGAAGTCCCTTCGTATTCCGACCTTAGGTTCGAAAATTCGAACCTACGGGCTCAAAATTACGAACCTCCAGGGTTCTAAATTTCGGGCCTCGCGGTTCGAAGCTTCGAACCACAACGGTTCGAAATTCAAGACTCTACGGTTCGAAATTTCGAACCTCACTGGTTTGGAATTTAATACCTCTTAAAAAAAATCCTCTCGAACATCACGCTTGCGTACGCCTATTCCTCGCAAGTTTCAAAGCGCCTGAAATGCGCGATGATGACACCATGTGAATGCCTAGCAACGCGTATGCGATGCCAAACCAAAAGCGACTCGCTCACTTTTCCCCCAACGAGCGAGCCTGCTAGCTAACATGTTTTTTCCTACAACTTGCAGGATAAATCTGCAATCCAACTATCATTTCAACTTTCATTCCAAAGCACATCATATCAAGATAAGACGTACTTTGGGGGGCAAATGTTAACCGGCCTTTTGGTCCGGTTACCAAAAGTACTCAAGACACGCTCGACTCAACTCATCGCGTGAAGCCAGGGCCAAGGGCGAAGCTCAGGAAGTACAGGAGGAAGACAGAAGAGAGATTGCGCCAACAAGCCTCGACCACACCCCTCACCAAATATACTTCGGACCAAGCCAGGTGCAAAATTCCGTACCTGGTAGGTGCGAAATTCCGCACCTACTAGCTGCGGAATTACCCACCTAGCAGCTGCTTTCACACCTATTAGGTGCGAAATTTCGCACCTAACAGGCGCGCAATTTCGTACCTAGCAAGTGCGAAATTTCGCACCTCTTCCCAGGTACGAATTTTCGATGGCCGATAGCCGAAGGCGCGAATTTCTTGTAGATGGTACCCTTTTTTACCTACTCCTACCTAACCCCTGCCTAACCACTTCCTATAGATACCCCATGGCCTCACACTTCAAAAGGGTAGGATTCTAGAGCTGGGAAACCTCCATAGAGCTTCATTAATGGCATCTCCTCTTTGAGGAAGAAGAAGGACAAAATTGTCTTTTTCCTTATTTATTCAATATATGATGATTATGACATCATATGTCATGAAAAGTGAATATAATGAGATATCATGAGATAGTTTCAACCTTGTAATCTTCAAAGTGATCAATAAAATTCCAACGACTCTTCAAAGTGGACGTAGTCCTTCACTGAGGCCGAACCACTATAAATTCCTTGTGTTATTTACTGCTTATGTTCTATTTTATGTTCTTGTCTATGTGACCATATTTATAATTCCTAGTAATTGGGAATCTTTGGTGTTTACAGCATTTTTTACCGTCAACATTTACGTTCTAGGGATAACACTGCAAAATAATTTGGTTTTAATGAACATATTTAAAACAATATACATAAGTTTACTTCATAAATGTTTGTTTCAACTATTCTTATTATATCAAATATGGTCATTTAATTTAAATCATTTAGTTTAAACAGTTTTGAGTTGATAACATTATTTCAAAATACTTTAAATTTCAAATATCAATTGGGAGCCATTTAAACTTCATATTTTATTTTAGTTTAAATAAAATTTAAAATGATGTAAACTTCAATTAAGCAAATTTATATTTCAAACTTATTCAAAAAAAATTATAATTCATCTCTAGCTTAAAGCAAATTTATTACTCAAATATTGTGTAAAGAAATTCAAATCTAATTTCAATTTAACTCAAATCTAATCTAGAGTTAACTTAAAGTTTATTTAAATTTTCAATTCAATTTAAAACAAGTTTAAATTCCACATTTAAATTAAATTAAATTTTTAAATTTCAAATTAGATTTTAATATATTTCTTTAAACACTTTCAAATCTTTAAATTCAAATTTCTTTGAAATAATTCATTTTAAATAACTCAAATAAATATTAATATATCAATTATATGAGTATATATATATATCATTTCAATTCGTAATAAATGTCATATTTATATATTATTTCAACATATTACTTAATTCGGGCTTACAATTTCGATTACGGTATACAACCATTCAATAACAACTTCATTTCAACAATTAGCAATGCAATGACAAAGATATTTATTATAACAAACAACACAATATCATCCATCATAATAGTTAGTAAGTTCACGAATTTAATCATGATTCACCTCAATGTACAACACAATAATCGTACAACAACATGTTCAACTATCAATAATATTAAGTTTTAATATCAAACTGAATTTTAAATCAATAAATCTCAAATTTATCTAACTTAATTTATTCCAATTCAAGAATGAATGTCGATATTCAATCAAATTCACGTATTCGACTTTGATTTAAAAATGAAGAAAATACTCATTTTAAGTTGTTTCTATTAATTACGATTAAGTCCGTTGAAAATTGATTTACTTATCAATATGCCAAAACTAATCAACTATTATTTAATTCAATTTCGATGTTGAATGTCTAATGTAAATGCATGTTTCAATTCTCAAATAGCAACCCAACATAACTTGCATAAAACTATAAATGTCATGAACTCATAAAACTCACGTATTTGAGTGTCAACTGTCAATTCAATTTAAATGATAATTTTTGTGTCAATTTCAATTCCTAGCCAATAATTCAATAAATTAAATTGGTATGAAAATATAATGGTCGTTAGTTATAACATTCTCCTTTTTACAAACGTAGCATTTTCATGATACGAACACGAGACAACGAACAACCATAAATGCAAACACAATAAGCTCTCCAGGCTTCAAGCTAGCTGCTATTTGAAGTCACTGAAGACCGATGCGTAGAGGTTGCTGATGAGGCAATGGAGATTGAGGAATAGCTGCGATATGGAGGGTGATCTATATGATAAGGTTATGTGGTGTATTGCGTGATTGAGTAGCAACAAGGGTGGTCAGAGCTGTGCAGTAGTAGGTAGCAAGTGGAAATATAGATGAGGACAGGTGGTGAGGTGGTAGTGTTGGCCTCGAGAAGTGGAGGGCGGTGGGAGCTAGTGTTATAATTGGACATTTTAAATCTATACTAATTATGAAGAAGATTTTATTTGATTATTGTAATCAATTAATTGTAGGAAACAAATTGGAAAGATATGAGAGATTATTTATCAATCAAACCTTGTTATACGTGGCAACAAATTTGGATGGAATGAGAAGTTATATTATTTGATTTAAATCAATCAAATATATTTATACTGGGTAACAATAACAAGTATGCAAGATTTTCATTAAAATCAAATCAGAAAATTCGGAAACTTTTCATGCTTATCTTCAAGCCAATGTTCATCCTTACTCTTATAAAAAGGGAGGCATTTGCTCATCCTTTTCACAACAAGCCATTAACACTCTCTTTAACATATCCTATAACACCCCACATTTTTCTATGCCCAAATTTCAACAAAAATCGAAACTTAGACACATCCAAGCATGGAGAGTGTATATCCGGTACCTGCAAATAAATAAACATGAGCAAAACCAGAGTACAATAAGATAACTCACAGCGGAAACAAAATAGGATAAACTTGTATTAACTCTAGCTACCTTTTTCAAAGTAAGTCACTTTGCCAATACAGAGCATGAGAGAAAACGAGAACCGAAATCCAAACTAAAACACATGCGAGAACCCGACCTTCTCTAGAAAACCTAGGTGGTTGTTGTAACGACCCGCATTCTTGCCCGGTTCTCCCCGGTAATTAAACCAACTTAAATCGTTCATAAAGACGGATTGTTATGGTTACTTACATACTTGAAAAAAAATAACAGAACTTTTCATTTCATTACAAAATATTACATCAGAGTTACAAGGGATATCAGAGTTACCACATAAGCTCAACAGAAAAATAAATATGCTCACAGCGGAAGAAGTAACACCCAAAACATAACTCTAGCTCCACACCTGAATCTAGCTTTGAAGACTAAACCTGCAAACTAAACTACTAGTTTCGCGTGCAAAATTATGGGCACCGAGAGTTTAGGTGTGGGAACAATAAACTTTAGGTCAGTTATGGGACTGGTGTGAGAACTCAAAACAGTTGTTTTTAAGGTTTATTTTAAAGTTGGGAAATTCACCGGACCACGTCGCTAACGCGGAACGGGTTTACTCCATGTGAATCCCCGTGCATACAAAGTTGCAATGACTTTGGAAAATGAAGCTATCATAAGCTCGTCCCACATCACACAATGCAAGTGCACACAAAATGGGCTAGTTTTGCCTTATGATAGCCAAAATGCCTTCATACATGAAAATACTCTTTCAATACTATTATTAGTGCATAGTGTTGAAAACCATTTCACAAATAAATATATTAGTCTTAGCAAGCATAGTAACTATGACCACATACATAGTTTACAAACAAAGCAAAAGGCTCGTATTGGTTGTTGGGTTTCCAACATGATGGTTCCTGGCATGAAAGATTAATCGAGGACACAAGCTGAGTATCTCCCGGCTAACATCCAGACTCAGACACCAAATACAGAGTGCGAAGTATATATTCCAGTTTTCATCCAGACTCGGACACCATATATACTTTATTTCTTCAGGTTCACATGTGGCACCACCGTCGAAGCTTTCGAGTTTCAACAGAGATTATGTAAATGTATACAACCTAACCGCCAGTTTACCATCAATCCGGGGTGTGAGGTTCGCCGAGGTCATGATATACACAAAGCTACGTTTCAATGAGCTATGCTTTGATCGTCACAAGCTTATTGCATAACTTGAGTATGTCACATTGTCCATTCACCACATGTCATTGATTTCTATCAATACATAACGTCTAAGCTCATATGTCACAAATCAGATATATATTAACATAAATCAGGGCTACGCTGTCAATTACAATGTCAAACACATAATCCATACAAGTCCGTTCCGGGTTTGAACGGAACAATCGTCTGAAAATCTACAAATATATTCAGATCTCATGCCACTTATAACTTCGTATCGGGTGTACGGCCGATCCGAGACATCAGCAATCAATCCAAATAATATGAAGATTCTCGGTCTTCGTTCGTCGTTTCTCAATTCTTTAATTTCTTTATTACGTCATATTATTACTTGAAATGGTTTTCAGACCTTATATCCGATCCTGGTCTTTCCAAATAATAAGTGCAATTTTAAAATACAATTGTGGATCAAACATGCTTCAACCCAATCTCCATCCCTCTTGGGTTTGTTAATTAAAACTTCTTTAAACCCATTCTCAAATTATCTTTAACAAAATCCATATTTTAACTTTTCTCATTTAAAACACATCCTTTAAATCAATGATATACTATCCTCAAATCCTCAATTAACTTTCCGTTTGATAATGTGTTATCCAAAACCTTAATCCACATTTCATAACTTCGACCATAGTTTCCAATTAAAACGATTTCGTAATATTCAATTTTTTAATCTTAATTAAAAGATTATACTTCCTTCCTATTTAATTTCCTCAAATCAAAGATTTGATTAAATATCCAAGTTACGATATGAATTTCCACAATTTAATCTAATCGGGCTTCAAGAATGATAATATTGAATATATGATTCACGATGAAACCCAAATCAGTTGATTTTGAACATAAATTACACAGGAATTGTATCTACTTATATTCGATATCAATTCTCGTAATCAATGAATATTATAAGAGGAATAACGATAATAATATTTTTTTCAAATTCCTCAAATAGTACTCATTTACACTACAAAATTTCATATCAAATATCTGAATATTATTTCTATCCAACTCATCTCAAACAAATCGGGAAATCCTTATCTTATTTCGAAAATTTATCAAACCCCTTGGTATTGGATCTAGAAAGAAATACCATCGACTTAGCCTCAATATTAATATCTGTATCCAACTCATACTACGAATGGAATAACGGTAACTACCTTCTAAATTCCTTGAATAGTAAGAGTCATCATCCACAGAATTAATATCAAACATCCGAAGATTAATCTCCAACCATATCCAATTATTGAAAATTGGAAACCCGTTTAATATTAAATGAATCAATTTAAATCCCATATAAAATATTTTTAATACTTTTAAACCTTTGAAAACATCTTACAATCATTAAAAAAATGGTTACTTATAGTTCATAAAACAATTTATGGCCAAAACTTTCAAAACTGATTGTTTCCAAAGAAATATTACAATAGCATTTCAAAAGAGCTACAAAGTGTTACAAAACAGTTATCTTAACTAGTTTGATCAAAATATCGTTTATCTTATCCAAAACTTAAAATTTCCAATTCAAAACACTATTAAAAAATTTATAATGATTTTATAAAATATTCCAAAAACTGTTTACATTTTATGATTGACAAACTACACTTACGGTGTCCTTTTCCAAATGGTTTTAAATATAACTTGAAAATTATAAGTCGAAATTAAAATCTGCTTTCACTCAGTTGAAATCCATTATTAAAAGGAATCAAACGTTTTTTGTTTCGTGGAAATCCGATTTAAATTGCAAAAGTTATAAACTTTTAAAGTTTGGCAAAAAAATATGTGAACCTCCGCTGTGTGACAAGCTCTATTTTGACTATAACAAAAATTATTCTACGATACTTCAAAATACCTAAAAAATCATTATACACTTAAATAAACCGTTTGAAATTATTTAAATTGAATTTCCAAATTTATATCAAAATTTATTCCAAATTTATACCAAAATTCAACTTTCATTTTCACTAAATATTTTATAAATATTAAATTCCAATTTATATCAAAATTTAAATTATTTCAAAATAAATTACAAATTAAATTTTTAATTAACCATCCCGTCTACCGAATCAGTTAGGGATAGCCAAGGACAGTAGGAAACTTTATTTTCCAAATCCAAGCCTAAACACTATCCTCTCTGTAATCCTAAAACATTTTAGTATTTATTTTATTTTCTTTTTCTTTTTAAAGTGACTTCATCAATGTATATGTATTCATACATATATGTCTTTCCCTACTGTTAACCTTTTATTATCACTTTATTCCCAAATTATTTCAAATTTGAAAACATTTTTTTAGCCAAATCCACTGTTATAATATTATCGATTACAGAGGAGATTTAACCAATCACCGATGCAATGCCATAATTGTCGTGTCTTAGTGTGTCACGCAATGTTAACAACTATTATAAACCTCCATAGAATCCATCATCAACATTATTAAATAAAAAATAATTGTGCACAAAGCGTTATACACTAACGCTTAATAGTGTGTGTGTGTGTTCTAATCTACGCAACCATCATCCATCACAAACATCAACAACCATTAACCACTAATAATTCATCACTATATTTAAATTAGTCTAATTATTAATTAAATATATAAATTGTGGTTAAAGAGTTCTCACTTAACAGCTTTCCACAGTAGGCGGGCCTGGCTGGATGAACCGTTAGACAATATTTCGGCGCACCGTCTTCTTCACCAAAGTATATGTAATATAATATATACTAATCTCTCTCTTTCTATTATAAGAGGAGGAGGAGGAGGATGATGAACTTTGTTAAGATGGTGGTGAAGGATAAATGGTGGAAAAGGGGAAGATTTTTGTCATGGAAACCATGGCTTTAAGCTTAAGGAAAAGAAGGGAGGTAGGCAAAATGAAAATGAATGATAAAAAATGGGGTAAACTGCTCCTTATATAGGAAATAAGGAGTAAGGAGGTAAGGTCACTTAAGGGGGCAAGTGGCAACCAAGCATGGAAGGGTGCATGCGTAAAGACATGTGTCCTAACACATGTCTTAAGGAGGGAAAGTGAACTTTTGGTAGCATTTTCCCTTAAATGCTATGAAAACATGGGGCAACACATAATTCTAATGCTACTAATTCATTTTATGGTTTGACAAATCCGATCGAACAAAAAATAGTATTAATAAATCCAAATTGATTAATAATCATTCCCATCTATCAAATTTATAATTCAAATAAAATCTATTATTTAATTTATCAAAATTTCTAGATCGTACAAACCGAGTTAAATATACTAGATTCAAAATTAAAACAAGTATCAATTTCTTAAATACAAAATTCAAATAATTTCGTATTAAATCTTGGATCGTTACAATCTCCTCCTTAAAACTTTTTTGTCCTTGAAAAGGAGAGATTGTAAAATTATATAAGTATAAAACAAAATATTTACCAATATCAAATTTAATTTAAAACAATAAGATTTTAAAAACTTGAAAATTTCTTATAAATTAAACTTATCCAAACTATTATTATTGAAACTTAATTGCAAATAACAAAACTTAAAATCAAAGAATAAGATAAATCCTTCGACCTAAAATCCAGATTTTATTTTCAAATCATTTGAAATACTATAATCTTTTTTATATTGAATCATACTTGCTTTGGGATTTCAAAACCAAAAATCATTTCGAAAATTTCAAATATTTTATGACAAAATGACATAACACTTTTATGTCCCAAGTCGAGAGGTTTCTCCCAATGACAAGGCCACTAGGCACGACCTATGCATGCATCAAGATAAATAAATGATGTCTCTCCGGACCCTAGAGCAAACCATCATCAAGGGCTTACACCTACATCATACCTTTCTTTAGTCATGAGTTACTCGAATCTTAGTAACAAATCATTTCATTTCTTATCATGAAGTTATAAATCATTTCGCAATAATAATTTTTAAATACTTTCAAACATTATTATTGTTTTCTGAATATTTCAAAATATCGGGGTTTCAAATCGTCAAAATTTTTTTGTTTATTAAATGATTTATAAACCATTTCAATTTATAAACTATATCATGCTTTCGTACAAATAAAGTTCGAATTATTTCAAAATATCATTGAAATAATATTTCCAACAATTTCACATAAGATAATATTTTCAAAGAGATTCAAAAAATCATTGAACATTCCATTTTAAATTTCGTTTCCAAAATTCTTTACACAACATAATATAGGATTTTATCTACTTAGGTATCAAATATTTAAATCTCATTTGAAAAGAAAAGTTAAATTATTCGAATAGCCAGAAAATATCTGGAAACAATTTTATTTGAAAATACCTTCAGGTTTTTGATGCGCTACTTTGATTTAGTATATACATATTTCAAATAAATTTTGTTTCCAAAAATTAATTTAAAAATCAATTTCAAAATATTGGGAACCAAATTCTCAAATAAATATTTTCTTATCAAATCCCTCTTGTTCATAGATTGGTCGATGCAAGACAAAAGATTCAGGGATAAGAATTGGATAGTTTAAAAATTCAAGCACAAATAGATCGAATGGTAAGAGAAAGATGACGGTAGGTCAAGGGAAAACAAAACACATCAACAAGCGAAAAGGTAGACTCATTATTGAAAAATTATCAAATTTTGTTCAAGTTACTCTCAATTTAATTGCAAATTCAAAAAATATTTAACAAGAAATGAATACACCACTTATTTAAATTTTGCTTATCTATTCCAATTCACTTTAATTTATTATAAACGTTTTATCAAAATTTTATCCAAACAATTTACTTATCTGAACAGTTTTAAGCATTTCTCGATGTTTTAATCGGAATCATATAGTCATCCTTCTTTCGAAACTAAAAAATAATCACTGATGAAGTCTGGATCATCAACAGAATTATCCTCCAGCGGCTAGAATGTGATTCTTTATCCATCGAGTATAATTAAGACTTCGTATATTCGTTGATTAGGCATTTATTCAAAATCTTCTTATACTTGATAGTCCAATTTCAACATCAAATAAAATACTCAAACTCTTATTATTTATTTTGATATCTAACCATATTGTTTAGTTTGTTTAAAGGAGAATCACATTAACAATTTTGACCCAAGTTTATCCCTTAACATGAATTTTAATATATTATAATCCCAAACTCAATTCATTTTACTTGGAAGGCGCTCTCTTAAATGTAGTACTCAAAAAACTCATCCTAGGTATTACTAATCATATCACTAATGAGATATTATAACTCTGATGAGTACTTCCTTTTGTTCAAATGAGTCATACCTCATAGATTCATATAAACCAAAGCTCTGATACCAACTATAACGACCCGCCTTTTTTCCCGGTTCTCACCAGTAACTAAACTAACTTAAACCGTTCATAAAGGCAGATTGTTATGAGTACTTACATATTTAAACAAAAATAACATAACTTTTCATTTCATTACAAAATATTACATATGAGTTACAAGGGATATCAAAGTTACAACATAAGCTCAACGGCAAAACAAACATGCTCACAACGAAAGAAGTAAAACCCAAAACATAACTCTAGCTCCAAACCTGAATTCTCTGAAGACTAAACCTGCAAACTAAACTACTAGCTACCTGTGCAAAATTATGGACACCCATAGTTTAGGTGTGGGAACAATAAACTTCAGGTTAGTCATGGGACTGGTGTGAGAACTCAAAACAGTTGTTTTTAGGGTTTATTTTAAAGTTGGGAAATTCACTGGACATCGCCGCTTACACATAACGGGTTTATTCTATGTGAATCCCAATGCATAGGAACTCGCAATGACTTTGGAAAATGAAGCTATCATAAGCTCGTCCCACATCACACAATGCAAGTGCACACCAATTGAGCAAGTTTTGCCTTATGATAACCAAAATGCCTTCATACGTGAACATCCTCTTTCAATACTATTATTAGTTCATAGTGTTGAAAACCATTTCACAAATAAATATATATTAGTCTTAGCAAGCATAGTAACTATGCCCACATACATAGTTTACAAACAAAGTGAAAGCCTCGTATTGGTTGTTGGTTTCCAACATGATGGTTCCTAGCATGAAATATTAATCGAGGACACAAGCTAAGTATCTCCCGGCTAACATCCAGACTCAGACACCGAATACAAAGCACAAAGCAAATATCCCGGTTTTCATCCAGACTCGGACACCGTATATACTTTATTTCCTCAGGTTCACAGGTGGCACCACCGCCAAAGCTTTCGAGTTTCAACGGAGATTATGTAAATGTATACAACCTAACCGCCAGTTTACCATCAATCTGAGGTATGAGGTTCGTCGAGGTCACGATATACACAAAGCTACGCTTCAATAAGTTATGCTTTGATCATCACAAGCTTATTGCATAACTTGAGTATGCCACATTGTCCATTCACCATATGTCATTGATTTCTATCAATACATAACCTCTAAGCTCATATGTCATAAATCAGATATATATTAACAGAAATCAGTGCTACTGTCAATTACAATGTAAAACACATAATCTATACAAGTCCGTTCCGGGTTTGAATAGAACAATCATCCGAAAATCTACAAATATATTCAGATCTCATGCCACTTATAACTTCATATCGAGTGTGCGGCCCGAACCGAGACATTAGCAATCAATCCAAATAATCCGAAGATTTCTGGACTTCATTCGTCGTTTCTCAATTCTTGAATTTCTTTATGAGGTCGTATTATTACTTGAAATGGTTTTCAGACTTTATATCTGATCCCCGTCTTTCCAAATAATAAGCGTAATTTTAAAACACATTTATGGATCACACGGGCTTCAACCAAATCTCCATCCATCTTGGGTTTGTTAATTAAAAATACTTTAAACCCATTCTTAATTTATCTTTAATAAAATCCATATTTTAACTTTTGTACTTTAAAACACATCCTTTAAATCAATGATAATCTAGCCTCAAACCCTCAATTAATTTTCCGTTTGCTAACTTGTTATCCAAAACCTTAACCCACATTTCATAATTTCGACCATACCTTCTAATTAAAATAATTTCATAATATTAAATTCTTTAATCTTAAATAAAATATTATACTTCCTTCCCATTTAATTTCCTCATCAAAGATTTGATTAAATATCGAAATTATGATATGAATTTTCACAACTCAATCTCATCGGGTTTCAAGAATGATATTATTGAAGATACGACTCACAACAAAACACAAATCAGACGATATTGACATAAATTACACAAAAATTGTATCTACTTATATTCGATATCAATTCTCATAATCAACGAATACTATAGGAGGAATAACAATAATAATATTTTTCCAATTCCTCAAATAGTACCCGTTTACACCACAGATCTTCATATCAAATATCCGAAGATTATTTCTATTCAACACATCCCAAACAAATCTGGAAATCCTTATCTTATTTTGAAAATTTATCAAACACCTTGATACTGGATCTGGAAAGAAATACATCGACTTATCGTCAATCTTAGTATCCTATCCAACTCATACTATAAACGGAATATCGATAACTACCTTCTAAATTCCTCGAATAGTAAGAGTCATCATCTATAGAATTAATATCAAACATCCGAAGATTAATCTCCAACCATATCCAATTATTTGAAATTGGAAAACCCATTTAATATTAAATTCATCAATTTAAATCCTATATAAAATATTTTTAATACTTTTAGACCTTTGAAAACATTTTACAATCATTAGAAAATTGGTTACTTATAATATTTTTTTTCAAAACACAAATATATAACAAAAGGGAGGATCAAGCCATCCCCCAATGGCTCACAAAAACGGTTTCCGCCGAGAGCAGATACCGTACACACACAAACCAAAAATACATTTTTTGAACAAAAACGAAAACGGAGTTGCATGGTGCCTTGAGGGACGTCAGATTAGGCAGAAGCATCATCGACTGACTTGCTCCAGAGCGTCAGAAGCCGGCCATGCACTAATCCGTTGCAACTCCAGTGGCAGCTGGACCAGTTACTCTATTAACTCCCAGAAGGAAAGTGTAGCAAGGGCGAAGAGAAGAGCCTCCCGAACTCTCGTAGTCTGTGCTGAAGCTGGTCCATCTAGCCCACCAAGTACGAAGAGATAGGATCACCACCAGCACCTACTGTACCTCGTCCTGGAACATGTGAAAAGGATCTTCATAACTAGCAAACGACATAAGATCTGGGGGAGGGGGAAGGTAACAGAAAAAAGGGATAACACCAATGCAAAAGTCAACCAATACCTGCCCGCGGCGTGGTCACAACTAAGGTAACATCAAATGTAATAGCCAACCTACTAGAGCGGGAACTAAAAGCTCCCTGTAAGGCCTACCACGAAATGCCATAAACACATCATTCCTAACCTTCCGGATGATGGAAGGAGGGTCGATTGCCACTTCATAAAATAATGCTTTATTTCACGAGCACCAAATGTGCCAGCAGATCAGACAAGGGATCATACGAAGAAGGATCGATCGAAGAGATTTACTAAAGATGCCGACCCACTAGAATCTCAGTGAATCTTCAATCGATGTGGCATTACCTCAGCACCCCATCAGATTCCCGAAGTAATTCCTAATAGCCCTAGCGCAAGACCCACCGAACAACAGATGGAAAGACGATTCTGAGCATCCAGCGCTGCAGCACCTGCACTTGGATACGAAAGGAATGCCAATTCTTTGAAGATTCTCATTTATAGGTATACAATTATGCAAAGTTTTCCACATAAACAGAGAGACTTTCGGTGGAATACAGGAATTATAGATAAAGGAGAAGATTGGAAGGCGTGGGCCAGGCACCAGCACTGAATTCCACGCTACCTTTAGCGAGAAAGGACCACCGTCCCAAGAAGAACCACCCCCATGAGAATCAGATAAGGCCTTTACAGATTGCATCTGTTTCCACGTCTCACTTGCGTAAGATGGTTTACCGATGAAATTCGTGATAGCAAAACGACGGTACTTGGCATGGAGGAATGTTGCCCAAAAGGAGTTGTTCGTTCCAAACCTCACCCAAAGCTTGCAGGAAAAGGTCGTGCAAACTTCTTGTGGGTTGCGAAGTCCCAGGCCTCCCTCAATTTTGGGATGACAAACTGAGTCCTAGGAGACCCAGTGATGACGAAGAGCAGATTCCTTGGTTCCCCAAAAAAATGCAGAAACCAACGATCGGTAAGAGCGGAAGAAAGAAGCAGTGGGGGTCATAGCAGCAAAGATATGAGATCCCATCGAGTCAAGGATAGACTTTAAGAGAACCAGTCTTCCAGCCTGAGGAAGGAGGGCAGCATTCCACCTGATAATCTTCCCCCTTATTTTGTCAGTTAAGGGATCAAATATGGCGTTGAGCTTCCTGCCTTGGTATAGAACAATACCAAGGTAAGGAAGCGGAAGCGAGGCTGCCTTAAAACCTGTGGTTGTCTCGATCCAGGAAGATCTGACCGGTGACAGATCTTTAGCTGGCACGAAGCATCTTTTCGACGAGTTTACGAGTTGACCTGAGCATCTCTCGTACTGCCGAATTAGCCCAAGAAGACCACGAATCAACCGACGACCACCATTGGTGAAAATGATAATGTCGTCTGTGAAAGACAAGGAGGAGATTAGAGGACAAACCCCAGGGATGCCGAATATATGAATTTTCCCAGCTATCGTCAGAGAATGCAAACCTCGAACAAAAGCCTCGGCAGCAAGGATGAAAAGAGTAGGGGAGAGAGGGTCTCCCTGACGAAGACCTCTCCCAGATCTGAAGAAACCGGAAGCAGATCCGTTAATGAGAACGGAAAACCAACAGTTGGAGATTAGCCTCCAAACTATGTCGACAAGGGGTTTTGGGAACCCAAAGGCCCTCAGAACCTTGATGGTGAAGAACCAAGACATGCGGTGATAAGCCTTCGCCATATCTAGCTTGACGACCACATTACTGCCTCTTACCTTCTTATCGATCTATGAAATCAATTCCTGGGCTAAAAGGACATTGTCTGTGATTAAACGTCCTTTTATAAACCCTGCTTGGGAAGAGAAAACGACTCGTTCAAGAAATGGAGCTAGCCTGGTGGTTAGAACCTTGGATATGACCTTGTTAGAGAAGGTACACAAGCTGATTGGCCTAAAGTCAGAGCAAAAACTGGGCTGGTCGCACTTGGGGATGAGAAACAAGTTGGTGGAGGTCCACCCCGTCGGATGCTCTTTACCGGAAAAGAAGGACTGAATAGAGAGACAAAAGTCTGCCTAAATAACTGGCCACACACTCCTGTAGAAGACCCCGTTGAAACCATCGGGCCCACTCGCATTGTCCTTGTTGAGAGTAAATACGCAAGCGCGTATTTCTTCCGAGCTTGGAGGTGCGGCAAGGTCAGAGCTTTCTGACGGGAGGATCAGACGAGGGATGCAAGCGAGGAGAGACGGTTCAGAGATGACAACGGAGGGGGAGCCAAGGAAGGACTGGAAGTGGGTCAGAATCGCATCCTTGACCTCTTCTGGAGTAGAGGCCAACGAGTGATCTAGGCGGTTGATCTGGCGAATGGAGAGAAAGCTATTCTTTTTACAAATAGACAAGTGGAAAAATCTGGTGTTTGTGTCTCCTTCAACAACCCACTTGATCCTTGTCTTTTGGCGAAGATGGTCTTGCTCGATACGAAGCTCAGATGAAAAGGCAAGCCGGGTCACCGCCCAGGCCTCCTTATTGGCCGGAGAGGGATCCTCAAAAGTAGCTTCCGCTAGAATAAGAGATTCTTCAGCCATACGGACACGGTCGAAGATATTCTTGAATACAAGCAGGTTCCACGTCTTAAGACAAGTCTTGAGATGTTTCAGCTTTCGAGAGAAAGCCACACAAGGGGAACCGAAAACTGGGGAGACCCAGGAATCTTCCATAACAAAGAGTAAAGAATGGTGAGATCTCCACATACTCTGAAACCTAAAGGAGGAAGGGCCAGATAGGGATAATGGGGAGCAACTGAGAAGCATAGGAGCATGGTCAGAAAAGGTACGAAGGAGGTGGGAGATGGAGAACGAGAATGGAAGACAGAACCAACCGTCAGAGGCAAACACTCTGTCTAGCCTGGAAATAATCTGGTTCGGGCCTTCTTTGTTGTAACAACCCACTTCCGTTAACGTCACTCACACAGGGAATGCATTAACTTCCATGGAGGTTTTAAGTGAATATAGAATAGAAAAATTACAACAAGACAGATAATAAGTAGTACTTGGAAATCTAAAACTTCATTTTATTGCAGCGGAATTTAAACATGTTTATTACATCATAAAACCATAAATCAGAGTCAAGTACAATATCCATCTTCATAAAACAAAATACATAATCCCATTACATAAATAGCCACTAAAGAAGATAACAAGCTGGACTTTACTTCAACGTTCCAAGCTTTCCAAAGAGAGATGAAGCAATCCAATCAAACTCCACTAGAGCTGGGTCCTACCTGAGGACCTAGAGGGGGAAAAAGGATAGAAATGGAGGGGGTCAGACATAAAGTCTGGCGAGTATGATAATTCTAACAATACTATTACCAAAATAACTAGACTAAGGCATAAGCTGGAAGACAAGTAAATGTCTATGAACCGTTAGGTATGGAAAGCAGATAAAGATAGCGTTAAAGATAACATTAAAGGCACACCTAATTACTAACGAATAATTACTACACTGCACCGCCCATTACTACACTGCACCACACCAGTCAACCTAAAGGTTGATCCCACTTGCTTCACACAGAAACCATATAAATAGCCTTGCGTACCCCTAGATGACTACATAGGTGCCGTCTGCCCCTATCTCCACTAGGTGTACCCCACTACCCACTTTTGATCGGCTCCCTACTCGTAGACACCCGTGCGGGCCCCACAGTGGGATGTATCACTCTGCTAAAGTGGCAACCCGATACAACTTGAGAATGCATGGCTTATACCTACACGATGCCACAACGTCTTACCTACCAGCCCGGGTCCACACACGCATATGAAACCCGTTGGACTTGCGTTGCCACCGCTCCACGTTTTGGCCTCTTATAGTCAAACCCAGTATGCGTGTCCCGTCCTCGACTTGGGTCGAGCCCACAAAGATACGTTTGGGTTACTGGTTGAAATGGGTCCCGACAAGCTACCCACCCAAGCTTGTCACCACTAGTATATCCCACTTAGCCCTCTTAGTCATGTTCATGTGTGTTTGGTTAAGTCTTACTAATCGTATTTCACATGCCATTAAGGGCAACCACTAGCATCCTCATGCCACCCAAGGCACCTACTTAACCCCCATGTCCCACCTTACATGTTTATCTGGTTAAGTATTTCTTAATTCATTCAGGCCATAATCTCATAAAGACCTCTCACATTAGACTGGCATTTTTGGCAGCTGGATTTTGCCGGGCGGGTCCGGGCAGTCTTACACCATAAAAGAGTCTAACCTCATGTTTTTACAACTGTTATGCTTTAGTTTAGGCCTAGGACCTCTCACATTGGGCTGACATTTGTGACCATTGGATTTGCCGGGCGGGTCCGGGCAGGTTTACGTCACAAACGAGTCCAACCTCGTGTCCTAAGCATTGATTGACACTTTCAATCTTTTACCCCAGTTTTAATAATTCCCTATCCAAATTATTAATTAAGTCCACTTTTATTGATGTCCATAATTGACTCAATTATGGTCATCCAATCATGGCATGCAAAATCATATCAATTGCACCCCAACTTCTTATTATTAAATCCTTAATATTACCCCTACCCCACGTTTATACGTTCGCTTATTCGACGCAGAATATAAGTTAGACTCGAATAGTCTAACTCAAAGCACAAAAATAAATTATCACAACATATAGGCAATTAAAATGAATCTAAACATAATACGGGTGAAACTTGCACAAACTACACAGGTTAAGGATCTAAAGGTGTCAACTTGTTAAATGTCACAATTTACATGATATGATCATAACCCAAATTTGTGTATATACTTGCATATGGGGTTTTAGACAACATAATGATGGTGTGAACTGGCGTAGAATTTCACATATGTCATAGCCTAATTCTAGATGTCATAATAGATCTCATGGCATATGCTCATAACTTTTACTAATCTACCTAAACTTGCATACATGGTTTGTCATATAGATCAACATAACCCAAACATGATGATTTGATTAACATGAACTAACTAGCATAGATAATAACATCATGAATTTATAACATGTATGATTTATCACAACTCAGCATAGAACTTTCAGCATATATAACATCATCATAGCATGATTTACAACATATAGGATATCATCATCACATAGCATAGGATTTGTAACATACATGATAGCATAAGGTTTACAACAACATATATGACAATCCACATCATTCACTTATAATCCATTCATAACTTAATCTAATTAGTTTAACAATAATCTTGTTAAGATCATCATACTCACAATTTAGAGAAGAAAAGAGAGTCTTGATTTGCTTTAGAATTGAGTAGAGTTAGAATTTGATTAGCTTTTCTTCCTTCTTAGTTGGCGGCGGCTAGACTGAGTTCCATGGCGGCAGGATGACTGTAGCTATTCTATTTTCCATATGAATTAGGGTGAGAGACTACCTAGGTATTTATAGAGTTTAGGGTTTATTTAGACCGTCAGATCAATTCAGAACTAAACTGAACCGTTAAATTTGCCAACTCAGCCCTAAAGTCACATCAGCAGCTCAAGATTGGGCTCAGTCAAAACCCTAGCCGACTGACCAGGTCGACACTATAGTCGACCAAGGGGGGGGGGGGGAGGTCGACACTAGTGTCTACTTCCTAGTCGACCTGCCTGGGCGGGAATTTTCCCGCCCAGTCCGCTTCTGCACTTCCAGTTTGAATTTTTAAATTTTCCTGCGAGCTGTTTTGAATTTTTTGAAACTTCCGATGGCCATAACTTCTTCATACGAAGTCCAATTCACGCAAACTCGGACTGTATTTCAACCAGAATTCCGAGACGAACACAATGGCGCAACCCATTTCCCATAATTCTCACGTCTGATATTAGTTATTCTTTGATTTCTGAATATTAATATTAATAGAATTACGGGGTGTTACATTCTCCCCTCCTTAAAGGATTTGTCCCCGAAATCTTCAAGTAAAAAAGAATGTATATCCTAACATCCAAACAACCATCTACTCAACCATCAAACACAGGCATCCATTGTCCTTATAGACTTCTAATGCTTTCATGTTTAGATGCACATTGTGTGTATATGTCATATCTAATGCAAAATCAGGCGGTCCACTAATTCAGTTGACCTCCTTAATGCAATTCATGATAGTGCCATGCGTCCATTATGTATGCAAAAGTTCCTTAATGCTACATATTATCTCTATATGCGTGCACAATCATCATCTGAATGCAGCATCCGTTTGATAATACAATCATCGTACATCCATTTTACTAAATACAGCCATATATATGCAGTATGCAGTATGAAGTGACTGAGCCGATCTAGTGCCTAATAGTGTGTGTATATGCGTCCACGAGCAACCACTAGCAAACACTTGCATCCACTTTGCATCCATCATACATAACATGTCTCAAACACATGTTTTAACCATAAGATCACCGTAACTAAAGGTCAAGAATACTAGCGAGAGGATACTCTAAAGGTAAGATAAGTACAAGATAAGCGATAAAGGAGAAATTAAAGGACATACCCTCGAAAAGAAAAGGGTACAACGAACGCATCTTCTCTTCTGTCTCCCAAGTAGCGTTGCTCTCATCATCTCCCCATTACACTTTGACTAGTCTGACCTCTCGATTCCTCAACTTCTTGATCTCCGACTCAAGAATGCGCGTAGGAGCTCGTCGAATCGTCGCATCACGCTCTATCTCCACCTCTCTAAGCAAGTTCGGCTCTACCACCTCCGCGGTCTCATGCAAACACTTCCTCAAATGTGATACATGGAATACGTCGTGTACACCACTAAGTCTCTCAGGCAACTCCACTCTATACGCCATCTGTCCAATCTTCTCCTTAATAAGAAACAGCCCTATGAACTTTGGTGCTAACTTCCCAATGGACCCAAAGCGAACAACATTCCGTAATAGAGATACTTTGATAAAGATCATGTCCCCAACTTCAAACTCAAGATCTGTTCTCCTCTTGTCCGCTTAAGATTTCTGCCTATCTTGCGCTGCTTTCATCCTCCTTCGAATCAAGTCGATATTCTCCGAAGTCTCCCTAATCATATCGGGCCCAAGTAAGATCTTATCCGTAGATTCCCACCAACATGTAGGTGAACGACAAGGTCGTCCATAAAGAGCTTCGAAAGGTGCCATGCCAATGCTAGATTGAAAGCTGTTATTATATGCGAACTCCACCAATGGAAGATGCTCTTCCCATGTACCCCCAAAGTCTAGGATACATAGCCTCAAAAGTTCCTCTAAAATACGATTCACCCTCTCGGTCTGGCCGTCCGTCTGAGGATGGTATGCGGTGCTCAAACATAACTGAGTCCCTACCGCCTCTTGTAAGCTTCTCCAAAATTCGCTAGTGAAATAGGATCGCGGTCGCTCACTATGCTAGAAGGAACACCATGCAAACGAACTATTTCTTGGATGTATACAGAAGCTAACCATGGAGCAGTCCTCTTATTCTTCACGGGAATGAAATGGGCGCTCTTAGTAAGTCTATCAACTATAACCCAAATCCCCGTATTACCCTTCCTTGATCGCGGTAATCCATCCACAAAGTCCATCGAGAGACTTTCCCACTTCCATAGTGGAACCTCCAATGGGTGAAGCAACCCACCAGGTTTCTTTTGCTCCGCTTTTACTTGTTGGCACACCAAGCGTCTAGCGACATACTCGGCCACGTCCCTCTTCATACCGGCCCAAAAGAAAACTCGCTTCATGTTTTTATACATCTTGTCCCCGTCGGGATGAATGGTCATATTCGAACGATGTGCATCATCAAGAATGGTCTTCCTTAGGTCATCGTCTTTTGGTACACAAAGTCTACCGTCCCTACGTAACCAACCCTTATCATCTAGGGTATACCTACGGAGATGGCTTGATGACTCCCCTCCTTTGAGCTTTTCTACTAACTCAACCAACTGTGGGTCATCTCGCTGTGCCTCGCCAATCCGTCCCAAAAGCGTAGGTCTGACCTCCAAGGATGCTAGTAAACCGGGTACAAAGTCAATGGAAGGTCTAAAGTCAAACATCGAAATGAATTCTAAGCTTCGCCGCTCAACAACCAAAGGACTTAAGGATAGTCTTTTTCTACTTAAGGCATCTACCACCACTTACCCTTGCCACGGGTATATGTTATCTCGAAGTCGTAGGATGCTAAGAACTCCATCCACCTTTGTTGCCTTAAGTTCAAGTCCTTCTGAGAGAATAAGTATTTTAGAGATTTGTGGTCAGTGAATTATTCGAATCTCTCGCCAAGAAGATAATGATGCCAAGACTTAAGCGCGAAAACGATAGCGGCCAACTCTAGGTCATGTGTAGGGTAATTTTTCTCGTGCGCCCTCAACTGCCTTCCACCATAGGCTATTACCCTTCCCTCTTGCATTAAGACTGCGCCTAGTCCTATCCCACAAGCATCGGTATAAACAGTAAACGGCTTACTCCCGTTTGGCAGCACTAAGACTGGGGCTGAAGTCAAAGCTCTCTTCAAACGTTGGAATGCATCATCACAAGCTACGTCCCATGTGAAAACTAGGTTCTTCTTCATCAGGCATGTTAATGGAGCTGATATCTTTGCGAAGTCTTTGATAAACTTCCTATAGTAGCCAGCCAACCCCAAGAAACTTCTCACTTCAGTAGCAATTTTAGGGACCTTCCAATCTTGGATGGCCACCACCTTCGCGGGATCCACAGCTATCCCTTCTTTGGAAACCATGTGCCCTAAGAATCATACTTCCTTCCTCCATAAGTGACATTTGGAAAATTTAGCTTTAAGGCTATGTGCTCGTAGGGTCTCCAACACTTCCCTAAGATGTAGGGCATGCTCTTCTTCATCCTTAGAAAAGGTCTAGATGTCGTCTACAAAGACTACCACGAATTTATTAAGGTACTCCCTAAACACCCTACTCATCAAATCAACAAAGTATGTTGGTGCGTCTGTCAAACCGAAGGGCGTCACTAGCCATTCATAGAAATCATCCGGAGTCTTAAAGGCAGTCTTTTCTATGCTATCCTCAGTCACTCTCAACTGATGGAATCCAGTGGCTAAGTCCAACTGCGAAAATACTGAGGCGCCAACTAATTGATCGAAGAGATCATCAATCCTCGGCAGTGGGTGTCTGTTTTTCCTAGTAAGCTTATTAAGTTCTCTATAGTCCACACAAAGTCTAAGGAACCCATCCGCCTTCGTGGAAAATACTACTGGAGCACCCCACTCCGATATACTTCGTCTTATGAACCCCTTCTCAAGCAACTCCTTCTCTTGCTTATCGAGTTCCCTCCTTTCACGTGGAGCCATGTGGCGTACCGGCAAAGATATTGGTTTCGCATTATCCACAAGATATATTCGAAAATCTATCTCCCGCTTCGGAGGCAAGCCCTTCACCTCCTCAAACACATCCGAATATTCTCGAACCACTCTAACAGATCGTAGATTTTCTACTGACGTGTCAAGCGATTCTAAATAACTTAGCATAACGAAATCTATGGGATTACAAAAGATTTCGAGAGCGTTACCAAGGCGAGTCACGAGCCTAACTACTCTCCTTACACAATCAAGGACGACCCCATTTCTGGATAACCAATCCATTCCTAAAATTATCCCATAGCCCGTGAAGCCCAAAACATAAGCATCACATCTAAACTCAATGCTAAGTATAGAAATTTTCAAATCCAAACACATCATGGACAAATAAGCTAAGCCCCCAATTGGATTCGAAACAACTAAGGGATCCTCTACTAAACTAGTGTTTAAGTGCAGTGATTCAACTAATGATGTAGAGATAAACAAATGCGATGCGCCCGAATCAAATAAGGTACGGACAGGATGATCAAACAGAAAAACTAAGCTTTCAACAGAAATGGTTCTACCTCTTTCTTGCAGCGGTGGGACGCGAGAGCCTGTACTTGTCCCCTTGCATGCCCTGGTGCCATAAGAGCCAGCACCTGTCCTCCCGAGGTAGACTCTGCCCTCTGCCCCTTCTTTGGGCAGTCCTTCACTAAATGTCCCGCTTCGCCACAGTGGAAACAGCCAGTCTTCTTTTTCTTTCGCAAATCCTTACTAAGATGGCCTGGGGTCCCACAGTTAAAGCATTTCTTCTTTCCCTTGCCATAATTGTCCTTACCACCCTTCTTGTTTTGCTGTTGGGGTTTCTTCTGATCCCCTTTCTTCTCGGGTGCCTTGTCAGCTTTAGCGCCTTTCTCCTCGTGCATGAGTGCCATGTCTACTAGCTTCTCAAAGGTGGCCCCCATAGGGATGTGGGTCATAGCCAACCCTTGCAATGGTTCATTCAATCCATTAACGAACCTCAGAGCCTTCTTCTCCGGCGTGTTCACTAAGTCCAAGCCAAACCTTGCTAACTGGTTAAATTTGTTGACATATTCTTTCATTGATGAGCTTCCTTGCTTCAATGTCAAGAACCTTTCCATATATAGATTCTCTTCCGCCCTTGAGAGAAATTTTTCCACAAACCTACACCTAAAATCTGCCCAAGAATCAACAGGACGCTCCCCATTAGTGACTTCCCACCAGAATGAGGCCTCTCCCTTCATTAACCAAGCTGCTAATTTGACTCTCCTCCCTTTCTTCCACTTCAAAGATTTCTAGCAATTCTTCCACCTCCTTAAGCCAATCTCTAGCTTCCACAAATGTTTCTGACCCTCGAAAAGGTTTTCCACCCATAGCCTTAAATTCCTTGCACGTCTTTGCAAAAGTATCTACGCGAGGAGGAGGAGGAGGAGGAACGGGTGCAACTGGTGGTGGAGGAACATTGGCTGGACCCGCGGCGGCCCTAGCCTCTAATAACCTCTTATACCATCCTGGTATCGTCACACCATCAGGAAGGTTAAGATCTTCAGCCATGTTGAAACGAAAAGGGAAAGATTCAAAATGGAGAATTCGAAGATAAAGATGTATGGCTATTGGGGATTATGTTTTTCATAAAAACTTTCCTCTTTAAATTTCTCATTAAAACATGTTTTTGAAAGCACTTCTTCCAAAAATACTTTAGAAAAATAGTTTTTCTAAAAAAATTATCTGTTCTGGTAACCTGGCTCTGATACCACATGTAACACCCCACTTCCATTAACGTCACTCACACAGGGAATCCATTAACTTCCATGGAGGTTTTAAGTGAATATAGAACAGAAAAATTACAACAAGACAGATAATAAGTAGTACTTGGAAATCTAAAACTACATTTTATTGCAGCGGAATTTAAACATGTTTATTACATCATAAAACCATAAATCAGAGTCAAGTACAATATCCATCTTCATAAAAAAAAATACATAATCCCATTACATAAATAGCCATTAAAGAAGATAACAAGATGGACTTTACTTCAACGGTCCAAGCTTTCCAAAGAGAGATGAAGCAATCCAATCAAAATCCACAAGAGCTGGGTCCAACCTGAGGACCTGGAGGGGGAAAAAGGATAGAAATGGAGGGGGTCAGACATAAAGTCTGGCGAGTATGATAATTCTAACAATACTATTACCAAAATAACTAGACTAAGGAGCTCGAAGACAAGTAAATGTCTATGAACTATTAGGTATGGAAAGCAGATAAAGATAGCGTTAAAGATAACGTTAAAGGCACACCTAATTACTAACGAATAATTACTACACTGCACCGCACCAGTCACCCTAAAGGTTGATCCCACTTGCTTCACACAAAAACCATATAAATAGCCTTGCGTACCCCTAGCTGACTACATAGGTGTCGTCTGCCCCTATCTCCACTAGGTGTACCCCACTACCCACTTTCGATCGGCTCCCTACTCGTAGACACCCGTGCTGGCCCCACAGTGGGGTGTATCACTCCCCTAAAGTGGCAACCCGATACAACTTGAGAATGCACGGCTTATACCTACACGATGCAACAACGTCTTACCTACCAGCCCGGGTCTACACATGCATATGAAACCCGTTGGACGTGCGTTGCCGCCGCTCCCCGTTTTTGCCTCTTATAGTCAGACCCCGTATGCGTGTCCCGTCCTCGACTTGGGTCGAACCCACAAAGATACGTTTGGGTTACTGGTTGAAATGGGCCCCCACAAGCTACCCACCTAAGCTTGTCACCACTAGTATATCCCACTTAACCCTCTTAGTCATGTTCATGTGTGTTTGGTTAAGTCTTACTAATCGTATTTCACATGCCACTAAGGGCAACCACTAGCTTCCTCATGCCACCCAAGGCACCTACTTAACCCCCATGTCCCACCTTACATGTTTATCTGGTTAAGTATTTCTTAATTCATTCAGGCCATAACCTCATAAAGACCTCTCACATTAGACTGGCATTTATGGCAGCTGGATTTTGCCGGGCGGGTCCGGGCAGTCTTACACCATAAAAGAGTCTAACCTCGTGTCTTTACAAATGTTATGCTTTAGTTTAGGCCTAGGACCTCTCACATTGGGTTAACATTTGTGACCACTGGATTTGCCGGGCGGGTCCGGGCAGGTTTACGTCACAAACGAGTCCAACCTCGTGTCCTAAGCAATGATTGAAACTTTCAATATTTTACCCCAGTTTTAATAATTCCCTATCCAAATTATTAATTAAGTCCATTTTTATTGATGTCCATAATTGACTCAATTATGGTCATCCAATCATGGCATGCAAAATCATATCAATTGCACCCCAACTTCTTATTATTAAATCCTTAATATTACCCCTACCCCACGTTTATACGTTCGCTTATTCGACGCAGAATATAAGTTAGACTCGAATAGTCTAACTCAAAGCACAAATATAAATTATCATAACATATAGGCAATTAAAATGAATCTAAACATAATAGGGGTGAAACTTGCACAAACTACACAGGTTAAGGATCTAAAGGTGTCAACTTGTTAAATGTCACAATTTACATGATATGATCATAACCCAAATTTGTGTATATACTTGCATATGGGGTTTTAGACAACATAATGATGGTGTGAACTGGCATAGAATTTCACATATGTCATAGCCTAATTCTAGATGTCATAATAGATCTCATGGCATATGCTCATAACTTTTACTAATCAACCTAAACTTGCATACATGGTTTGTCATATAGATCAACATAACCCAAACATGATGATTTGATTAACATGAACTAACTAGCATAGATAATAACATCATGACTTTATAACATGTATGATTTATCACAACTCAACATAGAACTTTCAACATATATAACATCATCATAGCATGATTTACAACATATAGGATATCATCATCACATAGCATAGGATTTGTAACATACATGATAGCATAAGGTTTACAACAACATATATGACAATCCACATCATTCACTTATAATCCATTCATAACTTAATCTAATTAGTTTAACAATAATCTTGTTAAGATCATCATACTCACAATTTAGAGAAGAAAAGACAGTCTTGATTTGCTTTAGAATTGAGTAGAGTTAGAATTTGATTAGCTTTTCTTCCTTCTTAGTTTGCGGCGGCTAGACTGAGTTCCATGGCGGCAGGATGACGGTAGTTATTCTATTTTTCATATGAATTAGGGTGAGAGACTACCTAGGTATTTATAGAGTTTAGGGTTTATTTAGACCGTCAGATCAATTCAGAACTAAACTGAACTGTTAAATTTGCCAAATCAACCCTAAAGACACATCAGCAGCTCAAGATTGGGCTCAGTCAAAACCCAAGCCGACTGACCAGGTCGACACCCAGGTCGACACTATAGTCGACCTGGGGGGGGGGGAGGTCGACACTAGTGTCGACTCCCTAGTCGACCTGTCTGGGCGGGAATTTTCCCGCACAGCCTGCTTCTGCACTTCCAGTTTGAATTTTTAAATTTTCCTGTGAGCTGTTTTGAATTTTCTAAAACTTTCGATGGCCATAACTTCTTCATACGAAGTCCAATTTACGCAAACTCGAACTCTATTTCAACCAGAATTCCGAGACGAACACAATGGCATAACCCGTTTCCCATAATTCGCACGTCTGAGATTAGTTATTCTTTGATTTGTGAATATTAATATTAACAGAATTACGGGGTGTTACATTGGTTGTTAGACCAAGTGAAAGCCGACCCGACAAAAGAAACTTCAGACAGACCAGAGCTGGAGATGAAAGCATTGAAGTCCGCCACCGCCAAGCGATTAACGGCGTTGCCTCCACGCTTTTCTGCTTGACTGTCGACAACATTAAAGTCGCCTCCCAACACAGAAACAGAGAACCCTAGGTTGGAAAGAGAGAGCACATCGGACCACAGGGCTTTACTCTCTATACTATCGCACTTAGCATAGACCGCAGAAAATAGGAAGGATACAGAGAAGGAAGGAAGGGAGCAAGCCACTGAAAGAAGCTGATCCGAATCAAATATAGGGTGAATGACAACACATTTGGACCAAAGGATCCAGATCTTGTTGGTAATGTTGGCTAATGCGCCGCCAAAACCAAGAGATAAAACAGAGGTGGTGGTCACGACCGGTCCCATCATAGGTTCAAGAAGCGCAATCAAGCAGACTGATTGCTTCCTGACGATGCGCTTTAGTCTAGCTAATGACCCCTCGTTTCCAATGCCCCTGACATTCCAGAAAAGAAATGTCACCATCGAGAGAAATGCCGAGGAAGACACTCAGAAAGAAGGAGTAATGACAAAAAATCACAAAACTCAGATATGATACAGAGTGTGACGAGTAGATCTAACGATCTGCTCGGATGCCTCTATAGAGCGTGTGTGTTTGGTATAGGGGGTGCGAGGGACCTGCCTAGATCTACGATGCAAGTCACGAGGCGGCGGCCTAGATGGTGACTCGTAGATCACAGGAGACCTCTGAGATCGGCCTGACCTGCTGCCTGTAGCAAAAGCTCTCCTGGAAGACCGAACAGGACAAGAATTCTTAGTTAGGCGAAGTAGCCGATCATTAATGACCGCTATCTCGTCCAAACTAAGCAACGGGGATACAAAAGAAACAGAAGGTGGAGATGAAAGAGAAGCAGAAGACTTAGGACTAGAAGAAAAGACCATGAAGCAGAAGACAGGGGAACAAAACAGGCAAAAAGGCTCCGAAAAGCAAGAAAAGCATGTGGAGTTGCTCCAAAAATGCAACACCATTGCTGTGGGAGCTTTACCAATGCTGTTCTGCCCTTAGATTGGCAGACCCGCTCTACAGGTAAAGATCCAAAACCCGAACAACGAAAACTCCCAACCCGTTTCGTCAAACTAGGAAGGCCATCTCCCAGGTGTAACGTAAAGGGATCCGCACAAGTGATCGATGTACGTGTACAACAGAGAGACCACCCATCCTAAGCTGATAAAACCCCAAGATGACGACAAAAAAGCTCACAGACAACCTGAGCCGGATGCTCGACCAATAGAGTCACTAATGACACAGAAGCGGCCAGGCAATGGCTCGGCAAATCGGGCACATCCAAGCTCAGAAAACCATAAGCAAACCCGACCGAAAAAAAGAGCTGATCAAAGATCCTCTATAGATTACATAGATCAAGAACAACCAATTTAGATAATATAGAAGGGCTAAAAGTCCAGCACACAATGGACCAAGAAAGTCTAAACTTAAAAACCTAGAGAACAAAGCAGCAAACAGGACTAAAAACTGCAAAACAAGGGGAAGCAAAACCGACATGAAGAGCAGCAGTGAGAGCCGCTGACCCACTAACCTCCAACGAGGCTACGCACACATGACCCTCTACTACTACTTGCGAGAGAGGCAAAGCAGTGTCGGGGAGCACACACAAACGCGTGTCATGGCTCACTCGCACAAACCCATCTAAGTGCCCAGAACTTAGAAGAACAGATCCAAAACATTGATGCAAACAAATGAAATACCAAAACCTGTGTAACCCAAAAGTAGGTAAAGACATGCATACCTAGACCTGACTAAACTTACCTAAGACCGAAGAGGAAACAATAGGCTTTTGCTCACTGGCTACAGCAGGTGCAATAGTAGATCTGACGGTCACTGAGACTAAAGGCATGTGCTCACTGGCTACGGCAGGACCAAAAGGCTTTCCGAGGCTCTCTGAGGCAGCCTTATACATTGGAGCTCGCGGAAGTCTGATCAACGGTGCTTCGCCAAGGTCATCAGTTCCCGGCTGCACTGCTTGATCAGTTTTGCAGTTCTTGCGCCGCTGTTAAAAGGCAGCGCCCCTTAGCCAAGATAGCGAAGAAGCGTGAGCCACCGCTGGATGAATAACAGCCACATCCGAAACTACTTCACTATCCAATCCAGCAGCAGAAGAAGCAATAGCCACTTCAACAACATCATGCAACTTCGATAAAACACTGAAGCCGTTGGCAAGGGCAAGAGGAGCCGTCAGCACAGCAGATAGTGCAGCCGTTTCGGAGAGCTCTGGTGATGAAATTGGTGTAGAAAACTTCACATTCTTTGAGCGCCTTCGGCGATGAGCACATGTTGAAGTCCATCCTCTTTTTCCATGCAGTTTCTCCGACGCTTCTCTGTATCTAGTAGGACAAAGTGAGACCCCAACGGAGCTGAAAGATCCAGCCACAGCATCCAGTTCAGAACCAGCGTCATAAGGCACCTCATCATTCGCCGATAGATTATAATAGTCCGAGGTGATGAAATCCCCACCTATAACCTGATCAGCGGAGATGAGCTTGCCAAAGCCGGGTCCGAAAACACCGCCACAAGCTAGGGATCCAACAAAAAAACCATGGTCTGCCACTATAGGGGAAGATTCAGAGAATTTGAAACGCAATCGAGGGGTGAAGTTGGTTTACATCCCACTTGCCTCATTTGGTTTCAGAGCAGACATGAGCATAAGAAGCCGAGCCAGAATCAGGGTTGGGATCAACCCCGCGCGGTGGGAGATAACTTACCTGCGTCGCTTGGAACAGAGGCGAAAGCTCTAGAAATTTAACCTCAATATCCAAGAACCGGTGCCGATTGAGGCTCACAAAGGATTCTAGCGAGAAAAGCTGGACCTCAATCGTAGATCTTCCAGTAATAACCATTGATAAGGGATAATTCGCTACACGAAGTAATGATTTGGCTATTGCATCTAAGCTAGGGCACTGTTGCACAAACGATCCAGCCAAAACAAATGCTCTTTCAGAGCAACCTGTAACCATGATGTGATCGAAAAAGAACAAGCAGAGCCTCACGGAGCCAGGTAGAGAAGCTAATTAGACTAGGGAAGAGATCGAAAGCAGAAGAACACAAGAGCCAGAGATGCAAAAGACAGAAATCGCGATGAAGAATCAGAAGTTGGTCGCCATTAAAAGAGCTGTTGATATTTTTTGATCACTAAATTATAGCAGCATTCATGGTTACTTATAATTCAGAAAACAATTTATGGTCAAAACTTTCAAAATAGATTGTTTCCAAAGAAATATTACAATAGCATTTCTAAAGCACTGCAAAAGTGTTACAAAACAGTTATCTTTACTAGTTTGATCAAAATATCGTTTATCTTATCAAAATATCGTTTATCTTAATTCATTTTACAAAAAAATCCATATTTTTAAAGGGAGCGGCTATTGGGACACAAAATTAAACACATAATTAAAGACACAAAATCTAGACTGTAGGATTTGCTTGTCTTTATGTGTGTGGTGGAATTTAGGGGGAGATCTTATGGTTAAGATTGTTTGTGTTTCAATTTGTGTCAATATTTTGTGTCTAAATAGATTTTCCCTATATGGGACCAGGTATTGGGACACAAAATTAAACACATAATTAAAGACATAAAATTAAACCAGTTTTGTTAATAAAGTAGCATATACTCAATTTGGTCAATTTTGATCGAGCATTTGGTTTTTATGCGTAGAGTATTGGAATGGTTACGAACTCTTTGAATATTCAATTTGCTGATGAATTTCGAAAAATAAACAAGAAGGAAAAGCAAGTGAAGTATGTGCAACATTTGGTAGGTTTGAGCTCAAACTCCCGCAAGACTTCCTTAAACAGGCCCAGATAACCTGAAGGTTCAAACTTTTAGCTTCAATCTTACGTATGGTTTTTATTTAACAACCAACGATTATGAAATTATCACTAAAGAAAAACACTTCCAAAGCTTATCAGCATTAAACAATCCATATTTAACAACCAAATTCTGTATTCTAAACATAGGCATCTTTCTAGCTATTAATAAGCTGTAGGAACAAATTATGTTTATATGAGTTTCTACTACTTATATTGCACTGTAATAACACTTTGCTTTTCCTCTAAAAACGCTTAGCTTCGACAATTATTTGTTGCAATGACTGGTTTTAATTAGTTATAACGAGGTAATACGTACTATCATGCTTGCTTATTGCATTATAAAAACAACAAATAATTGTAAAATTATGACGGGTGTTTTAGAACACATTTGAATTAGATAAAACCTTTAGAAGACTTTTTAGACTAATATATTTCATCTAATCTAAAATAAACAAATATTAAAATATAAAATTCATTCATTTTGCAATAAAAACAAACAAATTATACTTGTTTGAGACCACGTAGGAATATTCAAAAGAAACTTTGTTGCATACTTGATTACTGAATATATTGAATTTTGAACAAATATGCTACGAAAACAATACCTTAAAAAGGCGCATGAAGTCTTGATTTTCTTAGAGTTTGAGTAAAAAGAAATTGCACTAGTGAGAGTTTTGTGATATTAAACAAAATAGCATATTGTAGAACTCTATGGGACTTATATGTCAGGGGACTTTTTTTGTTACCATTGGCTATTTATTAAATCATTTACTAGATTATTTTATCATTTGTTTGGATTGTTGTAACAACTCATTCTCCAAAGTCCAAACTAAGCGCTATAGATGCTGCAATCATCTATATTATTAACTTCCAATGATAGAAAATTGATGTATTAATGAATCATAACATCAAAAAACAAGAAAATATGAAATATTTTGAAATAACATTCATTGCAATTCTCGTTCGTAAAACCCTGTTTAGATCAATTATAATTATTACAGAAAACTCCAAGAGCAACATACTAAGATGCATCCTTAGTTGATCAACGTAAATATAAACGATAAGCAACCTTGCTATTACATATATTGAAAATGATAAAACACAGCGGAAAACTCTTAAATAGCTAACCGCCTCTCGCATATCTCCATAACTTTATTCAGAATAAGAACCTGAATAACCCTAACTCTCAGCTTATTCAAATGAGTACCCGAAAGTTTTAGGGAAAAGAAAAAATAGTGGGTCATTCAATAGACTGGTATGAATAATAATTTAATTGCATGATTCCAATTGATATCTAGTGAGACCACCCCGTTCAGTGGAACGGGTATCACTCTCGCTGGTATCCAGCTAATAAAATAACCAATGCTCGTGTACCATCAATGATTGAAATCATAATGATAACAATAATAATGTGTAACATACAGTGAATTCTCCACCTCCACTATTCTGACTAACTGTCTTAACGGTTTCATGATAAATTTTCTTATATGCAAGTTACCTACTTATCTTCAAGTTATCTACTTGAGTTTTAGCCTTGGCGATTCCCAGTCATTCCCTAAATCTTACCAAATGGACTGCCCTTCCTTTTGGTATTAAACATATTTATATAGATGTGGATTAACTATCACTCATGCCATAGTTTTACCTTTAGGTGGTTATTGTGACACCACATCCTGAGACCCATACTAACAATGAGTATTGCTAAGTAATATCGTCTACTAGTGGAGAGAATAAGGTTTGTTAGGAATGACCATTTGTAAGCCTTGTATTAAACGAGTATCGAATACATCGATTTATTATTTTATTTTTTTTCTTACCTCATGTGCATCATCATACTCAATTCAAGTTTAACACAAAACTATGGTGGCTAAGAACCTATCCAGAACAAAATATAACAATATCATATGAAGTAATCACAAAACAGTTAGCACACATACATATACACCACAAGTACATCATACAATAGTCACATAAGTGATTGGTTCTTATGAACCATATATACAAACGAGTTCCCAGACTAATATACAACAGAGTACGCAAATATGATTATAAGGCGATTACATAAAACATGCCTAAGTATCCAAAAAGACGATAACATAATCCATTGTGGAAGAAGCATAGCAAATATCTAACGAAACAAGACTATCTTGAAACAACTCGATCTGACCCGACTATATAAAATACATGGATCAGTGTAGCTTAAACAAGATGATTAGAACATGATACGGGAATGATAATATCACATAATGGTAAGACTTCTCAATAGATAAATATAAACATTGGCTCATATGATATAATATACATGAGATAAGTTTTTTCAAGTTAACAGATAAAAGTCTCATGTATAAGGTGATAGCGACAAATGCATATATTTTGTACATATGGAAGCACCAAGATGGTAATCATCAAAATCCAACATGTAGGACTCGTCAGTTCACCACACATGATTAATTACCACACATAAATTTAATCACCATATAAATCATCATATAACTCATAAGCAATACACATAAAATCCAAATAAAACTAGTGAAAACATTAAAAAATCATAAACTCTAGAAATTAAGAAATTGTGAAATTTATTGTCCATTGAAGGTCCATTGGGGGATTGGACTAGGTTCATACTTGAAGATCCATCCTGGCGTAGATCTTTCTTATACACTTCTGATTCCATGTTCTTTGCTACTAATCTTTCTCCCGAGTCCGTTGCTTTATTGTCCATGCTGTTATTCCTGATGATTTGTAGGCCTTCCTCTTTGTGAAACATCTTAATTGTTCCCTATTTCTGGCTATGTCATCTCCTTTTGGTTGGGTATTTTCTTTCTATGTTGGTGAAGCTATATGCTTCTCACTTTGCTTTTGTAGTATGTGTTGGTACATCAAACTAGATCATAGTAGATAGACATTCTGTCTATCTCCTATTCTCTTTTGTATTTATTACTCACTATAATAAAAGTTTACGGTACACTATAAAAACCGATCGGCATTGCCAACAAAAATAGTGAAATTTAGAAAGTACCACACAAAAATGGAATCATCATACAGAAAAGGATCCACAAATTAGGGAGTCAAAGTTACGTCTGCATGTGCACAACACAGATGGCCGAAACATGCCAAGTACTATTATTCACACGGATTTGGAGCTTCACACAAATACCATATTAGAAGTTTAGTACTGAAAATTCACATAGATGACCCGAAGGTCCACATAGAACGTATCGCCAACTCTCAAATTGTAACCCAAATAGTGATAACAATGTGTCATATACCATCAGTTCTCACTTTCGGTTTACTATAATTCCGTTAATTCAATACAGATGTTGCTATAATCGAACAATTTTAAATTAACCAATACAACAAACTTATGTTTCCTACACCACGTGATTTATTATACCGTTTGAATGGATTCTTGTCCTCTTGAAGGGTGTAAAAACCTGTAGTTTTATACATAAAGTATATAATTTGAGAAAACGAGTTTTAAAATGATTTTTGAAAACTATTTGTAATTATTTCTTTTAAATATTTTTGTATAAAGTATATTTATATGTATAACAGCTTTTAAATAATCATATTTTATAAATCAATTTTTGTAAAATATTTATCTTAAAAGCTAATTTCGTATTAGAATTCTTTCAAAAATAGTTTATAAAACATGTGCACGAATAAGAAAAAATCAATGAAAAGTCCGTAAAATTAACTTCACATGAAAAACAGGTCAATTCGGTGTATGGTTTGACGTTAATGTTGGCTTACCTATAATAAGATTAAGCCTATTGAAAACAACTTAAAACAAAACTTCAAAAATCATAAAACCAACAGGACTAAGTCATAAAACACCCGAGAAAAATATGCTCACCTTGGTCACACCAAGATCGACCAAAAAAATGTCTTGGGACGACCTTCTGGTCGACCTTTAAAAGCATTGGGTCGACCTATAGGTCGACCCATATAGGCAGCGTCGGCCTCAAAGGTCGTGATTGTGAAGAATGCGGATTACAAATCTTAAGATTGGATCAACACTAGAGGGGAGTGTTTAATGAATTATATGAATTTCTTTAAAATCATTTGAAATTAAACACAAACAGATGAAATTCACAAATACGTAAATAATCACAATTTCGTACATATATGCAAACAGTAAATAAAATGTAGTAATGAAAATGACACACTAGAATTTATACTGATTCGAAGTTACCCTTTATCCAGTCCCACACAATTTCTTGTGCAAATTTATTTTCAAATATAATGTCGAGATTACAACCCTTGATTTCAAGGCCACGAAGTACACCCCTCCTGTTTTCCAAGTACAGTGAGACTCAATTGATTTACTAAACTACAATCACACATAATTTGTTTACCGGGCTACAATCTTACCTAACTGATTTATCGACCATAGTCACACCGTTTCAAATTGCTTTGATGGATCGAGAGACTTGATATACTCCTATTGATTACAAATTATCCTATAACTCCGAATAGCACTGAGATCTTTGAGAGAGAGAGAGAGAGAGTGACAAAGAACCAAACTAAAGATGATTCGGGTTTGGCTCACTTGGGAATTTGGTAGAGTTTTGTTAAGAATGATTATAAAATAAGAGTGGAGAAGGAGTGAAGAAATGATGAAAAACTTGACTAAAATTCATTGAAATCATCTTGTATTTATAAGAAGTTAACAGCCATGTCCATACGCGAAGAGTTGCGACGAAAAGACACTTCTTTTGAAATTTGATTTTTGGAAAAAATGGTCACCATATTGACATGAGGAGTAGAAGGATGCCAACATGCCTATGTATATTTTGAAAATTGATTTTTTTTAAAATGATTACTATTCTAAAACTTTCCAAAAAAATTCTAGGATTTGTAACATATTTTGGATACACTTTAAAAAGTAAACTTTTAAAAATTTAAGAAAGTGAAAATTATATATATATATAAAAGAAATATAACTCAAAATATGAAAGATTATAAGAAATCTTAAATTGTAATTTTGAGATTGAGGCTAAAACATTGAAATCACAAGATGATGATTTCAAAATATATTTTGAAATTGAAAGAAACATATTTAAATCAAGAGATGATTTGAAATTAATGATGAATTATTTAAAAAATAGTTTTGAATTTGAGGTTAAGATATATAAATCGGGAAAGAAGATTTTGGAAATAGTTTTGGGAAAAATAGTTCAAAATCTAAAAGCACTTTTTAAAAGTTCGTGGAATCCATTCCACTAGAGAAAGTCGTGGATTCCATCCTACTATAGGTTCCATCCCATTATTAAAGAAAGAAGATGGTTTTATCCATAATTGAAATTAGAATAAAGCTTTTAGCGATATTATGAAATTTTAACATCAATCTAGACCCTATTACTTATCTTTATGTCTTAAATTCTTGATCTCTTGAAATCTTGAAACTCACGAGTCTTCGGTCTTGGTTTCTTTAATCTCAAATTCATAGTCTTTAATCTTTATATTGTACAGTCTTCATTCTTTTGTACCGTATATATATATCTTGCATATACACGTATATTTGGACAAGAATGTTAGTATTTTTGTTTATAATAATTCCTAAGGTTGTAGTCATCAAAATTATCATCTCAGGGACCAATAATCTCCTCATTTTTGATGAGGATAATCTTTGTTCATAAAATATAATCCATCAAACTTTGGTATACTGTTGACTCCTCTATAATCCAATAACTCTCCCATATCTACTAACTCCCTCTTAATCTAAGTCTGTCTAACTAATTTATAATTCTCCCCCTTTGTCATCAACAAAAAATAACCTAAACTAAAGAACTCCCACTTGACTCTTATACTATATCATTATACAGAATAATAATAGTATGTAAATAAGATAATAATAATGACTAAAATATAGTAAGGTAAATATGAGAGATATGTAAAATTCAAACATAATCAACCAAATCATACAATGGTTAATTATATATAACGTAGTGGGATTAATCCAATCAAATCGAAGCAGGATAAATAATTCTAACCAAACCATATCAAATATTACATGTTAATTCAAAAATTTCTTAGAATTTTAACCCAACCTTTTTCATCGAATATAGGATTTGCTTTTATAACATCCTGCTCTTCATTATCCTCATTAAGCATTCCTTCTAGATTCACATCAAATTCTTCTTTGTTGAGGCCAGAAATCAACCATCGAATGGCATTGAAGTGTCTTTCTTGTTCCTGTATCATCTGGATTTGACTTAATTTTAAGTGAAGTTGATTGTGAAGGATAAAAATAAGTATGTTCTTGAAAGAATTGAGAGTTCCTTTAAGATTCTCACTTAGATTATGAATAGGAGAGGCCATTTTTGATAAAATATGAATAGAACCATAAGGAGAATTGAGAATATGTATTTTTGTGAAAGAAATAAGTATTTAAGTAGATCGGAAGTCGTTTGAAATGAAAAGACACTAGGTAGTTAAATCAATTTTAAATATATAAAAAATCGGTCATTGGATGTCGACATGGGGTCGACATGCCCACGTTGATTTTACCATTTTTCTTTATTTCTTTATACTATGTACAACTCTATATAAACTTATATAATATAATAATAAGCATTCTATAGATATTTTAGAGCTAGTGAACAGAAATAGAGGATTTTCATTGATAACTTTATTTTAATAATACATAAAAACGATACATAACATTAACTAAACAGAGATCAAAACTAATACAACGAGAAATGAAATTAGAATTTGAAAGAGGATAACGAAGATGATGATAATCCAAGTTTGGAACTTATTTTCCCAAATAACTTGTTCATTACATTGGAAATTTTATCCTCCTTTTACTTATTAGTCTTTTGAGAAACCTTTGATTTTCAACCATTACTTTTGACTTTTGAGAAGCGTCTTGTTGGATGGATTGTTAGGATTGATAGGATATTCAATACTTTCCAAATATGTCTTGTTAAGCATCTTTTTAGCAAGAGCCGCCATAGGTCAGATCAAAGCCCAAATGCACGATCAGCCAAATTGGATGAATCATGCTCAAGGAAGCCCAGTGGAAGCTCGGTCCAAAACCATCAAACATTGACCTGAACCAATTCTCATTGGCTAACAGCTCACTTTAGAAGAATAACTCTCCAAGTAGACCAGATATCTCGCTCCCATAAAAGGAGCATCGATCGAATATCTCGGATCTGCATGGAAATTTCAAGCTGAGCCATTCAAATGCTCAGTTCGAATTTAAAGGCAATAAAGGCGGTCAACCATATCCGGACAGAGCTCAATTTTTGATACACCTCACCATATATGCCACGTAGGCTACAACTTCCGAGGATACTATTTATGAATAGTGGAATCGGTCTTGCAGCCGCTTTTCTAACCAAAGAATGGACTCCACATGTCCAAGCTTTCCCGAAAAGGTCGGGCCACGTCACAACAGCCCTGGCCACCTTCTCCACCTATAAATACCTCAAAGCTCAAAGTGGAAAAGGAGGTCTTTTTTTTGAGATCTCTCTGAAACCCCAAAATAAAAAGCATTCTCAGCTTTCTCCTCTAGGTTTCTCTGATGGCTAACTCAAAATAGCCATCTTCTCTCTTTTCTTCAAAGAGAAAAAAGCATTGTATTTGTAATAAAAAGTAAAAGTAATACATATAAAGTGGATGTAGGCACAGTCTTTTCCGAACCACTATAAAAACTCTGTGTGTGTTCCCCGTTTTCTTTACTTTTTCTGCATTTTGTGCGTTATTTATGTGCTTTCCACATGACTGGGGTTGATTGTCACTAGTGACCAACTTTTGACGTCAACACTTTGGCGTGCCAGGTAGGGGGAGTGCACACCGATATTCCTTTCGAGCTTCTTCTTACCTCAGTCCATGGCGAACAAACGAAAGAAAGATATAACGTGCTCTCGTCCCGCGGATGCCGATGCAGCTGATACCAACGCTGCAGAAGCAAGCCAGGAATCTTCCTCTCATGAAGGCGTGTCTCGATTTCTCACCCGGGACGACATGGTAAAAATTATGATCATGTTCAGAAACCATACGACATCTCAAGGTAAACTCCTTGAACGACAGCAGCAGTTGATGGATCACCTTCCTGGTTGAGTGGAGATGGGACTTAACACTTCAACATCAATTCCTCCACCGACCGTCACTGGGGTAACAACTGATCTTCGGTCTGCATGGTATCAGGCCATTGATAAGATTACACCTTTATTTCATCCTGGCTCGGCTCTACCTCCCAACCAATCATAGCCAGGAGTATCGCATCCAGCGACCAGCACAACCGCAGATTCTCAGGAGGCCCGCGATCAAGATCTAAGTCATTCGGCCGCTCTATCTTCACTCTTAGGGATAGCTCGACCCCTCGGATCAAAAGTGAAACCACTGGGTCAGTCAGGATCAATGTCAATCCCATTACAACCCAGTGTCTTACCGCAGACTCGTCTTATGTCGTCTCTCCATCAACGAAGAACTGGTGAAGCCTTTACTTTGAACCAGGGAAACCACTCTACCATACTGGTTCCCAGACCGACGGCGGGAAATGTTACCATAGATCCTCCTAATACGGTCTCGGGTGGGGGCACTGACGAACCCCGAACATCACATGTTATGCTGGATCAACCCGGACCTTCCATCGTGGGCACAACCTGAATCAACTCTCATCAGGTTCAAGAGGTGCCATTCACCTCAGAACCGACAACTGCGATGGACCCTCTCCATCACCTTCACTAAACTCTCGGAGGCCTAGCCCAGCCAAAGACCGCCCTTCCGAGCATACTTTTGGTAAATCCTCGTATCTAAGCTCTCCCAAATGTAGAGCTAAATTCATGGCAACGAATCCTCGGAGATGGACGCCATCTTGTAAGCATCATCCGACATTTCACTCGGGGCACCTCTTCGCAGCAGGATATAGATAATGTTAATCACAGCACCTTTACCAGGGAAATCAGAAACTCCCGAAACCCTCCGGACTTCAAGCTCCTAGCTATCGAACCATACAATGGTCTCACCGACCATCCACCTCATGTGATACATGCGACATATGGAGGTGCTTGGCACATCGACCAACGCTATGGCTAAGTGCTTCCCGATTTTCCTCACAGATATAGCTGGCATGTGGTTCTGACAGCTAACAATGGAGTCAATCAGCAGCTGGAACACGTTGGTCACCCTCTTCATCGAACAATTCAAGGTACATATCTTCCGACCAAAGAGTGTTATGTTCCTACCCACCATTAAGTAGCGATCAGGAGAGATGCTCAGATCCTTCCTCGAAAGATTCAACGCGGTCGTAGCATCAGTCGATCGGCCCGAGCTGTCGATGGTACTCACGGCTGCCATTGCAGGAGTTCAGAGCCGATCAGAATTCTCAATCTCTTTAACCCGAGATTCCACCAAGGATATAGATGATTTCTATTCCGAGGCCGAGTGATTCCTGCGACAAGAAGATGCCGACATTGAGATGGGAAGACTTGAGGTCATAGCCGCCAAACAACAAGGTCCGCCTAATAGCAACGGCCAGGAAAAAGGAAGAGGAAAGGTCCCGGAAAAGAACGCACGCAACATGCGACCTCGAAATGAAAATAAGTACGGCTAGTACACTGAGCTCAACTCTTCTTTGCTCGATATCTACCTTGACATACGAGGGTCCCTGCCTACTCTGAGACCACCTCGACGAGAACCAACCCAAATGGAACTCGATTCCGACAAACATTGCATATTCCACAACGTAGCTGGACATAACACCAATGAATGCCGACATCTCCGCGATTTCATTGAGGATCAAGTCTTACGAGGGGAGCTACCCGAATATGTTAAGAAGCGCACCCCGACCTTGTCGCCGCGATCTTCTGCCCAAGCTCCTTAGGTCGGTCCTCGAGCTCCTAGAAACGGGAAGGACCCTGAGACTAGCACTCGCGGCATTATCATTAATTAGATTTTTCTTTCTTTTTGATGTATTTCCTTCAATAAAAAGGACACCTTGATGTACACATGTATGGGGTTAGGACTTATCTCCTAGGCATGCTCTGGAATCAACTGTTGTCCTCTTGTAATTTATTTTCTTTGTAATAATTTTTAGCAGCTATGAATTTTCTTTTAACATGGATCATGCTTGGGAACTCTAAGTCGAGTATGGCTGATGCTCGCCCCCTTTGAATGTAGTCAGCGCGAAAGACCACCACTATTTCTAGAAACCTACTTCGCCTGCCGTGTACGGTAAAAATATTAAGCCGAGTATGGATTATACTCGCCCTCCTTTCTACACCATGAGCGTTTAGTGCCCGCTGGACATATTAACTCAACATGAGTCAAGCATAAAAAAAACTTGCCCTAAGCCAAGTATGGTTAATGCTCGCCACCTCTGTAAGCCGAGCATGGTTAATGCTGGCCACCTCTGTAAGCCGAGCATGGTTAATGCTCGCCACCCTTGTAAGCCAAGCATGTTTAATGCTCGCCACCTCTATAAGCCGAGCATGGTTAATGCTCGCCACCTCTCTAAGCCGAGTACGGTTAATACTCACCACCCCTCAAAGCTAAGTGAAATAAAATGCTCACTCATGACTCTAGCTCGAGTATGTTCAATACTCGACCTATCAGCCTTCTTTGAATCGAGAACGACTTATTTTATCATTGTAGGAACCAAATCTCATAAAGACGGTGATCATCATCTCGTCCTTAATAAGGTTTCCGTCGATTGTCGATTTTCTGCCCTTAATACGACCCAATTCGGTCGTCGGATTTTCGGCCTTAATACAACCATCGGAGCCATCGGATTCCTGGCATTAATATGGTCCGACGTGACCATAGCTGCTTGAGCGATTGTGCTTCGAATCAAATTCCAGAATACACCTCCCTCTACAGAAGAAGATGCATTCTGAGGGGAAAAGTGTTAACCATATTTTTGGCAAGAGTCGCCACGGGTTAGATCGAAGCCCAAACGCACGATTAGCCAAACTGGATGAATCACGCTCCAGGAAGCCCAGTGGAAGCTCGGTCCGAGACTGTCAAACATCGACCCGAACCAATTCTCATCAGCTGACAGCTCACTCCAGAAGAATAGCTCTCCAAGTCGACTAGATATCTTGCTCCCATAAAAGGAGCATCGACCGAATATCTCGGATCTGCATGGAAATATCAAGCTGAGCCATTCAAATGCTCAGTCTGACTTTAAAGGCAATAAAGGCGGTCAACCATATCTGGACAGAGCTCTACTTTTTATACACCTCACCATGGATACCACGTCGGCTACTGCTTCCGAGGATACTATTTATAAATAGTGGAATCAGTCTTGCAGCCGCTTTTCTAACCAAAGAATGGACTGCACGCGTCCAAGCATTCCCGAAAAGACCGGGCCACATCACAACAACCCTGGCCACCTTCTCCACCTATAAATACCTCAAAGCTCAAAGAGGAAAGGGAGATCTTTTTTTAAGACCTCTCTGGAACCCCAGAATAAAAGGCTCAGCTTTCTCCTCTAAGTTTCTCTGACGGCTAACTGAAAATAGCCATCTTCTCTCTTTTCTTCAAACAGAAAAAAGCATTGTATTTGTAATAAAAACAGAAGTAATACATATAAAGTGGATGTAGTCACAGTGTATGTCGAACCACTATAAAAACTTTGTGTGTGTTCCCGTTTTCTTTACTTTTTCTGCATTTTGTGATCGTTATTCGTGTGCTTTCCACACGACTGGGGTTGATTGCCACTAGTGACCAACTTTTGACGTCAACATGTCTCTTCCTTTTCTTCTTCAATTTCCATCTCCACCCCTTCTTCTTCCGTCTTTTCATGTGCCAACCTGTCTTCTTTCTCAGAAAGTGTTTCATATGGTCGAAACACAAGTGGGATTATCATAAAAGAGATATTTCCATGATTAAACACTTCTCTAGATACAAACTCCTCTCTTTTATAATCAACTCCAAAATAGTTAAAAATCCAGTAAGATTAACTCCATGATACAAAGTGTTTTCTCCAGTAGTAAAGTTTATGGGATGAAGTTCATCCAAAATTACTTGTGCTCAATCAATGTTATAATTCCCAAAAATAGCAAAGAGAGCCTTACAAATTATCAAGATAGGGTGACTGAAATTTTTCGATCTTGGAGTTATGATATGTTGCAAAAGAAAGTTTATAATTCTTGCTTTAGAATAGAAATTTCGATTTATAAACTCAAAGTAATCATCTTGTTTAAAAAAAGATATGAGATGTCTCACGATCATGTCCATCAATTTGAAAATCGGAAAGATCCGTTCCCGAATATTTTCAACCCAAAATATTTCCTAAGACTTCACTATCTAAAACAGTTCGTGTTCCTTTAATACTACTCCAAATTTTCCGTTCTCTTCCTTCATAAAAACTGTGATTTAAATTTACATTAAACACTTTGACAGGATTAGGTTAACATACGAAATCATTTTGAGAATCATTAATTAAACTGAGAATTTGATTCACTTCAAAATTAGTATTGAGATAGAAGGAAAGTCATTTAAGATAGCAAATTTTCCCATGTGGATTTTACCAAAAAATTTATAGCTTATGTAAGCTTTGATATCTTCCGAGACATTATAGAGATACTCTTTGATGGATTTAGACAACCTAATGGTGGATGGAGTGGCGAGGAGGTCATTTTTGAAGACAGTAGAGAATTTAAAATTTGGAATGAAAGTGAAAAGATAGAATAAAGTTAAGAAGATAAATAGATACCAAATAATTACGGTCTCTATACAAGTGACACCTTTTTAGAACTTTGGAATAGGTGAAAAGATGGAGGAAAATTAAAAGTTTCGAATTTAAATTTGAATTTCAAAATTCTAGGAGGTGTTTACATAGAGGGCAGGACCATGTCGACATGAGTCTAATAATTTATATGACTAATTTTCTCCTATTTTGTTTAATGTATGTACATATCCTATAATCTAATTTATATTTTATTTGAAATAATACTAAGTATAATAACATTTTAATATTAATTTTTTAATATTTAAAATATTATAAAATAATAATATTTAAACTTAAATTCAAACAACAAGCAATTTAGAACATGCTCACATTCAAACAAGCAATTTCAACCAATGTAATATTTATGCGTACCTATTTTTAAATCCATATTTCTGAGAACATCATATTTATGAATAGTTATAAACCAAAAGTTTGAATTTTCTATTGGCTGATCTTCATCGTTGGAGGATGAGTCTGAATTTTCTAGTGTAGCAGTATATATTCTCTTCCTTTTCTTTAATGAATCATTGCTTGGAGGTAATTTTTGTCTATTTAGGTACGGGCGATCTCTTTTTAAATGGCCTGGATCATCACAATTGAGGCATCTGATATTGCTAAGAGTCTCATTATTATTTCTATAATTCTTGTAATCGTTTCTCTTGTAATTGTTCATCTTTCTACATTTTAAAAGCTTTCTAAAATTCCTTTTCATCAAGGTTATTTCCTCATTGTTTTCACTATTTGAGTCAGAATCATCTATTATTGCATTGAACGTTATTAGATTCTTTTCCAAGGTCTTTCTTTCTCTTCTCCCTTACATTTGTACTTTAAAAGACATCATATTCCCAATTAATTCTTTGATTTTCAATGTACTGACATCATTAGCCTCTTCGATTGCGAGAGTCTTCTAATTCCATTTTAGAGCGAGCGAATTCAAAAATTTCTAACTTGATCTTCTTTGGAAAAGGTCTTTCCTAATGCAACTAGTGAGTGCGCATTGTCTTGAAACTGACTGTACATGTCTGAAATGGACTATTTGGATTCATCTTGAATAATTGAAATTGATTGGTTAAAATGGATATTTTGGTATGTTTGACAATGCTTGTTCCTTCATGAGTAACTTGCAAAGTTTTCAAGATCTTATATGCAGACTAACTTACAGACACACTATTAAATTCATTCCTATCATGTAAACAGAATAAATTTTCATGGTTTTGGGATTATTTGTACAATAGTCTTTTGCTTTGCAGTCCACTATGTAAAATAAGTTGTTGGTTCAATGTACTCAGTTTATGTGATATTCCAATTGTCTAATCCTATTGATTGTAAATAGAGTTTCATCCTACATGCCAAATATGCATAGTTACTGCCATTAAAAAACGGTGGTCTGGGAGTAGACCGACTCTCTACAAATGAACTAATGATAGTGTTGATATTACTAGTGTTGGAATCCATTTGAAAACTTTTAAAAATCAGATTATGAAAACTTTGAAAACCAATGCTTTGATGTCGAATGTGATGAATGCAAATTACAGACCTTGAGGTTGGATAAAAACTAGAGGGGAAGAGGAGAATAGTGTTTAATGAATTATATGAATATTTTTGAATTCTTTTGAAATTAAACACAAATAGATCAATTCACATACATATAAACAATCATAGATTCAGACACAAATGCAAATAGTAAATAAAAAGCAGTAAAGGAAAGAACATAACATAATTTATACTTGTTCTGAGTAACCCTACATCCAGTCCCATAAAATTTCTTGTGTAGATTTCTTTTCAAAGATAATATCGAGATGACAACCTTCAATTTCAAGGATAGGAGGTACATCCCCTCATATTTTCCGAGTACATTGAGACTCAATTGATTTACCGAACTACAATCACACCAATTGATCTTGCCGGGCTGCAATCACACTCAACTGATTTACCAACCACAATCACACCATTTCAAGTTTCTTTGATGGACAAAGAGACTCTATATACTCATATTGATTATACATGGTCCTATAACTATGAATAACACAGATCCTTGAGAGAGAAAGAGAGAGATAGAGTAACATAGAATCAAACTAGAGATGTGTCGGGTTTGGTTCACTTAGAATTTTGGTAGAATTCTGTTCATGTATGAGCACTATACATATGTTACAAGATTTAATCGTTTTAAATGGAATTTAAATAAGTTAGTTAGTTAGGTCATTAATTTGTCACACCCAATTAAACCACTAATTCACGCGGTCTCTCGTTACCAAGGGAAAAAATTCCCTACCTTTCTTCCTATAAACACTCCCTTCTAACTCCTACCACTGAGACCAGAGCCCTACGGCCTAGAATCACCACCTTCGCTGGCACCTCACTTCCACTACCTCCCATCGCCATAATCCCCAACCCCTAACGATGGCCCATCTAACTAGTTTTTGACCTAAACCTATAACACTATTTCGCCCACAACCACCGATCGGTGCACCTCGGCCTCCTACTCATTTTCCCTTTAGGGACCTCCAACCAATACAGCCTCCATCGTCCCAAAAATCTCAAAAATGCGAAACAACACCCGCTCCTTTTTGAGTCAGATTCCCGCCACCATTCTCCACCGCAACATCTCCGCCCACCACCAATAGAAAGCCCCAACTCCACTCTCCAACTTTCTAGTTGGGACCTTTAGCCAATATTCAGCGGTTTATGAGATACAATCAATTGAAGTGGTGAAGGTGGCTACGTTTATTTGGAATGGGGAAAATAGGGGAAAATTCGAGATTTTGATTTTAGGGGTATAGGGTATATTTATAGAATCACTATTCATTACTCGACGTTTTCGATTAGTATGATCACATATGACGTGCGATTGAAAAGAAATCGGAAATCGTGCAATAAATTAATATGACGAACACTATAGAACTGGTTTCGTCGGAATCTGAGACCGTTTGAAAAACTCCTATTTTAAGTTCAAACGTAAATCGATACGCGTTTATATCGGGCACGATCACATATTAATTTCGATTGGCTTGAAATTTCTTACAATAATTAACTATTAAGGATTTTATAAAATTGGTTTTATGGAAATCCGAGGTCGTTTGAAAATTGTTTGTTTAAGTTCCATGTTAAATCGATTAGATCAAAAATAAACAAATCTATTAATAATAAATTATTATTATCATATATATATTCAAATAGAATGTTATATAAATTCCAAATAAACTAACTTGGATTTTAAACTCAATGTTTTCATTTTCAAGTTAAAACGATATTCAATTTAATTAAAATTCCAAATTTTCTGGATCAAGATCCACTTCAGCTTCCATCTCTAGAACTCTTTTTTAGCTTCCTTCAACAGATGATCATCCTTCACCTTTAGTTTATTCCAAATCTTCGACTCAGTCTCACACGCATGCAGTTTTAATTGGAACGAGTAACCGGGAAAACCCCATCCAAAAATTTGCAAATCTTTATGCATTCGTCATATCCTTCCTTGCAATTCCATTCATTAGAATATCTAAACGGGAATCCTTTAGAAGCAGCAGTAGTAATTAAATCCAACAATAGCAGATTGTGATCACTAGACAATTGCGATAGAGAAAGAGCCTTCGTGTCACCATATTTTTGTAAACAAGCATGATTTACAAAAAAATTATCATTATAATTAGCCAAACATCAACTCCTCCACGTGTAACTGAAACCAACAGCTTTAATTTCAATCAACCCTGCTTGAGACAAACAATTGTTGAATGCTCTTAACTGTTGAATCGACACTGGTAAATCTCCTTTCTTGTCATTGGGTGATGTAGCAATATTAAAGTGCCCCCGTGAGGATCCACTCTCCACTTATCGTGTTTGCTTCCTGAACAATTTGCTGCCATAAAACCTGGCTTTCATTAAATAAATTACTTGCATATATAGTTGATAAATGGACATACATTCCCCCATATTATTAGCTTGGACCGTTAAATGCTGCTTGGAAGAGGAAACCATACTAACAGACCATATATCTATATTCCAAATGAGAAGGATCCACCCTGAAAAAATTGGGCATACTTGCAGTATAAAATCCCAGTTACTAGGCAATAATTTTCTAAAAGCTTTTAGACTATCTTCACTAATCTTACTCTCTACCAAACCAACAAGAGTTGATTTGGTTTTAGTCACGAGGGATAAAATTTCATGAATATGAAATGGTGAGTTCATCCCCCTGACATTCCATGTAATGATTGTCATTTAATCACCGCAGCGATCCTTAAATTTCTTTTAGGAGGAGCTTCAAAAGAAATCTGACCTTTGCTCTTAAGATGAGCAGGATACTCACAGTTTTGACTAACCCCAGCAGAAATATCCCGAATTTCCTCGACAGGAGGATCCTCATTTAGATTATCGGCAGCATGATTTTAATCATTAGGTAACATGTTGTGAGGCAACTCCATATTTAAGAAATCTAAATCCTCTGCATTGTGACCAGTACCAGAAGTTGAAGCATTAGCATTCTCTTCATTTGTTGTTACCTCGACATTAATATTCTGCTGATTAACCCATGCTGGATCTTTATCTAACTCATGCACCATTGTATTATGAGCAAATAATTTGCATTGATCACATCGAGGGGGTACAAATTCATAATCCACAACTAACTCCTCAATACCATTATGCAATTGGATCGGAATTTTATCATACAATTTAAAGGCCAAATTGATTGCAATAAGTATCCTAACATATCTTGTAATCTTTTTAGCAGTAGAAAAATCATCTACACAGATCAGCTCACCTATAAAGCTGGCAATCATGGAAAGAGAAGTATTCGACCACAATTCCATATCCAAATTGTGAAACTTAACCCAGATTTGGACCTTGTCAAAAGTTAATTTCTCAAAATCATTACTAGGGTACCATTTGGCAACCATTAAAAGATTTCCACAATATGAATGAATCGATGACTTTATAACAGTTGCATAGTCTACTGAATCTTCGAATTGAACCGCAAAATGGAAATCAGCTATGATATGAACAAAAAAATTACCTTTAGGCTTCCAAACTTTACGAATATAATCCTTTAATTTCACAACCGATAATCTGAATTCATTTGGATGAAGAGAGATAGCGTCGTTGCATACTTCTGCTGAGAAATTGAAAATCTCTTCCGATATGAAAATACGATCTGCTGTAGGTTTCATATAATTTAAATTGTGTATATCCACATCAGTAGATGAAATCGAACCAGGATTCAATGATTTCTCATTTGAATTTGATTGAGAGGGAATACAATTTGATTTTGAAGTTTTCGGCGGGAAGTTTGAATGATCTCGTCCTTCCTCCATTAAAATGAGAAAACGATGAGAAAAAGGTTTTTATAAGCTCCCTCTCTCTTTCTTTATATATATATATATATATACTCCATTGAGTATCAAGTATAATCTTTGAGTGTGTATGGTTTTAACAGCGAATTCGTTTTCATTGTTTAAACTAATTATGGAAACGGTTTCTAGGTACAATGATTTGCATCTACGAAGTTGCTAGATGTAAATGAAAGTTTTCTTATTCTACATCTGCTACTCAAATCGTCCTTAAAAAAAATACAGTAAATCGGTGATAAAATTGGAGTTGCTGGCTACGGCTTAATCCCTAAACTACATGTTAAACTGTGAGTCATGGCAAATTTCTTTATGTCCAATCCCAAAGATATTATAGCAACGTTTGTTCCCTTGTAAGACCAATTCAACCAAAGTCGAATTCCAGCAGTGCGGTATATATTATAAATTCACAAAGTGGATAGTGATGTTTTTTTCATTCTCATCATTTTTTCTTCGATTTTGCCTTGACGTAAGTTTGCAGTTGAAACGATTTAGGGTTTTGTGATTTAGGGGACTGATGATTTTACGGTGAGTAATTTATAGGAATAAGGATAAAGTGTAAGAAGTAAAAAAAATTAGTCATCTACATTGAATCTTCCTTAACAATTTAAAAAAAGTGGAGTGTCCTTAAAACTCAGCCCTCTTTAACAAAAAATGGATGTGTCAATAACAATGTCCTACGGAATATTTAGCCAATAGGAAATCGCTAATTGATTTAACTAAAAGAGGAAGATTTGGCATTGATTTTAATTAAAAGAGGAAAATCGAAACCGAAAGAAAAACAATGGTCACGCAAAATTATTTAACACATTATGTTGTAGTAGCCTGTCCTCAGACTATAAGTATTAATTTAGTGTGGTGCTAAGGGCACCCCAGTATGTTCTTTCTAATACCGCAATTAAAAAATAAAACTCATTAAATTTTGTATGCTTCCAAATACCACATTACCTCTCCATTCTAATCTCTCATTCAATCATTATTTGCGAACTAATCACATATTAAACTAATCTAAAAACCCTAATCTCTCGTAATTCGTTGTCCTATTCGCATTTCTCGCAGAAAAATTCGAATTCGTACGGTAATCTCTCAATTGTTTGGTGATCTGAAAACCCTAGTCTCTCACTTCCTCTTCTAGTTTGTTTAATTCAAACCTTATTCAGAACTTTTGTATATTGCGGCATCAAATTCGTTGATCGGTTATAGATCTAGGGTTTAATTGGTTGATCGGTTTTGCAAATGAGAAGGAACGAACATCGAGAGAAATAGAAATAGAGTAAAATAGTGTGGTAGCCCCTACTTTTTAGGTGTGGTATTAAGAAGAGTGTAATACTAATTCTTGTGGTATTTTTTAGTCGTGGTATTAGGAAGAACATATAGGGGTGCCCTTAGCACCACACTTAATTTATCGTCTCTACATCTCGGCTCTTTCCCAATTTCTTTCTCAAATTTCCATATCTTCAGTACTTAACGATGTAAAGATCAATCAAATTATCTCGTGAGTGCTAATCGTCGTTCCGTCAAAGAGAGAGAGAGAGAGAGACTGTGCGCCATGGCCGTTGCTAATCAGTGGAAAGAAGAAGCGAAAGCCTTGCAAAAGGATCAACTCAATTTTATTGTTGGCGACCTACGCAAGAATCATCGCTTTAAGCATGCCTTTGAGGTATAATTGATTTTGCATTTGTCCTGTCTGAGGAAATGTTCTCCAGGAACAAACAAATTTTTATGCTGCTCTTTATTTGCTCGACAAAATGCATGTAGACAAGTTAATAAAATTTGCATCTGAATGATGGTCGTAAAGGAGAAAAAGCAAAATATAACTTTTATGTAGGTTTGCTTAAGTTGTTGTTATGTAATGTATATAGATATGTGAACGAATGAGAACATAGTCAGATATCAAGCTACTGTCTACTGATTATGTTGTTCATTTGGACTTAGTTGCAAAATTTTGTTGGTTTGTTTCAACAGAGATATACAATTATTTTCTTTGTATTTTTTTGGAAGCAGAACGATGTCCTTTTATAGTTGATGTAAGAATGAATAGTGACAACACTTTATTGGATGCGAAAACCAACATTTTGATTAAGAAGACAGAAAATTTTGTGTAGCAAACTTAGACTTAATCTTGTTTTATTGAGAAATATGATATTTTGGTTGAATTTGTCCACATAACTGAGAAGTGAACTGCTTGACTCAATATACCAAACATCTATATGAAGTGTGTTGCTATTGGTACCTCATTTTCCTCTTCTGGCCACCAAAACTAAAGACCACCTTAAATAATATCATTTCCTTCTTTCGGCTACCATACGTTTAAAAATATTAATATATACAGACACCTCACTTAGGAACGAAAGCTTCGGTTTTTTCCTATCGAAATTACAATTATATTTCGATTGGTAGTAGCTGTACGGTTGCTTTCTACCAAATTTATAATGATAATTCGGTTCATTATGGCCGACTAAAGAAAAATGATTTGGTGGCCAGAAGTATAAAAGATATAATCAAGTTTATTAAATTGTGTGGTGGCCAGAAGTGAAGAGTAAATTGAGGTCCCACTAGTTGCACCTTATATGACAAGTAATAGCCGGCTGTTAAAGCTTTGTGTCAACCATAAGGGAATGATGGTCATATCATGATTAAAAAAAACTAAGGTAAGCAAATTGATATACATCCATAGGAAACCACAACATAAGCACCACTTCACTCTCACTTCAAACCTATACAGCAGTTACGCTTTTCTTACACAACATTTTGGACTAAAACGGGAAAGGTGGTGATTTCAGGCAAAAACATGGAAATCTAAATGAAAACTAAAAGGAATGTAAGAGAAATGGTGGAAGAGAAACTCAAAAATCCATAAGTGGTGGTGCTAGCACTGTCAAATGGTGTATTATCAACAAGGGGTTGTGGTCCTACTGCACCTCCAGTAGCCCTTGTAGCTCCTGCAAACCTAGTATTATCAGTATTTTGTTCTCATTCGGATTGTCTGCACCTAACTGTTCTCCTTCTTCGCTTCCATTTTCAATTAGATTTGTACTGGCACTGAGCTGCATCAGTGGCTCCACTACATCATTCACTATCTGTGCAGGCACTGGTGCAGCACGAGTATGTGGAGGAGGTGGCAACAATGGTGCTTCTGCTACAATATTATTGTTTTGACTTGGATTTGCTGGTGTTTCATGTAAAATACTATCATTGTTTGGATACGAAATTATTGGTGCGACAGTAGTATTTGCAGGAGGAAGCAGCAAAGGGGCTTCGGTATAATATTATCATTGTTTGGAATCAGTGGTGGTGTAGAGTCAGAGATGATAGGTTGATCACGTTCGCTAGCTCTAGCAGATTCTGGACAGTCCGCTATTGATGAGGCGAACGTTGATGAGATTGTGACAAGTACGGAGATGATGCAGAAGCTTGCTGCAGCGGCCATATTTCTTGATGTTTGCGGTTAGGTTTATACTGCTTATGCTAATGTATTTGCACTGTATTTTTCATATGAGATGTTATGTTTGTGCTTGTTTATGTAGTGTTGTTTTTTATGGTATTAGTGTAGTGGTTATGGGTTCGGTTCCACTCACGATGGATTATGAGTTTTGTTGCATTTTGTATGGAGTTGTAATCATGTATTGGTTGTAACTAAAACATCTCTCACCCTATGTTTGTTTTGATTTTTTTTTAATAAAAAAAGCAGTTTTATTAATAAAGTAGCATATAGTCAATTTTGATCGAGCATTTGGTTTTGATGCGTAGAGTATTGCAAAGGTTGGATCAACTCTTTGAATATTCAATTTGCTGATGAATTTCGAAAAATAAACAAGGAGGAAACGAAAGTGAAGTGTGTGCAGCAGCTTGGATATGCATGCATTGGTAGATTTTTTTCCTTCAATCGAGCTCCAAACCTCCCTGGACTTCCTTAAACAGGCCCAGATAAACTGAAGGTTCAAACTTTCAGCTTCAATCTTGCGTATGTTTTTTATTTAACAACCAACGATTACGAAATTATCACGGGAAAAGAAAAAAAAAACACTTTCAAGACTTATCAACATTAAACAATCCATATTTAACAACCAAATTCTGTATTCTAAACTTAGGCATCTTTCTAGCAATTAGTAATCTGTAGAAACAGGTTATGTTTATATGATTTTTTACTACTTATATTACATTATAATAACACTTCGCTTTTCCTCTAAAAACGCTTAGTTTCGACAAATATTTGTTGCAATAAGTGGTTTTAATCGATTATAACAATGTAATATGTACTTCTATAATGCTTGGTTATTGCATTATAAAAATAACAAATAATCATAAGATTATGACTGGTGTTTTAGAACACATTTGAATTAGATAAAACCTTTAGAGGGCTTTTTAGACTAATATATTGTATCTAATTTAAAATAAACAATTATTAAGAGACAAAATTCATTCATTTTGCAATAAAAACAAACAAATTATACTTGTTTAAGACCTTCTCTAGGAATATTTGAAAGAAATTTTGTTGCCTACTCGATTACTAAATATATGAATTTTGAATAAATATAGTACGAAAATAATATTATAGAAAGGTGCATAATGTCATGATATTCTTGGAGTTTGAGTAAACATAAATTGCAGTTGTGAGAGTTTTGCAATATTAAATAAAATAGCACATTGATAATTTTGTACGCAGCTGTGGAAGAAACAAACAAAGAACTCTTTGTCACTTATATTTCAGGGGATTTTTCTTCTTACCATTGGTTATTTATTAAATCGCTTATTAGATCGTTTTATCATTCGCTTAGATTGCTATAACACCCCATTCTTTAAGGTCCAAAACTAAGTGTTACATATACTGCAATCATCTATATTATTATCTTCCAATGATAGAAAATTGATATGTTAATGAATAATAACATCAAAGAACTGTTTTGCCAAAATAACATTAAAGAACAAGAAAATACGAAATATTTTGAAACAACATTCACTACAATTCCCGTTTGCAAAACCATGTTTAGATCAATTATAATTATTACAAAATAAACTTCAAGATGACATACTATGATGTCTACTTGGTTGATCAGAGTCTAAATATAAGCGATAGGCAACCTTGCACATACATCGAAAATGGTAAAACACACTGCGGAAAATTTCTAAATAGCAAGCTGCCTCCCGCACATTTCCGTAAGTTTATTCGTAGAATAAAAACCTGAAAACCCCCAACTCTCAACCTACTCAAATGAGTACCCGAAAGTTTAAGGGAAAAGAAAAAACCGTAGATCATTCAACAGACTGATATGAATACTAATTTAATTACCTGATTCCAATGGATATATATCTTGTGAGACCACCTCACTTAGTGGAATGGAATTCACTCTTGCTAGTATCTAGCTAATAAAACAACCAATCATATGTTCATGCACCATCAATGATTAAAATAATGATAACAATAATAATGTGAAACATATAGTGAGTTCCCCATCCCCACTATCTTGACTAACTGTCTTAACAGTTTACCTACTTGTCTTCAAGTTATCTACTTGAGTTTTAGCCTTGATGATTCCCCACCGTTAATTGGATTCCATACCCTTTACCAAATCGATTGTACATCCTTTTGGTATTCAACATATTTATATAGATGTGGATTAACCATCATACATCACATAGTTTTACCTTTAGATGATTATTGTGACGCCTCATCCCAAGACCCATACCAACAAGGAGTATTACTAAGTAATAGTGTATGCTAGTGCAGAGAATAAGGTTTGTTAGGAGTGACCATCCATAAGCCTTGTATTAAAGAAGTATCGAATACATCGAAATATTTCTCCATTTTTTTCTTACCTCATGTGCATCGATGTACTCAATTCAAGCTTAACACTCAATTCAAGTTTAACACAAAACTACGTGGCTAAGAATCTATCTGGAACAAATATAACAATATCATATGAAGTAGTCACTACACAGCTAACACACACACACAGATATATATATATATATATATATACACACACACACACACACAGAGAGACACACACAGGTACACCATAAGTACAATATACAAGAGTCACATGGTTTTTACGAACCATATATACAATCGAGTTCCCAAAATAATGCACATCAAAGTACGCATATATGACTATAAGGCGACTACACAAAACATGCCTAAGCATCCAAAATGATAGTGATAATCCATGGTGGAAGCAGGCATAACGAACATCTAATGACAAGGACTATCTTGAAACAACTCGGTCTACCTCGAGTATATAAAATACACAAGTCGGGCTAGCTTAAACAAGATGATTAGAACATGATAGGTGAATCATAATATCAAATAATGGTAACACTTCTCAATAGATAAGTAGCAACAGAGCCTCATATGATATAATATCATGAGATAAGTTTTTTTTAAGTTAATAAATAAAAGTATCATGCATAAGGTGATAGCAACAAATGCATATATTTCGTACACATAGAAACACCAAGATGGTAATCATCAAAATCCAACGTGTAGAACTCTTCAAGAAGTTAACCACACATGAATAATTATCACACTTAAGTGTAATCACCAAGTAAATCGTCGTATAGCTCAAGGCAATGCATATAAAATCCGCATAAAAATTGTGAAAACATTTAAAAATCATAAATTCTATAAATTAAGAAATAGTGAAATATAGAAAGTACCACATAGAATTGAAATCATCATATAGAAACACATCCATGAAATGGGGAGTCTAAGTTATGCCTGTATGTGCACAAGATAGATGATCGAAACCTGCTAATTACGATTATTCACACAGATTTGGTGCTTCACACAAATACAACATAGGAAGTTTAGTTCTGACAATTCACATAGATGACCTAAATGTCACCAAATCTCAAATAATAATCCAAATAGTGATAATAGTATGTCCTTTACTATATGTTTTCACTTTCGATTTACCACAAGTAAGTTGATTCCATATAAATTTTGCTACAATCGAACAAGTCCGTGTTAGGGATGAGGATCACAGATCTTAAGGCAAAACTAATACTAGAACGGGGGTGAATAGTGTTTTAAAGAACTTATAGAAATCTTAAACAATTAACGATTACTCAAACGAATATATGAATCACAGAATGAATATCACAACAGAAACAATCACTGATTCAAATATATAAAAAAAAATGCAAAAAAGGAAAAAACACACCGGATTTTAACAAGTTCGGATTACTCCTATGTCAAGTCCCATGCAACACTAGATTGTGCAGAGTTTTATTAATATCAGTATCCAATTACGACCCCCTTGATTTCATGACTACCAGGTTAACACCAATTCAACACCCTTGATTTCACGACTACAAGGTTAACACCTCTCATTTTCCTTGATTTACGGGCTATAAGGAACACACCCTTTCCTTAACAATTACAGTAGCCCTAGAACTCTTGAATAACACTCCCAAATAGAGAGTATTTGATAGAGATTGAGAATAGAAAGAGAATGATATAATTTGTATTGAATTAAGCAGAGTATAAGTGTAGAAATTTGAATTTTAAAGTAGAATAATTGTGGAATATGAAGTAGGGAAGAAGGAGATGAAAACTTATGAAAAAATTCGAAATCAGACCCTTTATATAGTGTTCCAGGGGACACGACCATTCCCGGAACGTTTTAAATATTAAAAGACACATCTATTTTAAATTAAAATTTGTGACAGTTATATGTCGACATGTACAAAAGTGTATGTCGGCATATACTTAAATTTTGAATTCTTTTAAATCATTTTTCAAGTGTTTAAACCAATATATATTCTACTACTTCTTAAATCAAAACTAGTTATTCAAAATATATTTTGTAAAGTATAAAAACATAGTAATATATAATTTAAACATATAATATAAAAACTATATATAAATGTTATAAAAATATATAATATAATTATCAACATATATATAAACTATATAAGAAACATATATATATATATATATATATATATATATATTTGAAATCATAAGTAAAATCTTTGGATGGTTTAAAATCATTTTAAAAGGAGTTTGAAACAATTTGAAATCAATTTAAAGAATAATTCGAAAATAAGAATTTGTGAGTGCTAATTATAGTTTTAACATACCAACTTCACTCACGAGTCTTGAATCTCCTTTGAAATCTTGAATCTCTTAAACTCCTAACTGTACAGTCTTCAGTATTTATTTTCTACATATAAAATCCTACATATTTATATATATATTCTGGATAAAGATGTTAATATATATTTTATAATCAATAATGATTGAAACAAGGTTGTTGTCATCAAAATTCCATTCTCCAATAATCTCCCCTTTTTTGATGATGACAACCTTGGTTTATAAAATATTCATACCTGATATTACCTGTTGATTTGATTCCTCGATCACTTCCCCTTTCACTATGAATCCGTTATAACTCCCTCATAAATTATACATACTATATCTATACCAATACCCTATTTTATAATTTCGCCCTCTTTGTCATCAACAAAAAGTATATCCAATTATACTCCCACTAAATTTATACTAATAATAACCCAAGTACTAATCCAAAGTATAATCCTTTCCAAAATTATAATTATAAACTCAGAACTCTTTGTAATTCTATGTCAATTCACAATAAACTAAAGAATAAACAAGAAATTTAATAAATATTTATAAGCAATCATTGTATGTGTCAAAACAATCAATACAAGTCAAATCCAGTCAAATCAAATAATATGTCCAAGTTTTTAAAACCATACCACACAAAGCATATCAAGTCAAATCAAACAAGTTCATACATCTCTTAGAACTTCCACCCATCTGTAATAACCCGAAAATCTGAGCCAGTTTAAAATTTTTATTTTGGCAATTTTAGCGAATTTTGAATATTTAAAATAGATTATTTTAAATAATATCGACAAGAAATTTATTTTGAATATAATTCGAACGTATATATTATACACGTCGTCGTTAGAATATAAATATTATATATAATTATAAATAGAATTGAAAATGGCGCGGTAGTTCGATAATTCGATTTCAAACTTCAATTGAATGTACCGGGTGCAAAACAATCCGGATTTTAGTGAAACCAAAAACGTTAGGATCTAATTGGGAATATCTTTCCAACGAATCCGAAAAATCGAAATTTCATAGCGAGAATCAAAAGATATGTCCAGTTGAAAATTCTGAATAGTCGCTATGGAATTCAGGCCCTTAAAAATGGAAATTATGCAAACGACCTCGGATTTCGACGAAACCACTTTTGTTGGGTCCGTGATGACAAATTATTGCTAGATTCCAAATTTCATAATTTTTCGATTCAATATGTGAGCGTGGCAAAGGAAAACGCGTTTGACCAGTTTCAGTTGATTTTAATCGACTGGAAAATGACCATTTTTCCAACGGCCTCAGCATTAGACGAAACTAGTTTTATTAGGACCGTATCATCAATACGAAGCTAGAAAATATTTTTCTGGAATTTTTATAGTTGGTATGTGACCCCGGTAAATTGAAATGCGCGTTCAAATTGAATATATAGAGTTATATGTTGATTTTAACGGAAACTGATCGAAACGATCGAATCAGCCTACGATACATATCCCATTGTGTTCGGAATGGGGCTATAACGCTATGGACGACAGGCGGTGGGCCTCGTTTAGAGGTCGTATGTAAAAGTCAACTTTTTGAAAATAAATTAAAAATAAACTTTCTCTCTCCCTCCCCCTTAAACTCCTCTGGCCCGCTTTCCCTCGTTATTCATTCATTCTGGAAAAAAAAACCAAAGCGACGGATCCAGGAGACCGCGGCGCCGCCCCAATCGCGCCTCCTCCAGGAGTGTCGGCCCCGAGCCCTTTCTCCGTTAGCATCCCAGCCTCCAAACCCCTCAACGCTGGCCACTGAAGGCCCCACCTTCGATGCCGCAGGTCATTGCCACCTTCCAGCACCTCCGCACCCTCTCTAGTCCACCGATCTCCTCCTTGCGCCCCTCCGCATCTTCTTCCCCTCCTCCAGACCATCCTTCCTCCTAATTCCGCCTGAACCACACCCAAACCCAACGCCCAAGCCCACGGCATCAGCCCCAACTGCACCTCTTCAGTGACACGCCTCGGACCCTCCCTCTTTCTTCGCTGAAAAATTGTAAGTTTTAATTTAATTTATTTTATTTACTTAGTTTCTTTATTTGATTTATGTTATTTAAGTGATTTTCTTATGAAAAGAACTGATTGTTAAAACTGAAAAGATTTGATCTTTAAAAGGCAAAAGATTAGATTTTTAAAATGCAAAAAATTAGATTTTTAAAATGCAAAAGATATGATTTTTAAAACAGAAAAGATACGATTTTTAAAGTAGAAAAATATGATTTTTATATTTTTAAAGTAATAAAAATATGATTTTTATATTTTTAAAGTATTAAAAATATAATCTTTACTATATAGGAGATGTAAAAAAATATGATTTTGTTTATGTAGAGAATTAAAAATATAATTTTTACATGATAAGAATATTAAAGATAGCATCTTTATATGTGTAGAAAAATAAAATTTTGATTTTTATAATGAAGTGAAATATAATTTTTCTATAGAAAGAGTGAAAAAAAAACGAAATCTTTATTTTTATAAAGGCGAAATCTATATTTTTGAAATGGAATTTTTATCTATATGACATTGTATAATAAAAATTCGATTTTTATATATTGAATAGTATAACAAAAATTCGATTTTTATATATTGAATAGCGAAGTGAAAATTCTATTTTTACATATGTAGAGAATACGGGCGATGAAGATTTCTATCAATGAAGAGTCGTGGTATTGGATAGCTATTGGTGAGAATTTCTCGCCTTTCAATTTCTTTTTCTAGATATATATATATATACTAGGATGCAGACGGTGCTTAGTCGCACCCGACACAATCGTCCACAGACCATGGACTTGTTTGTTTTATTGCAAAAATTAGTTAGATTATTTGATTGAAATTGAATTGTTTGGTGAAATGGAATGTATTTGATTGATGTGTGAATGGCGTTGGCCTTCACTAGACCGGGGATAAGGCTAGACCTTGTCCCGTTTCTAGTATCGTGCCATTATGCCGCCAAAATTTTCTAAAATAAGTTAGAAAAATAAAGAAATCATTTTATTTAATAAATGAACTGAACAGAATATTTTCATAGGTTGAATAAAATGCTTTATCGTTAAAAATATAATTTTTAACGTGAAAGTGAATAAATAAATATTTATAAACAAATCGGTCGATTTGTTTATATACACTGATTTGACTGATATTGATTAGGTCGATAAATTTTACACATTGCCCAACTGCACAACTAAAATCTATGTTTGATTGTTTGAAACCCCACACGGGTGTTGGGATGAAATTTGAAGTTCACTCATCCTGATTGATTAAATATGTCGATCGATTGATTGACAGGCTGTTATAAGCGTTAGGTATCTATAGTTGATGCTTATACAGTGTAGTGCACTTTGATTGATGGTTGATTATTTTTCAATGCTATTATATACATGTGTTGTATGAAAATCCATATAATTAATTTTATATGGTGATTGATTGGGCCTCATTCCAATTTAGAAGATAAAGAATATTATAAAGTAAATGTTCATGTGTTGACTGTACTCATTCGTGAGATTAGTCATGTGTTGAACGTAATATTTTAACAATAAAATTTATATCTTTATCATTATAAAGTAAAGGTTCATGTGTTGACTGTACTCATTCGTTGAGATTAGCCATGTGTTGAACGAAATATTTTAACAAAAATAGTCACACGTGGACGGTACTCATTCGTTGAGATTAGTCGTGTGTTGACAAAAAGAAATATTTGAAATAGAATATTTGAAAAGGTAATATTTGAAATAGAAATATTTGAAATAGAATATTTGGAAATAGAAATATATGAAGTCGTGTTGATTAGATTGACGCCATTTTGACGTGAACGATATTTATATCGATTTTATTCATTTTGAAATGAATTGAATATAAAACGATTTCGAAATGAATTGAATATAAAACGATTTCGAAATGAATTGAATATAAAACGATGTCGAAATGAATTGAATATAAAACGATTTCGAAATGAATTGAATATAAAATGATTTCGAAATGAATTGAATATAAAACGATTTCGAAATGAATTGAATAGAAAACAAATTTGATTTCAATTGAATATATGATGGAATTTGAATTGAATCGAATAGAAAACAAATTCGAATTGAATTGAAAACAAATTGAATTGAAAATGAATTGAATTGAATTCAAATTGAATTGAAATTTTAGTTGAATAGAAATGAATTTTTAAACGAATTTATAAGGAAAAATTCAATTTTGATTTGGATTTGAAATGAAGGTTGAAATTATTTTTGAAACGGATGCAAAACTATTTATAAAATTCGTTTTGAATAGTGACCGACGATAATATATATTTTATATATTATATATATAATATAGTGGCCTGAATAAAACGCGCCACGCCGCGACAATTCGTAAATTTCGACCATTTATTTCAAACGGACATTACGGGAGATCCGACTGTCGGATTCTCCTAAAACCGGAACCGTTGAGTTCGTATCGAAAAGAGCTTTCTAACAAATATTAGAAATTTGAAATCTAACGGTTAGATTTGGAGATACGTCCAAATCAAATTTGGAAAAGGTCGCTGTAAGTGCAGTTCGATGGCCGTTGTTGGAAATCGACTGTACGGGCCTTGATAAAATTATTAAAAATATCAATAATTTGTGTAAAATCATAAGAAATGATTTGGGAAAAATTGGGATGAAAAACTCCATATTTGAAAAGATAAAAATGGATTTTTAGCGAAATGAACTAGTTTTGAACTAAATTTAAAACCCAATTATTTTTAAATAAATAAATTAGATTTAAAAAGGGGTTTTAAATAATCGGAATTTCTAATATATTTGATTGGATTTGAAATGGGTTTATCGTGAACAGTGTATTAAACAACACTAGTTCTTTAACCCGATAATAAATAGAATGTGATTTGGGTTTGTCGTGAACTGTGTTTTAAATAACACTAGTTCTTTAACCCAGTAAAAGGAGTTTTAACGAATCTGCAATTAAATTGAAATGTGAATGCATAATCTAAATTATCAAATTTAGGAAATAAGCGAGAATGGAGTATCACCAGTTTTGCTCCAAAGCGATAGTTAAATCTTTAATTAGATTTGAACGTGAAATGGTAATTAATTTTACCGATAACACCATAGTATTAGATATGGAGTATTACCAGTTTTGCTTCATGGGATGAATAGGTTGGGATTGGGAAATAAAATAAATAATTACTTTGGTGTGGTTCGCTAATCTCGACTAGTTTAGAAAACCATAATTTGGTTTGAAACGACATCCAAAGGAAGATTAAAGGATAAATTTTAAAGAATTTATCTTGGATAAAATTAATGGGAACTTTTCCCAAAAGATGTGGATATTTAAATAACAAAATATTCAGAATTGGAATGAGGCGTATGTTGTGTTTGTGTAACATTTGTTTTTAATATACGTGGGTTGTTCGGAAAGGCCTGGTTTATACCCATTCTGAATAACCGATTCGACGATAAGTCGAAGAAGAAGACGGTGGTTGTAGACCGGAAGTCGTCACATCGTTTGGATAATTACTGACGATCCTGATTGGGCTGTACACCCAAGAGGATGGAAACAGTTGGTGGTCGTCCAGACGTACTTGGAGATGGATGGATATGCGAGGAAAGTGCCTCCAGTTTCGTTCAGACCCAGAACGGACTTGTAAATGGATTATGTGTCTGACATTGGATTTTATTCTGTGTTGATTGATTTCTATTAAATATACATCTGTTTGGTGGCGGAGAATTTATTCTTTTGCTTAACGCCCTTCTCTGAGACGTACGAGCTCAGAGGTTGTATATCGATGGACATCAGTCGCATGGCATGAATTGCCTATGTGGCACGCTAAGATGCAATGATCAAGGCTTCTGTTGAAAAGAAAAGTCTTGTGGTTGATGATCAAAGCACGACCTACATGGCAGCTTTGTGTATAACGTGAATTCGCGAGCCTCTCACCTCGGTATGAGTTAAAAACGGGATACGGACAGCTGGGAGAGCACGACGTTTCTTTCTAGCTTTGGTGGTGTCAGTGACTTACCAGCCCTGACATTTATATATTTTTCACCTTTGTGGTTGTTGGAATGAGGCGCCTCGATTATAGGTTTGTAAGGACTGGGAAATGTGTGTTCAGGCATAATTAATCCTCTAACGTAAGTGAGGACCGGCCCAACCGCATCCGGGGTTGCCCAGAGTGTGTAGTCCCGAGGCATTTGCTAGAGTGTCTCGAAGCGGAGAGGAGCTTGGCCCTTGCCTCGACTCATGACGGAAATCCAATTTCCAATACGTGTATTGCGGTTTTAATTGTAGAACTAGTATGGCGACATGATATATGGTACCCATGCCGTCTAGGATTTATATTTACGATTGAAAATGTTTTGACACTATGCACTTATTATAGTATCAAATGATTTGTTTTAAACGTACCAAGCATGTTTGGCTATTATAAGGGATAACCCTATCCTCCGGCTTGCGTTGCATTGTGTGATGGGACCTAGGTCTTATAATAGCTTCATTTTTCGAAAAAGCATTGCGCTGTTTATTCTATGCACTGGTATTCTTGGGAGGAAACCCGTTCCGTGTTATACGGCGTGGTCCCTTGAATTACTCTATTTTAAAGTAAAGTTTTAAATAACTGTTTTAGTTCTCACACCAGTCACATGACTAACCTGGAGTTTATTGTTTTAACCTAAACTCTGGGTGCCCCTATTTTCCGCACGGGCAGCTAGTAGTTTTGGTTTTGCAGATTTATATTCACAGGATACTGGTTTACAGCTGGAATGATATCCGGAAAGCTCTGTATCCGTATATCACCTTCAGTTGTGCTTTGTATTATTTTCCGCTACTATGTAATTTATTGTAACCTCTAATATGTATCGAATGTAATTTATTCATTTATACTCTGTATATTCTTGTAATCTGATGGAATAGTTGTAACAGCAATGAAATGTTTATCCGTCTGCGTTCTGATTTGTCCTGTTCTCAAAACGATCAGGGGTTTCGAACGGTCTAGATCGGTTTAACGACTGATTCGGATCGAGCGAAATTCCTTGTCGTCACATTTGGTATCAGAGCTTTGGTTTACAGAGCTCGAGAACAGGACACATTAGAACCATACGAAAGAATTCATCAGACATTGGATTAGTAATATCCAATTGGAATGACTCGTTAGAGATAGGATCAGTAGTATCCTAGAACGAGTGTGAAGAGTATATTTTTCAAATGAAAACAATTTTGTTTTGAAAATTTAAACCATTTTATACGTATTTGATAATTTATTTATCCAATATATAAAAATTTTGCATATACGCGTCATGAACGTATATTCGATGTTTTAATATACTGGATAGATATAGAATCACACTCTAGTCGCCCGGACCTGATTCTGATGATTGACGCGTCATCATCAGTAATTATTTTTGTGTTTCGAAGGTATGATATCTATATATTTCCATTAGACTGGTGTGAGAACCAAAACTTATATAGCTAGAACACATTGTTGTAAATTGGCATCAAAAACAAGATTTTCAGTATATATATCAAAATTAAGAATTTGAAACGTTAATCCACTAATTGATTGATGTTTGTGTTGTTTGTTTATTTGTTTGATAATTTTGAACCATTATGCCTAAATATACCAAATATTGAACTGTATTGAAAATTGGTCACATTTGCTTGCATATACATATACTTACATTGAACAGGTCATAGCAAGGAGGCTAGAGCAGAGAATAAAATTTGATTGCCCGACAAATAGGTACATGTTTACTATAATTTACTGTTTTGTTTGGGTGATGATGATTTTATGAGCCGATTGGCTAGCCGCTTGGCTTTTTCTTTTTCTTTTTGAGATCAGAAGGCCTATATGGCAATTTCGGGATTTTCCCGTGGCTCCCGGTGCAGGGGAGGTTTTGGCGAAATTTTTCGAAAATTTAGGGTGTTAGCCAAATTTTTGAACATTTGAAAATTCTCAGAAACTGAAAAGTTGGAGAATGGAAGCCAGATCGAATGTAGAGTTGATTAATCAAACCACTTTCGACTTTGTTCCTTTTCGGGGACGAAAAGTTTTAAGTGGGGGAGATTGTAATAACCCGAAAATCTGAGCCAGTTTAAAATTTTTATTTTGGCAATTTTAGCGAATTTTGAATATTTAAAATAGATTATTTTAAATAATATCGACAAGAAATTTATTTTGAATATAATTCGAACGTATATATTATATACGTCGTCGTTAAAATATAAATATTATATATAATTGTAAATAGAATTGAAAATGGCGCGGTAGTTCGATAATTCGATTTCAAACTTCAATTGAATGTACCGGGTGCAAAACAATCCGGATTTTAGTGAAACCAAAAACGTTAGGATCTAATTGAGAATATCTTTCCAACGAATCCGAAAAATCGAAATTTCATAGCGAGAATCAAAAGATATGTCCAGTTGAAAATTCTGAATAGTCGCTATGGAATTCAGGCCCTTAAAAATGGAAATTTTGCAAACGACCTCGGATTTCGACGAAACCACTTTTGTTGGGTCCGTGATGTCAAATTATTGCTAGATTCCAAATTTCATAATTTTTCGATTCAATATGTGAGCGTGGAAAAGGAAAACGCGTTTGACCAGTTTTAGTTGATTTTAATCGACTGGAAAGTGGCCATTTTTCCAACGGCCTCAGCATTAGACGAAACTAGTTTTATTAGGACCGTATCGTCAATACGAAGCTAGAAAATATTTTTCTGGATTTTTTCTAGTTGGTATGTGACCCCAGTAAATTGAAATGCGCGTTCAAATTGAATATATAGAGTTATATGTTGATTTTAACGGAAACTGGTTGTAACGATCGAATCAGCCTACGATACATATCCCATTGTGTTCGGAATGGGGGTAAAACGCTACGGACGACAGGCGGTGGGCCTCGTTTAGAGGTCGTATGTAAAAGTCAACTTTTTGAAAATAAATTATTTAAATAAATTAAAAATAAACTTTCTCTCTCCCTCCCCCTTAAACTCCTCTGGCCCGCTTTCCCTCGTTATTCATTCATTCTGAAATAAAAAAAACCAAAGCGACGGATCCAGGAGACCGCAGCGCCGCCCCAATCGCGCCTCCTCTAGGAGCGCCACCACCGGCGTTGGCCCCAAGCCCTTTCTCCGTTAGCATCCCAGCCTCCAAACCCCTCGACGCTGGCCACTGAAGGCCCCACCTTCGATGCCATAGGTCATTTCCACCTTCTAGCACCTCCGCACCCTCTCTAGTCCACCGATCTCCTCCTCGCGCCCCTCCGCATCTTCTTCCCCTCCTCCAGACCATCCTTCCTCCTAATTCCGCCTGAACCACACCCAAACCCAGCGCCCAAGCCCACGGCATCAGACCCAACCGCACCTCTTCAGTGACACGCCTCGGACCCTCCCTCTTTCTTCGCTGAAAAATTATAAGTTTTAATTTAATTTAATTTATTTACTTAGTTTCTTTATTCGGTTTATGTTATTTAAGTGATTTTCTTATGAAAAGAACTGATTGTTAAAACTGAAAAGATTTGATTTTTAAAAGGCAAAAGATTAGATTTTTAAAATGCAAAAGATTAGATTTTTAAAATGCAAAAGATTAGATTTTTAAAATGCAAAAGATATGATTTTTAAAACAGAAAAGATACAATTTTTAAAGTAGAAAAATATGATTTTTATATATTTAAAGTAATAAAAATATGATTTTTATATTTTAAAGTATTAAAAATATAATCTTTACTATATAGGAGATGTAAAAAAATATGATTTTGTTTATGTAGAGAATTAAAAATATAATTTTTACATGATAAGAATATTGAAGATAGCATCTTTATATGTGTAGAAAAATAAAAATTTGATTTTTATAATGAAGTGAAATATAATTTTTCTATAGAAAGAGTGAAAAAAAACGAAATCTTTATTTTTATAAAGGCGAAATCTATATTTTTGAAATGGAATTTTCATCTTTATGACATAGTATAATAAAAATTCGATTTTTATATATTGAATAGTATAATAAAAATTCGATTTTTATATATTGAATAGCGAAGTGAAAATTCTATTTTTACATATGCAGAGAATACAGGCAATGAAGATTTCTATCAATGAAGAGTCGTGGTATTGGATAGCTATTGGTGAGAATTTCTCGCCTTTCAATTTCTTTTTCTAGCTATATATATATATATACTAGGATGCAGACGGTGCTTAGTAGCACCCGACACAATCGTCCACAGACCATGGACTTGTTCGTTTGATTGCAAAAATTAGTTAGATTATTTGATTGAAATTGAATTGTTTGGTGAAATGGAATGGATTTGATTGATGTGTGAATGGCGTGGGCCTTCACTAGACCGGGGATAAGGCTAGACCTCGTCCCGTTTCTAGTATCGTGCCGTTATGCCGCCGAAATTTTCTAAAATATGTTAGAAAAATAAAGAAATCATTTTATTTAATAAATGAACTAAACAGAATATTTTCATAGGTTGAATAAAATGTTTTATCGTTAAAAATATAATTTTTAACGTGAAAGTGAATAAATAAATATTTATAAACAAATCGGCCGATTTGTTTATATACACTGATTTGACTGATATTGATTGGGTCGATAAATTTTACACATCGCCCAACTGCACAACTAAAATCTGTGTTTGATTGTTTGAAACCCCACACGGGTGTTGGGATGAAATTTGAAGTTCACTCATCCTGATTGATTAAATATGTCGATCGATTGATTGACTGGCTGTTATAAGCGTTAGGTATCTATAGTTGATGCTTATACAGTGTAGTGCACTTTGGTTGATGGTTGATTATTTTTCAATTCTATTATATACATGTGTTGTATGAAAATCCATATAATTAATTTTATATGGTGATTAATTGGGCCTCATTCCAATTTAGAAGATAAAGAATATTATAAAGTAAATGTTCATGTGTTGACTGTACTCATTCGTGAGATTAGTCATGTGTTGAACGTAATATTTTAACAATAAAATTTATATCTTTATCATTATAAAGTAAAGGTTCATGTGTTGACTGTACTCATTCGTTGAGATTAGTCATGTATTGAACGAAATATTTTAACAAAAATAGTCACACGTGGACGGTACTCATTCGTTGAGATTAGTCGTGTGTTGACAAAAAGAAATATTTGAAATAGAATATTTGAAAAGGTAATATTTGAAATAGAAATATTTGAAATAGAATATTTGGAAATAGAAATATATGAAGCCGTGTTGATTAAACTGACGCCATTTTGACGTGAACGATATTTATATCGATTTTATTCATTTTGAAATGAATTTAATATAAAACGATTTCGAAATGAATTGAATATAAAACGATTTCGAAATGAATTGAATATAAAACGATTTCGAAATGAATTGAATATAAAACGATTTCGAAATGAATTGAATATAAAACGATTTCAAAATGAATTGAATAGAAAACAAATTTGATTTCAATTGAATATATGATGGAATTTGAATTGAATCGAATCGAAAACGAATTCGAATTGAATTAAAAACAAATTGAATTGAAAACGAATTGAATTGAATTCAAATTGAATTGAAATTTGAGTTGAATAAAAATGAATTTTAAAACGAATTTATAAGGAAAAATTCAATTTTGATTTGGATTTGAAATGAAGGTTGAAATTATTTTTGAAACGGATGCAAAACTATTTATAAAATTCATTTTGAATAGTAACCGACGATAATATATATTTTATATATTATATATATATAATATAGTGGCCTGAATAAAACGCGTCGCGCCGCGACAATTCGTAAATTTCGACCATTTATTTCAAACGGACATTACGGGAGATCCGACCGTCGGATTCTCCTAAAACCGGAACCGTTGGGTTCGTATCGAAAAGAGCTTTCTAAGGAATATTAGAAATTTGAAATCTAACGGTTAGATTTGGAGATACGTCCAAATCAAATTTGGAAAAGGTCGTTGTAAGTGCAGTTCGATGGCCGTTGTTGGAAATCGACAGTACGGGCCTTGATAAAATTATTAAAAATATCAATAATTTGTGTAAAATCATAAGAAATGATTTGGGAAAAATTGGGATGAAAAACTCCATATTTGAAAAGATAAAAATGGATTTTTATCGAAATGAACTAGTTTTGAACTAAATTTAAAACCCAATTATTTTTAAATAAATAAATTAGATTTAAAAAGGGGTTTTTAAATAATCGGAATTTCTAATATATTTGATTGGATTTGAAATGGGTTTATCGTGAACAGTGTATTAAACAACACTAGTTCTTTAACCCAATAATAAATAGAATGTGATTTGGGTTTGTCGTGAGCTGTGTTTTAAATAACACTAGTTCTTTAACCCAGTAAAAGGAGTTTTAACGAATCTGCAATTAAATTGAAATGTGAATGGATAATCTAAATTATCAAATTTAGGAAATAAGCGAGAATGGAGTATCACCAGTTTTGCTCCAAAGCGATAGTTAAATCTTTAATTAGATTTGAACGTGAAATGGTAATTAATTTTACTGATAACACCATAGTATTAGATATGGAGTATTACCAGTTTTGCTTCATGGGATGAATAGGTTGGGATTGGGAAATAAAATAAATAATTACTTCGGTGTGGTTCGCTAATCTCGACTAGTTTAGAAAACCATAATTTGGTTTGAAACGACATCCAAAGGAAGATTAAAGGATAAATTTTAAAGAATTTATCTTGGATAAAATTAATGGGAACTTTTCCCAAAAGATGTGGATATTTAAATAACAAAATATTCAGAATTGGAATGAGGCATATGTTGTGTTTGTGTAACATTTGTTTTTAATATACGTGGGTTGTTCGGAAAGGCCGGGTTTATACCCATTCTGAATAACCGATTCGACGATAAGTCGAAGACGAAGACGGTGGTTGAAGACCGGAAGTCTTCGCATCGTTTGGATAATTACTGACGATCCTGATTGGGCTGTACACCCAAGAGGATGGAAACAGTTGGTGGTCGTCCAGACGTACTTGGAGATGGATGGATATGCGAGGAAAGTGCCTCCGGTTTCGTTCAGACCCAGAACGGACTTGTAAATGGATTGTGTGTCTGACATTGGATTTTATTCTGTGTTGATTGATTTCTATTAAATATACATCTATTTGGCGATGGAGAATTTATTCTTTTGCTTAACGCCCTTCTCTGAGACGTACGAGCTCAGAGGTTGTATATCGATGGACATCAGTCGCATGGCATGAATTGCCTGTGTGGCACGCTAAGATGCAATGATCAAGGCTTCTATTGAAAAGCAAAGTCTTGTGGTTGATGATCAAAGCACGACCTACGTGGCAGCTTTGTGTATAACATAAATTCGCGAGCCTCACACCTCGGTATGAGTTAAAAACGGGATACAGACCGCTGGGAGAGCACGATGTTTCTTTCTAGCTTTGGTGGTGTCAGTGACTTACCAGCCCTGACATTTATATACTTTTCACCTTTGTGGTTGTTGGAATGAGGCGCCTCGATTATAGGTCTGTAAGGACTGGGAAACGTGTGTTCAGGCATAATTAATCCTCTAACATAAGTGAGGACCGACCCAGCCGCATCCGGGGTTGCCCAGAGTGTGTAGTCCCGAGGCATTTGCTAGAGTGTCTCGAAGCGGAGAGGAGCTTGCCCCTTGCCTCGACTCATGACGGAAATCCAATTTCCAATACGTATATTGCGATTTTAATTGTAGAACTAGTATGGCGACATGATATATGGTACCCATGCCGTCTATGATTTATCTTTATGATTGAAATTTTTTTGACACTATACACTTATTATAGTATCAAATGATTTGTTTTAAACGTACCAAGCATGTTTGGCTATTATAAGGGAAAACCCTATCCTCCGGCTTGCGTTGCATTGTGTGATGGGACCTGGGTCTTATAATAGCTTCATTTTTCGAAAAAGCATTGCGTTGTTTATTCTATGCACTGGTATTCTTGGGAGGAAACTCGTTCCGTGTTATATGGCGTGGTCCCTTGAATTACTCTATTTTAAAGTAAAGTTTTAAATAACTGTTTTAGTTCTCACACCAGTCACATGACTGACCTGGAGTTTATTGTTTTAATCTAAACTCTGAGTGCCCCTATTTTCCGCACGGGCAGCTAGTAGTTTTGGTTTTGCAGATTTATATTCACAGGATCCTGGTTTACAGCTGGAATGATATCCGGAAAGCTCTGTATCCGTATATCACCTTCAGTTGTGCTTTGTATTATTTTCCGCTGCTATGTAATTTATTGTAATCTCTGATATGTATCGAATGTAATTTATTCATTTATACTCTGTATGTTCTTGTAATCTGATGGAATTGTTGTAATAGCAATGAAATGTTCCTCCGTTTGCGTTCTGATTTGTCCTGTTCTCAAAACGATCAGGGGTTTCGAACGGTCTAGATCGGTTTAACGACTGATTCGGATCGAGCGAAATTCCTTGTTGTCACACCATCCATCTCCACCGAAGATTGGATCCTTTTTTATGACTTCCCAGTCTTTGTTGTCTTTTGTGAGAGATGCTTTAGTGATGTTATTATCTTCATCTCTGGAAAGAGAATAGATCATCTAATGAATAACATCAAAGTGTTTTTCATGTTGTTCAATCATCTTTATCTGACTTATTTCTGGATGATGTTGATTGTGAAGGATTATAGATAGGATATTCTTGACAGAATTGAGAGTTTCTTCAAGATTTTCACTTAGATTGTAAATAGGATTGGCCATTATTTGATTATTTGGAGAATGAGTGATTAGAGAAGAAGTAGAGAATTAAAATGGAGTTTTTCTCGAAGAAAAAATTATTTGTAGAGTCTGGAATTCGTTTCAAATGAAGAGACATAAGGTAGTTATTTAAAAATTCAAATTTAAACATATTTGAATTTCTGACAGTTATATGTCGACATATACAAATATGCATGTCGACATACCCTTGTGTCTTTTGGGTATTTTTGAATTTCTACACAATTTCGATTTATTTCTTACTATATTATATTATTTTACTTAATTTTAATGTGTTTACAGATATTAAAGATCAATTTTGACAACAAACAAGATCATTCATTATTACTAGAAATTAAATACATTCAAATGATACAAAATATGAGATATTAAATACGGAACGGAAATAAAAGCTTATATGATAAGATAACATAAGCTAATAAACTTAAATTTCGGCGAATGAAGATAAGGAAGATGGCAATCCAAGTTTCCTTCCTACTTTTTCGAAAAACTTGTTCATTTTAGAAGACATTTGGTTGAGAGTCTTCTTGATTTTATTTTGGTTCTTGGCTAGTTTGAATTGATTTTGGATAATTATTTCTTTGGTCAAAGCTCTAGTAGATGTTGGACATTCTACAATTTCCATGGAGGATTCTTCTTCGTCGATTTCCGTTGGATTTTCTTCTTGTTTCATTCTAGCTTGTTTTTCAGCATACGACTCATAGGGTTTGAAAGTGATTGGAATTTGCATAAGAGATATATTTCCCGAGTTAAAAAACTTTCTAGGGACAAATTCCTCTCCTTTGAAATCCACTCCAAAATATTTAAAGATTTTGGTAAGGTAAACTCCATGATAAAGAGTGTTTTCTTTTGTAGACATTTCTTTAGTTTAAATTATCTCAAAATTACTTTGGCCCAATTAATATCATGAGTCCTAAAGATGGCAAAAAGGGCTTTTTGGACCTGGAGAGTGGGGTTATTAAAATTTCTGGAACGGGGAGTGATTGTATGTTGAAGAAGGAGGTTAACAATTTTTTCTTTTGGATGAAAAAACGATTCTTAAATTCCATATGTTCATCGCTTTCAAAAATGTGATGAAACATTTCCAAATCAGGTTCATCAATTTCAAAATCCAAAAAATCCAAACCCGTTTTCTTGCAATTTAAAATGGTTCCTAAAACATCACTATACAAAATAATTTGTGTGCCTTTCACACTACTCCAAACTTGATTTTCATTTATTTCGAAAAATCCATGATTCAAATTTTCATAAAACATTTTGATAAGATTTGGATAACATACTTCATTGTTATCCCGAGAATCAATTAAATTTAAAACTTCATTTTGATGAAAAAGAGTAGGAAAATCATAGGAAGCAAAATCTTCAAAGATAGCGAATGTTCTCGTATTGACTTTTCCATTCGTAACATAAACAATGTACGCTTGGATAGCCTCTAGGTTTTGTAGAGATAACCTTTGAGAGTCTTGGTTAGTCTCATGGTTTTAGGATTACTTGAGGAAGCCACTAGAGAATAGTTTTAAAGAGTATAGGATAAAGAAAGTAGTTTTGAATTTTGAATGAAAGGTAGAAAATTTAGTAATGAATAGATGATTAAATATAGAGTAAATGGACACATCTTTCTGAGTAGAAGGGCACCTTTTCAGACCTTAAGATTGGTGAAAAGATGGAGGGAAGTTTGTTTAACGACCGGAATTCCCGACCGGCCTAAATCAAACAAGAATACATATTGATTTGAGAACGCATCAGAACAAGAACAAGAGAACATTTCATTACTATTACATCAATTTACATCAGAATATAAGATATCAGAGTACAAATAAATAATATACAGAGGAAAAAATATCAGAGTTTTAAAATACATAGTAGCAGAAATATAATACATGAATATAATTTGTAGTGGAAAACATCAACTATCACAGCTGAAGGAGATACACAGATACAAAGCATTCCATAGTATAGCTCCAGCAATAATCCAAGATCCTGTGAAAAGAAATATCTGCAAACCAAAACTAATAGTTGTCCGTGTGGAAAATATGGGCACCAAGAGTTTAGGTGGGAAATAATAAACTCTAAGTTAGTCATGGGACAGGTGTGAGAACTAAAACAGTTGTTAAATTTATTTTAAAGTTGGGTAAATCACGGGACCACGCCGTATAATAGGGAATGGGTTTACCCCCATGAATACCAGTGCATAAAACAACAACACAACGCTAAAAGGAAAATTGAAGCTATTATAAAACTCAGGTCCCATCATATAATGCAACACAAGCCAGAGGATAGAGGTTTACCTTATAATAGCCAAATATGCTTGATACACGAAATTTATCTTTTAATATTATTATTGCGTAGTGCAAAAATCAATTTCGAATATAAATGTATCAATCCTAGGCGACATAGGTACCATACATTATGTCGACATATAGGTTTACAACTAAAACCGTAAAATCGTGTATTGGAATTTGGATTTCCGTCTATGAACAAAGGCATAGGGATCTCTCCTTCCGAATCAAGGACATTCTAACACATGCCTAGGACTCACACACATGTGCACCTAGGAGCGGCAGAGCCGGTCAGCCGTTGTTGATTGGCAATACCATAAACCACACGTTCCCCGGTCCTATCGGACCTGTCACCTGGTCAGTATGTCGATCATCTTGGTCAGTATGTCGACCATCAAGGGCCTTGTGCGGCCAAATCCGAGGTACCTCGCTATCCATCATCCAACATCCATATAAGTAAAATGTCTAGGCTCCATACCATGACATCACTCGTAGCTAAAAGGCAACGCATGTCCATTTCTCTGCTGTCCTTCATCCTGTTTTTGATTCATATCGGGGTGTTGAAGCTCATGAATTAACACTACATAAAACTGTGCTATATTAAAGCTATGCTTTAATCATCAACCACAAAGCTCTGCTTTTCAACAAAAGCTTTGATCCATGCATCTCAGCATGCCACATTTCAATCCACACCATACCATTGATTTCCACCAATATATAACTTCTAAGCTCGTACGTCTCAGAGAAGGGTGTTAAGCAAAGAGAACAAATTATTCGCCACCAAACATACATATATTTAGTAGAGATCAACGAATACAGCGCAATGTCAGACATACAATCCATTCACAAGTCTGTTCTGGGTCTGAACGAAACCGAAGGCACCTTATTCTTCATCCCATATGTCTAATCCAGGAGAGAGGCCCTCGCATATCTGGTTGATCTCCAAGTACGTCAGGGCAACCACCACTTATTACCTCGTCTTGGGTATACAACCTAATCAAGACATCAGCAATAATCCAAATGATGTGAAGATCTTTGGCTTTTAATCGTCGTATCAGTTGTTCAGACTGGGTTAAACTCAGTCTTTCCGAATAATTCACGTATCTTATAATCAGGTGATATAAAAACACATCATACACCTCATTCCAATCCAGAATATTCTTTTTACTCAAATATTCTTACCTTTGGGAAAGGTTTCCATTAATTTTAAATCAAGTGATATAAAAACACATCATACGCCTCATTCCAATCCAGAATATTCTTTTTACTCGAATATTCTTACCTTTGGGAAAGGTTCCCATTAATTTTATCAAAGATTATCTCTTTTAAACTTATTATTTATCCATTCCTTGGAAATCATTTCAAAGGATTTTGTAATATCTTTCGCAACATAAACCAGATTAAAGTTTATAAAACTAGTCGGGATTATCGAGCCTTACCGAAGTAATCATTCATTTTATTATCCCTATCCCAACCTATTCATCTCATGGATCAAAACTGGTAGTACTTCATATTTAACACCCACTGTGTTATTGGTCAATTTATTTACCATTTAACGTTCCAAATCTAATTCAAGACTTAACTATCGCATGGAGTAAAACTGGTGGTACTCCATTCTCGAACACCTCTCGAATTCGGTAAATTTAATTACCACATTTACATTTCAAATCTAATTAAAAATTTATTAAAATTCCATTTAGTTTTAATCTCAAAAATCATTACCTAATGATTTTCCAACTTATAGGAAATTAATCCTGCTTTTAACTGGGTTAAAGAACAAATGTCATTTAAAACACCGTTCACGATAAACCCAAAATCATCTTCCATTAATATGGAATTTTAACGGAAATCTGATTAGTACGTTATCGATATAAATTTCCATATCAGACTAACACTATAAATAGGATAACGGCAAAGCCTTTTGAATTCCATAAATAATAACATTCTTCCTTTACAGAATCTCATCTCGATTATTACTAAATCGAATTCCAATTTAATATATTAAATTGGAAAACTTTACTTTAGAAAATTTCATTAAATCTTAATTAAAAGATTTATAAACTCCAACTCATAACCTCACTGTTGATTGGGTTTAAGAACTAATGTTGTTTAAAACATCGTTCACAATGAACCCAAATTCACTTCCATTTAATTCCAATTCTATTTATTAATTGGAAAACTTCATTAATCTTAATTAAAAGATTTATTCTTTTCTCAACTGGGTTTAAGAGCAGTGTTATTAAAGACACCATTCACGATAAACCTAAAATCCAATTTGATATTAAATACAAGGCTCTGAATAGAAATCATATCGACTTATATTCAACATCAAATTCTGAAACCAACAGATATCATATTGGGAATAATGGTATCTATATCTTCCAAATTCATCAACGATATAGTTCCACATTGTCTTATGGAGCTTGGCGGGGACGGACTCATCCAAAGTAGTGCAAACTTTGTAAGTGGCATGCTTTATAGAGTTAGTGTATTCTTCCATCTTGCGTAAGTTGTCGTATATGGGGGTGAGGTCCTCCGTAGATAGTATTGATCATGATGCCACGTGACCTTTGTCTAGACGACCCTGGGGCCGCATCTGTAGTGCTAGAAGTGCGGGCGTTGGAGGGCCCATAGCTGCTTCTGGAGGAGAGGGGTTCTGAACGTACTGTTCCAGGCATTTCTCATGGATGAGCTTTTCAATTGCATCCTTGAGGTGGCGACAGTCGTTAGTATTGTGCCCATACCTGTCACTGATTCTGTAGTATTTGCCGGAGTTTTTCTCACCGTCGGTGGACTCCCTTGTGTTGGGCTTATTGTATTGGAGAGTATTACAGGTCTCTATGTAGATTATCTCCATATCTCGATTCAGCAGAGTGTAAGCCATGTAATTCTGGTAGCGGTTGTGCTTCTTTGGATCTACGAGAGCCTGGTTGTTGTTGTGACCGCCATGTTTGCCGCTGTTCGGCTTTGGCTTGTAGGGGGATGCTCCTTAACCCTTGTCGAAGGATTCTCCGGCCCGTTTTCCTTTGACATTGTCATCGTCCGTGCCAACCTCTGGGTTATTGGAGTTGTTTCCCCGAGAAGCTCGAGTACGCCTTGCGTCCTCTTGGCACAGGAATTGTCCAGCCTTTTCGTAGAAGGCCTCTAGGGTCTAAGGCTGTTTTCTGTCGATCCATGCTCCAAATTCATAAGTAGGAACGTGTAACAACCTGCATTTTACGTATCGGAGGATCGTAAAATATTTTATTTTATTCCCTGAGGGTTGGATCATTCTTATATTTTGATATGTTGTTTATGGGGATGTGAGACATGTCCATATTTTTTACCAATTTTATTTGTGGCCATTTTCCCCTATCAGTATTGTACAGGGAATAACTTTTGATTGGGATTGAATCAGGTGCTAAGATAGTTCTCATTGGAAAGGAAATGGTGTTGCCAATTCCGTAGAGTGGTCACATTAATCATTTAGTTCAGCGGTTTGGAAGAAATCATTGTATTAGTGTTTCACAATTTTTGTTCAGGTTTGGCTAGCAATAATGGGCTGATTTGGAGTGGCCCATGAGTGGGCTGGTGGGAGGCTATAAATAGGGGGTTAGAGGCATGGAGAATAGTTTGCTTTCTTCATTCTCTCATTTGGTTGAGCTCGTGATCCTCCTTGCTCAATCAAATACACCTTTTCACCATTAAAATTCTAGATCTAAATAAGAGAATCGAAGATCTACATCGTTTGAAGCTATATCTATGTCAAGTGAAGAGATACCACATCAAATCAAGAGGTTTAAAGCATATTCTTCACTGTCTGAATTGAGAATTTTGCGATTTCGAGTTAATTCAAAGAACTGGTGAGTGATAAGCATCTCTCACGCGGATTCAATCAAGTATATGGATGGTTTAATCTTGTGTTCATCATTTCAAATTGTTTTCATATAGATCTAATCAATGTAAGTAGGATTTTAATTCAAATCACCAAAGGATCTAATCTAGCAACTTATAAACGATAATTTCATATGTTAATTCTATGTTTAGATCCATTTATTGATTTGATCATTTGTTGAATCGTTATTTTAGTGTTGTTGATTAATTGATCGGTGGTGTTTGAGATTGATCGGTGGTGTTTGAGATGGATCTGGGTGTTTTCATAGCATGGATCGGGTGAAATGCTATAGATCGGTCAATTTTTCATGGATTTGGAAGTTTTCATTGCAGGGATCATGCAATTTCCTTGGATCTTGAAGTTTTCATAGCATGGAATGTTCGAAATGTATGGACCGTGCAATTACCTTGGATCTGGCAGTTTTCATAGCATGGATCGGGCGAAATGCTATGGATCATGCAATTTCCTATGGATCGAGCTGAATACAGTAGCATGGATCGTGTTAAATGCTTTGGTATGGATCGCGCTAAATGCCAAAGTACCAAGTACCGGACGTGCTGCACATGGTAAAATAAGTGATTTTCCAAGGTGCGCATTAGGGATTTACACTGTTTTCATGGTACTAAGTGCCAGAGTACCAAATGACAGTGCCAAGTGCCATGGAGTGCCAGAATTGAACTAGGAGATATAATAGCATTCTAGAAACGATGTTAAAGCTAGTTTTGGTATTTTGCTTACCTTTCACACCTGATTCATGAAGAATTAAACCAGAAGATATAATAGCATTTCAGAAACAATTATAAAAGGATGTTTTGACATTGTGACCAGTTTTTCATTGCGAAAAGGTGGAAATGCTATGAAATGCAGTATCGAAAAATTAAAGCTTGTTTTTTTGTCAACGATGGTTATAGCTTTGACGAGAATTTAGATAGGAATGTTCGAAGTATTGTGAAGTGTTCGTTGATCGTTGAAATACAACAAATGTGAAGATAACTCAAAGTGATGAGTTGGTGGATAATGGTTGCTCGAGGGAGATGTTTTAGATATGAATGGTCATCAAGTTGGATGACTAGAGATATTGAAGGCTAAGAGATTATCATTATCTTAGGTTCTAGCGGGCTCAAAGCAAGGGTATAATAGAGAAGTCTAAAAGACCTATTGTATGGTCGAGTACCCTGGGTATCATTGAAAGGCCTAAATACGTATCGTTGAAAGGCCTATGGAGTTTTTGCTTGAATTGGGATTTACCATTATCCTTGATAGAAAACATGATGTTGAGTCAGTCATATGATTAACGATGGTTTCGACACAGGATTGACGGTGATAGTTATTCGATGTCGAAGGAGATATCTCTTGGGTGCTTGTCTGATGTTGGTTTAGGCCTTCGGGGCTTGTGCTTGGGAGATGTCGATATCGATTAGGATGGTCTACGCTTGATAATTGATTGTTATGAATGTACTATTTGTTTCTACCTGATTGATTTTTAGGCTATCACTGTCTGATGTGGGGAAGACGGATTTGGTTTCTTCTCTGTTGATGATGGCAAATTAGCTGATTAATCTATCTATTCTCATATACTTAATTGATGATGTTAGATAGTTGTTTTATCGCTCACTAAGACTGTTGTCTGACTCAAGGTTTTATGTTTCCCTCTTATTACCTTGGGTTGTTCATCCAGTTTTGGATGGGCAAACTGAGTAACAGGCTATAGGTAGTATAGATTAGTAAGGAGAGGATGTTGTGCGGTAGCTAGCAAGAGGCTGGCATATTACTTTTTACTATATAATATCAAGTTTCTGCTCAAATATGCTTCACTATTATTGTCTGTTATATATGTTCTACTATATTTTATCCTTGAGTTTTGAGTTATACGATAGGTTATGCATGTGTTTCATATCCCGATGATCGTCCACAGCTACCTGACATGTTTTTCAGTGCATTACTTCACTTGTTAAGTGCAGGAGTTATGGGCGGTCGTCACATTTAGTATCAGAGCTCTGCTTAATCGATTTTAGCCAAAGTTCGAGGACGTAATTATGTACGAGAGATGTATTTGTAGATTTCTAATGGATGTATACGGCATATTAGTTTTTAGTATAATAGCGCTTGAACTCCATTTGCAGTTTCTCATGTGTGGACTAATCATTCTATTTATCAGATTTAGAATGAGTCATAGAACGTCGAGACATACAGCTAGGGAGGAGATTGTTCCTGGAGGGGGTGATAGCGGTATACCAGATTACTCAGCTATGTTTGAAGCTATGATGATAGCGAACATGAGGAGGGTACCTGCTCCAGGAGCAGTCGCGGTAGATGTAGGGGTTTAGGTGCCCAGAGGGGTGGACATCGAGAAGCTATGCAAAGACTTCACTACTATAGGAGGGAAGCCGTTCAAGGGGACAGAGTCGACAGTTGAGATTCAAGGGTGTCCAGATACTTGTATTCAGATCTTTGAAAATTTGTGAATTGATGAATCGACTGGGAGAAAGCTTGCATCAAGACAAATAGAAGGCAAGGCCATGGATTGGTGGAACTCTGTCACTCTAGAGACTCCAGAAGATGAGATTTCATGGGAGTTATTCGAAGTCGAATTTGTGATGAAGTTTATTTTTACCGTTCAAAAGTCTATTCTTTTTAAGAGGTTTGTGGAGCTTAAGCAAAATGGTCGACCAGTGTTGGATTATGTTTATGATTTTGAAGCTTTGTCTAAGTATGCTCGTTCGTATATTGAGACTCCTTACCAAAAGAACGAGAAGTTCGTCATGAGCTTGTGTGTCGCTTGAGTTTGGAACCCGAGATTTGTGATAGACCATTTATTGTGACTAATCCAGTCGAGGGGTTCGTCCAGTTTGTGCATGATTTGTCGTGGTCTAGTATTGGCAAGTCATGGTTGCTCGTTTGTGTGTGATTGCTTTGTTTTGAACTTTGATGGGTTTGGGATCATCTTGGGCATGGATTGGCTCAAGAGGGGCAAGAGTGAATTGCGAGAAGCTTGAGGTGAGAGTCAGGGATGTGGAAGGGCGAAAGGTTTTGATTCGACGTAAGCCCAAAAATGGTGTCTTCGTGATCTATTTCTATTCTCTTGTGATTCCACAGGAAGACTTGTCATATGTGCATGTCGCTAATGAGTTTAAGGATTTCTTTGAAGAAGTCAAAGGTTTTCCACCGCATCACGAGATTGAGTTTAGACTCGATTTAGTCGAGGGTGCTAGATCTATCATTATGCCTCTTAGAAGGATAGTGCCTAAGGAACAACGAGAGTTAGAGGTGCAAGTTCATGATCTATAGGAAAAGGATTCATTCGTAGAAGTGTATCTGAATGGGGTTTACCATTTGTTTTTGCAATGAAGGTTGATGGCTCGTTAAGATTATGTGTGGATTATTATGAGATGAACAAGGTGACTAAGAAGAACAAGTATCCATTACCGAGGAAAAATGACTTGTTTGATTATCTTCACGAAGCCAAAGTGTTTTCTCAGATAGATTTGGCAATGGGATTTTACCAATTAAGAGTGGCAAAGGATAGTGTGTCGAAGACTGCTTTTAGGACACCATCTGGTTTTTTTCAATGGTTGGTGATTCCATTTGGGTTGACTAACGCGCTAGCGTATTTTTTGGATCTTATGAATAGGATTTTCAGAGATTAGTTGAACAAGTTTGTGCTTGTGTTCGTGAATGATATTCTGGTTTACTCTCGAAATGAGGAAGAGCACAAGACGCACTTGCGAATTGTTTTGGAAATCTTATGAAAGCATCAGCTGAAGGCTAAGTTTTCAAAGTGTTATTTCTAAAAGAGTGAAGTGAGGTTCTTAGGCCATGTAATTTCTGGAAATGGGATAGCGGTTGACCCAACTAAGGTGGCAGCAATCCAGTACTGGGATACACCTAAGAATGCAACGGATGTGAGAAGTTTCCTTGGATTGGCAGGTTATTACCAACGGTTTATCAAGAATTTCTCCAAGAAAGAAACACCATTAACAGGATTGACGAAGAAGAATGAAGTGTTCATATGGGATGCAAAGTGTGAAAAAAGCTTTTAGAATCCTGAAAGAGAAACGACGAGTGCTTTTATTTTGACGATTCCAAGTGGGAATGAAGAAATGGTGGTATACACAGATGCATGCGGTACTAGACTTGCAGCAGTGCTGATGCAGAAGGATAAGGTTGTGGCCTACACAAGTCGACAGCTGAAGCCGCACGAAAGGAATTATCCAACTCATGATTTGGACTTTGTGTTTGCTCTGAAGATGTGGAGACATTACCTGTTGGGAGTTCGATTCGAGTTGTTTACAGATCACAAGTCAAGTATCTTTTCTCCCAAAAGGATTTGAATCTTCAGTAGCAAAGGTGGTTAGAGTTTCTGGCATCATGTGATTTGGTATAGCCTACACTCCTGGTAAAGGTAACGTAGTTGCAGATGCGTTGAGTCGAAGACACGCAAGTTTGGCAGCGATGTTTTCGGAATGGAAAAGCCTCGAGTACTAAATAGGATTTGATTTCAGACCACGATGTGAGTTTGAACCTAAAATGTTGGCAAGCTTATCGATAAGACTTACGCTTATCGAAAGTATTGGTGAGAGCCAAAAGCAAGATGCAAAGCTTGTCTAGTTTATCCAGAAGTTGGAACAAGAGGATAAAGAGTTCGAGGTCGATCGAGAAGGTTGGCTTCGAAAGAAAGGACGATTGGTTGTTCCTGATATCGACGGATTGAGAGATGAGGGAATGTCATCACTCGAAGTTGTCAATTCTTCCTGGTGGTAATAAGATGTATTAGGATATGAAGCGATCTTACTACTGAGAAGGGATGAAAAGGGATATTGGAAAGTTTATTTCCAAGTGCATGAAATGTTAGTTGGTGAAACCCAAACAGAAGAAGCCGAGTGGATTGCTTAAGCCATTGGAAGTTCCTACGTGGAAGTGGGAGCAGATATCGATGGATTTTATCGATGGACTACCTAAAACCAGGGCAGGAAACGATGGAATTTGGGTCATCGGGGATCGCTTGACCAAAAGTGCAAGGTTTATTCCTATCAAATCAACTAGGACAGCATCGGAGTTGGTTGAGCTTTACATAAAATGGATAGTTCGACTCCATGGTATCCCGAAAAGCATAGTGAGTGATTGGGATCCATTGTTCACAAGTGGATTTTGGAAGAGTTTGCAAGAGACTTTGGGAACCGAGTTGCGTTTGAGTACGGCTTATCATCCCTAACATGATGATTAAACCGAGAGGATTAACCGAGTTTTGGAAGATCTCCTAAGAGCTTGTGTATTAAATTTCGGAGGATCATTGGAGGACCATCAATATCTAGTTGAGTTCGCATATCATAATAGCAACCATCGAGCATTGGAATAGCACCATACGAGGTGTTGTATGGTAGAACGTGTAATTCTCCGGCATGTTGGTTAGAGACTGGAGATAAGTTGATACTTAGGCCTGAGATGATAAGAGAAACCTCGGATTGTATCGAGATCGTTCGACAATGAATGAAGGCAGCCCAAGATCGTCAGAAGAGTTATGTTGATAAGCATCGTAAGAATTTGGAATTCGACGTTGGCGATATGGTTTTCGTGAAGATCTCATCTTTAAAGCATGTTGTTCGGTTCAGAAGCAAACGAAAGTTATCTACTAGGATCGTTGGATCGTTTCCGATTGTCGAGAGGACATGAAAGCTTGTGTATAGATTGGAGTTACCCGAGAAGATGTCGAGTGTGCATAATGTTTTCCATGTGTCATTTCTACGGAAATGTGTGCATGATTCGAATGTGGTGGTATCTCTGAAGTTGTACAAAGACCTAGAAGTCGAGATCGTAGCTACGAGACCTCGTAAGCCGCTTCCTGTTGTGGGGAATGACACAAAACAGCTTAGGAGGAAGACAATTAAGCTAGTCAAGGTACAATGGAGTGAGGAAGATGACGATTGTACGTGGGAGACAGAAGATAGTATGAAGACGACCCATCCATAACTCTTCGTCGGTATAACTCATAAATATCATGTCATTATTACATCATTCTAACTTGTACTTGTGATTGTGATTGTTGATCGAGTTCTGCATGCTAGGAAAAGGCTGTGTGTGTATGGTTTGATGGCTGCTAGTTTGGATGATAGAATTGGTTGCTCATGGATGATAGGCATGCAGAATTTTTTTGGTTGCTAGTGTTGTTGGGATTTCGGGGGCTGACTTCCTAAAGGGGGAAGAATGTAACAACCCACATTTTACGTATCGGAGGTTCATAAAATATTTTTATTTTATTCCCCGATGGTTGGATCATTCTCATATTTTGATATATTGGTTATGGGGATGTGAGACATGTCCACGGTTTTTACCAATTTTATTTGTAACCATTTTTCCCATGTCTGTCTTGTACAAGGCATAACTTTTGACTGGAATCGAATCAGGTGCTGAGAACGGTCTCATTGGAAAGGAAATGGTGTTTCCATTCCGTTGTGTGATCATGTTAATGATTTGGTTCAGCAGTTTGGGAGAAAACATTGTTTTAGTGTTTCACAGTTTTGGTTCAGGTTTGGCTAGCCATAATAGGCTGATTTGGAGTGGCCCATGAGTGGACTGGTGGTAGGCTATAAATAGGGGGTTAGAGGCATGGAGAATAGTTACTTTCTTCATTCTCTTATTTGGTTGAGCTCGTGAACCTCCTTACTCAATCAAATACAGCTTTCCACCATTAAAATTATAGATCTATATAAGAGAATCGAAGATTTACAACATTTGAAGCTAGATTTATGTCAAGTGAAGAGAGATAGCAACAAATTAAGAGGTTTGAAACATATTCTTCGTTGTCCAAATTGGGAATTTAGCGATTTCGAGTTGATTCGAAGAATTGGTGAGTGATAAGCATCTCTCATGCGGATTCAATCAAGTATATGGGTTTTTTGATCTTATGTTCACCATTTCAAGTTGTTTTCATATAGATCTAGTCGATGTAAGTATGATATAAATTCAAATCATCATAGGATCTAATCTAGCAACTTATAAACTGTAATTACATATGTTAATTCTATGTTTAGATACATATATTGACTTGATCATTTGTTGAATCGTTGTTTTAATGTTTGTTGATTATTGCTTGAATCAATGGTTATTTTATTGATCGGTGGTGTCTGAGACGGATCTGGGTGTTTTCATAGCACGGACTGGGCGAGATGTTATGGATTGGGCAATTTTTCATGGATTTGGATGTTTTCATAACATGGATCATGCAATTTCCATGGATCTGGATGTTTTCATAGCATGGGTTGTTCGAAATGCTATGGATCATGTAATTTCCTTGGATCTGGCATTTTTCATAGCATGGATCAGGCGAAATTCTATGGATCGTGCAATTTTCTATGGATCGGGCTAAATATAGTAGCATATATCATGTTTAAATGCTATGGTATGGATCAGACAAAATGTCCAAGTACCAAGTGCTAGAGTACCAAGTGCCAGACGTGCTGCACATGGTAAAATTAGCGATTTTCCAAGGTGTGTGTTAGGGATTTACACTGTTTTCACAGTACCAAGTGCTAGAGTACCAAATGACAGTGCCAAGTGCCAGGGAGTGCCACAATTGAACCAGGAGATATAATATCATTCCAGAAATGCTGTAAAATCCCGTTTTGCTTGGCTTTCACACTGGATTGATGTAGAATTGAAGTAGGAGATATAATAGCATTTCAAAAACGCTATAAAAGGCTGTTTTGACATGGTGACCAGTTTTTCATAGCGAAAAGCTGGAAATGCTATGAAATGTAGTATCGACCAAATGAAGCTTGTTTTTGGGTCGACGATGGTTATAGCTTCAATGTGAATTCAGATAGGAATGTTCGAAGTGTTGTGAAGTGTTCGTTAATCGTTGAAATGCAACGGATGTGAAGATAACTCAAAGTGATGAGTTGGTGGATAATGGTTGCTCGAGGGCTTTGTTTGAGCTATGAATGGTCATCAGGTTGGATGACTAGAGATATTGAAGGCTAAGAGATTATCGTTGTCGTAGGTTCTAGCAGGCTAAAAGCAAGGGTATAATAGAGACGTCTAAAAGACCGGTTGTATGGTCGAGTACCCTAGGTATCGTTGAAAGGCCTATGGAGTTTTTTCTAGAACTAGGGTTTACCATTAGCCCTTGACGGAAGACATGATGTTGACCCGGTCATACGATTAACGATGGTTTAGAAGCAGGATTGGCGGTGATATCCAGAGTCATGGATGAATGATTGTTTACTTGTATCGTCTTGTTTAGATTATTCAACTTCGAATCAGATATCTCTTGGGTGCTTGTCTGATGTTGGTTTAGGCCTTTGGGGCTTGTGCTTGGGAGATGTCGATATCGATTAGGATGGTTTACGCTTGATAATTGATTATTATGAATGTACTGTTTGTTTCTACCTGATTGTTGTAAAGGTTGTAATTGTCTGATGTGGGGAAGACGGATTTGGATTCTTCTCTGTTGATGATGGTAGATTAGCTTATTAATCTACTAATTCTCATATACTTTATTGACGATGTTATATAGTTGTTTTATAGCTCACTAAGACTATTGTATGACTCAAGGTCTTATGTTTCCCTCTTATTACCTTGGGTTGTTCATCCGGTTTTGGATGGACAGACTAAGTATTAGGTTACAGGTAGCGTAGCTTAGTGAGGCGAGGATGTTGTGCGGTCGCGAGCAGGAGGCTAGCGTATTACTTTTTACTATATAGTATTTGTTGTTTTTTGTTGTGTGATGATTGACTCTAAGTGTTGTAGTGAGGCGAAAATGTACGGACACTTATGTTGTAATCCAAAGATGTACGGGTATTCTTTCTAGTTGTTATGAAAGTTCAAGTTTCTGCTCAAATATGCTTCACTATTAGTGTTTGTTATATGTGTTTTATTATATTTTATCCTTGCGTTTTGAGTTATACGAAAGGTTCTGCATGTGTTTCATATCCGATGATCGTCCATGGCTGCCTGGCACATTTTTTAGTGCATTATTTCCCTTGTTAAGAACAGGAGTTATGGGCGGTCATTACATTTGGTATCAGAGCACTGCTTAATCGATTTTAGCCAAAGTTAGAGGACGTAATTACGTATAAGAGACGTATTTGTAGATTTCTAATGGATGTATACTGTATATTAGTGTATAGTATAGTAGCGCTTGAACTCCATTTGCAGTTTCCTCGTGTGTGGACTAATTATTCTATTTTTCAAATTTAGAATGAGTTGTAGAACATAGAGAAATACTGCTAGGGAGGAGACTGTTCCTGGAGGGGGTGATGGCGGTATACCAGATTACCCCTCTATGTTCGAAGCTAGGATGACAGCGAACATGAGGAGGGTACCCGCTCCAGGAGTAACCACCGTAGATGTAGGGGTTCAGGTGCAGGTGCATAGAGGGGTGGACATCGCGATGCTATGCAAAGACTTCACTACATTATGAGGGAAGACGTTCAAGGGGACAATGTCGACAGTTGAGATTCAAGGGTGGCTAGATACTTGTATTCGGATCTTTGTAAACTTGTGAATTGATGATGCGACTAAGCGGAAGCTTGCATCAAGACTGATAGAAGGAAGAGCTATGGATTGGTGGAACTCTGTCACTCTAGAGATTCCAGAAGAGATTTTATGGGAGTTATTCCGAGTCAAATTTGAAACGAAGTTTATTTCTACCATTCAAAAGTATATTCTTTTTAAGAGGTTTGTGGAGCTTAAGCAAAATGGTCGACCAGTGTTGGATTATGTTTCTGATTTTGAAGCTTTGTCCAAGTATTCCCGTTCGTATATTGAGACTCCTTACCAGAAGAATGAGAAGTTCGTCATGAGCTTCTGTGTCTCTTGGGTTTGGAACCCGAGATTTGTGATAGAACATTTATTGTGACTAATCCAGTCGGGGGTTTGTCCAGTTTGTGTATGATTTGTCGTGGTCTAGTGTTGGCGAGTCATGGTTGCTCCTTTGTGTGCGATTGCTTTGTTTTGAACCTCGTTGGGTTTGGGATCATCTTGGGCATGGATTGGCTCAAGTGTTATGCGACAAGAGTGAATTGCGAGAAGCTTAAGGTGAGAGTAAGGGACGTGGAAGGGCGAAAGGTTTTGATTCGATGTAAGCCCGAAGATGGTGTCTTCGTGAGCTATTTATATTCTTTTGTGATTCCACAGGAAGACTTGTCATCTGTGCTTGTCACTAATGAGTTTGAGGATGTCTTTGAAGAAGTCAAAGGTTTGTCGCCGCATCGCGAGATTGAGTTTAGATCGATTTGGTGGAGGGTGCTAGAACTATCATTATGCCTCTTAGGTGGATGGCGCCTAAGGAACAATGGGAGTTAGAGGTGCAAGTTCGTGACCTTTTCGGAAAAGGATTCATTCGTAGAAGTGTCTCCGAATGGGGTACACCAGTTGTATTTGCAACGATGGTTGATTGCTCGTTAAGATTGTGTGTGGATTATTGTGAGCTGAACAAGGTGACTAAGAAGAATAAGTATCCATTACCGAGGATAGATGACTTGTTTGATCAGCTTCACGAAGCCAAAGTGTTTTCTCAGATGGATTTGGCAACGGGATTGTACCAGTTGAGAGTGGCAAAGGATAATTTGCCGAAGACTGCTTTTAAGACACCATCTGGTTTCTTCGAATGATTGGTGATGCCATTTGGCTTGACTAACATGCTAGCATATTTTGTGGATCTTATGAATAGGGTTTTTAGAGATCAGTTGAACAAGTTTGTGCTTGTGTTCGTGGATGATATTCTGGTTTACTCTCGGAATGAGGAAGAGCATAAGACACACTTGTGAATTGTTATGGAAATCTTATGAAAGCATCAGTTGTAGGCTAAGTTTTCAAAGTGTCACTTCTGAAAGAGAGAATTGAGGTTCTTAGGCCATGTAGTTTCTGGAAATGGGATAGAGGTTGACCATGCTAAGGTGGCAGCGATACGGGACTGGGATACACCTAAAAATGCAACGGACATGAGAATTGTCCTTGAATTGGTAGGTTATCACCGACGGTTTATCAAGGATTTTTCCAAGATAGTTGCACCATTAACAAGATTGATGAAGAAGAATCAGGTGTTCACATGGGATTCAGAGTGTGAGCAAGCTTTTAGAATTCTGAAAGAGAGACTAACGAGAGCTCCTGTTTTGACGATTCCATGTAGGAATGAAGAAATGGTGGTATACACTGATGCATGTGGTACTAGACTTGGAGCAGTGCTGATGCAGAAGTCGCACGAAATTACCCAACTCATGATTTGGACTTGGCAGCGATCGTGTTTGCTTTGAAGATTTGGAGACATTACATGTTGGGGTTCGATTCGAGCCATTTATGGATCACAAGTCATTAAAGTATCTTTTCTCCCAAAAGGATTTGAGTCTTCGACAGCAAAGGTGGTAAGAGTTTCTAGCATCGTATGATTTGGGTATAGCCTACACTTCTGGTAAAGGTAACACAGTTGCAGATGCATTGAGTCAAAGACACGCAAGTTTAGGAGCGATGTTTTTGGAATGGAAAAGCCTCGAGCACTTGATAGAATTTGATTTCATACCATGGTGTGAGTTGGAACCTGGAATGTTGGCAAGCTTATTTAAAGAGCTACTCTCATCGAAAGGATTGGCGAAAGCTAAAAGCGAGATGCAAAGCTTGTCGAGTTTATCTAGAAGTTGGAACCAAAGGATAAAGAGTTTGAGGTCGATTGAGAAGGTTGGCTTCGAAAGCAAGGACGATTGGTTGTTCTTGATATCGACGGATTGAGAGATGATAATCTGAGGGAATGTCATCGCTTGAAGTTGATGATTCATGTGGTAATAAGATGTATCAGGACATGAAGCGATATTACTATTGGGAAGGGATGAAAAGGGATATTGGAAAGTTTATTTCTAAGTGCATGAACTGTCAATTGGTGAAAGAAAAATAGAAGAAGTCGAGTGGAGTGCTTCAGCGTTGGAAGTTCATACATGGAAGTGGGAGCAGATATCGATGGATTTTATCGATGGACTACCTAAAACTAGGGCAGAAAACGAAGGAATTTGGGTCAACGTGGATCGCTTGACCAAAAGTGCAAGGTTTATTCCTGTCAAATCAACTACGAAAACATCGGAGTTGGCTGAGCTTTATATAAAATGGATAGCTCGATTCCATGGTATCCCAAAGAGCATAGTGAGTGATCGAGATCCATTGTTCATGAGTGGATTTTGGAAGAATTTGCAAGAGACTTTGGGAACCGAGTTGTATTTGAGTACGGCTTATCATCCCCAAACTGATGGTCAAACCGAGAGGGTTAACTGAGTTTTGGAAGATCTCCTAAGAGCTTGTGTATTAGACTTCATAGGATCATGGAAGGACCATCTACATCTAGTTGAGTTCACATATAATAATAGCTACTAGTCGAGCATTGGGATGGCACCATACGAGGCGTTGTATGGTGGACCGTGTAATTCTCCGGCATGTTAATTAGAGACTAGAGATAAGTTGATACTTGGGCCTAAGATGATAAAAGAAACCTCGGATTGTATTGAGATCGTTTGGCAATGAATGAAGGCAGCCCAAGATCGTCGGAAGAGTTATGCTGATAAGCGTTGTAAGGATTTGGAATTCTATTTTGGTGATATGGTTTTCGTGAAGATCTTGTCGTTAAAGCATGTTGTACAGTTCGGAAGAAAAGGAAAGTTATCTACTAGGTTTGTTGTACCGTTTCCGATAGTCGAGCGGATAGGAAAGCTCGTGTATAGATTGGAGTTACCCGAGAAGATGTTGAGTGTGCATAATGTTTTCCATGGGTCATTTCTAGGAAAGTGTGTGCACGATTTGAATGTAGTGGTATCTTCGAAGTAGTACGAAGACCTAGAAGTCGAAATCGTAGCTACGAGACCTCGTAATCCGCTTCCTGTTGTGGGGAATGACACAAAACAGCTTAGGAGGAAGACAGTTAAGCTAGTCAAGGTACAATGGAGTGAGGATGATGATGATTTCACATGGGAGACGGAAGAGAGTATAAAGACGACCCATCCAGAGCTCTTCGTCGGTATGACTCATAAATATCGTGTCATCATTACATCATTGTAACTTGAACTATAGTGATTGTAATTGTTGATAGAGTTCCTCGTGCTAGGATAAGGCTGTGGATGTATGGTTTGATGGCTGCTAGTTTGGGTGATAGAATTGGCTGGTCATGGATGATAGGCTTGCAAAATTGTTTTGGTTGCTTGTGTTGTTTATGGAGATTTGAGACATGTCCATCATTTTTATCAATTTAATTGGTGACCATTTTGCCCTTGTCAGTCTTGTACAGAGCTTAACTTTTGACTGGATTCGAATCAGGTGCTGAGATCGGTCTCATTGAAAAGGAAATGATGTTGCAACTTCCGTAGAGTGGTCACAATAATGATTTGGTTCAACGGTTTGGGAGAACGCTTTTTTAGTGTTTCACAATTTCTATTCAGGTTTGGCTAGCCATAATGGGCTGATTTGGAGTGGCTCATGAGTTGGCTGGTGGGAGGCTATAAATAGGGGGTTAGAGGCATGGAGAATAGTTACTTTCTTCATTCTCTTACTTGGTTGAGCTCGTGAACCTCCTTGCTCAATCAAATACACCTTTCGACCATTAAAATTCTAGATCTACATCGTTTGAAGCTAGATCTACGTCAAGTGAGGAGAGATCGCATCAAATAAAAAGGTTTGAAGCATGTTCTTTGCTGTCGGATTGAGAATTTAGCGATTTCGAGTTAATTCGAAGAATTGGTGAGTGATAAGCATCTCTCACGCGGATTCAATCAAGTATAAGGGTTGTTTGATCTTGTGTTCATCATTTCAAGTTGTTTTCATATAGATATAATCCATGTAAGTATGATTTTAATTCAAATCGCCATAGGATATAATCTGGCATCTTATAAACCGTAATTTCATATGTTAATTCTATGTTTAGATCCATTTATTGATTTGATCATTTGTTGAATCGTTGTTTTAATGTTTGTTGATTATTGCTTGAATCAATGGTTGATTTATTGATCAGTTGTGTTTGAGATTGATCGATGGTGTTTGAAATTGATCGGTGGTGTTTGAGTTGGATCTGGGTGTTTTCATAGCATGGATCGGAGAAATGCTATGGATCGGGCAATTTTTCATGGATTTGGAAGTTTTCATAGCATGGATCATCCAATTTCCTTGTATCTAGAAGTTCACATATCATGGATCGTTCACAATGCTATGGATCGTGCAATTTTCTTGGATCTGGAAGTTTTCATAGCATGGATCGGGAGAAATGCTATGGATCGTGGAATTTCCTATGGATCGGGCTAAATATAGTAGCATGGCTTGTGTTAAATGCTATGGTATGGATCACGCTAAATGCCAAAGTGCCAAAGTGCCAAAGTACCAAGTGCTAGAGTAACAAGTACCATAGTACCAAGTACCAGATGTGTTGCACATGGTAAAATTAGTGATTTTCCAAGGTGCGCGCTAGGGATTTACACTGTTTTCACAATACCAAGTGCCAGAGTAACAAATGGCAATGCCAGGGAGTGCTAGAATTGAACCAGGAGATATAATAGCATTCCAGAAATGATGTGCAAGCCATTTTTGATGTTTTGCTTAGTTTTCACACCGGATTGATGCAGAATTGAATCATGAGATATAATAGCATTTATGAAACGCTGTAAAAGGTTGTTTTGACATTATGACCAGTTTTTCAGAGCAAAATAGCTGGAAATGCTATGAAATGCAGTATTGACCAAACGAAGCTTGTTTTTGGGTTGACGATGGTTATAGCTTCGACGTGAATTAGTATAGGAATGTTCGAAGTGTTGTGAATTGTTCGTTGATCGTTGAAATGCAACGAATGTGAAGATAACTCAAAGTGATGAGTTGGTGGATAATGGTTGCTCAATTGGGTTGTTTGAGCTATTAATAGTCATCAGGTTGGATGACTAGAGATATTGAAGGCTAAGAGATTATCGTTGTCATAGGTTCTAGCGGGCTCAAAATAAGGATATAATAAAAATGTCTAAAAGACGGGTTTTATGGTCGAGTACCCTGGGTATCATTGAAAGACCTATATACGTATCGTTGAAATTCTTATGGAGTTTTTGCTAGAACTAGGGTTTACCATTAGCCCTTGACGGACGGCATGATGTTGAGCCAGCCATACGATTAACGATGGTTTCGAAGTAGGATTGGCGGTGATAGCCAGAGTCATGGATGAATGATTGTTTACTTGTATCGTCTTGTGTAGATTATTCGACATCGAAGGAGATATCTCTTGGGGTGCTTGTCTGATATTGGTTTAGGCGTTCGGGGCTTGTGCTTGAGAGATGTCGATATCGATTAGGATGCTCTACGCTTGATAATTGATTGTTATGAATGTAATGTTTGTTTCTACCTGGTTGTTGTAAAGGCTATCACTGTCTGATGTGGGGAAGACAGATTTGGTTTCTTCTCTGTTGATGTTGGAAGATTAGTTGATCAATCTACCTATTTTCATATACTTTATTGATGATGTTAGATAGTTGTTTTATCGCTCACTAAGATTGCTGTCTGACTCAAGGTTTTATGTTTCCCTCTTATTACCTTGGGTTGTTCTTCCGATTTTGGATGGGCAGACTGAGTAACAAGTTACAGGTAGCTTAGCTTAGCGAGGCAAGGATGTTGTGTGGTGGCGAGCAGGAGGTTGGCGTATTACTTTTTACTATATAATATCTGTTGTTTTCCATTGTGTGATGATTGACTTTGAGTGTTGTAGTGAGGCGAATTTGTATAGACACTTATGTTGTAATCCAAAAATGTATGGGTGTTCTTTCTAGTTGTTATGAAAGTTCAAGTTTCTACTCAAATATGCTTCACTGTTATTGCTTGTTGTATATGTTCTATTATATTTTATCCTTGCGCTGTGAGTTATAAAACAGGTTCCGCATGTTTTTCATATCCCAATGATCGTCCATAGCTGCATGGCACGTTTTTCAGTGCATTATTTCCCTTGTTAAGTGCATGACTTATGGGCGGTCATCACAGAAAGACACCTTTTGCAAGCTGGAAGAGCACGGTGCGAAGTTCCGGGTCGTTCACCTCAGCAAGGGAGGTGTTGAATCGTGTGAGGTAGCTTTTGAGGGATTCCGTCGGCCCTTGTTAAAGAATGGATAAAGTGAAGGCATTCTTTGGAGTCGGAACTTGCATTTTGAACTGCTTAACCAATTCCGTGGCCAGTTGGCCGAAGTTGTTAATGGATTGGAGTAGGAGGCGAGAATACCAAATCAAAGTCATGCCTGACAGGAAGACTGGGAAACACTTGCATTTGACTGCATCAATGGCCCGATTGGAATCCATTTGTCATTCATAGCGGTTTAGGAAAGCACAAGGGTCAGTCGTTCCGTCATAGAGTGTCATCTGTGGCATGTTAAAGCGCCGAGGCGACTCAGCTTTGTGCATGAGCCTAGTGAAGGGTTACACCTCAAGTGGTTTCCCATGAGTCGTTGGCGTTTCCCTGCATATCCCTAATGATCCTTCGGACCATGTCGAGGACATACGCTCGGTGTGGGTCTTCTGGTGGAACCCATTGGTTTTGGCGAACTTCAGGAGTTCTGTTCCGTGGATGTCTTCTGTGATACACATTGGGCTCATCCTCTTCCATGTCATCGACATCGATGGCCAAGTTTTGGTATGGTTGGCGAGGTTGAGCGAGCTGGTGTGCATTCTGATCCTGACGGACTTGGGCCTGCTGGGCAGCCGGAAGTGTAGGCCCCAAGTTCTGAGCGGCAACAGTTGGGCTCTATCGAGGAGGGAGTCGGTTACGCGGACCCGGTTCGTCATTGATAATCAGCTGGGAGCAGTCACGGTACTGCGTTCCCTCGTTGTAAGTGACGGTGATTCAATCACCGTTTCCATTTCCGTTACCGTTATTGTTTCTATTAGTATGGGCGTTGGAGCGGACGACAAAGTTATTGACGAGGCTGAACCTCGTTCTTTGGTATGGTCTCCTTGATTCAGAAGAGGAGGTTTCCGATACAGTATGTCGCGGTCGGGAGTTGTTTTGAGCAAGCTGGAGTCGAGCGACGATGCGTTGACTGTCTTAGAGTTGACGCGTAAGGTCGATGTTGTTCTTCAATGCTTAAGTGAGTTCAAGAGCTATATTTTCATACTTCTTATTAAGCGCATGAATCTGCGCTTGGATTGTAGGGGCTTTGGGGTCCATAAGAAGAAGGGTATCTGTTTCAGCCAGGTTATCCACCGACTAAGGTTGCTGAGATGTTCCAGCTTCGGCTGCAGCAGAAGAGCCGGTCATCTGATTCTTTGTTTGCTTAACCATCGTAAGCGGACCCAGCGGCAGGTTATAGAAGGAACCTAAAGCACGTCAAAGTCGAGATGGAGATGTGCGACAAAGATGCGAGTCTAAGTTCTCAGTGAAAGCACCAAATTGTTGATGGAAAAAAGTGTCGTAACATCCAAAGATTCTCTGTTACTTAGAGATTACCATTACACGTGAAAAAATAAGTGCAGAAAGCAGTAAATAGCACAGTAGATTTATATTGGTTCGGTCCCGTGAGGGGCCTACGTCCACTTTTGAAGAGTTGGTGATATTTAATTGATAATAATAAGTTACAAGCTTTGGACTATCTCATAGCATCCTTTTACAAACATTTCCAAGTATTTTGATGTCATAATTATCATATATGAATATTGGAAAAAAGTAACTTTCATGCTTCTTCTTCCTAAAAGCAAGGATGTCATTAAAGAGGTCACTTGAAGCTCAAGAGGTGCCAAATCAGCCAATTTCCAACCCCTTTGAAGTGTGAGCTTGGAAGTATTTATAGTGGAGAGGTTAGGTGGGAGTAGGTAGGGTTTGTGGACCACAACAGTACATTTCGTATCCTTGAGTATAGGCCTTCTGAATTTCGGATTCCTCTTACCATGCCCTGAAAACTCGTATCCCTCTTTCGGGATACGAATTTCGTACCCCACGGGGTACAAAATTCGTATCCATGGGATACGAAGTTCATATCATGTGGGATACGTTGAGTGTGTTTGTGTCATGGAGGGACCCGAAACGTTGGAGATCGAAGTTATGGTATACACGAGGGATCCGAGCTCCCTAGATCCGAAGCGGGGGACTCGAGCTGAGAGGATCCAAGGTTCTGCGCATTTGAAGGGTTCGAACCCGAGGGGTTCGAGGCAGGCTTTTAAATCTCTCCGAGATCGCCGAGATGGAAAATCCGAGATATTAGCCAAAACCCGAGATTTGGCAGCTAGTTTAGTTATAAGTGTTTCGAATATCGCCCGAGATAGCCGAGATATTTTTCCGAGATATTGGCTAAAATCCGAGATTTAAAACCTTGTTCGAGGTATTAGGGCACGAGGCAAAGGGATAAGATATTGTGTTTGGCGCACAGTTTTGAGGAGTTGTGAGGCTCTTGCTTATGACCTTTTCTGGGCTTGTTCCCCTAGCTTCTTGGCGACACTTCGGGCTGTAGCGTCAGACGATGTGTTGAGTTGAGCATGTCTGGTGTACTTTTGGGAACCGGACCAAAAGGCCGGTTAACATCTTTGATTTAGTTTTCTTATGTGGTGTGAATTTGGGTTAGAGATAGTTAACTTTGATTCAGTTTTTTATGTTGTGCAAATTTGGATTGTTATGACAACTGGTACAAATACGAAGTAACATATAATTTGGGAGAATATGTGAACACTAATAGCATAATGCTATTGTACGTATAGCTATTATTAAAAGTATTTCATGTACAATATTAAACATAATTTTTTGCGATCAAAAGTATGTCATACAAAGTTCGAAGTATATAAATATTTATGATAAAAAGTATCAATTCTTACAATTGTTGCTAACCAAAACAATACATACTAAAAAAACAATCCATACAACCGTAGCTAACCAAAATGATACATAGTAAAAGTAAAGATGTTTGAACATCAACACAAAATACATTTGAAGGAGAATGAGTGCGACAACATATTTTTTTCAAGCCTTTCACCATAGCGTAAACCTAGAACATCATACAACACCTGTCAAAAAAACATACGTCTATTAGTCATAAAATCCAAACATCTAGGGTTTAATGTTTAGGATAAGAAAGTACACTAGCCATCTGAAACTAGTACAAACTAATAAGAATGATTTGTCATGTTCTAATGGGATGCCCTGAAATTTAACAAAACTTAACATATGCATTTTCATGTGTTAATCACATATGCCAATGCAACGAAAATGACATGTTCCCTAATTCAATAAATGCTAATATGCTTCACAAGGTGATAAAATCACAATATCTGGTATTCAAATCTAGTGAACAATGACAATCTATCTTTGTGTATACATAAATTTTAAGTTGTAATTCTTGGCGCATTCTCTCCAAATTCAAAAGAAAACAGAAAGATGATCTACATTTGTATTTACATAAATTTGCATTATAATATAGTTTGCATGACTTATTTTTTCACCAAATGAACTTAATACAGGAAAGTAATTAATAGGTAATAACTCTTCAGTTTAAGTTGAATGCATGTGATTACTTGCAAATAAAAAGTAAAGTTTAAGAAATTCACCTAATTGGTTCACCTGGTGCATAAAACCATCCACTAAAATTGTCACGACTTCCTCGTAGAAAGATTCATTTAGAACTGACATGTTAAAAAAAGATAAAAAATATTCAATGCTCCAATAAGAGCAACAGATATATGAAGAATCATACAATGTAACCCACTCAATGACATTAGATGGTTATCATATACCCTCTACTTAAGCCACAAAGTGTTGATCTGAAATGCAAAATGCATTTAGCGCCTTGTGACTACTTTATATGGCAAGTCCAACAATAAGTAAGTCATACGCGACGTCGATGATCACAAAAGTAATAGCAATTTTTTATACAAATCCAACTATAAAATGTCAAAAATAGGAATCTGGCATATGTGCTATCCTGCTACATCAAATTAAGCATAGTCCCAGTATGCTCAGTTTTGTTTCAAACTGTTCTTAGTTTCAACAAACTAAGCATATGCTCAGTTTCAGTTTCTTGAAACTGAGAATTGCTCGGTCTTGTTTCAAACTGAGTGTATGCTTAGCTATAAAAACTGGGCTACGTTCGGTTTTAGAGTAATACAATATGCACACATATGACATTAAAAAATTCTGCAACGATTAAATCATAGCAAGTAAATAATGCTATAAAATACTAAATTAAACTTTCTGTAGTGTTTCTATAGCGTTTACAGTTACTATAATAACCAGGCTATAAAATTTATACAGCGTATGTAGTTGCTATATAATCAAGCAATGTTTATCTATAGTGTTTGTAGTTGCTATAAAAAGCATTTAAATGACATCATAAATATTAGCAGCATAAATCACAACTCTGCATGAAAGTTTTATAGCAAGCAAAATACTCTATAGATAGGAATTTGAATGTTACAAATCGTCCATTCAATAGCAATTTTGTAATGCTATTAGTAACATCATTTATAGCATGTTTTTTAATAGCAATTAGTAGGTTGCTATTATAGACCCCTGACATATTACAACATTGTTGATATACAACGTTTCTGAAAATGCCTTATCCTTTCGTAGAGTTTTCTAAACACTATAAAAATGTCTTTTTCTTGTAATGTTGACAAACAATATTTTCATCGAAAGTTTTTAAATTTGAAAGCATTATCCTTGTCTCGAATGACTAGTGATCACAATCTATTGTTATTTCACTTTATTCCTATTTGTTTGTTGAAGGGAAATCCCTTTAAATATAACAATGAATGGCATCTACGTAATGGTTATGTTGAATGTATAAACAGAGGCCTCCAAGCTACTACATGGGGATTTCCTAGCTACCAATTTCAAAGTAAACTATTAGCATGTAAGAATGAGTTAAAAGTCTGCAATAAATAAAAAAATAAGGATTTAACCAATGTTATTTGTATGAGGACATGCTTAATGTCAAGCATCAATTACAAATACAGCAAAACATAAAATTCTGGGGTCTTAAGCAAAAACCTAAGGTTTCTTGGTTGCAACAAGGGGATACAAATTCAAAAAAAAAATCTACTCCAAAATGACTACATGTCAATTTTGCAATAACAACATGCTTTTATTAATTCAGATGGGGGGCTCACGTAAGAATTCAGACACAGAGCATGAAGCTATTGGCTATTATATTTCATCAGAGAAACATGGAATTTCCTGATTTTCAGTCCTAATCTAATATTAATGAATATGGCCAAGCTTTCTTTTATAGGACATTACCATGATAGAGGTTAAAAAGGAAGTTGTTCCAAATCATGAAAATTCAAGTCCAGATCCTGATGGCATGATTTCTAAGTTGTAAAATTACATTGGGACGATCTGAAAATGATTTGCTCCTAACCATGAATGATATTTTTAAATCTGTAAAATTTCTAGAGGGTTGCAATCATATTTAAACCACTCTCATCCCAAAAAATGATAAACCCACAAATATAACACATTACAGACCTATTTCGTGATGTAATGTGTATTACAAAATCTTGCCGAAATTTTTGTGCAACATAATAAAACCTTTTCTGACTCATCTCATCTCTGAATATCAATGTGCCTTCATACCAAGTAGGTATGTTGGGGATAATATCCTACTAACACATGAACTACTTCAAAGAATTTAAAAAGCGGGGTTTCTAAATTCTTTGTTAAGGTAGACTTGCAAAAGGCTTATGATATAGTGAACTAAGAATTTATTTTCTTTCTAATGCCTCGTATGGGTTTCCTTCTACATTTTGTTAATATTATATATGAATGCAGTTTTATACCCAGTTTCTTAATTTTATTTCAAGGCATCCCAAAAGGTTTTATCAAATCTAATCGAGGGATACATCAGGGGGATCGGCTTTCGCCATACCTTTCTACAATAAGGATACAATTTTTCTCCTTTTTAATGGAAGAGGTCACTTCACTTAATCAATTTCAACCAATTTTTGATCCTGCGATTACTCATCTATTATACACTGATGAGTTTTGATAAATCCACAGTTGCTAATGCAAATACTCTAACGTCTGTGTTTCATAAACTTGCACATATGCTGGACTTAATGTGAATATTACCAAAACCAGGTTTTTCTTCAATTTATCCAGTTCTAACATTCAGAGTATTCCTGAAATATTATCATTCAAAGTGGGTGTTCTGCCTATAAAATATCTTGGTGTAGCTCTCTCATCTAATTATCTTTATTATTCAGAACGCCACTCTTTAGTTCACAAGATTCAGTCCAAGATCCAGGCTTCCAAGCTAAAATGTTGACTATTGCAGGTAGGGCAAAGCTTACTGATACAGTTATTACTCCTACGATCCTATGCTGACTTTTTGTGTACCAGATTCCTAAGTTCACATTGGATAAACTACAAATTATATGTGCTGACTTCTTTCGGGGAAGTTCTAAGCACAAAGTTGCATGGCACCAACTTTGTAAACCAAGGAATGAAGGGGACGGGTCTGAAACTCCTACTCTGACTTTAAAAAGGTTGCTTGTGTTAAGCTTTCGTGGAACTATTTTACAAAGGAAAAACTTATGGAGTTTATGGATGCAGAAAATATATTGTAACAACAAGCAATTTTGGAGCATGCACATAGATAATAATGCCTCTTCAACATGGAAGTTAATGTATGACTTAGAACTGCCAATAAACAACTTTCGAATAAACTGATAGCCAATGACAACCTCACCTCTCTTTGGTTCGAACCATGGCTAAACTGCAAATGCTTGGTCAACCTCCTTGGCATTAACAGATTTCAGGCAATAAACACCGAGGCAGACACTGTTTGCTTGCTAATGTTGGACTCTTGTCTTGACCCATTCTTACATTCAACAACTAGATAGATTGCAGTTGAGTTTCAAAGCATTCCAACCATCCCCAATAAACTACAAGACACATATGAATGGTGTGATAGTGGCGAGTTTACATTCAACAAAGCATGCATGGGATAAAGTTATAGATAAAGAAGTTTTCAGGCCTATTTACAGAATTATTCGGCATTCGAAGAATAGTAAAAGCATGACTTTCATTTCTTATTTAGTGGCATTAGACAGGCTAAGTACTAAATCTGGATTACATCGATATGGCATTCTATCAAGCACTGCGTGTTCTCTTTATAATCAACACCAGAAACCACTCAAAGCCTATTTTTTTAATGTGATTACTCAACGTACATTTGGGGTTCAATAAAACTGAAGCTTAACATACTGCCTAATACTCTTCCTACTATTGCTGATGAGGCCGCTTTATTCCTATCTACTTTTCGAAAAAAGGATCAAATACAGGACATTGCTTTCTGTTGATTTACTGTTTCCATCTATTTCATTTAGCAGGAAAGAAATGCTTGCAGATTTATTACCTGGTTCGGGAGAACGGTGGTTAGATGTTCCAGAATGACTTCGAACTTCGACTTACTTCAGCGTTGGGATATAGCTTGTTGATTCAGGATAGAGGGGTAATCGGTGTGAAGAAGATTATGAATTAGTGGGTAGTGGGCTTTGGGCTTGATTGTATTAATCGTTTTTATTGTGTTTTTTATTTGAATATGTATTTTTGGATATTATATTGTTAATATGTGAAACTTATATGTACTCTTTTCCTTTGTAAAGTAGTCAGTATAAGATTACAAGGTTTTGATAAGACATATATCTGAAACATATGACTGGTAACTGCATAAAGCGTACCAATTTTCATTATATATATATATATATATATATATATGTGTATGTATATGTATATTAGAAGCCTAGTTTTTTGTTCAATCATAAATTTTCCAAAATGCCTCTTTATATGTAAACAAAAAGTTATATGTCTGAATCCCACTATCAACAAAAAATAAAATACATGTTCAAATAGAAAACTTCGAACAATAATATGGCTACAGATTCAATTATTATTTTAACAAAGAATTTTTTTTTATGCTTCAATTTATTTTTTATTGAACTATACATGAATTGCAAATTTAATAATTTGTGCACGTTTATCGCATGTGCCAATTTCACTTTAATATGTTTCTTTTGTTTAGAAATCACCTTAGAGCTAATATACTCTTTTCGGAAAATGAGACATAATCTAATCATGAATGAATGGTTTCATTTGTCTCGGGCCAATGGGAATGCATCCGAATCCTGGACTGTGGTCTAAACCAATTTTAATTTTTTGAGGTCCTATAAATTTACTTAATTTACATGAAGGCCATAAAACAATATACCATCCAACTGCCCAAGCATTAAATACACCACTGTCATTCCTTCTGTAGAGCAAAAGTTATTCGACTATGTCAATTTATTTGGAACTGAGATGTCATTTTACTTGGAACCGAGAAAATTTCAAGGTATCTAAATTTTGCCTTGGGTTGGAACTTTGGGTTTGGTGCTCCACTAAATCCTAAATAACAAAGTAAACGACAAGATTGTGATAGCCTTAACATGGGCTTTAATGAAATAGCCTGTAGAATATTGCCAGCCCTCAAGATGGACTGGTATAGATGGTAATGTTTTTTCTTTTGTTGGTGACTTGTTGATAATTAATGATGGACCAAAACAGCCCCTTTACAAATTGTTCCAGCACTGCTGAAAAATAGAACAAAAAATCAAATTTATTTATAAAGCATTGGCCGAATGTTGTATACAAATCTTCAACCTTTTCAATGCCTCATGGCTTGTCTTATACAACAAAGTACAGCTAAAGCTGTAAATAATGATCCAATGACATTTTTGGGGCATTGTTAATTACACTTTACTTATGAATGTTATCAACTTTTTTATTTTAATTGTACCTTAATTTTGATTAGTCTTCAATTTACAATATACAATTAAAATTGAGAATTCAAATTCACCATGATAGGAAGAAGACAATATTGATTCATATTCAAGTAAGCATTCTTCAGACACAAATGGACATGGAAATCAATCAAGTGAGCAAGTAAAACAATTGAATTCTAAAAGTTTTACCGTGTTGGTTAAAAATGAGTTTAATAATCAATGTCTTTAACAAACCCAGTCCATATTTTGTCCTCAACGAGCGAAACGAATTATTTGTTTACTGAAAAGAGAAAGTAGAGATAAACGGAAGAAGTGAAACTACTAAAATATGGGTAGAGTTAGTAAAATTAAATTTTCTTTTAATACTGTTTGCATGTGCCCCTTATAGTAATTTTATTTTATGTAGAGTCCTTCTAAAATTTAAACTCCTTTTATTCAAATGTATAATGTCGTTAACAATGTATTATTTTTACCCTTGTAAGTATAATTTTGACCTTACTAGTCTATTCACTAACAAAATAACATTTGAAAAAAAAAATTAGGTCTAAATCAATGAATTTAGTCACTAAATGGAAGAATTAACTAATTATACATGAATATAGTGTATGGATTTCTTTCTACAAAAGATCTCATCTCAAGGTACTCAAAATTGATCGAAATTGGGCAGTCTCTGAAGATTCAATACTCAAGTCAAATTAAAGTCTAAGTTTAGTCTTTACTATTTGTTAATATGGATCAAAAAATAAGCAATATAAGCCTTTCTATTTGGTCTGAGATGAAACCAAAATCCAATACTGAATTTTTAGACTATTATTTTGGTTCTAAAGTTGTTAAATTATGCATTAATTTACAATGGTTCAATTCTTATATTTTAGTACACACAGACTAAAGAAAAAATAATACACTAATATTCTATATTCTTTTTGTATTTCCAATAAAATTTTGAGCTAGAATAAAGTTTATTTATTTTCATAATATGATAATAGTTCTTACCAAATCTTTCATGTACCAACACAGATGTGTAATATCTGAATGAACATGTATACTATGAGCCAACTATTATCATTAGACACACAAAAAGTAAATAAAGGTAAACCAATATTTTATTAAACAATCAAATTAGATATTGTTATAAACAAAGTTCTTACATTACAAATTTTCGCTAATTACATGTTAACTAATCAAAAGCATATTGCTCGGTTATAAATTATCAAAGTTCAAAGAAAAACCTATAAGAACTCAGTCCGCAGTGGTGTTAGGTTTTTTTGGTGATACAATATTCCATATGTATGTAAATATTGGATATATTTGAGTCTATATGGAATCATGACTCAAATTCATTGCCTATTTTAAAGGTTTCCTACATTTTAAAGATTGATTAATTGCATCTTTTAAAGATATTGGTAGATTTTTTGGAGTAATTAGTTGACACTTTTATTGCATTAGAAAATGCAACAAATTATCTACATGGAAAGGCTTATGGAATTATTCAATGGCTTCTTAAAGAAGATATTTTGTCAATCCTATTATATGTATGCATTATATTATTCATAATATGTATGTGGGAGAAAAGGTTTATTCTCTTTAGGTTTTAGGATTTGATATCTTCTCAATTTTATTTTATTTCTTGTAATCTTTTGCTAGTTTAATAAAAGTTTTTGTTGGTGGAATTATTTTTTCATTAATTTTCTTCACTTTTTATCTCTTCTAAAATATAATTGTGTAGAGATCCTAGGAAAATTCCTAACAATTTGGTATCGGAGCCAACTACATAGCTTTTTTTGAAGAGAGTTTGGTTATGGAGAAGATAAATGTGGAGAAAATTAATGGAAGAAATTGGGGGTTATGGAAAACGAAGATGGAAGACTGCCTCTATCTTAATGATCTTCACCAACCCTTGGAAAATAATGGGGAGAAGCCAAATGGCATAACTGAGGCAAAGTGGGAAATTTTGGATAAAAAGGCTGCAGCGGCTATTAGGTGTTTTTTTGGAGAATTCAGTATTTCATATTGTTGCAAATGAATCATTTGCTTATGCGATCTGGAAAAAGTTAGAAAGAATCTATGCAAAGCACTCTACAACGAACAAGGCTCTTCTTATGAGAAGATTGGTGAATCTCAAGCTTAAGGAAGGTGAATCAATTGGAGAGCATCTTAATGGTTTTCAGGCAATTGTGAACCAATTGGCAGCTGTAAATTACAAGGTAGATGATGAGACACAAGCTTTAATGTTGATGAGTTCATTATCGAAAAGTTGGGAAACATTTGTAGTTGCATTGAATAACTCAAATTCAAACGGTGTTGTTTCAATGGAGTCGGTGGTTAGTAGGTTGCTTAATGAGGAAATACGGAGGATGAACCTAATAGAAGAAAAGCATAACGTAGAAAGAGAAAGTAGAAATCCATTTGAAGAAGTTGGTGTAGTCACTCAACAAATTTTTCCAGGATAACAGAGCATAAGTGAAGTATACATTATCAAGTTTAATATCAGTTCTTAAGCAAAGTATTATAATCAAGAATAAGCACCAATTTTAGTTTTGGCAAATCAAGTTTAACATCTGTTCATAAGGAGAAAGTTTAATTCCAGAAATTTTCAAATTCAAAGAATGAGTGCAGCACAGGTTCATATCATATTTTTATGAAGCAGTTTATTCAAGATAATATCAGCCCAAAATCATATTAATCGAAGTTCCAGAAAATTTATTCAAAAGGAATTCATGGATTTTTTTTATCGAGATTATTTTTGAAGTAAGACTTAATCAAAAGTTTCATAAGTTAACACAATATTCAAATCGAAGAAATCTACAGAAGTTGAAGAACAATTCAAAGCCGCAAAGATTTCAAGCACAAAAATATCAAACCAAGTCTAAAACGAAATCAGAGCAAATATATCGGATTTTAATCCTATAAATTCACCACATCCTCATCGGCAAAAATCTATCCAAGTTCAAGCACAATCAAAGAGAATTTCGAATTAAAAATCATACCAGAGGACAAGCTAGTAAGTTGGATCCAAATCAAAGCATTTCAATTCGAACAAGCAACGTAGATAGTCACTGGAGATTTGACAGCATTACTTAAGGGAGCGGCGGCCTTCAGATTCCAAGAGAAATCAAAACCCTAGATCGCAAGTATCAACGAAGAGAGAGTGAGCGGCGGCTTATAAGAAGATTGCAAACCCTAGATCACCATCGCCATTTCTATTTCCAAAGAGCAAGGGATTTGAAGAAACCTTATTTTTTTCACCCGCCATTATGAAGAGAGAAAGAGATCGGGTGAACCAAATCAAATAGGTCGGCCAAGATTTTAAAAGGGGTTTTTAGTTTTTTAATTAAAACTAGGGTTTTACTTTAATTGTTTTAATTTGTTTTTATTGTTTTCAGTTTGTAATCGTCCTTAGAGTTTTCTAGTTTGTCTCTAAAACTAGGGAGACGAATTACGGGATTTGTAATTCGGGGAAATCTGGTTTTGGGGATAGAAACCAGTGCAGGGTTTCGAGCGTAGGGTTAAGAACAGTTGGGAGCGAGTGTCGCGAGTTTACAGGGGATCGTAAGTGTAGAGATTGTTTTAACTCCCAGTATAAACCTTGTGGAATGCATCAGTAGGCAGTGTTTTGCCGAAGCTGGGTATATCTATGTGTTATTTATTTTCTGCATTTACTCTAATTATTATCTGTGTTGTTATTATTTAATTACTCTACGAAAATCTGTGATAAACCCTATTCACCCCCGCTCTAGGGTTAATTAAGATCCTACAGAGGTCATTTTTTCTAGGAAATGTAGTCGTTCATAAACGGATAGACGATCAAATAACTCAAACATGGAAAGGAATTTCATTTGCTATTACTATGAAAAACCTGGTCATCAACTAAGATTTTGCAACAAACTTAAAAAAGGATAAAGAAAGAATAAAAGCATTAGAGGAAGACAAAGTCAAGGTTGATGAAAGTTGTAACACCCCTCTCAAAAAGCTAACACAAAGATTTTTAAGAAGATCTTTTAGCGCAGTGGTTGGTGCATGGTGTTTCTTTATGGGAGGTCGGGGGTTCGAATCCCGTGGTTGTCACATTTGATATCAGAGCTTATACCCAGTCGGAATTGTGTGTGTAATGTTGCGGTTGTCAGTCGGTATGGTACTGATGTGGGTTACATGCACAACGACTAGATAGTGAGTGATATGAGCCAAAGAGGATGTTGGGCTCTTTAAGGGGGGTAGTCTGTAACACCCCTCTCGAAAAGCTAACACAAAGATCTTTAAGAAAATCTTTTAGCACAGTGGTTGGTGCGTGGTGTAGCTTTACGGGAGGACGGGGGTTCGAATCCCATGGGTGTCACAAAAGCAGCAACAGAGAAGTTAATTTTGGTGAAGATCTTGATGATAATGTCCTATGTGTAGATAAAGACAAAAGTAAAGATTGGGTACTTGATTCAAGCGCTTGTTTCCACATATGCAATCAAAGAGAAGCATTTATTGATTATGAAGAACAAATTGATAAAGTGGAATCTGCCCATGGTGGACATTTGCATGTTAAAGGCATAGGCTCGATTAGGTTAAAGATGAATGATGGAAGGGTAGTGAAGCTAACAGGAGTTAGGTACATCCCAGAAATTAAGAAGAATCTTGCTTTAATAGGACAGTTAGAACAAAAAGGCTGCAACTTTTCGACTAAAGGTGGAGTCACAAGAGTTTGGAGGGGTAATAAAGAGCTTCTACGCGTGAAACGGGGAAATAATAAAATATATAAATTGCTTGGGAAAATAATAGAGAATGAAGGAACATCTCAAAATGGTGGTGAAAATTCAAATTTGTCAAAATCAAGGTGAAGCCAGCAACAAAAAGTTACGAAGACCACATGGAGGCCATTGTGGTATTACAAGCAATTCTGATTTGTTGACATGCATATTTAGTTTGCAGCATGCATTATTTTTTTAAGGTTATTTATTTTTAGAATGGCGATATTTGTTCCCATTGTATTATGGGATATTATTTTGAGGCTTCGGTTCCAGGTGAAGCTTGGATGACATATATGGAATATAGTATCAAGGTGGAGATTGTTAGTTTTTTTTTGTGATACAATATGACATATTTATGTAAATCTTGGATATATTTGAGTCCATATGGAATCATGAATCAAATTCATTGCCTATTTTATAGGTTTCCTACATTTTGAAGATTGATTAATTGCATCTTTTAAAGATATTGGTAGATTTTTGGAGTAATTAGTTGCCACTTTTATTGCATTAGAAAAGGCAACAAATTATCTACATGGGAAGGCTTATGGAATTATTCAATGGCTTCTTAAAGAAGATATTTTGTCAATCCTATTATAAATAGGCATTATATTGTTCATTATATGTATGTGGGAGAAAAGGTTTATTCTCTTTAGGTTTTAGGATTTGAGATATCTTCTCAATTTTATTTTATTTCTTGTAATCTTTTGGTAGTTTATTAAAAAAGATGTTGGTGGAATTAATTTTTCATTATTTTTCTTCACTTGTTATCTCTTCTAAAATATAATTGTGTAGAGATCCTAGGGAAATTCCTAATAATTTGGTATCGGAGCCTACTGCATATTTTTTTTGAAGAGAGTTTGGTTATGGAGAAGATAAATGTGGAGAAAATTAATGGAAGAAATTGGGAGTTATGGAAAGCGAAGATGGAAGACTACCTCTATCTTAATGATCTTCACCAACCCTTGGAAAATAATGGGGAGAAGCGAAATGGCATGACTGAGGCAAAGTGGGAAATTTGAGATAGAAAGGCTGCAGTGGCTATTAGGTGTTTTTTGGAGAATTCAGTATTTCATATTGTTGCTAATGAAACATATGCTTATGTGATCTGGAAAAAGTTAGAAGGAATCTATGCAAAGAACTCTACAACGAACAAGGCTCTTCTTACGAGAAGATTGGTGAATCTCAAGCTTAAGGAAGGTGAATCAATTGGAGAGCATCTTAATGGTTTTCAGGCAATTGTGAACCAATCAGCAGCTGTAAATTACAAGGTAGATGATGAGACACAAGCTTTAATGTTGATGAGTTCATTACCAGAGAGTTGGGAAATATTTGTAGTTGCATTGAATAACTCAAATTCAAACGGCGTTGTTTCAATGGAGTCGGTGGTTAGTAGTTTGTAAATGAGGAAATACAGTGGATGAACCTAATCGAAGAAAAGGATAAGGTAGAAAGAGAAAGTAGAAATCCATTTGAAGAGGTCAAATTTGCTAGGAAATGTAGTCATTCAAATACGGATAGACAATCAAATAACTCAAACATGGAAAGGAATTTCATTTGCTATTACTGTGAAAAACCTGGTCATCAACTAATATTTTGCAACAAACTTAAAAAGGATAAAGAAAGAATAAAAGTATTAGTGGAAGACAAAGTCAAGGTTGATGAAAGCAGCAACGGAGAAGTTAATTTTGGTGAAGATCTTGATGATAATGTCCTATGTGTAGATAAAGACAAAAGTAAAGATTGGGTACTTGATTCATGCGCTTGTTTCCACATATGCAATCAAAGAGAAGCATTTATTGATTATGAATAACAAATTGATAAAGTGGAATCTGCCGATGGTGGACATTTACATGTTAAAGGCATAGGCTCGATTAGGTTAAAGATGAATGAAGGGTAGTGAAGCTAACAGGAGTTAGGTACATCCCAGAAATTAAGAAGAATCTTGCTTCAATAGGACAGTTAGAACAAAAAGGCTGCAACTTTTCGGCTAAAGGTGGAGTCACAAGAGTTTGGAGGGGTAATAAAGAGCTTCTGCGAACGAAACGGGGAAATAGTAACATATATAAATTGCTTGGGAAAACAATATAAAATGAAGGAACTTCTCTAAATGGTGGTGAAAATTCAAATTTGTCAAAATCAAGGTGAAGCCAGCAACAGAAAGTTACGAAGACCACATGGAGGCCATTCTGGTATTACAAGCAATTCTGATTTGTTGATATGCATATCTGGTTTGGAGCATGCATTATTTTTTTTGGTGATTTGAAGGTTATTTATTTTTAGAATGGCGATATTTGTTCCCATTGTATTATGGGATACTATTTTGAAGCTTCGGTTCTAGGTGGTGCTTGGATGACATATATGGAATATAGTATCAAGGTGGAGATTGTTAGGTTTTTTTGGTGATACAATATGACATATTTACGTAAATCTTGGATATATTAGAGTCTATATGGAATCATGACTCAAATTCATTGCCTATTTTATAGGTTTCCTACATTTTGAAGATCGATTAATTGCATCTTTTAAAGGTATTGGTAGATTTTATGGAGTAATTAGTTGAAACTATTATTGCATTAGTAAAGACAACAAATTATTTACATGGGAAGGCTTGTGGAATTATTTAATGGCTTCTTAAAGAAGATATTTTGTCAATCCTATTATAAATAGGCACTATATTGTTCATTATATGTATGTGGGAGAAAAGGTTTATTGTCTTTAGGTTTTAGGATTTGAGATATCTTCTCAATTTTATTTTATTTCTTGTAATCTTTTGGTGGTTTAATAAAAGTTTTTGTTGGTGGAATTATTTTGTCATTATTTTTCTGCACTTCTTATCTCTTCTAAAATATAATTGTGTAGAAATCCTAGGAAAATTCCTAACAAGTGGAAGGTATGAATGGATTTCAATTATTTTTTTACCATATTAGATCATTATTACACTTTGGAAGTCTAATTTATTTAGAATATTTATAAATTTGATTTAAATAGAATCATGCATTTTTAAAATTTAGAGAATGTTCTTTGAGATTATTTGTTTTATTTTCACTCAGCATATAAGAATATATATATATATATATATATCATATTCATGTACATGTATATGAATGTGTAACATGATATTTCGTGCAAGATGTAACATGTCCATATATAATTATTTATATAGTAAAATCAATTATTTATTTTATTGATATTATAGTTCAAAAAGCAGCGTGAATCCAAAACTATTAAAATTTTAGCGCATATGCGTGTGTTTGTGTGTATATATATATATATATATATATATATATATATATATATATTGAAAATTATATATATATAATATGAATAAATTATCAAACTGTCATGAATAAATAATCTAAAATAATAATATATATTTAAAAATCAAATTGTAAATTTTTGAAAATCCAGAATAGTATTTTAACAGTCAAGAAAAATTTCTAGATTTTTCTTAGTCAAAATAATATTTTTAATTAATTAAATAAAAATACTATTAAAATGATTTATAAATAATTTTGAAAAATATAAACTATATTTAAGAAATATAACTTTTTGGCGGAGAGTTTCTACACTGATAAACTGATTTTATAAAAAAAATGAATTTATTATATAAAATTTATTTTATATGAATTTATTAAATTTTATAGTGATTAAACAATAATAATAATAAACATGGAAATTAAAAGTACCCTTCTATTAATAGTTTTTAAAAAAGTCAATGGGAAAGAAAACATGGGAAATTTTTTGTTTTTGGTTTTGCTTTACACAAATTATTATCGTGAAGTATGATACGTGTTTAATTCAAACTGAGAAGCCCTCCAACCTCATTTTCAGATTATTTAACGTTTAAGTTATATTCATAAACAACCTTCATTTTCTGTTTATGTCTTTATATTTCTTTTGTTTAGAGGTCCTCTTGCTGTTAATAATCTATTCTTCTCAGAAAACAAGATCGTCAGCCACATAATTTAAACATGAATGAATGGTTGCAACAAAGAAAATTCATCCGAAGCCTGGTTTGAGGTCCAATATATTCACTTTATTTGCATGTAGCCCATAAAATAGTAACTACCCAACCACCAAAACATTAAATACACGGCTGCCATTACTTCTGCAGAACAAAAGTGTGGCGCAAATATTCCACCATGTCATTTTAACTATCCATCAGTATAGAAAGTGTTTATCTTTGCATAGATTTGTGCAAATTACTCCAGCACCACTGGAAAGTTTAAGAAAATAAAAATTATTTACAAGATATTTACGGAATATTGTATTGGAATCTTTAGCATTTTCAATTCAGTATGGCTTGTCTTCTGCAACAAAGTATGACTAATGCTGTAAATAATTATTCGATAACATTTTTAGGGGAAAGTCTACTTAGACACAAAAATTTAACATAAATTTAAAAACATAAAGTCTCAACCATTGGATCGCACTTTGATTTCTACCTCTTACACAAGGACAAATTGACCCAATGCCTAAGATTCTATGTCGTATAATTTGTGTCAACTTTTAATGTTCAAATTGTAGCTCCCTATTTTCTAAACAGTATTAATGTCACTTCACTTATGAATAAGAGGAGGGTCAATTTAAAAAAGAAAATTTATTTTTTTACTATATAAGAGGAGTACAAATTTTCCACTAAAAACAAACCCCTTGTAAATTTCAACTAACTTATTCTTCCTCCAAATTTCAACTAACTTATGAATTGTACTTTTTATTTTTTTTATTTAATCATTCATTAATCTTGATTAATCTTCAATTTAAAATCTATAATTAAATAGAGAATTCAAACACATAAATAACAAGAAGATGCCAAAACACGTCAAAGTATCGGTAATTACCTTTTCCCTTTTTTACAATTATATATTTATATAAGATTAGGTAGAAATGATTTGTAAATTAAACAATATTCTGTTTTGTAGTTATGCAAGATGCACAAGATCCGTCACTTTTGTTAGGGATTGCGGAAAGGATCGTTAAGGAAAAACAAACACTAGAGAGCGGATGAATAGTGTTTTTGAGAATTCAAACAAAATCTAAAATATATGTGATAAACTATATGAATAAAACACCGCAGAAACAACCATAGATGTAGAATCAAACACAGATGCAAAATAAACAGAAATAAAAATGCAGAAAAGAAAAGAACACACCGGATTTTATACTAGTTTGGAATTGCTCCTACGTCCAATCCCAAGCAACACTGGATTGCGCAGAGTTTTATTACTATATCAATAGTCAATTACAACCTCCTTGATTTCACGGCTACAAGGGATACCACCGATTACCCATCCTTAATTTCACGGCTACAAGGGATACCACCGATTACCCGTCCTTGATTTCACGTCTACAAGGGATACCACCGATTACGCGTCCTAGATTTCACCGCTACAAGGGATACCACCGATTACCGTCCTTGATTTCACTGCTACAAGGGACACCACCAATTACTTTCCTCAACCCAAACAATTACAAACAACCCTATAACTTTTCAATAGCACTTGATTCAGAGAGTAATGATTAGAGAGTGTAGAGAGAAGAAGATTGGCGAAAATACAACTGAATTCAGCAGAGTATAGGTGTAGAAATCATAAAAATGATAAAGAAAAATGGTGTTATGAAAGAGAGTGATAGTGAAGAAGAAGAGATGATTAAAAATTCGAATTCAATCCCTTTTTATAGTGTGTGAAAGGTTGCAACGCCTCAGAACTATCACAAATAGTGAAAAGACACTTCCTTCCAAATTTAAAGTTCTGACAGTTATATGCCGACATAGAAATAAGTATATGTCAACATATCTATCATATTTTTGATTTTTAACTCATTATTAAAGTATTTAAATCAATATTTGAATTCTGGAAATTCCTGAAACAAAACTAGTTGCTAAAACATTATTTTCAAGTATAAAAACATAAGAAAATGTTATTTAAACACATGATTAAATACTTAATATATATGTGATATGAAAACTATATATAATATAATTATAAACATATATAATATAATTATAAACATATATATAGGAATTTATAAAGAGATATTTATAAACTATATATAAACGAAAGGTTATATAAAGAATCAAACATAAACTTAGTAAAATATGTTTAAGAATACTTATAAATTAGAAAATATATTTGAAATCATAAGTTTGAAATTCTTTAATCAAAACTTGATAATATAAATAAATATTCTAAAGTGTAAAATCATATGAAATCATACTTTATAAGGTTTAAAACTATATAATTATATAAACTTATATAAACATATATAATATAATTAAAATCTTAAAATTATATGTTTGAAATCATAAGTAAAATAATTTAAAATTTGAAAATTTGAAAAACAGAATTTGAACCTGGAGTTCTATTTAGAGTCTTACATAAACTAGACTTTATTACTATACTTATCTTGAGCTCTTGAAATCTTGATTACTCGTAAGTCTTGAATCTTGAATGTCTTGAATATCTAAAACTCCAAAACTGTATAGTCTTCAGTACTTAAGTCCTGTATACAAATCCTGCGTATATATGTCTATATACTCTAGATAGAGATGTCAGTGTATATTTTATAATCAATGATAATTGAAATATGGTTGTTGTCATTAAAACTCCATTCTCAAACAGCTTTATACATAAAGTACATTTCACTAGACTAGAATGTGTATTTGGGTTTTATGATTTTGTATTGTACCATATTTTGAAGCCATCACTTGAATATGTGTTATGTCCATGTAATATATGTTTTAATATGTTGAAAGCTTGAATGTAACTTTATCAAGCATTTTAAAAATGTATGTTAGAAATTTTTGTATATAATTTTATCTTGTTTATCATTTAGGAATGTATTTTAAGTTATTTCATTATAATATTTGTTTTTAGTAGTGAATTATTATTATATATATATATATATATTAGTATTTGTATATGTAGTAGTCGATTGCAATATAGCTTATCATTTTTTTAATTTTGCATCCTTCGATAATAGTTGCAAAAGGGTCTATTGCAACAGTTTTTAATTATTGTAAAAATCCTTTACTGTAACCTATCTTACAACGGCCGGAAATAGTTACAAAGTAAAAACAATCTATTGCAACTGTGGATATCTGGACCGGAGCTGGGCAGTTGCAATAAGTCTATTGCAACTGGTTTTGCCAGTTGCGAAATGGTTGTTTTGTTGTAGCGTGTGTAATAAGGTAATCAACCCTACCTATCTACTGGCCTAACCCAAATAGATATATGAGCCCGAAAAGTTGCTCCTAATAGAAAATTCCCATTTTGAGTTAGGCCTTGGGATAATTTTTAAATTCTTTTAAATTTAAAATTTAAAATTTAAAATAAGAATAATATTCCAAGTTTTATATTAAAAAAGTTTCAAATCGTTATGAAATTTAAAATATAAAATCTTAAAGTCAAATGTTATATTTAAAATAATATATATACATATTACAAAATTTATAATATAGTTTCCAAAAGATTTGGAAACTAAGAAATTTCTATTGTATTAATGAGAATAATAAAAGTTACTAATTCAAGGAATTATGGTAATTTACAACAAAAGAGGCGGATAACATCTCCATGGCGATTGGTTAAATCACCATTCCCCTTCTACGCTTCTCTCTTCTCCGCTTTTCGTTATCGTCATTCTTTTCGCATCTAAACCTCTATCTGGCTTCGCTCCTCCACTTTCTCTCCTTTGCCTAACCAATTTTTCTTTTCGTGGTTGTTATCCCTCCTTTTCCCAAACCCTAGCCTCGGCTTCCTTTTCTTCTTTTCCTCCTATTTCTTCTTTTCCTCCTATTTCTTCTTTTCGACTTTCCTCTAATCAGATCTGCCAGTTGTTTCTCTTCTACTCCGATTCTTTTCGCGGTGTACCCTTTGGCCAACATCTGTAATACTCTATTACTCCTCTGAGCCTCTTCACGACCCACTAATCTGTTCTGCACGCTGTGCTAGATCTCTTGTTTTCTAATAGCTCTCTGAAAAGCAGACAATTTAGTTTGGATCGCTCGTGACATGCTGGTAAGCTATTTGCTTTTTAGGTTTTCTAGTGGGCGGGATACCTCAGTTTGGTTGTGGTTGGTTGAGGCTGAGTTATTTGTGCTTGGGTCAGGTCAGTGCTGGGTTCTAGAGGTTTGGAGTTTGGTTGTGTTCCTTCTTGGTTTTTCCGTTATTTTTGGAGCTTTGGGTGTTTGTAGTAGTGAGTCTTATTCGGCTGTTTGAGGTGTTGTTTGGGTTTTTTGTCGAAATTTGGTTATGTGAATTGTTGGTGCATTCGTCTTAAGTGCTTGGAATTGCTGGAGTTAGTCAACTTGTGACATTCGTGACCATGCAGTGGTCGAGTGAGGGTCTTAGGTGAATGCTTTGATGAAGTGTAAGTCATTGCTTTGCTCTTGGCTTTTGATAGTCTTCCTGCAGCCTAATGTGATTACATGAGCGGGATTGCAAGTTTGCTCCTAAAGTGAGTGAGATTTTTTTTCTTGTGAATGTTTCCTTTGCTTGTTGGTGTTAGGAACTGGGACTGCTTTGCAGCCATTTGTTGTCAAGCTCTTTGTATGAGCTTGTGTGTTATTGTACTGCACTGTGTTGGTACTAATGTGGTTATTTTCTTAGACTTTCTGCTTTGTTGGTATTGATTAACTCTCTACATGGAGTTTTAATCAAACAGTACCAACTTTGTCTTGGAAGATGTCTGTAGCAGGTAGGCAATGTGTCTACCTCATGTATTTATATGTAATCATTATTTGTTGCAATGAGAATAGTGTTAAGGATCACTTTAAAAACCGATTGGCCTTGCCAAATTTTTTTTTATAAATAAAATAGGTCAATTAATCAATGAGTGTATGCATGTATTATATACTATGATATATATTATGTTGTTTTTAAAATGGTAAAAATGACACAAGTTTAAACATATATAAGCTAAAATTTTGAAATTAATATAATTTAATTAAATAAATTAGATATAGGTTAATTAATTAAATATTAACAACATCCACACACACACACACACATATATATATACATGATACATGTTTATATTATAAAGGATGCAGAATATAATAAATATATAATATAAATGTTATATTAAAGTAATATAAAATTAACTAAATGTTAGTTATTTAGAATAAATTAAATCAGATTTAATTAATGGAATAATATATATATATATATAAAAGACTATCATACAAGTATTATGAAACATAAAATTTATGTAATAATAAAACTTCTGTAATATGAATATATATATTTAATGTTAGAACAAAAAAAAAACTAATAGACTTAAGAACTAATTACATATGTAAATGTACATATAATGTGATGTATGATGTATTTGAAACTTGAGTCATGAAGATATTTCATAAGAAATACATTGTTTCATATGTCAACATCACTCAATATCATATATTAAAGACTGTGAACATTCAATGTAATGTTATCCTCTACGTGTGTGTGTGTGTATATATATATATATATATATATATATATTGATAAATCACTTGCATATTTATTGCTTGTTGAGCAGACTCAAGCTAGGGATATTATGTTAGGGAATGCGGATCGCTAAGGCAAAGCAAACACTAGAGGGGGTGAATAGTGTTTGTAAGAATTTAAACAAAATTTAAATCTAATGTTAACTACGAGATGAATCAAACATCATAAACACAATCACAGACACAGATTCAAACACAAATGCAAAATAAACAGAAATAAAAATGCAGAAATGGAAATAACACTCCGGATTTTATACTGGTTCGGATTGCTCCTACGTCCAGTCCCGCACAACACTAGATTGCGAAGAGTTTTATTACTATTTCCAAAAGTCAAGTACAACCTCCTTGATTTCATGGCTCAACAAGGAGACATTGATTCCTACTTCCTTGATTTCATGGCTCAACAAGGACATAACAACTCCTATTTCCATGATTTCTCGGCTACAAGGACACACCGATTCCTCTTTAACTCAACATAAACAAGGTCTACCAAGCAATTACAAACAATCCTATAACTCTTCAATAGCACTTGATTCAGAGAGTAAAGAGTGTAGAGAGAAGAAGTTTAATCAAAACAGAATTGAATTCGGTAGAGTATAAGTGTAAAAATCATTAAAATGATTAAGAATAATGATGTAGAGAAAGAGGATGAAGTTAGAGAAGAAGAGATGATTAAAAATTCAGTTTTAACCCCTTTTTATAGAGTATGGAAGGTTGCAACGGTTCTGAATCGTTTCAAATAGTGAAAAGACACTTCCTTTCAAAATTGAAAAACTGACAGTTATATGTTGACATAGAGTTTTTGTTATGTCGACATACTCCTTTGAAAATTTAAATTTTGAAATATTTTTCAAATGTTTTTGATATAAATATAATTCTAGAAATTCTTGAATTAAAATATAATGATACAAATTAATATTATAAACTAGAAAAAATATGAAAACATAATTTTAAATCATATAAACATATTCATAATTTTATAAGGTTTTAAACTATATAAATATAAAGTATAAGAATATAAATTATAAATATAAAAGTTAATTTTGAAAAACAAAGAAGAATAAAAATAGAAATAGAAACAAATAGAAAAATAAAATAGAGAGGATTGAGGATAGAATTGAAAATCAGAATTCGAAAGTTAGAATTTGAATTTGAACCTGGAGTGATATTAAGAGTCTTACAAAATCTAGACTCTATAACTATATTAATCTTGAACTCTTGAAATCTTGATTACTCATGAGTCTTGAAATTTCTCTAATCTTTGAATCTCTATTATCTTTATAACTGTACAGTCTTTAGTAATATTTCTTGTATATAATTCCTATATATATATATATATATTCTATACAAAAAGTGTTTGCATATATTGTATAATCAATGATAATTGAAATAAGGTTGTTGTCATCAAAACTCCATTCTCTAACAATCTCCCCCATTTTGATGAAGACAACCTTAGTTTATAAAATATCATACATGTATATACTTGCTTGATGATGTTCCTTCTATACTCCCCATTACTATAAGATTCTTATAAACTATGCCTATATTTTATAATTTCACCCCCTTTGGCATTATCAAAAAAAAATCCAAAATGTACTCCCCCTAAAATGTATGACTTACCAAATAGAACTTAAGTAACCATCTTAATAAAAATACTCCCCTTAATCAGATATTCATATATTTATGTTTTAGAAGATTATAACTATTTAAACCATAAATAAAAAAATTATTAAACAATAACTTGTACATATACACGAATTTATACATATATGACTTATCATAGGAATGTAATAAAACGAAATAACAAGAAAATCCTTAAACACTTAATTATTTGACAAAGGGAGATTTGTGAATTGGACAATTTGGATAATGGAGACAGGATTCTCTGTTCTTTTAAATCACATTCCCATTTTCGTCAAATAGAACCTCTCCTACGCACTTAACGTTATCATCTTCATCCATAACCGTTGGTTGAGTCTCTTGTTGTTCTTCCTCTTCCATCATTTCTTCTTCATCTTCTGGTTCTTCTTCTGGTACTTCCTCTTCTTACATGGGTTGATTATCATCGTTGATGATAATCGGATTAGTCTCGTTATCCATTATAAACTTTAAGAGACTTCTCATTACTTTTTCTCACCTGTTTTGCTCTTGATTTATTCTAATTTGGAGTACTTGCATCTCAGCCACCATTTGCAGTAGATGCTTCATTTTTTCTTCGATTTTGATCACTCTAGAAAGCGTAGATCATTGAAATGGACCCTCGGATGGTCCAGTGTATGAATCAGAGTTGTTTTGAATATTTGGATTAGTGGAAGCAATTGTAATTATTAATTTAGAGTTTTTACTGTAACGAAGAATGAAAATGAAGAAGAAAAGTCGAATTAAAAGATTTAAATAGTTGAAATAACTAACTTTTGGTGGGAATTAATTTTAAATTTTTGGCAATTATATGTCGACATAGTTTTGTTTTAAATTTAATTATTTTGATTCCTAATTTTATTTAAGTATATATATATATACGCTATTATTTAATTATTCTAACTCACTTAATGAACATATACCTAATTCTTTCCTAAATTTAGTGAATATTGCTTCATTTGATGGTTTAGTTAATATATCTGATATTTGTTTATCGGTTTTTATAAATTCAAGTTAAATCTTTTCTTTACTTGCATTATCTCTTAGAAAACGATGTCGCACATCAATATGTTCAGTTCTCGAATGATGGGTAGGCTTTTTAGAAATATTTATAGCACTTGTATTATCGTAGTATGTAGGTGATTTATTTATACTTAAACCAAAATGATTTAAAGTTTGTTGCATATATATTACTTTTGAACACGCCAAAGCAGCAGATATATATTCTGCTTCAGTTGTTGACAAAGATACAGTATTTTGCTTTTTACTAAACCATGATACAAGGGAATGTCCTAGGAAGTGACATGTTCCACTAGTACTTTTACGATTGGATTTACATCCCGCACAGTTAGCGTTACAGTATGAAATTAAATCAAATGAATCATTCTTAGGATAAATAATCCAAAATTTGATGTATGCTTTACATATCTCAGAATACGTTTTACGGCTGTTAAATGAGTTTCCTTAGGTTGTTATTGATATCTTGCATAGAGACATACACTATGCATTATATCTGTTCTACTAGCGGTTATATATAATAATTATCCTATCATTCCTCTATATAGTTTTTGATCAACGTCTTTTGATGTATCATCTTTACATAAAGCAATATTAGTTGCCATAGATGTTGGTCTTCCATTTGTTGTTGTTAGATTATATTTATTAATTAAATCTCTTGCATATTTCTCTTGATTAATGAATATTCCATTCTTTAATTGTCAAATTTGTAAACCTAAGAAGAATGATAATTCTCCCATATGACTCATTTCAAATTCTTTGGTCATAACATCCAAAAATTCTTTGTTCATTTTTTCATTTGTTGACCCAAAGATTATATCATCAACATATATTTGTACTAGTTGTATATCTTTGTTGTTTTTCTTGATAAACAAAGTATTATTTAATTTACCTATTTCAAATTTTGATTGTAATAAATAATTTCGTAATCTATCATACCAAGCCCTAGGGGCCTGTTTTAATCCATATAACGCTTTCTTCAGTTTATATATGTGATCTGGTAATTTTTCATCTTCAAATAGGGATGGTTGCTCTACGTATACGTCTACCTTGACAAATCCATTTAGAAATGCATTTTTGACATCCATTTGATATAGTTTGAAATTATTATAGTTTGCAAAAGCTAGTAAAATTCTAATAGCCTCTAGTCTTGCTACGGGGGCAAAAGTTTCATCGTAATCTATTCCTTCTTCTTGAGTATAACCTTGTGCTACTAGTCATACCTTATTTCTTACTACCTCACCGTGTTCATTCATTTTATTTTTAGAGACCCATTTGGTTCATATTATTGTTTTATCCTCTGGCCTAGGAACAAGTTCTCATACTTCATTCCTAGTAAACTGATTCAATTATTCTTGCATAGCAAGTATCCATGAATCATCGGAAGAAGCTTCCTTTGGATTTTTGGGTATGATAGTTGATATAAATGCAGTATTACTCATATTATTTAATTGATTACGAGTTCTAACAACGGATTCAATATCTCCTAAGATATTTTCTACAGGATGGTCTCTAAGTAATCAAATTCTTTTATTTGGTTGGTTATCTTCATAATTTATTTTATTAATTTCATTTTCACAATCGTCTTCATTGTTTTGAGTTATACTTTTATAGTTTTCATCGAAAGATATGTTTAACGTTTCTTCTATAGTGTTGGTCCGAGTATTGAAAACTCTATAAGCCTTGCTTCTTTCTGAATATCCAATAAAAATTCCTTTATTGGATTTTGAATCAAATTTGTATAAATTATCCTTTGTTTTAAGTATAAAATATTTACTTTCAAATATTTTAAAATATGATACTTTTGGTTTCTAGTTATATAAAAGTTTATATGGAGTTTTATGAGTTAAAGGTCTAATTGAAATTCTATTAATAATATAACAAGCTATTGCGACTGCCTCATCCCAAAAATTCCTCGGTAAATTACTATCGGACAACATAGTTCTTGCACATTCTTGTATCGTTCTATTTTTACGTTCAACTACTCCATTTTGTTGAGGAGTTCTTGGAATTGAAAAATTGTGAGTTATTTCTTTTTTACTATAGTATTTTTTAAAATTCTCATTTTCGAATTCTCCGACATGATCACTACGTATTATTTTAATTTTTAGTGATAATAAATTTTGAATTCTTTTAGAAAAGGTTTTAAATTGATCGAAAGCATCACTTTTATTTTTAAGAAACAAAGTCCAAGCGAATCTAGAAAAATCATTAACTATTACATACACATATCTGTTATGATTTATTGATTGAACTTGGGATGGACCGAATAAATCCATGTGTATTAACTCTATTGGTTTTGAAGTAGTAATTTCTTCTTTTGATTTAAATGAGCTCTTCTTTAATTTTACGAATTGACAAGCATCGCATAAGTTATTAACTTTAAATTTCATTTTGGGTAATCCTCTAACTGAATCTAATTTAGAAATTCTAGAAATATGTTTGAAATTTGTATGTCTGAATCTCTTATGCCAGATCCAGGGATCACTTGTATTGGCCATAAGACATAAATTATCTTTGGATATTTTCATACTTAATACATAGACTTTTTTCTTTCTATCTCCTTCGAATATAACTTTTAAATTCCTATCATCTACGAAACATTTATTCTTTTCAACATTTATTATATAACCTTTATCACAAAGTTGTCTTATACTTAGTAAATTGTGTTTTAAATTCACTATGAATAAAACATCAGAAATAGTAGGAGTTTCAGAATTACCGACATTGCCGATTCCAATGATGTATCCTTTAGAAATATCTCTGAAGTTCACCAATCCACCATCTTCATACTTCAGATTATTGAGTAGTTCTGGATTTCCAGTCATATGTCTCGAATAACCACTATCTAGTATCCATTTGTCCTTTTTCATTTCCACCAATTGCTTTCTAGAATTTGAATTTTCAATAGCCATGTTACACACCAGTTCAAGATTTGAATTTCCAATAGCCACTTTACCCATCTTTTCAACTTTTGAATTTTCAAAAGTCATAGAGCTCACTCTTTTCTGTATTGAACATTATTTCAGTAGATCATATGCTTCTTTAACATTAATATATGCAGACTCTTTTAACATTGATGCAATGCATGAAGTGACACTGGTATTATTAGAGATTCCAAAATTTCCATTTTACCAATATTTCAAAAATCAAATTATGAACTTTTTGAAAGACCTTGCTCTGATACCAATTGTTAGGGAATGCAGAATGGATCGTTAAGGCAAAGCAAACACTAGAGCGAGGATGAATAGTGTTTTTAATAATTTAAACAAAATTTAAATCTAATGTTAACTACGAGATGAATCAAACACCACAAACACAATCACAGACACAGATTCAAAAACAAATGCAAAATAAATAGAAATAAAAATGCAAAAAATGAAAAAAAAAACACCATATTTTATACTGGTTCGTATTGCTCCTACGTCCAGTCCCGCACAATGCTGGATTGCGTAGAGTTTTATTACTATTTCCAATAGTCAAGTACAACCTCCTTGATTTCATGACTCAATAAGGAGACACTGATTCCTATTTCCTTGAATTCACAGCCCAACAAGGACACACCGACTCCTATTTCCTTGATTTCACAGCTATAAGGACACACTGATTCCTCTTTGACTCAACACAAAATTGGTTTATTCAACCCAAGCAATTACAAATAGCCCTATAACTCTTTATTAGCACTTGATTCAGAGAGTAGAGAGTATAGAGAGAAGAAGTTTGATCAAAACAGAATTGAATTCAGCAAAGTATAAGTGTAAAAATCATAAAAATGATTAAGAATAATGATGTAGAGAAAGAGGATGAATGTGACGGCCCGCCCCTCACCAACCGACATTTTCTCCAAAGGTGCGCTGTACACATGTCCAATTAGCACGGAACAGGTCGTCAGAAGGAAAGGAAAGAAGGAAATGAACTAACAAGGAACCTGTAGAATGTCTCACAGCGCATAGAACAAAATATAATAATAACATACTTGACATAAAATAGGAGAGAGAGTGCATAAGCTGAAAACCAAAACTAAGCATCATAGTAGCGGAAATCCAAAATACAGCTTATTACAACTTTTCAAACTGTCTCAAAGAAAAAGTAAGATAAAGGAGGTACACTACTAATGCCCAAGTAGCGACCACCAGCGATACAGGGAGAATATCTATATATCATACGTGGAAGCCTCTTGCTCGCCTCCGAATCAGCTACTCGCGCATCACCAGCTAACCTGTCTCTAGTCTGCTCGTGTGAGCACCCAGAGTAATAAGAGGAGACATAAAACTCTGGGTCAGACATAAAGCTTGGTATGAGCGATAAGCATCTAAAGTGAACAATAACAGGTAGACTAAAAACATACCTATACCTGGACCTGCAACCAAAGAGTTAGCACTACATACTGTACAACACTCTAAGGTGTCATATCAAAAGGTGTAAAGATACGGAGGTGGGGGTGTGCATGTCATAGTGATGGCAAACAATCAAACATAGCATCCATCCTTACATCTCCCACTCAGTGTGTAAAGCATACGATATTCACCACTTCGATCACCCAACATACCTTGCTACGATCACTCTGCCCCCATGAAGTCATAAATGGCTTCACTGCACTGATAACGTAGCTACTAATTCCTCGCTATGTCCACTTGCCCCATGGAGTTATTCACCCCATCTGCGCTGGCTCATAGTCTTACCAATCCTTTACTTTGCCCCATGGAGTTGTTCACCCCATCTGCGCTGGCTCATAATCTGACTATGCATCTCCTTGCCCCTCAAGTCATAATGACTCTACTGCACTGATAACGTAGTCTTGCTACCATCACCTTGCCCCTCGAGTCATAATGACTCTACTGCACTGATAAGTAGCCCATCATTTGTTTTTAGTGGTGAATCGAAGTTATGAACATCGATAACTCCTTAGCACACGTCATGCAGCAAAGCCCAACCATGAAGTGAAGTCATCGGTTCCCAACTGGATCCTGAGCTCTAACTTCCCATATTTGACTACCTTTGCATCTCGGGTCATTGGTCAATACTGGGTCGGGTCGGGTTCCTCTTCAAGCCATCGGTTCGGGTCGGGTGTCCATTCTGAGTCGGGTCAGTGTGTTGTCTCCCCCTGTAGCGGTTCGGTTTGGGTTCGCAGCGTTGTATCGGTTCGGGTCGGGTGTCCTCCCTCGGGTCGGGTGTCCTCCCTCGGGTCGGGTGTCCCACTTCGGGTCGGGTCGGGTGCCATCTTCCATCCAGTTCGTGCTTCCGCTCCGATCCGCTCCCTCGTTCTTCACGTGCTCTGATCCGATCTCTCCTCCTTCATCCGATCCGATCCCAGTCAATTAGCGTGGCCTTCCTTTTTTCCAGTTTTCTCAAGTGTCAAGTTCTGATCCGATCGAATCCCTTGCCCAGTTCAACTTATCCCATCCGAGCCACCATATCCGATCCGATCCGAAACCTGCACTGTTTCCTGAAGCTTTTCCAGCAAGTGTTTACGCCATTCGACGACGTTTTCGACCATTCTAACTATTGAAATCAATCACAAAGCATATCATATAGTCATAGCAACATGCATAATCAACCACAATTATCAAAACATCAACATGATAGGTTAAAATGGATCAAACATACCAAAAACCCCATATTTTCCCTTAAGCATGTTTAGGTGAAACTAATGATAGGATTAGAAAAACTTAACCAAATTAACCCAAATTCATATCAGAGGTCTAAAACATCATTGAAGATTTTATAAACATTTTTCCCAAATTTTATCATGTTTAAATTCGCTAATGAACACTAATTACCCTTAATTAGCCATAATTAGTGCAAAACTATGCAAATCACTCACCTTAGCCACAAATAAACTAAGATCTGAAATAAATCTCTGATTTGATGCAAATTCCAATGCTAAACAGCAGCTCCAATGTTGATTTGATGTAGATCTTCCTTGATTAGATGTTGCTAAGCTTAATCCTTGATCAAAAGATGATTTGGAGGTGATTTAGAGGTTGGAGGCCATTTTTAGGGTTCCTTGGTGATAAGTGGAGGCTAGAAAACTGAAATGGAATGATCTTCTAACACATTTCAGCCTTCCCATAACCCTAATCCCGAAATGGGTTATGGGCCTATTCACTAATCACCCTATTTGGCCCGGTTAAGCAGTTTTTCACCTATCAATCCTTATTTCAGCCATATCTCCCAAACGGTAAGTCCGTTTGGCTATTATGACCACTCAACGGAAAGGTAAACCATCAAACGAATCTAATGGAAGTGGTTTCAGGTCAAAATTCCTTTCCAATCAAAAGTTATGGCCAAAACAAGATCAGCTATGGGCAAAATGGTCATTTAAAAATCGACAAAAATCATGAACATGGGAAATGACCCTAATGGTTGTTTCCCAAAGTTACATGACCATACAACTTCATATGGGAAAGAAATAAATATTCTACGATCCTTCGATGCGTAGAAAGCGGGTTGTTACATTCCCCTCCCCCCCCCCCCCCCCCCTCTTAAGAAATTTCGCCCCCGAAATTCCCTAACCAAGACACACAAAAGGGTCCCGCATGCCTATCAATCATAAAACAACAATCAAACATGCAAACAAGCAAAACAAGTCTATCCTAGCATGCGGAATAACTAAATTACAAAGTAAATCTTACCAGGCAAAGAGTTCTGGATACGCCTTCCTAATGTTCTCCTCTGTCTCCCAAGTACAATCATTCTCGTTCTCGCCCCACTGAACCTTGACTAGCTTCACCGCCTTCCTTCGAAGTTGCTTCGTATCTTGCCCCACAATACGAATGGGCTTGCGGTTCCCAACCGCCTCGGGTTCTACTTCGAAGTCCTGTAACTGATCAGGTGAAATAGTCATATCTGGGTCGTGAACGAACTTCCTTAGTTGGGAAACATGAAATACATTGTGAACTCCCGCCATTTTCTCTGGTAAGCCAACTCTATACGCCAAATTCCCGACTAGTTCAAGAACAGGGAATGGGCCAACAAATCTTGGTGCTAACTTGCCTCTCCTGCCAAATCGTATCACGCTCTTCAACGGAGAAATCTTGACAAACACCTAGTCACCAACGGAAAATTTTAAGTCTCTTCTCCTCTTATCAGCATAGCTCTTCTGCCTATCTGGGGCAGCTTTAATTCGTTGTTGAATGACCTTAATCTTATCTGAAGTTTCCCTCACCACATCTGGTCCAAGCACAAACTTCTCGCCAGCCTCTATCCAACATGATGGTGAGTTGCACGGTCTTCCGTACAAAGCTTCATATGGAGCCATACCAATACTGGATTGGTAGCTATTATTATATGCAAACTCTACTAGATGCAAATGGTCATCCCATGATCCACCAAAATCCAATATACAAGCTCTCAAGAGATCTTCCAATATACGATTCACCCTCTCCGTCTGACCGTCGGTCTGAGGATGATATGCGGTACTGAGATGTAATCCTGACCCTAGAGCCTCTTGTAAGCTCTTCCAAAACCCACTAGTGAACAACGGGTCTCGGTCACTCACAATGCTTTTAGGTATTCCATGAAATCTCACTACCCACTTCATATACAACTCTGCCAACTTGGCTGCCGTTCTGGTCGATTTGACTGGTATAAATCTTGCGCTGTTAGTCAATCGATCCACTATTACCCAAATGCTATTGTATCCCGATCTAGTCCTTGGTAAACCATCGATGAAATCGAGACTTGCTCCCATTTCCATTCGGGAATTTCTAATAGTTGCAACAACCCACTAGGCTTCTTTTGCTCAGCTTTAACTAGCTGGCAATTCATGCATTTGGATATAAACTTCCCAACGTCTCTTTTCATCCCTTCCCAGTAGTAAGTCTATCTCATGTCTCGATACATCTTTTTACCACCGGGATGTATAGTTAGTTTTGAGTGATGACATTCTCTAAGCACTTCATCTCTCAAACAATTCACGCCGGGTACAACTAATTTTCCATTCTTTCGAAGCCATCCATCTCGATCAAGCCCATACACATTCATCTCCTCACCGTCGATGACCATCTCTATCTTGGAGATGATTTCCAATAGATTAGGATTATCCCTCTGGACGGAACCAATCCGCTCTATCAAAGTGGGTCTGATCAACAAACTAGCTAGCATGACTGGATCCAATTCGTACTTTGGTCTGAAATCAAACCCCGTGATATACTCCAGTTGCTTCCATTCAATAAACATTGCCCCTAAACTGGCATGTCTCCTACTCAAGGCATCGGCTACCGCATTACCTTTCCCAGGTGTGTATGCGATATCAAAATCATACGAAGCCAAGAACTCTAACCATATCTGCTGACGGAGATTCAGATCTTTCTGAGAGAAAAGATACTTTAACGATTTATGATCGGTAAACAACTCAAATCTTTCTCCCAAGAGATAGTGTCTCCACATCTTCAATGCGAACACAATCGCTGCCAATTCCAAATCATGGGTAGGATACTTCTTCTCATGCGGCTTTAGCTGTCGACTAGCATAAGCTACAACCCTACCTCCTTGCATCAATACAGCACCCAGTCCGGTACCACAAGCATCCGTGTATACCGTCATCTCTTCATTCCCCTTAGGAATGACTAACACTGGCGCACGCGTCAACTTCTCTTTTAGACTCCTGAATGCATTCTCACACACTCCGTCCCAGACGAAGGACTGATTCTTCTTAGTCAACTGAGTCAATGGTGCCGCTATCTTGGAGAAGTCCTAGATAAATTTACGATAATATCCAGCTAATCCCAAGAAAATTCTTACATCTGTTGCATTCTTGGGCGTAGGCCAATCCTGTACCGTAGCTACCTTCGCAGAGTCCATGGAAATACCACTCTCTAAAACAACATGACCCAAGAATCTCACTTCCCTTCTCCAAAAGTGACACTTAGAGAATTTCGCTTTCAATTGGTGTTTCCTCAACACCTCCATCATTATCCTCAAGTGTCCCTTGTGTTCCTCCTCTATCCTTGAGTAAACAAGGATATCATCCACGAACACAAGAATAAACTTATTCAACTGATCTCTGAATACTCGATTCATAAGATCCACAAAGTAGGCTGGTGCATTGGTCAACCCAAATGGCATGACCAACCACTCATAAAATCCAGACGGCGTCCTAAATGCCGTTTTCGGAACACTCTCATCCGCTACTCGTAGATGATGAAATCCTGTCGCGAGGTCCAACTGGGAGAACACTCTTGCTCCTTCCAGTTGATCAAACAAATCATCTATCCACGGTAGACGATACTTATTCTTCCTCGTCACCTTATTCAACTCGCGATAGTCCACACACAACCGAAAGGAACCATCTGCCTTAGTGGCAAACACAACTGGTGCTACCCACTCGGAGACACTCCTAATAAGTCCCTTCTTCAAAAGATTGCTGACTTGCACCCCGAGCTCTAGCTGCTCCCTTGGTGCCATACGACGAAGTGGCATCACTATAGGTTTGGCATCTTTCACTAAATCAATACGGAACTCAATCTCTCGGTGTGGTGGAAGCCCGGTCACCTACTCGAAGACGTCCGGATACTGGCCAACCACGGGCACATCTGACAAGTCATCCAGCGGGATGTCAAGGGAATTTACAAAACTAGCCATAACTCCATCACTAGGTAGACTACCAAACACTACCCTCCGCCCATCATCCGCCCTCACTGTCACCGAAAAGCCCTCACAGTCTACCACCACCCCGTATCTCTGGAGCCAATCGACTCCCAATATAATGCCATACCCAGTAAAGCCCAAAACAAAGCAATCACAAACAAACATCCATGACTCGATAAGACCAAATTCCTGCAAATCATACTAAGGCTAGTCGAACCACCAATCGGGTTCGTCACAACCAATGGTCTATCGACTATCTCGGGTTCCAGTCCCAACCTATCTACCAGGTCACTAGATATGAAGGAACGGGAAGCCCCAGTATCAAACAAAACTCGAACTGGTACATCATAAATAGAAAGCATACCTTGAATAACAACATTCTTTCCTTCTCCGCCGCAGTTGGGGCATTCGACGAAGAAGGAACAGCATCAATAGCATATGCTTTCACAATCTGCTTCTCCTTAAGAGGTTGCAGACACTTATCCTTGAAATGTCCCACTTGACCACAGTTGAAGCACTTCTTATCCGCTGGCTTGGCCCGAAAATCTTTAGCATAATGGCCCTTCTTACCATAGCTGAAGCACTCAACATCCTTCTTGTTCTTTTTCTGGCCACCCTTAGATTGGTCCTGCTTCCTCTTATTCTGAGAGTTATTCTTGCCTCCACCGCCTGCTTGCGGCTTTGGCCCTTCTGCAGATGCAGCCTCAGTCTTTGACTTAAGGCAAAGACTCTCTGATCTCAAAGCTTTCCCCACAATCGATTCAAAAGTCTCATCGATGTGGTTGATAAGCCTTTCCCCCAAGTATCCATCCAAACAAGTAATGAACTTCTCATTCTTCTTCTCAGGAGTGTCGATAAGAGATAGTCCATACTTCGACAAGGTGTCGAACTCAGCAATATAGTCAGAAACTGCCCTTCCGTTCTGCTTGAGTTCCAAGAACCTCTTGAACAACACTGACTTCTGGGCAGCTGGAATAAGCTTCTCGCTAAAGCGAGCCTTGAACTGAACCCAAGTAACCTGATCCTCTGGAGTAGTTGTTCTAATGGCATTCCACCAATTCATCGCTCGCCCTTGCAACTGACGAGACGCTAGTCTTCTCTTCATCGCATCCTCAAGACCCAAGTCATCGAAGATACGGTCACAGCTATCCATCCAGTCTTGAACATCTGTGGCCGACTCCGTCCCATTGAACGGCTTCCCACCAAGGTTAGTGTAATCCTTGCACAACTTGGCGAAATCGACCCTCGGCGCCTGCACTACTGGGTCAACAACAACTCCGGGATTGGGAGCTGCCCCTTGCACTTCTCTAAGCATGTCTCTCATGAGGTCAGTAAACATCGCCCTCATGTCAGCAGCATTCCCATTATGGGCTCCCGTATCAGCACCTCTAGCATATCGGCTCATCGTCAATCTGTAAAAGAGAAACGATTAACGATCCCATAGTGGTGCTAGTGCAGTACGACTTCATTCTTATACTACTGATAGTATATACATATATAGCTTTTGAAAACCAAAGTAATCACAAACACGCGCTCTCATATACGTACTATCTCTCCCTGGTGTCTTTCCCTAGGTTAACTACGCAACCAAGAGCTCAGATACCAAGTGTGACGGCCCGCCCCGCACCAACCGACATTTTCTCCAAAGGTGCGCTGTACACATGTCCAGTTAGCACGGAATGGGTCGTCAGAAGGAAAGCGAAGAAGGAAATGAACTAACAAGGAACCTGTAGAATGTCTCACAGTGCATAAAACAAAATATAATAATAACATACTTGACATAAAACAGGAGAGACAGTGCATAAGATGAAAACCAAAACTAAGCATCATAGCAGAGGAAATCCAAAATACAGCTTATTACAACTTTTTAAACTGTCTCAAAGCAAAAGTAAGATAAAGGAGGTACACTACTAATGCCCAAGTAGCGACCACCAGCGACACAGGGAGAATATCTATATACCATACGTCGAAGCCTCCTGCCCGCCTCCGAATCAGCTACTCGCGCATCGTCAGCTAACCTGTCTCTAGTCTGCTCGTGTGAGCACCCAGAGTAATAAGAGGAGACATAAAACTCTGGGTCATACATAAAGCCTGGTATGAGCGATAAGCATCTAAAGTGAACAATAACAGGTAGACTAAAAACATACCTGAACCTGGACCTGTAACCAAAGATTTATCACTACATACTGTACAACACTCTAAGGTGCCATATCAAAAGGTGTAAAGATACGGAGATGGGGGTGTGCATGTCATAGTGATGGCAAACAATCAAACATAGCATCCATCCTCACATCTCTCACTCAGTGCGTAAAGCACACGATATTCACCACTTCGATCACCCAACATACCTTGCTACGATCACTCTGCCCCATGAAGTCATAAATAGCTTCACTGCACTGATAACGTAGCTACTAATTCCTCGCTATGTCCACTTGCCCCATGGAGTTATTCACCCCATCTGCGCTGGCTCATAGTCTTACCAATCCTTTACTATGTCCACTTGCCCCCATGGAGTTGTTCACCCCATTTGCGCTGGCTCATAGTCTTACTACGCATCACCTTGCCCCTCAAGTCATAATGACTCTACTACACTGATAACGTAGTCTTGCTACCGTTACCTTGCCCCTCGAGTCATAATGACTCTACTGCACTAATAAGTAGCCCATCATTTGTTTTTAGTGGTGAATCGAAGTTATGAACATCGACAACTCCTTAGCACATGTCCCGCAGTAAAGACCAACCATGAAGTGAACTCATCGGTTCCCAACTAGATCCTGAGCTCTAACTTCCCATATTGGACTAGCTTTGCATCTCGGGTCATTGGTCAATACTGGGTCGGGTCGGGTTCCTCTTCAAGCCATCAGTTCGGATCGGGTGTCCATTCTGAGTCGGGTCGGTGTGTTGTCTCCCCCTATAGCGGTTCGGTTCGGGTTCGCAGCGTTGTATCGGTTCGAGTCGGGTGTCCCACTTCGGGTCGGGTTGGGTGCCATCTCCCATCCAGTTCGTGCTTCCGCTCCGATCCGCTCCCTCGTTCTTCACGTGCTCCGATCCGATCCCTCCTCCTTCATCTGATCCGATCCCAGTCAATTAGCATGGCCTTCCTTTTTGCCAGTTTTCTCAAGTGTCAAGTTTCGATCTGATCGAATCCCTTGCCCTGTTCAACTTATCCGATCCGAGCCACCATATCCGATCCGATCCGAAACCTGCACTGTTTCCTGAAGCTTTTCCAGCAAGTGTTTACGCCATTCGACGACGTTTTCGACCATTCTAACTATTGAAATCAATCATAAAGCATATCATACAGTCATAGCAACATGCATAATCAACCACAAACATCAAAACATCAACATGATAGGTTAAAATGGATCAGACATACCGAAAACCCCATATTTCCCCTTAAGCATGTTTAGGTGAAACTAATGATAGGATTAGAAAAACTTAACCAAATTAACCCAAATTCATATCAGAGGTCTAAAACATCATTTAAGATTTTATAAACATTTTCCCCGAATTTTATCATGTTTAAATTCACTAATTAACACTAATTACCCTTAACTAGCCATAATTAGTGAAAACTATGCAAATCACTCACCTTAGCCACAAATAAACTAAGATCTGAAATAAATCTCTGATTTGATGCAAATCCCAATGCTAAACAGCAGCTCCAATGTTGATTTGATGTATATCTTCCTTGATTAGATGTTGCTAAGCTTAATCCTTGATCAAAAGATGATTTGGAGGTGATTTAGAGGTTGGAGGCCATTTTTAGGGTTCCTTGGTGATAAGTGGAGGCTAGAAAACTGAAATGGAATGATCCTCTAACTCATTTCAACCTACCCATAACCCTAATCCCGAAATGGGTTATGGGCCTATTCACTAATCACCCTATTTGGCCCGGTTAAGCAGTTTTTCACCTTCCAAACCTTATTTCAGCTATATCTCCCAAACGGTAAGTCCGTTTGGCTATTATGACCACTCTACAGAAAGGTAAACCATCAAACGAATCTAATGGAAGTGGTTTCAGGTCAAAATTCCTTTCCAATCAAAAGTTATGGCCAAAACAAGATCAGCTAGGGGAAAAATGGTCATTTAAAAATCGACAAAAATCGTGAACATGGGAAATGACCCTAATGGTTGTTTCCCAAAGTTACATGACCATACAACTTCATATGGGAAAGAAATAAATATTCTACGATCCTCCGATGTGTAGAAAGCGGGTTGTTACAATGAATAGAGAAGAAGAGATGATTAAAAAATCAGTTTAACCCCTTTTTGTAGAGTATGAAAGGTTGCAACAGTTCTGAATCGTTTCAAATAGTGAAAAGACACTTCCTTTCAAAATTGAAAAAAGTGACAGTTATATGTCGACATGGAGTTTTTGTTATGTCAACGTACTCCTTTGAAAATTTAAATTTTGAAATATTTTTCAAATATTTTAGATATAAATATAATTATGGAAATTCTTGAATTAAAATATAATGAAATAAATTAATATTATAAACTAGAAAAATATATGAAAACGTAATTTTAAATCATATAAACATATTTATAATTTTATTAGGTTTTAAACTATATAAATATAAAGTCTAAGAATATAAAGTATAAATATAAAAGTTAAGTTCGAAAAACAAAGAAGAATAAAAATAGAAATAGAAACAAATAGAAAAATAAAATAGAGAGGATTGAGGATAGAATTGAAAATAAGAATTTGAAAGTTAGAATTTGAATTTGAACCTAGAGTGCTATTTAGAGTCTTACAAAATCTAGACTCTATAACTATATTAATCTTGAACTCTTGAAATCTTGATTACTCATGAGTCTTGAAATTTCTCTAATCTTTGAATCTCTATTATCTTTATAACTGTACAGTCTTCAATAATATTTCCTGTATATAATTCATGCACACACACACACGCACACACACACACACAGATATATATATATATATATATATATATATGTATGTATGTATGTATGTATATTCTATACAAAAAGTGTTAGCATATATTTTATAATCAATGATAATTGAAATAAGGTTGTTGTCATCAAAACTCCATTCTCCAACATATTATGTGTACTACAATTAGTATATTCAATAGTTGAGGTAAGATAAATATATGTATTTTTTGAGTAGATTCAAGGTACATATAAAATATCAATAAATAAAGAAGACTCTATAATAACCAAAGGAAATATAAATTTCAATTTTTTTAATGAAATTGGATACCTTTATATACATGTTTGTGTAGTATATATTATAATACATGACAAGTTGGATAACTTACACAAGGAGAGATTCAAACCCATGACATCTCACGCCATGTCGAAGTATCTTAAACATTTGGAAAATGGTACCTGTCTATATTTCAACCCTTACACTTTCATCACTATCAATATGCTTTGTAATTATCAATGTATGTTTTATGTTACACACTTCAAGTCAAGATTGAATAATGCCCCAATAAATATCAATTTGCGCATCAAATCGGGTGCATGCTCGACATCACGTGAAGTGTGAACCAAACTAGCGAACATTTTGACCTTTATTGCTGCAATACCAATCATGCAATAGGTAGCGTTGTTTTCCACGATAACCTCTCCTTTACCATACCGACGATAAGTGTTGTCACATGATAAAATGATGTAGAGAGTCAATAATCCAAATGTCAATATCCATAAAAGAGGCAAGCTTTACAAGTGCCAGGATCACCTTTTGAAATTGATGTCTTCACTGTAGAAGCTAAAGCCTTTTGAACAATGGTTTTTTTACTCTTCGACTTAAGGAAACTTGCAATATGATATCCATGCCTTCTACTATAATGACAAACTCCCTTCGGGGCTCTCCTTGACTAAGATCTTGATTTGCCTATATTTTCATTATATTTGGGTCTATGCTTATTCCTTCTCCTCTACGTATTAAGGCATTTAGAATTATTCTCCAAGTTCATATTTGTTAAATTTCCATTAACTTTTTTTATACAAATTTGTCTTCACATCCTTAAACAAATTGAAAAGAGCTCAAAAATATATATAAAATAATGACAACTTATGCTTCATCCTCAAATTTTACTTCGATTGCTCGAAGATTCATAACAATGTATTTAAGGTATCTATGAAAGCTACTGCATCTGTTACAAGCTTCATTTTCAATGAAAAAAAGTAGTTATTACAATGCGATGCAGCTAGTGAAAGACATTTTACAGAATTTTCTCTAAAGCGTATCACATTCTTAATAGTTTTCACATGGGAAAACTCTCTAAAGCGTTCATAAAAAAAGCTAGATAGTAGTAAAAGCAACCTCCAATTGCTCAACCTCTATTGGTATTAATTTTTTTAGTTTTTTTTAGATTTGAGACAACCTTAAAAGTCATCTTTTTCTTCAACACCACTCCCACTTTTATCTTCCATGTGCCAAAATCTTTTTTTCCTCCAGATCTAACGGCTCTATAATTTGTGAAGATTCTATTAATTTACTCTTTGTAGAATTGTACATAAGTGAAATAATCTTCAAATAGAAGAATAAGCTTCGACACCATACAATAACGCAAAAGTAGGGTTTAGTATACCTAAAGGACACGTAGGAATCTAGTTTGTTGAGATGACTCGTTCTCCCGGTCCACGGAAGAACAGATGGCCTTTAGGATATAACACATTAATATCACAACAGAAAGTAAACATGCATTGAACATCAGAGTGCATAACATATTACATCAGGGTTTTCTTCATCCATTGGATCTAAATGTCATACATAATAGTGGAAAAAGGTAAATTGATACACAGTGGAAATAATGATAAGTTAACATGACAGAGTCTTAGAGAGAGTCCAAAAGAACATCCTAATCTTGCTCCTTCTCCAAATCCAAAACCAGCTTTCCCAGATAGCTTCCATACATATAAAGACATAGCTTCCCAAAAGTATTTTAACTAACAACCTGTGTGCTGACCTTCCCATGTAGAAATAAGGGCACTTGAGTTTGCAAGGGAAAAACAAACTACGTTTCAATCATGAGATTGGTATGAGAAACTCTAATCATTTATTATTATCCTTATTAAAGTAAGGCATATCACGGGACCACGCCATGTAATACGGAATGGCTTTCCTCCACACGAATACCAGTGCATAAATGTTTTTAAGAAAAATGAAACTATTATAAGACTCAAGTCCCATCACATAATGCAACGCATACCGGAGGATAGAGTTTTACAATATAATGGCCAAACATGCTTGATACATAAAACATTCTGGTAATGATATTATTATTAATGACTAAGTGTGAATTCACTTTCGAAAATAAATATATAAATCTTAGCTCGCATAATTCCCCATCCCATTATGTTGGCTGCATAGTTTACAATTGAAAAACGCAAAGGCACTTCTTGGAAATTGGATTTCGTCAATGAATCAAGGCAAAGGGTCTTCCTTAACCGTTCGGAACATTCTAGCAAATGTCCCAGGACTCACATGCATGTGATCCTTCAGAGCGACAGAGACGGTCAGCACTAACGGGCTGATTAGGATCTTTTCTGAAATAATGTTCCCCGGTCGTATTTGATCGAGGTGCCTCGTCTATTATCCACATAAGTAAACTTGCATGGGCTCTATGCCATGATATCACTTTTCAGCTAGAAGGAAATGTTAATCCTTATCTCCACTGTCCATCATCCTATTTTCAGCTCATTCCGGGGTGTGAGGCCCTATAGTCAACGTCCACAAAGCTCTGCTTTTCAACAATAGCTTTGATCTATCTTCCAATAATACTATGCATGCCACATTGTCAATTCACTACATATAATCGATGTCTTTTAATATATGACTCTCTAAGTACGTCAGTCTCAAAGGTGGGTGTTAAGCTAAGAGAATCATTTCTCCGCCACCAACTGATATAACATCAATAGAAACCAATCGGTTATGTTCTAAAATACAACGTCATACACACATTCCATTTACAAGTCCATTCCGGGTTTTAATGAAATCAAAGGAACCTTTCCTTACCCAATTAAGGAGAGAGGCCCTTGCACATCCAGACAATCAACAAGTCATCCTGAATACTAACACTATCACCCCTTAACAGGAGCTACCCATATCAAAGGGATCAACAAGTAGTCCATTCAATGTGAAGATTTCCGTTCTTCCATCATCTTCGACTTTTAATCATCATATAATTATTCGAAATGGGTTGAACTCGGTTTTTTTGAAATAATTAGCGCCAATTTTTTTTTCTTCGGATTATTAACTCTCTAATTAGGTCTACTTTAATTGGAAATCATTTCATAAGATTAAATCTTATCCTCAAATTTGGTTAAGATGTTTGGCTTCCAAGATCATCTTTTCAATCCCTTTTAACCTTATAAAAAGGTTTACCAAAGGTTTGTATTCAATTTGTGAATTAAAAACCCATATCTCAAATGTTTCTCAAAAACCGTTATAAAGGCGTCGTAAAATAGCCAGTTTCTACCCAATAAGTTTTCATCATTTAGTATCATATATACTTGGCTCAAATCATTTATTATAATTTATAATAATTTTCCCTTTTTCAGTTATTTAAAATAGGTCATTTCAGTCCGATCTCATTTCGGGTCATTAAGCTGCACTAACGTTGTTTTTATTCAAATTGGATTTGGACTTATTTAAAAATCTAACTGTTGGATTTCAAAACTCTACTTATCATTTGAAAGCTTTTTCATTTTGAACCAAACATTTTTCATTTTGGGAAAATCCGATGGTCGGATCTCCCGGTATGTAAGTTTGAAGTTACGGGTCGAAATTCGATAACTACCACTACGCGACGAGTTCTATTCAGGCCATACTTCGATTTATATTATAAATTAAATCTAATTGCTTCAAAAGTAGTTTATATATATTATAATTTTCGAAAACTATATATCTCCATTTTTCACTTCAAATTCAAATATTTCCATTAAATGAATACTATAATATATTTTTTACTAAATAATATTATTTTTCAAACTTCATTATTTTAAACCCAAAATTTTCAGACATTCATTATAAAAATAAATAAGAAAGTTTTGAAAAGGAAATTTTGTTGAAACATTTCCCAGATACCCTAACCAAACTTCACTTTTTTCCGTTACTATTCATTTTAAAATAAAAACTTCGATGGGCCTTAACCTGCTTTTAATTTCTCCGAAACCATTTCTTTCTTTACAAAAGTTTATCGTAATGATTTAAACTTCACGTCCATGAAAAATTGGATATTAAATTTGGAATTTTATTTTTTGCCCATTATTATATTAATAAAATATTCATTTAAATCATTTTTATGAACAGATACTTAACCAATGAGCCAATAGTCATAATTTTTTGGCCACATTTAATCATGGTAATCACATACCACATTATCAATAACCATGATAACATTCGATCATCACAATCGTGGCATTGTTCATACCATATAAGCCTTAAACCATTAAAACTTATATGGTTTTGTCAATCAACAAATTAATCGCAAAACAGCATCATCAACAATCATATGCATTCAATACCAAATGCGGTTCGTACCCATATCCAATAACCAATATCAAGTTAATTTCCATTTCAATGACCATTTAAGGTTCTAACCCATTTCAATGTCCAAAAATTCAGTTCCATGTGTCATATATGCAAGTGACTATATATACTTCACTTAAAAATTCTATCTATTTAATACTATACATCATTAACCCATCCTAAACATTATAAAATCATATTATCCACCAAAGGTCATTAACCAATTCAAATGAGTTTACAAACAATTGTTAATATTTAACAAATCCTTTTCGTTTCATAGTTTCTCACCTAGGTTTTCACTCCTCCTATCTTTAGTCGTAGGATATCCTAGTGCTTCCAGATGATTTCAGCGGCCTTCCGGCTTCACTGGAACTTTTATGAAAACAAACGGGAAGGGGTTCGATTTTATTTGGATATTATAAAATATGGGTGAATAAGTGATGGTATATTTTAGTTTTAGGAGCAAATGAAGAGAGGTTTAAGGGTATCGAAGTTCGAGTTTGAGGAGGTGGGACCCACGAGGGATGGTGCGTGGCTGGTGGCAGGTGAAGTGGGGCTAGTAATGCGGTTTAGGTTGGAAGCGGCACGGGTTTGGATGTTTAAGGGGAGAAGAGATAGTGGTTTTGAGTTTTAAAGGGGAAGGAGACTTTTAAGGAGGAGGGGCCCCACGACATGGGGTGTTTGGCCGAAGGAGAGGCTGGTGGTGGCGGTGGGAAGGGATGGCAATGTGGCGGGTTTAGGGCCCAAACCCTCTTCTTGACCTGCCCGTGTTTTAACCCATTTAGACCCGCAACATTGGGTCTTCAGGGCGGGTAGGCCTGCGACCCCTTTTTGGAAGTCCGGGTCTAGGGTCGAATCTAGGGCATAGCTAACTTGTCCCAACCCGGCCTGCATGATTGAAACATCATTCAAACATTTTATAACTTTAATTATTACTTGTTAATATTATTAAATATACATGGTTATAACTTGAAATTATATTATTTCAATTAACAAACTATAAAATTTTCATAGTATTAAGTAGCATCAATGACAGTCATACAATAAAAATTGCATACATTTTGAACTATTATCTTACAACTCGTTTTATTATATTTTCCTATCATTGTAAACACATTATTATATGTATATAATTTATCATTTAGTGATAAAAAATATGAGTATATAAATTTGTATACATTAGAACAAAATATCACCGGGTCGAGGGGCGGGTCGGGTCTCCCCTAACCCGTAAGGGTTTCGTGTACGAAACGAAATTCCAGACCCGCATCGGGTCTACGGGCGGGTCTAGGGCGGGGTTTAAAAAGTCCGAGGAAAATTTGGGGCATGAGAAACCTTCCCCATTGCCATTCCTAGCGGTGGGTTGGGCTGAGGGTGGCGGTGGATCAAGAAATGGAGGGTGAGAGCAAAGAAAGAAGGGAAGTAAAGTGAAATAAAGGAAGGAGGAGGCTTGTATTTATAGGAAAATGGAGAAGCCATGGATCACTGAGGTGCCGGCGTAGGATAGAAGGGAGAAAGCCCGATTTGATAGCTTCATTGCATGACAACTCAAAACAAACACAAATCAAGATAACTAATTTAGGTGTGAACACTTAGCTTAGGGTACGTGTAATCTATCTACATGTTTACTACACGTGTGACCACATACTGGTTCCGTTTTCGACGAAATTTGAAATCCTACTATATTTTTCAGATACGGTTCCAACAGAATTGGTTTCTTTGAATTCCGAGCCTGTTTTCTCAAAAAGCTCCAATTCAAATAAGTTTACATTTAAATTCTGCATGGTCTCATACTAACTCCGATGGTCGTAAAATTTGAAACCCCAGCATAATTTAACATTTCAGATTCGATAAAATTAGTTTCGTCAAGTTTCAAGATTGTTTGCAAAATTTATTTTTAATGTATTAAAATAATATTAAACTATCGAATTTTAAATTAACTAAAAATTCTTATATAAATTTATTAAACTTAAAATTTAAATTTTTTAAATTGGTTCCAAAATTTTAGATCGTTACATTCACCCCCCCATAAAGAATTTCGTGCCCGAAATTCGATGAAAGTAAGACTGAATAGAAATGATATTTAATAAATGAGTTTTACCTCTCATTATTTTCATGTACAGTCTCTTGGATAAGACTTTCTGATATTGTCTTTTGTTTCCCATGTACAGTAAGACTGAGATGAAAGTAAGACTCGGCACATGGGATAAGACTTTCTTATATTGTCTTTTGTTTCCCATGTACAGTCTCTTGGATCCCCACTCCACTATACTTTGACTAGTTTCGCCTTCTTGTTCCTTAGTTCTTTTATTTCTTTGCCAATTATTTTCATAGTTTCTCTCGGAACTGCTAATCTTGGTGTGATCTGCAAGTCCTGTTGTGCTGCTTCCTCAATAATCAAATCAGGATCATATACATACTTTCGAAGATGAGAAACGTGAAAAACATTATACACTTTAGATAGCCATTCTGGTAACTGAATCCTGTAAGTTAGGGTTCCAACACTTTCCAATACCGGGAATGGACCAATTCAATTGATCGATAATTTCCCCATCTTTCTGAATCAGATAACTCCTCTTAGTGGAGAAACTTTCAAAAACACCTGATCTCTAACTGCAAATTCCAAATCCCTTCTTCTAGAACCCGCATATCTTTTGTGTCTATTTTATCTGCTACCTCACAGATCATGTTCGGACCTAATACAAGTCGGTTTCCAAACTCAAACCAACATATAGGGGACCTACAAGGTCGGCCATATGACGCTTCAAAAGGCAACATCTTGGTACTTTTCCGGAGGCTATTGTTATAAGAGAACTCCACAAGATGCAAGTGATCTTCTCATGATCCTCCAAAACCAAGGATACAGGCTCGCAACAAGTCCTCTAAAACTCGATTTACTCTTTCAGTCTAGCCATCCGTTTGGGAGTGATAAGCAGTACTAAGGCTCAACGTTGTCCCCAGTGTCGACTGAAATGCTTCCCAGAACTTACTGGTAAAGACTGGATCTTGATCACTAACAATACTGCTGAGTATTTCACTCAGTTGAATTACTTCTTTCACATGCAACCGAGTAAGACTATCAAATGTTCTTGTTGATCTTACTGGAAGAAAATGAGCGCTCTTTGTCATATGATCAACTGTAACCCAATTGCCTTCATTACCTTTCTTCATTCGAGGTAAACCGTCAATAAAATCCATTGATATCTGGTCCTACTTCCACTCCCGAATTTCCAATGGTTGTAGCAACCCAACAACCTTCTACTGATCGCCCTTGACCGGTTGGCAATTTGGGCACCTGCTAAAGTATATCGAGCTATCTTTCTTTTCTTATTTCCATCAAAACGTGCACTTCAAATCTCGACACATTTTATGAACTCTTGAATGGATACTGAGCTTGGAATTATGGCACTCATCCGGTACTTCTCTTTTGAGCTCAGGGATATCCGGAACGCAAATTCAACCTTTTAATCTCAAAAATCCTTGATTATCAATCTGAAAGTTCGAGACTTCACCCTCTTGAATTCTTTTGCAGATATTCTGAACAAATTCATCATTGTTCTGTTGAACAGAATTCTTCTCAATCAGGGTAGGTGTAATAATTAAATGAGCAATAATAGCATGCTTCATGCTGAGAGCATCTGCTACAACGTTGGCTTTTCCTGGAGTATAAAGTATATCCAAGTTGTATGCTTCTAGAAATCCTAATCAATGTTGTTGCCTCATGTTCAAATCCTTCTGGATAAAAGGATACTTCAAGGATTTGTGATCAGTAAAGAGCTTAAACTTTTCACCCAACAGATAGTGTCTCCAAATCTTCAAGGCAAACACAACTGCAAGCAATTCCAACTCATGAGTGGCATATTTCTTCTCATGCGGTTTCAACTGCTTTCTTTCATAATCAATCACCTTTCCTTTCTTCGTTAATACCGTACCGACTCCTTCTCCAGAAGCATCTATATAGACGGTTAGATCTTGGTTGTCGTCAATAATTGTTAATACCGAGGTAGTGGTTATCCTATCCTTTAACTCAATAAAAGATTTTTCACATTTAGGAGTCCAAACAAATTTAGCGTGCTTCTCGGTCAGCTACGTCAAGGGACTAGAAAACTTTGAAAAATCCTTTATGAACTTCCGATAATAACTGGCAAACCCAAGAAACCTTCTGACTTCACTGGGGGTTCTTGGTTGCTTCCAACTTTGGATGGCAACAATTTTACTCGGATCTACCGAGATTCCTTTTCACATGCCCGAGAAATTTTACTTCTTTCTTCCAGAAATGACACTTTGAAAATTTAGCCTTCAATATATTATTTCTTACAATTTCCAGGACCGTTTCCCAATGTTTCGCGTGCTTTTCCTCTGTCTTAGAAAAGATAAGGATGTCATCAATAAAAACTAGCACAAATTTGTTTAATACCTCTCGAAACACCAGATTCATCAAGTTTACAAAGTGATTGAGGGCGTTGCATAGTCCGAAAGGCATCACTAACCATTTGCAAAACAAATTAGGCCCTCTAAAAGCTGTTATAGGAATGCAATCGTCTGCAATTATTAGCTGATGAAAACTTGTAGCTAGGTCCATTTTTGAAAACACTTGAATTCCATTTTAGTGATCCAACAAATCATCGATGAGAGGGAGTGGATATTTATTTTTGAGAGTTTGTTTGTTGAGATCATGATAGTCTACGCATAGTCTGAGGGAACCATCATACTTTGGAACAAACACGATTGCCGCACCCCAGCTCAAGAAACTAGGTATGGTCAGACCTTTCCACAAAAGTTGTTAGGTTTGGTCATTCAACTCTTCTCTCTCCATTGCTGCCATCATCCAACTGCATGCACAACCTGCCTTGCATTTGGAACTAAATCAACTCTGAAGTTAATCTCCCTTCGTGGTGGACGACTCTCTACTTCTTCAAACACATCCGCAAATTCTTTAACAACTAGGATGGTTTCTAGAGGAGTAAGGGAAACATCTAGAGCATACCAAAATTTATACATATTTAAACTTGGGCCTTCACATGGTATTTCGATAAAATTCCCAGATTTTGTTTTCACACTAACGATTCTTTCTATACATTTTACACAAGCCTCGTACCGGGACAGCTAATCTATTCCAAGTATAATATCAATTTCAGAAAAATAAAAGATGATCAAATTGAGAGGAAATCGATAATGGGAATAAGTGATAGGTACTCTATAATGCAAACAAAGGTTGATGGAGTCTCCTATTGGGTCCTAACACAAATGGATTCTTTAAATTTTTTGAGATATAGCTCTAGTTTCTTAGCAATCTTATTAAAATAAAACTACTTGATGCACCAGTATCAAACAACACTTTAACTAGAATATTTTTAATGGTAAGCGTACCTTCTAGAACTTCAGTCCCCCTCATACCTGTTGAGGGTGCTAGAACATCTTCCAGGTTATAAACATGAGCCACTTCACTCTTTTTCAATAGTGGACAATTTGGTCTTACGCGGATAATCCTGTGGTAGTAGTAGCATTCCCTGTTATCCTGAGACTTCTTGTTGTGTTCGGAATCATTCCTTTTATGTCTCTTCATAGATCTACATTCCTTTGACAAGGGTCCCTTTTTTTTGCAATTAAAGCATATGGTGTCCTTCACCCAATCCTCCTTAGATTTATTCCCTTCCTTACTTTCTTTCGATTTCTTTCTATCAAACAACCTCTTCTTTCCATAATTGTCTTGCTCTTTGTCTTCCAAGGGATTTTGCTTGTCTATAGATTCATAGCGACTTGCCATTTCCACTGCTTCTGCAAACGGAAACTTTACATGAGCGGTCACTCTACTTTTGTACCTCCTTCATAGGCCTTCGATAAATCTGACATTCTTCTTAACCGGAACTCGAATCAATTCTGAGCTGAAACGGGAAAGCTCGTTGAATTTACTCAGATATTCGTAAATAGTCAGTCCCCTTGTTTCAGATTAGAGAACTCATAATACAAGCGGGCTATTTATTCTAATGAGATGAATCTTTCTTCAAAAACTTCTTTAAAGCGATCCCAAGTGAAATTTCCTTCGGGGTTTCCCATTATAGTCGTCTCACACCAAATCATAGTTTCATCTTTTGAGTAACCAAGAAGCCAAATACCTTTTATGCTCTCTATTAAGTCTTAAACCTGTGAAAATTCTTTCGCAAGAACGTATCCAAGCTTGCGCTTCTTTCACTTATTCCTTTCCCAAGAATGGTTGCCCTCCCATATTCTTATACTTCTTTGCTAAGACTTCCAAATCTAGTTGTGGTGGCACAACTGCCTCATATGCTACTCCTATAAGGTTTGGTTGTTCAACTGCCGCATTACCCATTCCTCTTCCTCTACCTTTTCTGCCACTCATTTTCCACTATATCTTCATAGAAAGAAAAGAGTTAGACAAGTATAAAAGACGTCATAAGTAATTGTAAAAGCAAAGAAACATATATGAATAAAAATGTGTTCATTAGGTGTGTGTATTATTCTAACTATACCCATTTTAGGGTATTCCTAACCCAATATATAATGAGTCACTCATCCTAGGATACTACCGATCCTATCTCTGATTAGTCCTTTAATGCATTATAAACCAAAACTAAGGTTAACCCTCAGCTCTGATACTGAATGAGACAACCCATTCTCCCAGCCTCCAGAAGAACCGACGGCCTTTAGGATATAACACATTAATATCACAACAAAAAGTAAACATGAATTAAACATCGGAGTGCATAACATATTATGTCGAAGATTTCTTCATAATTAATACATCCCATCGGATCTAAATGTCATACATAATAGAGGAAATAAGTAAATAGATACATAGCAGAAATAACGATAAGTTAACATGACGGAGTCTTAGAGAGAGTTCAAAAGAACATCCTAACCCTGCTCCTTCTCCAAATCCAAAACCAGCTTTCCCAAATAGCTTCCATAAATATAAATACATTGCTTCCCAAAAGTAGTTTAACTAACAACCTGTTTACCGGCCATCGTGTGTAGAAATAAGGGCACCTGAGTTCGCAAGTGAAATACAAACTACGAGTCAGTCCTGGGACGGGTATGAGAAACTCCAATAAGTTATTATTAATCTTTATAGAAGTAAGGCATATCACGGGACCACGCCGTGTAATACGGTATAGGTTTCCTCTACATGAATGCCAGTGCATAAAATTTTGCAATGATTTTAAGAAAAATGAAATCGGTATAAGACTCAAGTCCCATCACACAATGCAACACATACCAAAGGATAGAGTTTTATGTTAGAATGGCCAAACATGCTTGATACGTAAAACATATTGATAATGATATTATTATTAATGTCTAAGTGTGGAAATCACTTTCCAAAATAAATGTATGAATCTTAGCTTGCATAATGCCCCATCCCATTATGTTAGCTACATAGTTAAAATTGAAAAACGTAAAGGCACTTGTTGGAAATTGGATTCCGTCAATGAACCAAGGCAAAGTATCTACGTTAACTGTTCAGAACATTCTAGCAAATGTCTCAGGACTCACACGCATGTGATCCTTTGGAGCGACAGAGTCGGTCAATAATAACGGGCTGATTAGGATCTTTCTTGACATAACGTTCCCCGGTCGTATTTGACCATCATCCGAGGCGCCTCATCTATCTTCCACATAAGTAAACCTGCTTGTCTCCATAACATGGCATCACTTTTTAGCTAGAAGGAAACATTATTCCTTTTCTCTTCCATCCATCATCCTGTTTTCGGCTCATTCCGGGGTGTGAGGCCCTAGAGTCAATGTCCACAAAGCTCTACTTTTCAACAAAAGCTTTGATCTATCTGTCAACAGCACTATGCTTGCCACATTGTCAATTCACTACATATAATCAATGCCTGTTAATATATAACTCTCTAAGTACATAAGTCTCAGAGAAGGGTATTAAGCTAAGAGAATCATTTCTCCGCCACCAACTGATATAACATCAATATAAACCAATCGGTTATGTTCTAAAATACAACATCAGACACACATTCCATTTACAAGTCCATTCTTGGTTTGAACGAAATCGAAGCACCTTATTCCTCGTCCAACTAAGGAGAGAGTCCCTTGCACATCTGGACAATCAACAAGTACCTCCGTGCTACAACCACTATAACCCTTAATGGGAACTACCCATATCCAAGGCATTAGCAAGCATTCCATTCGATGTGAAGATTTCCAGTCTTCCATCGTCGTCGACTTTTAATCGTTGTATAATTATTTGAAATGGGTTGAACCCGGTCTTTTCGAAATAATTAGCATCAAATCAAAATCCTTTTCGGATTATTAACCCTCCATTAATTGGAAATCATTTCAGAAGATTTAATCTTATCCTCAAATTTGATTAAGTTGTTCGGCTTCCAAAATCATCTTTTCAATTCTTTTTAACCTTATAAAAAGGTTTACCAAAGGTCTGTATTCAATTTGTGAATTTAAAACCCCTATCCCAAACATTTCTAAAAAACCATTATAAAAGGTGTTATAAAATAGCCAATTTCTACCCAATAGGTTTTCATCATTTAAAATCATATATATTTGGTTCTTACCTCTTTCAAATCATTTATAATAATTTTTCTCTATTTTTCTTTATTTAAAAATAGGCCATTTCAGTCTGATCCCATTTCGGGTCATTAAGTTGCACCAGCACTGTTTTTATTTAAATTTGATTTGGACTTATTTCAAAACCTAACAGTTGGATTTCAAAACACTACATATCATTTGAAAGCTATTTTCATTTCGAAACAAACGTTTTTCATTTCAGGGAAATCCAACAGTTGGATCTCTCGGTACATCAGTTTGAAGTAACGGGTCGAAATTCGTGAGCTACTGCTGTGCGATGAGTTCTATTCGGGCCATACTTCGATTTATATTAAAAATTCAATTGAATTGCTTTGAAAATAGTTTATATGTAATAATTTTCGAAAACATTTTTTTTACTTTTCAATTCAAATATTTCCATAAATGAATATTATATTAATATTTTTTATTAAAACAATATTTTTTTTCAAACTTCATTAATTATAAATCCAAAATTTCCTAACATTCATTATAAAAATAAATAAGAACGTTTTGAAAAGGAAATTTCGTTAAAACATTTCCCATATACCCTAACCGAACTTCATTTTTTCCCGTTACTATTCATTTTAAAATAAAAACTTCAACAGGTCATAACCTGCTTTTAATTTCTCCAAAACCATTTTTTTTCTTTTACAAAAGTTTATCGTAGTATTTAAACTTCACGAACATGAAAAATCAAATATCAAATTTGGACTTTTATTTTTTGCCCATTATTATACTAATAAATAATTCGCTTAAATCATTTTTTTGAAAGGAGACTTAACCAATGAGCTAGTAATCATGTATTTTTGGCCACATATAATCATGGTAATTACATACCACATTATCAATAACTATGATAACATTCAATCACCACAACTGTGTCATAGCTCATACCATATAAGCTTTCAACCATTAACACTTATATGGTTTTGTCAATCAACAGATTAACCGCAATACACCATCATCAACAATCATATGCATTGAATACCAAATGGGGTTCGTGCCCATATACAATAACCAATATCAAGTTAATTTCCATTTTAATGGCCATTTAAGGTTCAAACCCATTTCAATGTCCACAAATTCAGTTCTATGTGCCATATATGCAAGAGACTATAGATACGTCATTTAAAAATCGTATCTTTTTCATACTACACATCATTATTGTTGGATCTAGATTAACCCTAGAGGGGGTGAATAGGGTTTATTACATTTTAGCGTGTTATTAAAAATTAATCGCAGCACAAATAATAACAGAGTAAGTAAATACAGAAAGTAAATAACACACAGAGATATCCAACTTCGGCAAAACCTTGCCTACTGTTGCATTCCTAAGGTTTCTACTAGGTGATAGAACAGATCCCGCTTACAAGACCATTTAAACTCGTGAACCCTTTCTCCTATTCTGACCCTACGCTCAAAACCATAGACTGATTTATTCCCCTAGATCAGAATTCCCCTGATTACAACCCTGTAACCAGTAACCCTAGTTTATACAGACTCTAGTAAACTGCCAGTTAACACCCTAACTGGATACCATAGTATTTTACAGATACAAGAAACTGATTTGAACGATTTACAAAACGAATTAAAAACAAACAATACAAAATAAAGCAAAAAGAAACTAGAAACCCTAGATTATAAAATAGATTTTAATCTCCCTTTAGCAAATGACTTGGTCGGCCACTTTAATTGGTATTGCACCCTCTTTCATTTGTCCCGAACTCCTTTCTCTTGTGAAATAAAATGGCGGCTGACGATTAGGAAATTTATAGGATTTCCTTCTGATTCCTCTCAAATCAGATCGCGATACATTGAATTTTGCTCTGGAATTTTCTCTGTAGGCTCGAATGCTTGTTTGCTCTTGTTCGTCGATTGATTTGGCTACGATCGAAAACAATTGTGAGTTTTCTGAATTTTCTTGTTTCGAATTTCTTGCGGGTTGTTTGTGGTTTTCGATGATCAAATGCCGATGATGATGTGGTTAATATATAGGATTACAAATCCTATGAATTTCTCTGATTTAATTTGGTCTGATTGCGTGTATTTGTTGCATGAATTCCCCTTTTGAAAAGATGCGTGTTCCTCTTTTGATTTGCCTTGAATGAATCGAATCTGCTCTGATATTGTTTGCGTAATTGAATGCGACTTTGATTCCCGACTGGATGACTTATTACGTGATTAAAGTGTGATGCTAGCAGCTTTGAAATTCTTGCCAAATATGAATATTTCTGAGATTTGAAACCGATAAAAATCTTGCCAAAAATAACTCTTTGATTTCTTCATACCTGAAAAAAATAACTTGCCCCTTTTGAATTCGATAGTTTCCCTTGTGTGATTCCAGACATTGATTTCTTGGATGATTCGAAAATGATTTCTTGCCAAGCTTATTCCTTTAAGTAAAACGAATTCAATTGTGTTTTTGCCATAACCAGTATGCCAAAAATGAAATGCTGATTTCTTGTCAAAAATTGCATGATTTTAAAAACTTTCCAATCAAAAAAGATCTTCAACATAATTGATGAACCTGTGTCTACTTCTTTGGCATGTTGTCACTTTTGGCATATATACATGTCGAACCAAACTATTGCATACTTCCCTGAATATCAACATGTTGTCACTCCTAAGAACAGAATGCATTGCTTGTCTTTGCCATTCTAGACTGATTGTATATACATGCAGCTGCTCCATTCTTTGTGCTCGACTTTGTATTAGTCTTGACCAACCTTGTCACTGAGTTTCACCATTGTGTCGTCTTATGTGCACTGATATTTCTCCATACACCATCATTGTTGATTGCTCATTGCCTGGCGCTATTTTTTTTCTTTAATGACTTTACTTTACTGCATTGAATACTTTACTTGAGTCTTGTTGTTTTGTTGACTTCACTTTGTACTTGACCATGTTGTATTCACAACTGTGTACACTTGCTCCATGATAAATTTCTTTTTGCTTCATTGATTGTGCGAGCTCTATTGCTTTGAGCTTAGCTATGTTCACCTCATGTACATGTTTGTAGCACTTCTTCACTATTGCTGTGTCGACCACTTTATTACATGAATATGCTTGACTATGCTACCATATACACCTGTTTGTACAATTCTTTTGTGTGGCTTCTTACTGTCCTCTGCATCTTGACTTAACTGAAAACATTTTGTTAACTTGCATCAGCTCCATGTATTTGTTGGTCGAGTATTTGTGACACTCGTACACCTGAGTTGCTCCACTGTGCTTATACTTGCTTCACTTGTGCCATGTACACTATGCCTTTCCATTCTTGAAACTGTACATATACCATGTTGTAGACTGTTGTTGACCTGTATGTATACATATATGTATATATACACGTATGTGTGTATATATATATATATGTGTATGTGTGTGTATATATATATGTGTCTATTCTAATATATATCAGCAGACCACTACACTGTGTTGTGGCTGTTCAGAATCAACTGGTTCTGTTCAACAAACCAGTGTAGTGTGTTGAGGCTGATCAGTGGGTACTAGAAATATATACATATTAGATCAAGTCATGAAAAATGATGAGAAACACATCGAAATTCTGAGGCAAATAAATTTTAAAAATAAAATAATATTTGCTAGAGTATAAAATTATTTCTGTTCAAAATTACTATGTGTGTTTCTGTATATGACAGGTAAGCAGATGATGACTGGGCTGAAAAATGAAGGTGCTGTGAAGACAGAAGACTGAAGACAGTGATTGAAGCAGTGTTAGTAAATGTGTTTGTATATGAAAGTGAAAATGTATGTATATATGATTTGTATAGACAGAGTGACTGTATGAGTATTGTAGAGAGAATTGTACTGATATTTGCAATAAACAAATTTTGTTTGAAATAAAATATTATTTTATTGTGTTCAAATGAATTTGTCTATCGTATTCAGTTTATTTACAAGTACAATGAATGTAGAATGATATAGTGTATATGAAAGTGGATATGAAATGAAATGCATATCAGTGATGTATTCAAATAGTGGAGTTATAAATAGTTGTATTGTTTGAATATTTGAAATATAATATTCAATTTAAATAAAATACTGTATGAATTAATGAATGTCTGTACAGTCGTATTCGATTTAAATATAAATATTATATTCCTGTCTGTGATGTATATATAGAACAGTATAGTAACAAACACATTTAAAATAATATTTATTCAGTTGTTATCATCAAACAAAAATCATATAATTGTGTATACAACTACGTTATATACAACAATCTCCCCCTTTTGATGATGACAAACAAATAAAATATTTTGAGCACAATAAATGTGTTTGACAGTGAATTTTGAACTCCCCCTATTTATTAGCCCCCCTACAACGGAAAACACCCCCTATAACTGTGCGTGAGTGAGCTGAACTGAATAATATTGAATTTTTTAAATTAAAAATATCTATAAAATATTCACGCATAAATCAAAATCTCAACCCATTTATACTGTATGAATATATGAATGTATGTACAGTCGTATTCTATTTAAATATAAATATTATATTCCTGTCTGTGATGTATATATAGAATAGTACAGTAACAAACACATTTAGAATAATATTTATTTGGTTGCTATCATCAAACAAAAATCATATAATTGTGTATACAACTACGTTATATACAACAATCTCCCCCTTTTGATGATGACAAACAAATAAAAGATTTTGAGTACAATAAATGTGTTTGACAGTGAATTTTGAACTCCCCCTACAACAGAAAACTCCCCCTATAACTGTGCATGAGTGAACTGAACTGAATAATAATGAATTTTCAAAATTAAAAATATTATAAAATATTCACTCATAAATCAAAATCTCAACCCATTTCCCCCTTTTTGTTATCTTCAAAAGGATACAGAAATTAAAATATAGATGAAAAGTGACTAAAAAAAATATAATCTCAGCATAAGAGGAAGAACGGTCATCATAAATCTCAATCAGTCAAACAAAAATCATAATAAACTGAGAACTAGTGTCTTATTTCACATTACAGAGAATGATGGATTTACGATGAAATATATACAAATGTGCAGAACTAGAAAAACATGAATATTTTCCAATTATTTTCCAATAAAAATTTATAACATAAAGCAACAAACGGTGATGGATTTGGACTATAATTAATAATTCAATTTAAGTGACAACATCGTATAATCTCAAATCCCAATACTTATCAATCAACAAATCATAATACGTCAAAAGATTTCAACACATTTCACAAGTTAGAATATGGATTGATAGGCTGGTTTTTATACACAAAGGAGAATTTCAAATTAATTTTAATTTATAGCACATTTTTTCCTCTTATTTTATTTTATTTAAGAGCATGCTAACCATGCATAACCAGAGTTTGGATTTTTAAATGAGGTCAGTCGCCGCTTAAATTATAAGTCGTCTCACAACCATGCATGACCAGAGCTTGGATTTTTAAATGAGATTGGAGACAAAATTATAAATTAATTATAAATTTATTGTTTTCAGCTTCGAAGGAAATTCTCCTTAGTATATAAAACCAATATGAATGACAGGAATGTGGTAGGTACAGAAATGGACTGTGAAATAAATTTCTAAATTGATTATATAATGAAATATGTTCGACTACACCGGGATCATTGAAAATTTTCAATTATCACTAATTCTGAATAATAATATAACCATAATTCCATCACAAATATTTTCACTGTTTATCCAAAAAGATTTTAAAAAATATTAACTCTCCACATTAATATAAAATCATAATGGATGACAGAATAATGGAAGATAAAGAAGATGGTCGTGAAATAATCGCCAATTCAAAGATATTATAATAACTGTTCAATCATCATGAGAATCTAAACACAATCTCCTCTTATTGTAAAATATATTGCAGTCACTATTCATCACAATTTCAAAATCTATTAATAATTTTGATGAATTATAAGTATAGTTCAATTTGGATGTAGATTTCAATTTCTGAATGAATAATCAATAAATAACTTTAAAATTGAAAATCAATTACAAGTGGAATATAAAGAGCTATACATGACAAGAGGGATTAAAATATATACAAAAAAAATATTCAGCACATCTAAACTGATACTACTTGATGTCTCTATACATGAGGATTTTAAAAATGATACTGGAGACGAACAAAGATATCTTAGAAAACAGAATCTTAATCACAAAGCCTAACCAGACACGGTTAACAAATCAAGCAAATTAATTTCATCTATCAGGGCATGGTATATATTTGATACCAAAACAAGCAGTCACCAAAAATTATTTTCAAGAACAATATCTGAGCAGCAAAAAAATCAGATTCAAATCAGACTTGTCAAGGTGACGGTCACATAAGATGATTCATGATCCAAGATTAAAAATACTATTTATTGTAAATCATTTGATGAAGATATCAACATTCAATGAATCAGTCACATCGGATTATAAATTTCAAATCCAAGATATGCGTGAGATTCAATAAATTAAAAATTTCAAATGATTTTAAACAAACAAATATTCAAATCAAATAATCATGAAATAACAATGAGATTTAAGATAGGATTTTCAAAAAAAAATCCAAATTATTTCTGACAAGCCCAAAGAAAAATTCAGATCATTTACATCGAGTTTGAGAGGTATTCATGATCCAAAAAGAAATTAAAAAGAAATTATTTGAAATCACTTGAATTAATGTCAAGTTTGAGATATACTGAATTATTCACACAAGATTGATAATTTCAAATTTAAGTGGTGTGTGATATTCAAAATATCTAGAATTTCAGATGATTTCAAACAAATCTAATTTCAACCATAATAATCATGAATAAAGATGAATTTCAAGATATATCACTGATCCAAGATAATTCAAAATATCCAAGCCAATCTGAAAAATCAATGAAATTGTCACAACTGGTAAATAGCAGTGTGTTGTAATGAGTATAACATTTTAATCTTTTCTAAAATGAATTAGAAGAAACTCAAAACAGCAGAGATGTGTGAAATTTCATTAACTATTCAGAACTTCAAAAATTCAGAATTCAAATCAATAGCGTTCAAGATTTGACAAGAATACATCAACACTTTTATGAATTCAGAGAATTAGAAAAAAAACTTCAAATCAATTGGAGATATCTACAAAAATAAATTCAAGATCTGGAAATGATTAAAAACATCAGAGTTCTATGCAAATGAAGCGAATTTCCAGAAAAATATGAATTTTGCAATTGGAAGTTTACGAAACCCAAAAGAAGTTACAATGATATGACAGTGACAAACCAAAACAGAAGTGATAATGAAAATAAACAAAAGGAGTAGAAGGGGGAATAAACAAAATAAATTGAGAATATTTACAAATATGAGTTTATAGATTATACCTGAAATCGATGTAAGCAAATGAATCTCTAACTCGACAAATGTGGCTTAAGGAACTGCGAAGATTCAGTGACATGAAGTGGTTTGAATCTAGTTTTTCTTTAGCAATGCAATTCCTCAACCTCCTCTGGTACCTATCAATTTAAGGGATTGAGTGGTTTAACAAAATTTGTAAAACCACTCACAGTTGTATTGATATGTTTTGGTATCCAGACTTGTTTATATAACAATCCATCCGAATTTACCTTTGTACCCTTTGGAACCCAAATCTGTTTGAATTTAACGAAGTTTCTTTTATTTCATTTTGGGATTCAGAATTGTTTAGATGGATTATTACAAATCAAATTCACATCACGTTTATGATTTAAAAATCATTTGAATTTATCAGAGTACAAATTTTCAAATCGATTCTTTTCAAAGCAGTTTGAAGGATTTTTAAAATCATTGGAATTCCACCGTTCAGAAACATTATTTTTCCCAAAGCCAAGACCACATTTATTTTCAGAAGAAAATTGGTTTCTCAACAACATATTCAAAGATTTTTTACCATTAGAAAATTTAGTCAATGTTGTTTTAATTTGTTGAATTTTAAATTTAAGATCGCCATTTTCCTTCATTAAACCTGTTCAACGGTTTTAGTGATCTTATTCTATTTTAAATTTGTTTTCAAAACAAAATTTTCATCTTTAAGAAATTTAATTTTGTCTTGGGACTCAAAAATCTCAAATTCAAAAAGTTTTCGATTTTCAGATTCAAATTTCTTGAAATTTTCAATCTCATTTTCAAGTTCTTTCAAAATAGAATCACTTTTCAATAGATTTTCTTTTTCAGTAATTTATAATTTGGAATTTATATTAGTTTTAAAATTTTCAAATTCCTTTTGTAGAAAATTGTTCAAACTTGATAACTCAATCTTGTTTTCTTTCAAGATCAAAATTTCCTTTTCAAACTTTTGAATGTTTTTATTGAGATGAACAAGATTGGTTTCCAATTTTGAATAATTTTTGCAATCTGAATTTGAAGAGTTTTTAAAAATATTCAAGTTATGGTTCCAAATCATCAATTTTGTTGGTCAACTCATGATTCTTAGATTTCAGAGATTTATTTTTCAGTTAGAGTTTATCAACAGATTTAGTTAAATCAACACACATATAAACTAAATCCTCGTACGTGAAATTTTCCTTTTCAGCATCTATTGATTCTCCATCATCTGATCCATATGAATTTTCATCTACATGACCTGTTAAGCATAGATCTGAATCTGAGTTGACATCCTAGGGTTTTGGGTTGTTGTCAGATTTTCCATACAACGTGTTGAGAGTTCTCCAGATTTCCTTCGCGGTCAAACAATGGGAAATAAGGCTATATTGGTCATCGTCAAGATAAGAACATAAAATATGAGTAGCGCGAGAATTAAATTCAATATCAGCCATATCATATCCATTTAAAATTATATCCCAACATTTAAAATTAACAGATTTTAAATAGGATTCCATTTCTGATTTCCAATTTAAAAAAATCTGTACCATTAAAAATAAATGGAATAAGGCTGGACTGACTCTCAAAGGACTGACAACTAGGGATCACCATTTACTCTAGAGTTAACAGAATACCTGCTTTGATACCAATTGTTGGATCTAGATTAACCCTAGAGGGGAGTGAATAGGGTTTATTACAGTTTAGCGTGTTATTAAAAATTAATCGCAGCACAGATAATAGTAGAGTGAGTAAATACAGAAAGCAAATAACACACAGAGATACCCAGCTTCGGCAAAACCCTGCCTACTGCTGCATTCTTAAGGTTTCTTCTAGGTGATAGAACTGATCCCACTTACAAGACCATGTAAACTCGCGAACCCTCGCTCCTATTCTAACCCTACGCTCAAAACTATAGACTGATCTAATCCCTTAGATCAGATTTCCCCTGATTACAACCCCGTAACAAGTAACCCTAGTTTATACAGACTCTAGTAAACTGCCAGTTAACACCCTAACTAGATACCCTAGTATTTACAGACACTAGAAACTGATTTGAACGATTTATAAAACGAATTAAAAACAGACAATACAAAATAAAACAAAAAGAAACTAGAAACCCTAGATTATAAATTAGATTATAATCTCCCTTTTGCAAATGACTTGGCCGGCCACTTTAATTGGTACTGCACCCTCTTTCATTTGTCCCGAACTCCTTTCTCTTGTGAAATAAAATGGCAGCTGATGATTAGGAAATTTCTAAGGTTTCCTTCTGATTCCTATCAAATCAGTTCGCGATACAGTGAATTTTTCTCTGGAATTTTCTCTGTAGGCTTGAATGCTTGTTTGCACTTGTTTGTCTATTGATTTGGCTACGATCGAAAACAATAGTGAGTTTTCTGAATTTTCTAGCTTTGAATTTCTTGCAAGTTGTTTGTGGTTTTCGATGATGATCAAATGCCGATGATGATGTGGTTAATATATAGGATTACAAATCCATTGAATTTCTCTGATATCATGAAAAATTGTTTTGGTCTGATTGCATATATTTGTTGCGTGAATTCCCCTTTTGAAAAGATGTGTGTTCCTTTTTTGATTTGCCTTGAATAAATCAAATCTGCTCTGATATTGCTTGCGTGATTGAATACGGCTTTGATTCCAAACTTGATGACTTGTTGCGTGATTTAATTGTGATGCTAGCAGCTTTGAAATTCTTGCCAAATATGAATTTGTTTGAGATTTGAAATCAATGAAAAATCTTGCCAAAAATAACTCTCTGATTTCTTCATATCTAAAAAAAAAACTTGACCCTTTTGAATTCGATATTTTCCCTTGTGTGATTTCTGACATTGATTTCTTGGATGATTTGAAAATGATTTCTTGCCAAGTTTATTCCTTTAAGTAAAACGAATTAAATTGTGTTTTTGCCATAACCAGTATGCCAAAAATGAAATGCTGATTTCTTGTCAAAAATTGCATGATTTTAAAAAATTTCTAATCAAAAAAGATCTTCAACATAATTGATGAACCTGTGCCTACTTCTTTGGCATGTTGTCACCTTTGGCATATATACATGTCGAACCAAACTGTTGCATACTTCCCTGAATATCACCATATTGTCTCTCCTAAGAACAGAATGCATTGCTTGTCTTTGCCACTCTGGACTGATTGTATATACATGCAGCTGCTCCATTCTTCGTGCTCGACTTTGTATTAGTCTTGACCAACCTTGTCCCTGAGTTTCACCATTGTGTCGTCTTGTGTGCACTGATATTTCTCCATACACCATAATTGTTGATTGCTCATTGCCTTGCGTTGTTTTTGTTCTTTAATGACTTTACTTTACTGCGTTGAATACTTTACTTGAGTCTTGCTGTTTTGTTGACTTCACATTGTATTCGACCTTGTTGCATTCACAACTGTGTACACTTGCTCCATGATATATTTCTTTTTGCTCCACTGATTGTGCGAGATCTTTTGCTTTGAGCTTAGCCTTGTTTCACCTCATGTACATGTTGGCAGCATTTCTTACTTATTTTTATGTCGACCACTTTATCACATGAATATGCTTGACTATGCTACCATATACACCTGTTTGTACAATGCTTTTGTGTGGATTCTTATTGTCCTCTGCATCTTGACTTAACTAAAAACATTTTGTTAACTTGCATCAGCTCCATGTTTTTGTTGGTTGATTATTTGTGACACTCGTACACCTTAGTTGCTCCACTGTGCTTATACTTGCTTTACTTGTGCCATGTACACTATGCCTTTCCATTCTTGAAACTGTACATATACCATGCTGCAGACTATTGTTGACCTGTATGTATACATATATGTGTATATGCACGTATGTGTGTATATATGTGTATATATATATATATATGTGTGTGTGTGTGTGTGTGTGTCTATTCTAGTATATATCAGCAGACTGCTACACTGTGTTGTGGCTTTTCAGAATCAACTGGTTCTGATCAGCAAACCAGTATAGTGTGTTGAGGCTGATTAGTGGGTACTAGAAATATATACATATTAGATCAAGTCATGAAAAATGATGAGAAACACACCGAAATTATGAGGCAAATAAATTTTAAAAATAAAATAATATTCGCTAGAATATAAAATTGTTTCTGTTTAAGATTACTGTATGTGTTTCTGTATATGACAGTTAAGCAGATGATGACTGGACTGACAGTGAAGATGCTGTGAAGACAGAAGACAAAAGACAGTGAATGAAGCAGTGTCAGTAAATGTGTCTATATATGAAAGTGAAAATGTACGTATATATGATTTGTATAGACAGTGTGACTGTATGAGTGTTGTAGAGAGAATTGTGCTGATATTTGAAATAAACAAATTTTGTTTGAAATAAAATATTATTTTATTGTGTTCAAACGAATTAGTCTATTGTATTCAGTTTATTTACAAGTATAATGAATATAGAATGATGTAATGTATATGAAAGTGGATATGAAATGAAATGTATATCAGTGATGTATTCAAATAGTGGAACTATAAATAGTTGTACTGCTTGAATATTTGAAATATAATATTCAATTTAAATAAAATACTGTATGAATATATGAATGTCTATACAGTTGTATTCGATTTGAATATAAATATTATATTCCTGTCTGTGATGTATATATAGAACAGTACAGTAACAAACACATTTTAAATAATATTTATTTGGTTGTTATCATCAAACAAAAATCATATAATTGTGTATACAACTACGTTATATACAACAATTAACCCATCTCAAACATAATCAAACCATATTATCCACCAAAGGTCCTTAACAAATGTTATTGTGTTTACAAACAATAGTTCACTAATCCTTTTCGTTTCATAGTTTCTCACCTAGGTTTCTTCTCCTCCTATCTTTAGTCATAGGATATCCTAGTGCTTTCGGATGATTTCGGCAGCCTTCCAGCATCCTTGGAGTTTTCCTCAAAAAACGTCAGGGGTTCAACATTATTTGGATTTTATAAAATACGGGCGAAGAAGTGGTGGTATATTTTGGTTTTAGGAGCACACAAAGAGGGGTTTATGGGTATTGAAGCTCAGGTTTGAAGGGGTGGGACCCATGAGGACTAGTTGCGTGGCTGGTGGCGGATGAAATGAGGCCAAGCGTGCCAGTTTTGGGTGGAGGTCAAGGGCCGGGCCTAGGGCATGGCTAACCCGCCCCAACCCGACCCGCATGATTAAAACATCATTCAAACACTTTATAACTATAATTATTACTTGTTAATATTCTTAGATATACATGGTTATAACTTGAATATTATATTATTTCAATCAACAAACTATAAAATTTTCATAGTATTAAGTTGCATCAATGACAGTCATACAATAAAAATTGCATACATTTTGAACTATTATCTTACAACTAGTTTTATTATATTTTCTTATCATTGTAAACACATTATTATATGTATATAATTTATGATTTAGTGATAAAAATTATGAGTATGGTATACATTAGAACAAAATATCACCGGGTCGCGGGGCGGGTCGGGTCTCCCCTAACCCGTAAGGGTTTCGTGTACGGAACGAAATTCTAGACCCGCACCGGGTCTATGGGGCGGGTCTAGGGTGGGGTTTTAAAAGTCCGAGGAAAGTTTGGGGCCTGAGAAACCTTCCCTATTGCCATTCTTAGCGGTGGGTTGGGCTGAGGGTAGCAGTGGATCAAGAAATGGAGGGTGAGAGCAAAGAAAGAAGGGAAGTAAAGTGAAATAAAGGAAGGAGGAGGCTTGTATTTATAGGAAAATGGAGAAGCCATGGATCACTGAGGTGTCGGCATCGGATGGAAGGGAGAAAGAACACTTTGATAGCTTCATTGCATAACAACTCAAAACAAACACAAATCAAGTTAACTAGTTTAGGTGTGAATGCTTAGCTTAGGGTACATGTAATCTATCTACACGTTTACTACTCGTGCGACCATATACTGATTCCGTTTTTGACAAAATTTGAAACCCTACTATATTTTTCAGATACGTTTCTAAAGGAACTAGTTTCTTCCGAGTCCATTTGCTCAAAAAGTTCCAGTTCAAATTATCAATCAGTTTGTATATAAATTTCGCATGGTCACATACTAACTCCGATTGTCGCGAAATTTGAAACCCTACGATAATTTAATGTTCCGTATCCGATAAAATTGGTTTCGTCGAATGCCGAGATCGTTTGCAAAATGTTTACTTTCAAGCTATTAAAATAATATTATACTATCGAATTTTAAAGTAACTAAAAATTCTTATATTAATTAATTAAACTTGAAATTTAAAAAAAAAAATTGGTTTCAAAATTTCAGGTCGTTACATTTGTGAACAATGTCAACAATTCCAATTCAACTAAAAGAATAAGAAGAAAATCTAAAGGCAAAAAAACACATAACGAGGTTTAGTTATGCCTATGACCATGAACCTAACAACCTATATTATTTCTTCACTCCAAGGAGAAGTATAATATAAACCACTCAATAAATTTTAATGAAGTAAGGATCTTACTAAATATATCTTGTGATAACAATCTTATCTTCTCTTATAGTAAAAAAATGAAAAAATGTCTTTATATACATTCGTATGAGGATGAACACTATCTTATAAATAAGGATGAAATATTTGAGGTTTATTTAATTTGGCTTGAACACAAAGCATATATATAATTATATTTGTTCCCTAACATATCCATACTTGATTGACTGCTTAAAATTTTAATATGTCTTCTTATATTAATTGATTATCTTTCGTATTTACTTATAATATTTCATTAGTTGCATGAATCAATTTATATCTTCTCTCTTTTAACATTTCAAATATATTCGCATCTTCGAATTTATATCATAATGATGCAAAAATCATAGTACGATTCCATTGGTTGTTGTTGTGTATTTTTGGAATTTCAATATACATTGAAATTTTTATTATTAGAGTTATCCTTGCTCATACCACAGTTTATTCAAGCTCTTTCAATCAATTTTTTTTTTTGAAATTTGGTCAATACATTTACTATAGGTTTACGGGGAGTATTGAAATCTCGACCTCTTACTCGGTAGGTAGGTACCATACCACTATGCCACACTCTATTGGCAGCTTTCAATCATATTGTAAAGCCTAGGGCTTGTACTTGCATGCATGGTTAGTCTTTACGTAGAGATTTGTTTTGTCTAGTTCGCTAATCAACAACAGTAAAACACTAGTTATGTTCTTCTACTAAAATGGACTACCTTGTTCATAGTATGGTAAAAGTCTGATTTTCGATGAACTAAGCATAAAGTGAAGTGTAACGGACTTGAATAATTCACATTGAAAATTCAACGGCGGTAGAGAATACAAATCTAACTATAGATACTATAGATATTCCAAATAGAGACATAAGTTGACAAATTCATAGTTGGATGTTAGTTTTGTCAACGTTTGATAGCTCAAATTGTAGACTTTTTTCCTTCCAACCAATTTTAATCACTGTTCATTTCATCGCCCCCTCTATATATCACCTTCCGCCTTTTTAATTTAACCATAGTTGGACTATCATACATTGCTTTGTGTAGTTTGCATACTTGTATGTCATTGCTATTAGATTTGTAGCCTTCTGGTTGATACATGTACACTTATTCGTTTAGTTCTCCATTTCAGAATGCGTTATTGGCATCTAGTTGCCTTATACTCCATCCTTTAGATAAGGCAATGGTCAAAATCACTCTAATTGTCATGAGCTTTACAACTGGTAAAATTTTTTGTTAAAATCGAAACCAAACTACTATGCATAACCTTTGGCGGCAAGTCTAGCTTTGTACTTATCTATAGAACCATCTTCTTTTCTCTTTATTGTATGGTTCCATCTGCAACCTATGATATTCTTGTGAGTAGGAGGTGTGACTAGGCTCCATGCTCCGTTTTTAATTATAGCCTTATAATCAATGTCCATAGCCTTTTTCCATTTGTCTGTTTTACTGCTTGATTGAAATTATCTAGTTTAATTTCATCAATTATGGCATTATATAGTTTAGGTTTGAAAATGCCACTCTTAGATCTGGTAGTCATGTGGTTTCCAGTGTGTAATTGTTGTGTTTGATGTTGAACTACACCGTTATTGTCTGATAAGCCTACACTGATGTTATCTTCCATATTTCTGCTTTCGTGCTAGTCTAGACTAGATTGATTTGTGTACATGCTTTCTCAATTGTTGCCAGGTTCAATTATTGATGTAGTAGCTTGTTTATTTGAATCATTGTGACCTTGTTGTCTATCGTATGCATTTCCTTCTAGCTGTTTAGGTAAGTAAGGGTATACCTGGTACATTTATTCATAGGTCTGACCCATTACTTGCTTGTTTCTCTTCCTGGAAGAGGAAAAATCTTTTCATCAAATACAACATGTCTCGAGGAAAATATTCTACCAGTTTTGTCTAGGCATTTATATCCCTTTTGATTTTGAGAATAGCCAATGAATGTGCATGGACTTAATCTCATGCTCAGCTTGTGTTTGTTGTAGGCTCTTAAGCATGGAAAACACAGACATCCAAAAACTTTTAAAAATTTATAGTTTGGTCTTTCATTAAATAACATCTCATGTAGGGCTTTGTCATTCAACACTTTTGTTGGAAACTTATTAATAAGAAATACAGAAGTGTAGAATGCCTCATTCCAATTTTTCATTGGCGATAACCCCGGAGATAAGAGTGTTAGGCCAGTTTCAACTATATGTCTATGTTTCCTCTCGACTAACCCATTCTGTTAAGATGTGTGTGGACAAGTTAACCTATGTTGTATGCCTTTTTTGATAAAATAATTGCTTACTGGCTTAAACTCTATCCCACGATCTGTTTGTATAATTTTAACATTGCAGTAGGTCAGTTTCTCAATATAAGTAATAAACTGAATGGCTGCATTGCATGTTTCTGACTTTGTTTTGATCATGTATATCCAATTGTATCTAGAATATGCAGCAAAAAAGGAAAGATAGTACATGTGTCCCTGATAGGAGTTCAGTGGTGTTGGGCCCCATGTGTAACCACCCTAATTTCGACAGATTGATTTTTTTCTCTAAACATCTCAATTTATCGAAGTTCGAGTCGACTTATCTGGTATCCTGCATAAAATACAGATATAATAAATATATCAGAGCTTAGTAAACATATCACAGTGGAATGGATAAAATATAATATAATTAAATATAGTCTTACCAAAGTGATAATACTGCCTAACCAGTATCCAAAGCTATCATATCTCTGCCATAAACCTAACCTGCGAGTGTGTTATGAGGAAGGGGTCAGAACACAACGTTTTGATGACTGGACAAATTTCACATTCTGAAATAACCCTACATATACCCTTCAGTTATGTTTTCTTATTTTTTTGGTTGTTTGAGTAAACAACTCTCAAGGATCTATACTAATGTCGTACTCATCTACTTCTCAGTAGATTAACCTAACATAGTATATATGTAGCTAACCCCAACATATCAAGGTACTCTCTATACTACCCTCCTAGCATGGTCTCCACCGTCATGCCACAGAAGCGTATCCTACACCGAATGATGTACGAAAATCCAAAGCATTATGCCACGTTATCGCATAGAACCATCATCGCTATGCCATGCGAGCGTACAAATCGTCATATCCAAACTCCTCAGTCAAATAAAACCTCAACATGGAGTAGTGCCCTCTTGCCTACGATGCACCACCCAGTGTGTGTACCTAGACCGTCAAATGTATGTACTGTTTACTGTACCCTGAGTCCCGCAATAGGGCTACATCCAATGCACGGAACTCGGTCGGGAGCTTTTCATACGTGTATAGGTCCGCTTAAAGGACTTATAGTACATATATACAAGTATGGTCTGCTTTTAACGTTGGTTATGGCCCCACCCCGGCCCCTCCCTCAGCTAGTGAAATAATACATCAAGAGCTAAGCGACATGTCCGTAACAACCAATCTAACATCCAATTTGGTGTGTCCCTCAACCAATGTCTCGATAGTAAAAGATCGATGGTCTTTTGGTTTAGCTATAGTCTATCCGCATCCCACCGACTGCCGATGATAGGTACCCAATGATTACTATCCTAGTTTGTTCTTGACCAACCTCTCACGAGGCCAATCGCCGAATCAGCCAACGCCATCTGCCATAGCCTTCTAACTTCCAACTCTACTATTGCGGTCAAGGTATACCCACTTGGTGGTATCACGCAAACCCTCACCTCTATGACAACATCCTGAGCATGTACTGCAATAGTGGACCACCACGGAGAACCCTACCACGTCCCTCGGAAGCCGCATGCTTCCTTCCAATCCCACCGAGCAATCATGTAGAATAATCAGATGGATGTGTTCCTCTCGTGCCTCCAAACACCACAATTATCTACCCTATTGGGTTCTACACCTTAGTACGTGCGGACTTATCCAAGCGCATTATACTATAGTGTTATTAGATCCTATGTCTAATCTTTAAATTAAGCACTTATTATATTTCATCATGTTGCTAATTAACTTGATTATTCCCATTTTTGTTGTTATCTCAAATTATTAGATTTCATTAGCACACAATTGGTTGTTCTCTTATTTTATTCAGCCTTATGCCACCAGAGCGGGCCTCCGCTTATTATTGATTTCCTTTATTAGACTTCATATTCCAAATAATAATTCTATTAATAATAATCCTACTTCATTCTTTCTTATTTAATCATAACCACATTATTACAACCTCTTTTTGTTATTTACTTATTAACTTAGTTCCTTTAATTAAGGTTTACTAATAAGTTTCCTTTTTTTATTTATCATAATTCATGCATAATTTCCATTTGTCCCTAGGATAAACCTTCCTATTATATTACCTTCTCATTCATATTATTAATTATAATAGGTTATATTCCCCGTTCATCACATTTTCCTTTGGTTCCTTAACATTATCCAAACTTTTACTGTTGTAACATTTATTTAATTACCGTCTTGTATACTCTCATTATTTCAGGAAAATATTTCACATACCTCATTAGATTGATTAATGGAAAGATATAAAGACCCATTTCCATAACACAATAAATCAAGATCCGTAGTTGCAAGCTATTTCTTTTATTTTTGGTCATGAACATACATATCATTTTACTTGATTAGTGTGAAATACAATATAAGAATCCCTATTTCACACTAATCCCTTTCCCCTTTCTTTTCTTGCAACTACATTCTTAGTAATTTTATCATTATGGAAATGTATCAATTTTTCCAAATCCATCTAACTTAATCCACTACAAATTTTCCTCTTTTTATTTTATGAGTTAGATACTATTTATCATTCTCAAAGCACTATAAATTTTCCATACAAATTAGACATATCTATTCTTTTTTCCATTATTCCTGATTTCATTTACACTATCCAATTTGTCATTAACGACATTTTCAGTATCATATTCATATTTATTGTAAATTTTACAATTATAGTGTTACAGTGATTTTTAATCCAAATAGAAGATTAACAGAATAAATTTGTACAACAATATATTCTTAACATTCTAGAGAATAAATTATCCAAATTACCACAATTTATAGTTATTTAACATGTTAAGAATAACAGGGAACGCAAACGGTAAATAAACCATTATTTAAAAGGTATAATTCTAAATCCACTCTACTGATAGCTTTTCGATCCTTGAATCCGATTCATATCTATGATTCCATGGTCTTCCTAACTGAATCTAATATTAAAATAACCAAAAATTTATAAATCTTGATAGTAAAAGAAGAGGGAAAGAAGGAAAGAAATCTAAATAAATCAGATTCAAGAACTTACCTCATGTTGATCAGAAATCTGAACACTTATGTTGTAGATTTACAATCTTTATCTTCAAATCTTGAATTAGAATTTCCTAAATATTTTTTAAAATTTTTGAAAAGTTTTGAAGAGAAAAATAATGGCAGGGCCTTGGCGTCATCTCAAAAAACATGAGTTCAAATCTAGGCCATGCTAGTCTATTTATAGGTGTATAAGAAATCCTGATTCATCGGATTCGATATCCTAAAATCTGATCTGCTCAATTCAGAAAAACACGTAACCAACCAGTAGATCTGACCCCGAGTTGGTCGACCCTTGTGTTGAACTGCCTTTAAGGTTGGTTGAATTTTACTTTTGATCTTCTTTTATTTCGATTTTAGTCAATTTGGGTGTTAGAACAACTTTTTGGTCTAAAGAAAAGCTGCCGTCAAGAATGACCGCAACGCTCAGCCCCGGAGAGGGCCCAGATATGAAAAGTACACAGAACTCAATTCGTCACTAACCGACATCTACGTGAACACAAACGGTGACGTCTCCTATCCAAAGCCTCCCAGGAGGGAGCCATCACAAAGGGAACGTGATTCTGGAAGACACTGCATATTTCATGATATGGACGGTCATGATACAAATGACTGCAGACACTTGCGAGACTTGATTGAGGAACGGGTTAGACGTGAAGAGCTACCCGAGTATGTGAAGCAGCCTACAGCGCTTGCACCGGCGCTGCAACCACCTGCTCCCCGGAGAGGGAATGACCCTGGGACGAGCTCCCATCGGCTCGTCATCAACTGATATGGATTGGATCAATCTGCGTTTTCAGCATTTCTTAGGATTTATGATATGTCTCTTTGCTTTCTTTAGGTTTTCCGATTGGCTAAATTGGAGTACCCGCGTTTGGGGTTAGGACTTAGCTCCAAAGCGTGCTCTGGACTCGATGACAAACCAATCAGGATTTGCTTTGGTTTTGTATTTTGAATTGAATAAGGCAGGACTTTCCAAGCATGGATTATGTTTGGCAAATTTAAGTGTCTTGTCAGGTTGTGGCAGGATTCTCAATCTCAATTAAAGTATGGCTTATACTTATCTCGGACCTCTAGGCATGGATCATGCCTAGGGACAAACTGTCTTGTCAGGTCTTGGCAAGCATAGCTCTATCCCGACATGAGTATGGATTGTACTTACTAGGATTCTTAAGTATGGATTATACTCTGGAACGGCTTATTGTTTTGTCTGGATTTGGCAAAGGAACTCAATAAATCTCGAGTATGGCTTATGCTCAGTTTGAACTTCCTGGTATGGCTTATACCCGGAAGGTTAGGTCTCTTGCCAGGTTTTGGCAGGATGATTCGAACGTCCCTTGAGTGTAGTTTATGCTCAAACAAACGCCCAAGCGTGGTTTATGCTCGAAAGTGTAATCAGTTTTGTCAGGATTTGACACACCTTCTTGCTCTCTTTTCTTACCCGCTAAGAAAAGAGAGCAAGAAGGTGTGTCAAATCCTGACAAAACTGATTACACTTTTGAGCATAAACCACGCTTGGGCGTTTGTTTGAGCATAAACTACACTCAAGGGACGTTCGAATCATCCTGCCAAAACCTGGCAACGGACCTAACCTTCCGGGTATAAGCCATACCAGGAAGTTTAAACTGAGCATAAGCCATACTCGAGATTTATTGAGTTCCTTTGCCAAATCCTGACAAAACAATAAGCCGTTCCAGAGTATAATCCTTACTTAAGAATCCTAGTGAGTACAATCCATACTCATGTCGGGATAGAGCTATATTTGCCAAGACCTGACAAGATAGTCTATCCCTAGGCATGATCCATGCCTAGGGGTCCGAGATAAGTATAAGCCATACTTTAATTGAGATTGAGAATCCTGCCACAACCTGACAAGACACTAAAATTTGCCAAACATAATCCATGCTCGGAAAGTCCTGCCTTATTCAATTCAAAATACAAAACCAAAGCAAATCCTAATTGGTTTGTCATCGAGTCCAGAGCACGCTTTGGAGCTAAGTCCTAACCCCAAACGCGGGTACTCCGATTTAGCCAATCGGAAAACCTAAAGAAAGCAAAGAGACATATCTTAAATCCTAAGAAATGCTGAAAACGCAGATTGATCCAATCCATATCAGTTGATGACGAGCCGATGGGAGCTCGTCCCAGGGTCATTCCCTCTCCGGGGAGCAGGTGGTGGCAGCGCGGGTGCAAGCGCTGTAGGCTGCTTCACATACTCGGGTAGCTCTCCACGTCTAACCCGTTCCTCAATCAAGTCTCGCAAGTGTCTGCAGTCATTTGTATCATGACCGTCCATATCATGAAATATGCAGTGTCTTCTAGAATCACGTTCCCTTTGTGATGTCTCCCTCCTGGGAGGCTTTGGATAGGAGACGTCACCGTTTGTGTTCACGTAGATGTCGGTTAGAACCGAATTGAGTTCTGTGTACTTTTCATATCTGGGCCCTCTCCGGGGCTGAGCGTTGCGGTCATTCTTGACGGCAGCTTTTCTTTTGCCTTTATCAGAATCAGACGGTTCTCTGTCTTTGAGCATGTTAACATCGAGAACTTTCTTTTCGGACGTTGCGTCTTCTTCACGTAAAAACCTATCTGATTCAAGGTAGAACTCGCTGAGATTCCTTGGTGGGTCTCGGTATAAGGATTTTTTGAACTCCGAGTTGTCCAGAACACCGGATATTGCCGCCATCAATAACATAGATGGCTCAGGTCGATCAACTGATGCTGCTGCAACATTGAACCTTTCCAAAAATGACCGCAGAGTTTCTTTGGGCCTCTGCTTGATTGTAGTTAGTGACATTACATTCTTGGGTCGAGCAATGTGGACCCGAAATTGTTCAATAAAGCGAGCGACCAACATGTTCTAGCTGTTGATCCATTCAGATTCCAGCTGCCGAATCCACATAGCGGCTATATCGGTCAAAAAGAGAGGGAAGCACTTTGCCATAACGTTTTCCGATGCCGATTGAACTTCCATATGCCATTTGTAGCGCATGAGATGCACGATAGGATCCGTTCTGTCGTTGTATGGCTCCAGTTGTGGAAGTTTGAAATCCGGGGGATTACGGGAATTTCTAATTTCTTGTGTGAATGGATTGTGGTTGACATCATCTATGTCATTCTGATAAGTGCGGCCTCTCGAGAGTCGTTCAATGAGGTTGGCGAGCCGATCGCCTTCAAAGAGTTGTTGCAAGCTGCCATAGCCAGAGCTGGTGCCCCCAGCGTTGAGTTCAGAAGAGTGTGGAAGAATATAAGGGGCTTGGCAGGTCATCCGGTTCGGTTCAGAGGTGCCCCCTTGCTGCGGTTCGAAGAAGCGAGGGAGGTTATGGAAAGGTGCACGGTTCAGATCGGAGGAGCCGATCCGAACAGGTTCGCCTGTTCCGAACCGGGGAGCTTGATGCTGAAGCTGTGTGGGATTACTGATCCGAATCGGTGCGGAGGTAGGTCGTGCTGGAGCGAAGTCTTGATTTCCAGAGGGGAGGCTGCTGCCCCCAAGCTCATGTAAGGTGGAGGTTCGGATCGGATCCGAACCGATCCGGTGAGGATTGCCTCCCATTTCCATCTGCGTGAACATAAACGGTGACACAAAATTTATAGTGGTTCGGCGTTGAAAAGCCTACGTCCACTTTATAATCACTTTCCTCGATGATATAGATGTAAGTACAATGAGATATCCACTCAATTTCACTCACTTTTCATGTACATTCATTCAATTATCTCAAAATATATGTTGAATGACGATTTGGATTATCTGGGAGTGCTGGAATTCGGTTCTTGAAAGTGTTTTCACTCTCCAAGTGCCAAAAAAGATCCTCTTAAAATGTCCCTTGACGGGGTATTTATAGGTGGAAATTCACTCAGAATTCGGTTCGGGTCGGAGCTACGTGTCCTTCATCCCATCGTTCTCGGGCTCGGATGGATTCCAGTATTGACAGCGCATCAGAGTCGTGGTCATCATGGGTAGGAAATGGTCATAACCGCTCCGAACATTCAGGAGGTTGTGGGGTGAAGGGATATGGTATGTTAGGTTCGGTTCGGAGGAGCGAGCAGAAGGGGTTCAGATCGGGGCATCCGACCTGACCCGACCTGAGCTGAAACTGAGTCCTTGTCCATTTTGCTCTGTTCTGTCCCGAACTGGTAGTAGCCCTCGGATTCGACTGGTAGTAGCCCTCCGATCTGACCCGATATTTTCTAAGGAGGAATGTTCTTCAACGCTTGACACCTTGACTTTGTGTTGCCTAGTTCACAAAGTAGGCTAACATTTTGCCCCCTCAAAGGATGCTTCTGTTGGATACGGAGCATGCTTTGATTGTCATTGCACAGTGCCTTCCAGATAATCTTCCTTTTGATTTTCCTTGTGCTTTCATCTTTCTCTTCTAATTTTAGTTTAATTCAAATACCAAGTTGACATACGAAATTCTGTTCGGTTCGGGCTTCGACCCGAACGGCTCCTCTTCTTTTTCTGTTTCGTATTGGGCTAGCAGGCCAAGCTGTGCTGCTGGGCTCTTGATCCGGTCCGAGCGGGAAGATAGGGCAGGAATACGAGGAGTCAATACTATTATATATATAAATTTGTCACTTGTCTGCTTCCTTCTTCCTTTTCTATTATTCTCGTTTCCTAATTCTCATACCGAACCCTAATCTTCAAGGAATCTCGAAATTCTTGCTTCGATTCTTGAAATAAACATATAGGTAGTCTCGAAACCCTGAACCTTATCGTTGTAACTGTCTTTAATCAAGATTTTGCAGTTAATTTGAACAAATTGGGCATATTCGTGGCATGGCTTCGACGCCGTGGTTGTCTCCTTCCTCACCGTCGTCGCTGTTGACTCCGCCACCACCTCGAGGCGCTGGGAGGTTGGAGAGGATATATGCTCATCCCTATATGGAGTTTTGGAAATCGAATTGGGTTCGACTGTGGCTGAGGATGAAGAAGAAGATACAAAACATAGAGGATCGGTTCGGGTGGAGAAGCATGGGGGACGTAGGAGAAGAGAAGGATGTGATGTTTTCAGTACTGAATCGGGTCGGAGTTAAATGTGAGAGAGAAGGCGAAGTCTACCTAGCCGGATCGGGTCAGAGTTAAATGTGAAAAAGGGAAGTCAAAGTCTACCTAGCCGGATCAGGTCGGAGTTAAATGTGAAAAAGGGAAGGTGAAGTCTACCTAGCTGGATCGGGTGGGAATGTGGATTAAAGAAGAAGGGGTGTTGGGACTCAAATCCATCCGATCCGATCCGAACACATAATCCCGAACCGATCCGATTAGATACCACATCCGAAAAGAAACAAAGCCTTACCTCCGATCCCATCCAATCACTTATACCCGAACCGATCTGAAGCAGCCCCATCTTAATACACAAGAGTCTGTCTAATTGGCTAAATCAATACTTGACATAATTTCCAACTTCATGAACAGTTAGGATAGTGCCCTGCGAACATAAATGGACATCAAGAACTTCCTTGAACCTTATTACTTTGCCAAGATTTTGCGTCGCACTTTCGAACGTTAACTTTACATTTTCTGCATATACTGTTCACACTTTAGTTTATACACATACACGGGGGGATACGGGCTAATTTACTCTAACTTGTGCTATTGCTTCTTCAATAGTTCCGTGACCATGACATCCAGAAGCTCCTCTAGATTAGCAGAAAAGATGGAGGTCCCAGAGACATCCAACAAAATTACTCTTGAAGACGTATCTTCTTCCTCGGATCCAGAATGGGATGATGAGGGCTCAGACTACGAGGTTGAAACTCACGAAAGCGATAATGTGTCTTATGAGGGTGGAGTTTCCCTGGGTTGTGAAGAGGAAGGAGGGATGGGAGATGAACGAGCTCCTGATGAATTTGAGTCTGCCATCATACTGGAATCCCCTCAAGATTCCGTTGAATCAACGATCGACAATGACAGACTTATCCGAATACGACTAAAGTACGGGATACCCAAAGGGGATACCTTGTTGCCATCAAAATCTGATCGTCCCCACAACCCTCCGGAGGGATATATGGCAATCACTCGGTTGATGTGCATGGTCGGGGCTATCCCTCCATTTTCTCCTTTCGTCGTCGATTTTCTAAGACAAATGCGGATTGCCCCCATGCAACTGCATCCCAATTCCTATGCTTACTTGTACACCCTATATGTAGCGTGCCATGAGATCTTAGGCATAGAGCTCACTTTTGACGACGTTCACTTCTTTTATAACTTCAAGCACCAGACTCGAGAAACTCCTTCTTTCTGTTACTTCGAGTCTATCCCTAAGAGGAAAATAATTCCAGCACCGTTTAGCAGTAAAGCGGGTGACTCCAAGCTGGAATGGTTTTATGTAAAGCAACAGCCAGGGTGTGCTGGGAGATGGACGAAATCAAGTAAAGCACTGGTTTTCTGAATTTCAACTCTGTACATCCAAACCACCGCATTAATCCGCTTTTCTTTTTGTTTGCAGTTGATAACCCAAAACAAATATCGGATCAAGTGTTCTTTGATCGGATGCATCGACTCCTTAATGGCGATCAGAAGTTTTTAACTATTGATGAAGTCCTTAAGGACGAATATCTTCATCTTCATGGGTTGCTGTCCATTACCCGTAGCATTGGTCATGGGACAGGTCCATATGTATATATTCCCCCAGTGGACGTTGTCCCAGAAACGGGCGAAGGTTCGAGAGCTCCTACAGTGCCTCTTCAGACTTCACCTTCTCCATCTTCTACTCAAGATGATGAATTGGCTAATGTGGCCGAAAAGCACCACGAGGGGTATTGTTACCGAGGATGCCATTTCTCCGGAGAGGTCAACGTCTTCCGAAGATCTACCGGTTAATGCTTCTGAGGGAGATGTCCCTAGTACCGATGATCCACTTTTTCAGGGTTTGGGGGATCTCCCCTTGCCTGAAACTATTTACACTTCAGAGGATTTTGGGAAGAATCCATTAGTTTTCACTTCTTCCGAAGAGACCACTCCTGCTAAGGCCAAAGAACCCGCTCGTACTAGTCTGGTTTCGGACTCGGGTTTGTCGGGGGGAAAACGCCACTTAGGACGCACTTAACACAACAGCACCATAACTCACAGCATCTTTCTTTTTGTGAAAATATTGGTCCTGAATTTCATTCGTCTTGCTGTGCAGATACGATGTCCCGATCCTATTATGATATCAAGAAACATCGCCGCAGCATGTCTAATCCGCCCCGTGATACTGAGTATGATCGTCGCGAAGATCGCAGTAAGGAGGATAGAAGGCCCTATGATCCTTATCGTTTGCGGTCCTCACGCTCTCGCTCTCCTGTTCGAACAGACCTCCAGAGCGGTATAAAGGTTACCAAGGTCGTCGGGAAGAGGACAGGCTGCAATCAAAAGGCACAATCTCTTCTCAAGAAAAGCGCAGTAGGGAGAGGAGCCCGCCAAGAGATGCCGAACTACGAAGCAAACGTAAGGTCCCCGCTATACGGTCTAGAAAGGATGAAGAGGCCATTGAGCCCTCCACGCACAGGGATACCGAGTTGACATTCCCCGCACCTCCTCCGCTAGATGCTGAAACTGCAGTTAAGCGGGCGTATCTGGAGGAGCAATTTCCTGAACATTACTTCAAAAATCTGACTTTTTTACCTGCTCTCGAGCCTATTTCTTCGAGGTGGGAAGATGAGGCCAAAGCAAAAATAGATGCGGTCGAGAAACAGTATTCAGAGATGTTCAAGTATTCGCGCAGCATTTCCAGAATCATCCACACTTTAATCACGAATGCTGACTCGATGCAAAAAACCATAGAAGACGATGCAAGGGCCTTAAAAAATTTAGGAAAAGACTTGGAGGATACACAGGCTCAACTTGCTGTCGCTCAACGGGATGCTACTAGCTTCAAGCAACAATTTGAAGATCTGCAAAAACGCTACCATGATTTGCTTGAGTCCCATACCCAGGAGCGTTCGGAATTGAAAAAACAAGCCGAAGATGCCAAGTCAGATGCTGCCAAAACGCGACTTGCTTATGCTGACCTTGAGCGGGAGAAGGCCGAGTTAGCGAGGAAGAATGCTGAATTGGAAAAGAGAAACGCTGACTTGGCTTCTAAGCTAGTGGAGGCGGAGAACAGGGCTGCCTTAGCAGAGGGTAATGTCGAATGTGCTATCAAGTCCGCTGAAGAGGCCCGCAAACAACTGTCAGAGGCTGAGGAAGAGGTGCATGGTTTCGGCGAATTAATGATTGAATTCTTTGCGCATATCATTCGCCGCCGGAACATTTCTTGGATTGAAGATTATCCATCCACCCTAGTCCACGTATGGAGTCAAATCGTCGAATGGGAGAAAGAGGAGCTCAAGGTTGATTCCATTGACGAGGACAAGCTGATGGAGAAATACCTACGAGATGATGAACCAGAACGCCTAGCCGAAGGACGCCGCCTCATTGCTGCTGTTATGGACGAAGAGAGGCGGAAGGCTAAGCAAAAGAACATTTCTGAGGCTGGTTCTTTCTCTACTGCCTCTGAAACTTCTGAAGTAGAAGGATATGATCCTGAAAACCTGGGGATCCCTCGGACATCTCTTTTATACCCCATACCCGAAACGGCATCGGAGACAGCGGTCACTCCAGCCGAGAAGTCGTCGGAAGGTATCTCTACATTTTCACCTCAATTCGTCAAAGCCATCTCTACCTTTCATCACGTAATTGAGCAATCGATGAAGAACCCGTTATTTTCTCCTGAGTTGATAACTGTTGCTTCTCACTCTGTAGGTATTGAACCATCCAAGAAGACAGATGTGTCCCAGGGAACCGCCTCTGGAGCAGAGCCTATGGAGAAAGCTAAAAGGGGAAAAGACAAGGCTGCCCCCATAGATTCGGGAGAAGGAATTGAACCGTCTAAGCTGACACTCCTCATGATGACGAAATGATAGATGCCTTAAAAGATGACGGCGGCAACGGGGGACTTGAGGAAGACCCTGAGGTGGCTATAGTCGGGGAGTCGAAAAGCGTCGATGATGTTACCTTAGCTGCACTGAAAGCCGAACAAGATAAACGCATGCAGCTTAAAGTTGAAGACTTAGACCCCGAAAGCCTTAAGCCCCTCGCAGTAGTGGATGCTGGATCAAGGTTAGTTGTTAAGCTTTCGACTAGATCTATTACAGAGGAACTTGCTAAAAAGTCTTCTCTTGATTCCAGCGTTCCGCCTTCCGGGAAAAAGTCAACTGATTCCAGCACTTCAACTTCAGGGAAGAAAAAGTCAAAGTGCATCTTGACGGAGGCCGAAAAAGAGGCGAGGGATACGGAGAAGGCTGCTAAGAAGTCCAAGCCCGCTTCAAAGTCTAAATGATGGAGTGTCTTGCGTTATTTTAGCATTTGATTGGCCCATAATTGTTGCTGCAAGGGTGGCCCTTGCACCTTTTTTTTGCCTGTTTTCCTGTACAAATTCGTTCATTTGTAAATAAAAATAATTCGTTTTCTGCAATGTTTGTTAGTTATCAGTTCTGTACTTGTGTAAAAATGCATGTCTTACTATAGTTGTGTAATGAAGTTATGGTGGGGGGAAATATGTGTGTACATATATGCCCCCAGTCAATCTTGAAAAACTATTCAAGATTTAGTCAAACAGTCTGAATGTCCCCGATTCTCCGACGGGGTCACATTCTTTGTGTCGTCGATGCCTGTCGTTTTTTCTGGCATTTTTTATACTCTCATGTCTTATACTCAGGTTAGAGTTCTTACTGAGGCGGTCTCTTGTCTGGGTGCACCTTCACGCCTCAGAGGACGTCGTCTTCCCGTCCTTCATACTCTCTCTCAATTCTTGAGAGTTAGAGTTAAGAATGTCGTCTTCCCATTCTTTCATGTCTTATCGCACAAACAGTCGTTGTGCTTGTCCCTGCATGTAGGTTGTTTTAAATCATCTTATATTCCATAATCGCAACGGAATAGTAGTTGAAGGTATAAATAATGCAGGAAAGTAAATGACACAGAATATTTTTATAGTGGTTCGGCTAAGTCGTAACCTACATCCACTTTATAGTTCTTTGTTCATGTCAACAGATTTTTCTAAGGCAAGTCGTGCCTTTTTACAAAGTTCATAAAGAAAACAGCAAAGAGTACAACATTCCTAATTCAAATATCGCATCAAGTGTTGGGCATTCCAAGCCCTAGGTACATCTTCGCCATCTACGGTCGTTAACTTGAAGGTTCCTGTTTCAAGTCTCCGTTGGATGACAAAGGGTCCTTCCCACTTTGGACCGAGGTGAGGAAGGGATGGAAAGACTCGCTTCAGCACCAAATCTCCCGGTTCAAAAGTCCTAAAATGAACTTTTTTGTCATAATAGCGTGCCATATGACGTCGATGTCTTGACGCACGCAAGTCTGCCTCATCCCTTTTTTCTTCGATTTCATCAAGAGACTCGAGTAAGAGTGCCCGATTCGTCATCGGGTCATAATATGTTACCCTATGAGAGGGAACTTCAAGCTCTACTGGAATTACTGCTTCTGAACCAAATGAGAGAGAGAAAGGGGTATGACCGGTAGCTGTCTTAAACGTTGTCCGATATGCCCATAAAGCTAAGGGCAATTCATCCACCCATTTTGCCTTTGCGCGTTCCAATCGTTTCTTGAGGATGGATTTTATGACTTTGTTTATAGCTTCTACTTGCCCGTTTGACTGTGGATGAGCGACTGCAGTGTACCGTTTGTCGATCTTACATTTCTGGCAGAAATTTCTGAATTCGGCACTGTCGAACTGGGTTCCGTTATCAGTTATAATGGTCCTTGGGATCCCAAATCGGCATATAATATTTCTAACCACAAAACTTATCACCTTTCTCGCCGTGATTTTGGTTAAGGGCTCAGCTTCCACCCACTTCGTAAAATAGTCCACGGCGACTATTGCATATTTCACTCCTCCTTTAGCAATTGGTAGAACTCCGATGATGTCAATTCCCCACATGGAAAACGGCCAAGGACTCACCATTAATCTGAGTTGGGTCGGTGGTGCTCTGGGGATTTTGGCGAATCTCTGGCACTTGTCGCAGCATCATGAATAATCAGCTGCATCTTTATTAATTGTGGGCCAGAAGTATCCATACCGCAATACCTTCTTTGCTAAGGTTTGACCTCCTGTATGATCTCCACACTCACCTTCGTGTACTTCTCTTAGTACACGTTTGATGTCGTCGTGTGCTATACATCGTAATAGGGGCATAGAAAATCCTTGTCTATAAAGAATATCATCTTGAAGGATGTATCCGGTGGCCTTGCGAACTACAGCCCGTCTCTCGCTCTTCTTCAACGGGAGTATCCCATTCTTAAGGAAATTCTTAATTGGGGTCATCCACGATTCCTTCTATGGTTCTGCTTCGAAAGCAAATTCAATTTCCATCGACTCAAAGCTTGGCGATTCCAACGTTTCAATTGGAATTATTTCGGTTTCTTCCGGATTGTCGGAACTAACTAGCTTTGCTAGCCTGTCTGCCTTCTGGTTTTCGGCTCTGGGGATATGCGTTATGCTATACCGTTCCAAGTTGCTCAACAACTCTTCCACTTTCCCAAGGTAGGCGATAAGCCGAGGTCCCCGAGCCACAAACTCCTTTCGCACTTGGCAAACAACTATTTTGGAGTCGCAGAACATATCCAATGTCTTTATTCCGAGTTCTTTAGCAAGTTTCAGCCCGGAAATCAGGGCTTCATATTTGGAGTCGTTATTAGTTGCTGAAAATTCTAATCGTAGAGCGTAATATAACGATCGTCCCTCAGGAGTAATTAAGACGACTCCAGCTCCGGACCTTCGGTCGTTCCTGGCTCCGTCTGTGTACAGCTTCCATGGATCTAATTTTAACTCGTCCTCTGACTTGACCACTTTGTCATCGATCATTTCCTCCTCTGGGATTGTGAACTCGGCTATAAAGTCAGCCAAAGCTTGTCCCCTGATCGACCTCCACGGCTAAAAATTTAAATCAAACTGACTTAATTCGATATTCCATTTGATCAAACGCCCCGATGCTTCGGGTCTCTGCAACACCTGCCTGAGAGGCTGGTCAGTGTATATGGTTATTGGGTGAGCTTGGAAATAGTGACGAAGTTTTCGGGAGGTGATCAGGAGGCTGTAAGCAAGCTTCTCAATCCTTGGGTAGTTGCGTTCTACAGCTGCCAATTTCTTGCTTACATAATATACCGGCCTTTGCACTTTGTCTTCTTCTCTGACCAAGGTTGTGCTTACAGCATGAGCCGAAACCGCTAGGTAAACAAATAACTCTTCATGATCCACTGGCTTTGACAAGATCGGCGGTTTCTCTAGTAATTCCAGTAAATTTCGAAAGGCCTCAACACAGTCCGGAGTCCATTCGAAGTTCTTCTTTCCCCTTTTAATCAAGTCAAAAAATGGGACACATTTATCCGTTGCTTTGGAGATAAATCTACTCAACGCGGCTACTTTCCCTGCAAGACTTTGGACATCTTTGATTCTCTTCGGTTCTTCAATGTTTCTTATCACTGCTATTTGGCTAGGATTGTTTTCAATCCCTCGAGAGCTCGCAATGAAACCTAGAAACTTTCCCGATGCCACTCCAAATGAGCATTTCAAAGGATTTAACTTCATCCGGTACTTTCGCAGGATACCAAACATCTCTGCCAAGTCTTGTGTATGGCTGGAGGACTGTTTCGATTTGACAAGCATATCATCCACATAAACTTCCATAGTCTTACCTATTTGGTTATAAAACATCCTGTTCACCAAGCGTTGATAGGTGGCTCCAGCGTTTTTCAATCCGAACGGCATGACCACATAGCAGTACAACCCCAAATTTGTAATGAAGCTCGTGTGTTCTTGATCTGGCTCGTGCATAGGAATCTGGTTGTACCCGGAATATGCGTCTATGAAAGAAAGAAGTTCATGTCCCGCTGTCTAATCTACAAGCTGGTCAATTCTGGGGAGTGGGAAACTATCTTTCGGGCAAGCTTTGTTCAAGTCTGAAAAATCAATGCATGTCCGCCACTTTCCGTTTGGCTTTTTTACTAAAACAGGATTCGATATCCAGTCGAGATATGTCGAATCTCTAATAAATCCATTCTCTTTCAGCTTCTCCACTTATTCTTTCAGAGCTGCCGACGTCTCTGGGCCCAGCACACGTCTCTTTTGCTTTACAGGCGGGTGTTTTGGGTTTATATTTAGTGAATGACTCATGATGGATAGCGATATCCCACACATGTCGGCGTGGGTCCAGGCAAACACGTCCAGGTTTGCCTTCAGGAAGTCAGTTAGTTCTTTGGCTCGATGTGGATCCAACTGGGATCCAATCTTCAAGACTCTTGTTGGATCACCTTCGTCAATGGGTATGTTCACCGTCGCTTCGTTAGGAGTTGCATTTCTAGCCTCTGGTTCCTCATCTTTTCTTGGATCCAAGTCTTCAGGCATTCCTTTGGGCAACTCCTTCGGGGTTGATCCCTCTAATTGCTACGCTGAACCCTCCTTTGGAGGAGGCGAAGCACCTTTACTCTCGATGTTGAGTCCCTTCATCAACATCTTTAATTCGGCAACATAGCAAGCCCGTCCGGAGACTTGATATCCTCTCATTACTCCCATTCCGGCTTCAGTTGGGAACTTAAGCAATAAACACCAAGGGGCGATGCAAGCCCTGAACTCTGCAAGGGCAGGCCTTCCCAAAAATGCGTTGTACGGCGAATCCACATCCAACACTACAAACTGAAGCATTCGCACTCTTCGACGTTCTCCTTGCCCCAATGTTACGGGCAATTCTATATACCCCATTGGGGCTGTCGACGCTCCGTTGAAGCCTCGAATCCAACCTTCACATGACTTCAAATCTTCAGACTCAAGTTTCATCTGATCGAATGACTTTTTAAACAAAATATTAACAGAGCTTCCATTGTCTACTAGCACCTTATGAACCAATGCCGGTCCAATGGTAGTGGTAATGACCAACGGATCTTCGGTGGGTGACTGGATTCCAGTATTGTCTCTGCTACGGAACACCACGTCATCAAACATTGTTCTCTGCTGTTTCACATGGGCGATATCTTCAAAATCATCACATTCATCCATATCTACATGCTTAGCTGCATTAACGTATTGGTCCATTGCTCTAAAACTGTGGATAGCTGGGTGGGGTCCACCTACTATGGTGTTAATAACAATTCCCTTGCCTTTCTGCTGCGCTGTAGGCTTGGGAGCAGATTGGTTCTGGTTTGGAGCCTGTTCTCCTTGCCCCCTGTCTCTTGGCGCAGCCTTATATTCGTCCAATTTTCCTTCGCGCAGCAGCTTCTCAACCAAATCTCTCAAATGTCGACATTCATTCGTTGAATGCCCATGAGTTCCATGAAATAAACAAAATTTTCCAGTTGCGATTTCTTTCTCTGTTGAGTCCCGAGGCGGCGGTCTTTTGTATTGCAAAACGTTGTATGTATCCAAGTAAATGTTCTCCAGAGTGTCGTTCATCGGTGAATAATTCTCATAGGTCTGGAACCGGAGTCTTTTATTGGAATTACTTCCTCGATTCCTATTTCTCCTGTTACCATTTGCGTTACGGTTGTCGTCGCCCCTGTTCCCATTATTATCATTTCCACTCTTGTTTCCTACATTCACCTCAACTTTCCCGGAACTTTCTCCAGACTGCTTCACGGCGACATTACTCTGAACAGTTTCTTTTTAAGCCGCTCCGGACTTTCTCTTTCTGTTTGTCCTTGCCTCCTCTCGTCTTAAATGAATATCGGCCTTTTCATAAAATAACTATCTCGTGGGAGGCGGTTTCCCAGAAAGATAATCTCCAAACTCGGAGTCAGGATCAACTCCTTCCATCAAAGCCATCAAGATGGTGGGCTCGTGCGGGTCACTGACTTCTGTCACAGCTAAGCTGAAACGGTCGAGATATGACTTCAAAGACTCACCCGGCGCTTGCTTAATTCTTGATAATTCAATAACATTTTTAGACTTTCGGACATGGAGTCGGAACTGATTCATAAAACGTTCGCTTAATTCCCTAAAATTCGATATCGACCGAGGGGGAAGTCGAGTAAACCATAGCAGCGCCACGTCTTCTTAATAGATCGGGGAGGCTTTACACTTCACTGCGTCAGGGGCAGCAGCAGCATTCATGAGCCATGCGTATCGCATCAAATGTTGTCCCGGATCGGTTCTCCCATTGTATCTGTCCATTTGCGGCAGGTTAAAACGTCGGGGAAACTGAAAGTTGTGGATGTCATCAGTAAAGGGAGTATGGCTTCGCTTAATGCCATAATCTTCATTGGTGTAGTTCCGACTTTCAGACATGATCTGGCGTACCATAGTCCATACGTCAGCATTGGTCAGGGGCCGTTCTGGCTCCCTGGCTCTGATATCCGGGTTTCCCCTGTGCCCTTGATCAGGGGACGCCCTCCTTCTGATGTTCGGGTTTCCTCTGGGCTCCTGATCAGGGGACACCCTCCTTCTTTGAGCCGCTTCTGCTCTGCTTTGTTCCCTACGTTCCCGGTCGATCTCGGGAGGAAGGGGCTGGAGCATTTGTCCCTGGGTAGGATTAGTAAGGTTAGGGTCTCTAGGTAATACATGGGGTCCCCGCATTGGTAACAACATAGGCTCTCTTAAGCTCGGATCATTGGGTCCTAGTACCCGTGCAGCGTCCTCGCGGGACCCAAAGATCCGAACGTCAGCTGCTCCAAATTCTGAGGTCGTTCGAGCGGCCTTCTTTCACGGGGCCGTTCTTCCTCAGAAGAAGAAGACTGATCCGTTGGTGTGTGATGAACCGAGGATGGGGTTCTCTGTCTGCGGAGTTCGCTAATTTCCCTGCTCATGATTCTCAGGTTCTCTTGCATCATCAGATTGGTGCGCTCGTGGATTTTCATAGCCTCCCTAGTGCTCTCAAGCATGTCAAGAAGGCACGAAAAATCTCCTTGGGTAATAGGCGCAGATGGATTGATCTGATCATTGATCCTGGTTGCTGGAGCCGGAGCATTTGGAGGAGCTCGAGTAGAGGTTCCAGCATCACCTAGCGACAGATCGGATCGAAGTTGAGCAATCTATTCGAGTCGGAGCTGGGAAACTTGTTCGGATCGGTGCAGTGCAATTTATTCGGATCGGTTCGGGTTAGGGGAGTGCACTGCTTCAGATTCTCCTACTCGGATCGGATCGGATCGGAGCTCTCTCCTTGAGTTCGGTTCGGATTTCCTGTATCTGTCTGATCCACTCCCGAGCTCTGCCCACGAGACCTTGTCACAACCGCGTTTTGTTGATCTTCACCAACTCCGTTCCCTTGACTGGTTTGAACTTCCTTGCCTTTTCCTTTGGCCATAGTTCTTCAACAATCAACCAACAAATATTCAAAAGCGTCGAAACTTGAGGATTAACTTCTTTGTACTCAACGGTCCAAAAAGTAGAACAATAATCCAGAAAATTAGAGAATTCAAATGATTCTCAGTGAAAGCACCAAAATGTTAGACCAAAAAGTGGTTCTAACACCCAAATTGACTAAAACTGAAATAAAAGAAGATCAAAAGTAAAATGGAGACACAGAATTTATAGTGGTTCGGCGTTGAAAAGCCTACGTCCACTTTATAATCACTTTCCTCGATGATATAAATGTAAGTACAATGGAATATCCACTCAATTTCACTCACTTTTCATGTACGTTCATTCAATTATCTCAAAATATATGTTGAATGACGATTTGGATTATCTGGGAATGCTGGAATTCGGTTCTTGAAAGTGTTTTCACTCTCCAAGTGCCAAAAAAGATCCTCTTAAAATGTCCCTTGACGGGGTATTTATAAGGGGAAATTCACTCAGAATTCGGTTTGGGTCGGAGCTACGTGTCCTTCATCCCATCGTTCTCGGGCTCGGATGGATTCTAGTGTTGACAGCGCATCAGAGTCGTGGTCATCATGGGTAGGAAATGGTCATAACCGCTCCAAACATACAGGAGGTCGTGGGGTGAAGGGATATGGTATGTTGGGTTCGGTTCGGAGGAGCGAGCAGAAGGGGTTCGAATTGGGGCATCCGATCCGACCCGACCTGAGCTGAAACTAAGTCCTTGTCCATTTTGCTCTGTTCCGTCCTGAACTGGTAGTAGCCCTCCGATCCGACTGGTAGTAGCCTTCCGATCCGACCCGATATTTTCTAAGGAGGAATGTTCTTCAACGCTTGACACCTTGACTTTGTGTTGCCTAGTTCACAAAGTAGGCTAACAGTCGACCCTTGTGTTGAACTGCCTTTAAGGTGGGTTGACCCCTGGGTCGACACATGGGTCGACCCACTTGAGGACTGGGTCAACCCCCTTTGGGTCTACACGTGTATTTTCCTATGTGTTAAATCTTAATTAACGTTAACTAATTAAAGTTATAATTTATTTTTTTATATAACCTATCTGAATTATAATATTTTAGTTATAACTTATCTTTAAGTTTGAATTTCGAATTTATGTTTATATATACGCATATAACTTTTCAATTACTTGTCCGTTAATAGCTGCTTAATCAATGCAATTAATAACGCTATCAATTAGTTGTTTTATTCCTTTTAATGCATTATAATTTCAAAGGAAGCTAATTCCTTGTCCATTTTTCCTTTATTATGCATTTATTACTTTCTGCTCTTAACTTGCACTTTTTATCTCAACATTTGAATTTATGCATGTATATATACGCGCATTCTTTATTTCTTTTTCAAAATTCAAATGGCGTTATGCTGTCATTTATTTCTTACCTATTTTCATTGATTGCGGGTTTATTTTGGGTTTCTCTTTTTGAAAATTGGTACACATTTATTCAATGATGGAATTCGGTACATAGATACAGCTAGCATACTAACCGGGATACATAAAGAAAAAACATGCAAAAAACAAATACAATAAAATACTAGTAAGCTAGACCCATGATGAGTCTAATAAGCGCATCCCTCTGCGCTCCATTCCAGAATTATCACGCCCCATCAGTGCATGATTTGTAATTGGCTTGTTTACATCTATCAGAGGATGTAAAATGGTTAAAATATGCTTTCAGAAGCAGAAACTTCTATTGCTGTCGAGGTTGTCTTTTAAGTGCTAACTTACACAATGTTGATATATATGCAGTAACAAGTTTCTTACAGTAACCACAGTTACTGTACAATCTCAAACGTCTTCAAAATCCCATGCTCCAATGCTTTTACTTTCTTGTTATGATATATTTCCCTTAGATCTCATAAAACAACAAAAGACTGCCACAACAATGGGCTCTAGGTGTAGCTTCAGCTTGCAGGATTCATGCAAATCTAACAGACGGGAAAACCACTCAGACATGACAATCTACTTTCTGTTATTGGAACTTAGAACTGATTCCCACATGTGAGATAACTGAAGCAATCATCTTCTAAATGTGTTTCTAATACTGCATCTCAAAAACATAAAATTGGTCTGCATGCTTTTTATTTACAGCTATGAATCGGTGGAAGGACTAAAGTCGATTCTACCTTTTAACCTTTGAAAGAAAGATATATCACAACCTCTTCCTTCATATGATTATTAGTTTATCAAAACCAATTTCAACATTATATTACAACAGGCTGATGGATAATTAGAATTTGGAATGCAAGATTGGAAATATTATCATAGTAAACTGGCTTTTTAACCGAGATTTAGAGGTCTGATTTATAACATAACCCCATCTTAACCATGTTTGAAATTTGGAGATTTCCACTATCTACATTTGTGAAGCTGTCCAAATGAATCTAATGTTCCATCCCCTGGATTATCATAATTTATATCACCTCTTTCTTCCAATAAGCTTGAATTAGAGTGAGATAACATGTGTGATACCAATAGAAAACCCAATCAGTGTTTATAAACCTTTGACCAACAGGTAGCAAAATCCGTTTGTATGTTCCATGTATGAGTTCGAACGGTTGGAAAAGAAATTCTCAAGCATAAATTTGAGCAATAACCCAACTGCTTGAAAATTCAAAATGAAGAAGAAACCATATACTTGAAAATCCACAGAAAATTAACATCAAATCACAACCATTAAACTTAAAAATCAAAATGTTCAATCAGCATAATATAATCCATGAAATGCATTGTTTGCTATTAAACTTGTAGAAGTCCAAAAAATAACAAATTCAAGTTGTTGTGCTATATACAATAATACCCCAAAATTGATAGATACCAAAAACGAGTTCTTAACCATTTAAAACCGGATGATAGCAAAGGCATTCATATGCGTTAGTACGAAGAAACGTTATGAGAAACAATATATTCTGCATAAAATGTGTGCGAGAATTCAGTGTCGCAAAATCCCCGAATCCCTAAGCCTTGATTCATCGTAAACAATAGATTCTCTAGATCCGATCTAGCAGGGGTTCGAACTGAATTAAGCGATGAGGAATCTCTATCTACAGGGAGAGAAACTAAAGCATTCGTAGATTGAGATCAAAGCTTTGTCAGGACCCCGATCTACAGCATAATACATTAAAACATGAAGTATACTGAAATTTGAGGGAGTCATAATGGTTAACGGGAATTAATTAGGGTACAAAACCCATGAAATTTTAGAAACAAATCGCCTATTCTTCTCCCTCATGCGGGAGAAGAGAAACCGTTATATATATATACACACACACATACACATATATTTACATTTGCATATATACATATATCTTTATACTCATCTTTATGTGTAATTTTCTTATATGTGCATTTATACATATTTTCCTCTTAGAATATGCATTTGTTTAACCGTCCCTCTAAAATAAAATAAAAATGGCGCCAATGGGACTCGAACTTGCACCACTCACATAGGAGAGACACACCCCTACCAACTGGACTACTAGGCTTTTGTTCACAAGACTAGAAACATTGGTGGTCATTGTTCTTTTTAGTGTTCTTATATCTTCTTTTCATGTTTGTTGTAGTATTTCATTTAAAGATATATTTCTTATCTTATATTCGTTTCCTGCAAACCAAAGGTTTAAATTGACAGAAAATCATCACGAACACAATGACGCTAATTCCGTGACCAAAATTTGAAAGCTTTTCAAATTTTATTTTATTATTTAATTAAAAATGCGGGGTGTTACACCATAGATCAGCAGCTACAAGCTCCAGTGGCTTGTGATATATGGTTTCAGAATTATTGAAGTTGAGCTTGTGGCTTTTGCAAGCTGATAGTGTGTACATGTGTGCTTAACAGGTATGTTATTAAAAGAAATGCCATTAATATTCAGAACATTTTTACAGTTTCAAAACTGGGATGACCCAATCGGAAATGCCAAGATTCAATTTCATTTTTGTCATTATTACTACTAGCATCTACATTATTACACCAAATCTCTTTACTTAAAGAATTTCATGTCTTCAAGTTGCCAAATTTGTAAAGATCATCATGTAGATTACCCTGTAGTAATATTTCTTGACTTAGAAAATCCTTAACTAAACAAAATTTTGGGTGAAACTCAAAGTACACATTATTATCATTGGCAAACTTTGAGACACTTAATAAATTTTTGTAAATAGTGGGAACTCTTAATAAACTATTTAATTTAAGTTGTCTTTTTCCACATATAACTCCCTTACCAATGTGAGTGATACTCGCAGTTTCACCATTACCCATGTATAAAGATTTCATACCTGTATAGCTTTTGCTTCCAATGTTTAAACTTTTTAGATTATTAGTGATATGATGGGTTGCACCTGAATCTGCATATCATTCATCCAAGTTAATTTCATTAGACCTACTTGCATCATCATTGCTTGCACTCTGACCTCTGCTGCTCTCACTATTGTTCCTATTTTGACTGTTGACTGTAGCCATGTTTGCATGACGTCGCCTTTGTCCCAAGTTGTTTCGTTTAAATTGTGGAACATTTAATTCAGTATTGAATCTAAAGTAACACTTGCTAGCCATATGACCGAACTTCTCACATATTTTACATTTCACCCTATTGTCGTTATTCCACCTGCCTCTTCCTCATCCTCTTTGAGGCTGGTATCCTCTCTTACCTTGACGGTTTTGTCAATTTTGATTGCCAATACTCTTTTTTGGTGGTTTGTTTTTTGCAACAACAACATAGTTTGCAGAATATTCACCTTGTGTTGCCTTTCTTTGGTCTATTCGGCCTTCATGTACGAATAGTGCAGGTTGAACAAATTGTAAATCTGATAATGTTTGTTGTGTAGCAACGAAGGTGACTAAGGATTCATATTCCTCATCAAGGCCATTGGTAATGAATAAAAATTTGTTCGTTGTCACTGATTTTGTGTCTTACAACGTTAAATTTATCAAAAATATTCCTTTTTTTTGCTTAGATAATCTTTCATGCTCATATCATCTTTTCGTGAGTTTTGTAGGTCCCTTCTGTACTACATAACCCTTGCAGAGACTAAGAGCTAAAGATTTGTTACACTGTCAACCATATTTCATGGGATGTGTTGCATCCTACGATTTGCGATAACATATTTGAGCTAATAGATGACAAAAACCAAGATGATAAAAGGCTGTCTTTCTTTTTATTTTATTTTTAAGAGAAAAACTAATATAACAAAAAGGAGAATCAAGCCATTCTCCAATGGCTCACAAAAACGGTTTCCGGATAGCGGAAACCGTGCACACACAGAATAAGATGTAAATACAAAAGGAAAACCCAAAATAACAACAAGGTAAACCAAAAACTAGGGAGGTGCCGATATCAAAGCCTCAATGCCAAACGAAGCCTCACAACACAGGGCATAGATCAGAGAAAATAGACAAGTCGCAGAAGGAAAGCCGCTGGCAGACGTATGGTCAAATAGCCAAACGTCCCTCATTTGACTAGAACTTATGCTCCTCAGGCTCCCATAAGATAAGGTAGGGAGCAAGACCAAGGGAAGACCGATCAGCTACCTGCTCTGCAAAGACCTCTGCTTCGCCTGCTGCATGATCCAACCTCGAGATCTCCAGAAGCTCCAATCATTGCAAATCCATCACCTAGAAAAAAGGATCTGCACAAGTAGCAGCTAATGTAAGATGGGGGGTGGTGAAAAAGGAATAATTAAACAACAACAAAGAAAAAGAAATGCCAAGAACCAACAACTAGCCAACGCCTGCCCTTGGAGTCCCCGACTCGGACAAAATGTCAAAAATAACCGCCAACCTCCTTGAGCGGGTACCAATGACACCACGGAAAGGCCTTCCCCGGAAAGCAAGGAATACATCGTTCCTGACTTTCCGGATAATAGAAGGTGGGTCCATCTCCACCTCGTCTAACTTGATATGTTCGGGATTTGGCGCGGTTTTGCCATCTTGATCAATAATCATGACAGGGGGAATGATGACAATCCATTTAATGAATTCTTGAAGCCCATATCATATTAAGGCTATTTCAACTTGGTATTTCCATAATATGCAGTTGTCTTCATCAAATAACGTGGTTATAACTTGACTTTTTGGTTTGATCAGGTTGAAAATATTCGATGATGCTCCATTGCCCGTATTTACAAATAAGGCAGATGTGGTTTCTTCGTTATCTTGATCCATGATTGGTCAAGAAAGATATAATATGAAGAATCCTGATCAAGGAGAAATTAAGAAAGTAGATCTTGATATAATAAGGCACGACAGTTCAAGAAAGACTACAGCCTAGGCAAGACGTTTGGTCTTAAGCAGGAAACATAAATTGCAGTGGAAGATGATGTAGGCACGACAATTTTTGATATTGTAGCCGCAAGTATGCTTGGCAAGACAATGTCAGCATCGTAGCCGCAAAAGACTCTACCCACGATCAAGACTAGTGAGATCAGAGATATTGCAGCCAATGACAAGGTGATGAAAACTTTCTGATTTTCGTTAGGCATGGCATGTTTCTGATGATGAACAAAGTTGATCTGAAAGCAAAACGACCAAGAAAAGAAAGAAGAAAAATCTTCAATGATGAGAAACAAGCTGAGTAGATAAAATCGAAACAAATTTTCTTGGATTGCTTTGCAGAGATGGATCGAGATAATGCCTTCTGACAATTGAAGCTTCGATACCAAATTAAAAAGGAAGAAGATCATAACAATATTAAATTGTAAAAGTGATGTATATTATTTGATACAAAAAAGCAACTACTGACTTTCACAACCCTTATTAATGGTGGTGGTGCAATCTTCATCACCTTCTTCCTCTTTTGCCTTCGACACAGCCTTTCCACCTCTTCCATCTCGCCCTCCTCCCTCTAAACCCCCGACCCACCTCCATCTCCAGAAAATCCCTCCTCCTCGTCAGATGCTTGTCCAGTAATCAATATTGAGAATCCTTCGAGGGCTTCTTTTCCTTCGTTCGTTAAAATCGGATTATGCTTCCCTATTCAGATCTACACAACGCAACGCAGGATCATATAAACCTATCCAGTTTGATATCACGAGAGATGGTAAAAGGAAATCGATTCCAGATCTCGTCAAGAAGGAAGGTCTCAACTACTGGAGCAATTTTTTGATTGGTTTTTTTAGATGGTACGTTATCATTCCCTGCAGTATCTAATTACTTACATAGGCATTGGAAATTATTGGGGGAAGTTGATATTAAGTCGGATGGACAACATTTTTATTTCAAATTCTCCAATGATACTAATCGTGATAATATTCTCCGATCTGATCCTATTTTTATTCGCGGTAGGATGTTTATAATTTCAGCTTGGGATCCCCCTATAGGCAGTGCCCAATCACAAATTATGAATGTTCCTATATGGATCCATCTATACCGTATCACGATGATTCTTTGGACTCTGATTGATATAAATTGGTTAGTTAATCATGTTGGTAGGCTGATTTGCTATGATACTAGTACTAAAAGAATGGATAGGTTTAGATATGCTAAAGCCTTAGTGGAAGTGTCCCCTGGATATCAATTACCTGAAACAATTGAAGTAGATGGCTTGAGTGATGTCTGTCCATCTGTGATAATTGGCTACGATTGGAAACCTTAAGATCTGTACTTATTGTAAGATTTTTGGCCATGATTCCAAAAACTGTGAGTTAAATGCAAACAATAGTGATGAGAATACCAAGCAGGTGAAGGCTGATTTGAAGGATTTTAATGATGAAGAGCATTTGAACTTTTCTAAACGTAATAGAAATTACCATGCTTATGCTAATTATGATAAATGGACAAATGCATACCAAGAAGAACAAGTATTGAAAGAAGAAGGATATAGGTAATAATAGGGCAAATGCCACCAGTACTGCTGCTGTAGGAAACATATATGAGAATCCTTTTGTTAATTTAGACAATAATGGGGGTGATGTTAATGGTTCACATGTTTGTGATATTGATGGTGTTGTTCGGGATGTGGTTAACAAGGATTATTCAGAACCAAATATGAGTGTTAGCCGTGAGGAAGATGTCACTGTTATTAAGGATGTCAATGTGGGTACGTCTTTAAATGTTGGCAATGAGGAGGATAATATTATTGGGAACTTATTTGATGAGAATAACGATCACTTGAATAATGCTCAAGAGACAACAAGTTACACTTCTAGTTCATATTCTACATGTTTGAGGTCAGCAACCTCTACTTCTTGCACTGGTTTAATTGCCTATGTTTCTTCTATTGAAGGCACAATGTCCGGTTCTTCTACCTACAGCCATAGTTCATCTTCATTAGCCAGCTCTTCATCGAATGAAACTTCAGTTATATCAAGTGCAACTAAGTCTGGTGTGAAGTAGTTGTCCCCGTACACTGGTAGCAAATTTGCTAATGGTAATTCAGGTATGTCGATTTCTGCTACTTCATGTGGTTCGATGAGTACCAATGCTGTTAATTCAATCACTTTTAGATCAACTCCTATTGCCACTAAATCCTACACCTCAGCAACTATATCTTCTTCACCCTCGTAATCTTCCCCTTATGATAACTTGAAACCTCCCTCAAACTTTCAGCTACCACCACCAAATGTAACAGGATCAGGTCTGACTTTTCATGTTGTTAACTCTGCTCTGCCATCCACTGCGGTGCCCACTAGCTCGCTTCCATCATCTAAATACAAAGATAAAAAACTGAAAGGAAAATTCTGAGCTGATGATGATCTCGCTGAAGGGATTGATTATGGCTCAGAGGATGTGATGTCTCTCGGTAGTAAACTGAAAACTTTAAGACGATATACGCGAAAAAATCCAATATATGATCCTACCCTCACTTGATGTGTACATTGGTGAAGTAGATGTGGCTTTTGAAGTTTAATGCATTCTGTGTCTGCAAGGAAATATGAAGTGATATGCTACTTTGGTATTGCAAGGCAAGGAAATTAGTTATAAACTCTGCTTTTAGTTATGTATGCAAAAGGCACGTGAGTCATTAATGTATAGTGAAGGTCTAAGTGGAGATATGTATAGCTGTGTAGTTATAGTTTCGATGTTATTGTAAACTGTATTTATCTCATTAGAAATAAAATTTTATGCGTCTTCACCAAAAAAAAAACCTCACCAGCTAGTACAAGTGCATTTATAATAATGTAAAAGACAAAATGGGCCATGTGCTTATAAGGCGGTTACAAAATACAATGCGGGTATTGAAAGCTAATGCGGTAATATTTATCATTCTTCATTAGTTGCATGGATCAGTTTATATCTTCTCTCTTTTAGTACTTGAAATATATTTGCATCTTCAAATTTTACATCATAATGATGGAAAACTAGTTGTAGGATTCAAATTCGATTGGTTGTTGTTGGGTATTTTTTGGAGTTTCAATAGATGTGTTGAAATCTTTATTATTATAGAGACATCCTTACTCGTACCATAGCTGATACAAGCTCTTTCAATCAATTTGTAAAGCCTAAGGCTTGTACTTGCATGCATGGTTAGTCTTTTCGCAATGACTTGTTCTGTCCAGTTCGCTAATCAGCAATAGTAAAACACTAGTTATCTTCTTCTATTAAAATGAACTACCCTGTTCGTAGTTTGGTAAAAGTCTGATTTTCAGTGAACTAAGCATAAAGTGAACTGTAACCGACTTGAATAATTCACATTCAAAATTCAACAGCGGTGGAGAATACAAATGTAACTATATCTACTATGGATATTCAAGATAGAGACAGAAGTAGAAAAATTCATACTTGGATGTCAGTTTTGTCAACGTTTGACAATTCAAATTGTAGACTTTTTCCTCCCAACCGATTTTAGTCACTGTTCATGTCATCCCCCCGTCTCTGTCTCACCTTGCCATTTGGAACTATATGACTTCTTTTAATTAACCAAATCATTAGTTAATTAATCATATGTAATCTATTCAATTTTGGTGTCATCCCATCTCTTGTATATGTTAAGAATAATAGTCTATAATTGCTTCATTTTTTAAGGTTGAATAATATTAGATCACATAATAATAATAGACCAAAAATTTAAAACAATGTATATTAACCAATATATCTAATGAAGTATATGTTACAAATTAATGAAACCCTACAAAAAGAGAAAAAATCACAAGTATACTGAATTAAGGTATGCACAAATTAATTAATTAATCTTACATGTATATGTCAATCAAAAATGAAACTTGATAGAAAACAACAAAATGAACATGACTATATAGCATCAAGTATAAAAACTATGATTAATAAGATGATTAGGTCTTGATGTCATTGATGCCCTTTCCAGGTCCAGAAGGTGGAACCCTACGCCCTCTCGGAAGCCGATGCAGAAAAAGTGGCCTGAGCCTCTCTTCGAATCTTCCTCTTGGCAGTTGTATCCTTAGTGCTGCAGGCTCCGCCATAGCACTGGAGGTTTGAAGATCTTCATGCAGAGACCTAACGCCCAATGTTGAACTTGGCATGAGCAGACAGAGAAGAAAGAATGCTGCGATAACATGAACTATTAAAGCTTTTGCCATTTTTCGATGATGATGATGATGAGGAGAAGAAGAAGATTTCAGATGTGATGTGATTGTGAAGAGAGAGCGAGGTTGATTTATATTTATATGAAGAGATGTAGAGAAGCAAGATAAACTTATAATAAACTATAAACTATAAAGAGAGAGTACTGACGAAGTTTCTATGGAGAAACTGAATTAAATATGCATTAAAAAAGGTTTACGTGTGTAAAGGAAATAGGAGGGGGAAGCTTTTGACTTTTTATAATTTTAAACTTGACCTAAGGCTTTTCTTTGTTTATCAACTGTGGGGTGGGGGTTGTTTCTACAATTAGACCCACCTACGCAGCGTTGCAGCTACGCTTTTAGCTTGAGACGACCATACCAAACCTGTGCGTTGTATTTGACATGAGCTCCTTAGTGTGAAAAGCTACTTTGATTGTGTGAAAAATTGTAAGAATCACATCTTGGTTGTTGGTATATAAGTAATAAAACTAATGCAATGTGATTTTCGTTTTCAAGTAAATTTTATATCGGTTATATAGTCAAACTTTAGTTCAACTGGTCAGTTATGTAGAATCCACGCTCGATGCGTCGGACCTCAACGACAAACTATCAAGTTTCCTTGGCCTCTTTTGGAAGACCGTCCGTACATGGCAAGGACGGAACCGACAAAAGGCTGTATAGTAGAGCAGAAATAAATGGAGGGGCTTGTGATAAAAGAAGGAAAAGTAAATAGATATATACTTGAAAAAGGGAGAGCGTTGGGTGTGGAAAAAGGAAAGACTGTAGCCTCGTGAGCAAGAAAACATGCACCGGATATTTGCTGGGAACAGCGGCAGAACAGGCTGTTCGGCAGTGTAGTAGTTTAAGGAGCAAGCAAATAGTCAAACTCTAATTAAAAGGGTTCGTGCCACGCAAGTAATCGTATATTACGCGTATATGCATCATGTATGTCAGCCCTGCAACTCTCTGAGCAAGCAAGTTATATTAAGATATATAAATATATATCGGCAAAGCATGCGTATTGTTTTTTGACGTATCGAATGACAAATTTCCAATATATGTGTCTGACTTGTCAAGGTATTTTCCTCACGTTTCCTCCACCGCAGATCGGTACGAATCTTGGATAGGTTATTCAACTTGAAACTGTGTGTTTGAACACAATTTAAGCATCTCCAACAAAGACTAATATTTATGGGTAGGTGAAAGAAAATATATTTCCAATGGTGTGTGTTACTTTGTATTTTCAACCTAATATTTATGTGTAGATTTATTAAAATAAAGGACCAATATTTACTGCTCTATTTGATAGATGCGTGAAGTATACAAATACAAGCCGATTAAGTAACCTAAAACACTGTTTTAAAAACTCATTCAATCTCCACCGTCGTTAACTTCAAAATGTTGAAATCACAGTTTTCAAATTGAAATAACACTCAGTCTGCGTAAATTCACATTTCAACCCTCTACTATTAAATTATTATTATTATTATTATTTTAAAAAAACATGTTTGCATCTTAATTATTTTTAGAAACTAGATTTTAAAATGAATAATACAAACTAGATTATTGTTTTTTTCATCCTCATAATTTTTTTTACATGCAGTAGTTATTACTTTATTGAACTAGTGTTTTTTCCTGTTTTGTATGTCATAGATAATATTATATTATGGTTCTTTTTCTCCTGCGATATTTTTTAATTACAATACAATATGAACACTGCATATTTTAAATTTTAAGTATGTCAATTTGACACTTTCATATATCACTACTAGTATATATATTATGTTATATTATTTACCAACATATGAATTTATATAATTTAGTATTTTGTATACCAATTTTAATGAAATAATTTATTTAACCAAAAAAAATGTGCGTTTTTTGCAAAATTTGACATTCGAAACCTTGAACCGTGATTGTTAACGATTCGACTCATGATCCAGTATTCAAAACACTGGTCTACGGTATCTTATTCAGCAAAAAATAAATTAAAGATTCATTATCATAAACATACTTAATATGTTTATAAACTTAGATGCGTGTATTATTGATTTTTTTTCTTCAAGTTTCCCCTATTGTTTCGTTTTTGAAGAGAGTGAAAAGGAAGAAGAGCAATTGATCCTCCCACATGATTGGAAATAGGAGACCATATTTACATAAATAATGGGTTCTCATGAAGAGGTTGGGGCGTTGAAGTATCCAAATATTTGCTTTGTTATGAGAAGGGAAGTCATACATAACCATGACACACACACATGCGCCGCCATCGACGACCGGACTGGGCCGGCTACAGGTTAAGGTCCAGATCCAGTAACATAATTTTAGATAAAATCCCAAAGCAGTAAGCAGGTCGAATTTCAACCATTATGGACCCAACCAAGATTTCACATTCAAATTTCAGCTCGTTGAAATATGAAAGAACACGACAATTGGTATGAATAGACGTGGGAAATTTCCACTGGTTACGATTGTTGGAAAAGAAACACCTGATGACAAATGGACGTCCACGATATATAACATTGCTCTGATCTATGGCAAATCAATATAAAATAAGATTCTTCTTATTCCACCTCGGACACATATCAGATCTGCAAGGCCTAAGAGTGTTCCAAAACACTTTCAGATTAAACAATATTCATGACGCCTAAAGAGGGTTGCAAAAGTAGATATGTTTTAGTATGTTCTCCTTCTCTCCTACTTTCTGTTCTGCCTCCGAAATTTGCACCACTAGAAACCAGACTAAAGTTTTATAAGCCAGGTCGAAAGCGTACAAATTTTAAATCTGGTTATGCTGTTCTAAAGCTTCATTGAATCCTAAAAACTCGACATTTCTATAATACGTTTGTACCTGGTGAGTTGAACTATTTTCTATAGGAATATATTCCACAGATCCTTGAAGTCAGAAATATAACATTAACTTCATCAGTATCCTTTCGAACCACAAATTTTCCAACAAATTTTTAGAGAATATCTTCAATCATGGAAGGTTCCAATGCCCTGCAAATCGTGAGTTTGCATCTAACTCGATTGGAGTAATTTAATGGAGATAATTTTACTCATTGGCAAGAAGTTAAGAAGTTCTTCCTGATCATTGTCAAATTGTTCTATATGTTAGAAGATGACTTAGAAGTAACCCCAGAGGAAACTGACAAGGCTGATACTTCTCCAAAAACAAAACATGCAAAGCACAAAGATAATGATTTTCTGTGTAAAGGGCACATTTGGAGTATATTGTCTACTCTTGTCTACAACACCGATAGGGCCTATGAAATAATGAAGGCACTTTGGACTGCACCGGAAAGCAAATATCACATGTCAGAGGAAAGAAACAATGAATTTATTATTTGTAAGTTTATGGATTTTAAATGGTCGCTAATAAGTCTATAGTTGGACAAGTGAAATCTTACTGTTTGTGAGTCAACTTAAAGATGCAGGAATGGATTTCTCTGAACCTTTTGTTGTTGAAATTATAATTTCAAGACTCCTGGGCTGGACAGTTAAAGCGCTCAGCGGTTCCATAGCGGCGGAGGTGCAAAAAGGTGTAGCAGGGATAAAGCGGGGAAATAGCAGGGATATAGCGGAGGCGCAAAAAGGTTCATAAAATGTGAAACCAAATATTTAAAATTAATTAATTATCATTTTCACATTATATGTGTAGAAGAAACTAACATTAGTTAATCATATATAGTAGAATCAAAGAATATCATGTTTACACACATTTGATTTGATGATTATAATAAATTTCCGGAATATATTGGACACTAATGCCTTAAAATTAGCTCTTTACACTAACTTTCTTGATATTTTATTAAAGAGAATTAGTCAAATCAACCTTAATATATTAATATTGCTAAAGCGGATGGTAAAAAGCGTTGATTTAGCGGATGCAGCGGGAAATAGCGGGGCTACAAGCGGATCTACTGTTCATCAACGCTAAATTGAAATAGCATAGCGATTGAAGTGCGCTACGGGCTATAGCGGGGATATTGCGGGGCTTTAGCGGGGCTTTAACTGCATAGCTCCTGGGTGCTTGGAGTAATTATAAGAAAAATTGAAACATGCATAGGTGGATTATGATTTAGACAATTCATAGCATTATATCTGTATTGAAGAAAACTCTCGTAAATGAGAACTAGATGATAATTTGCTGTCTGAGTCTCATTCAAAGGTAAATGATGTTGAAATAACTAATAAGTTAAAGCTTAAGAATGAAGCACAATTTAGGAAGAATAATCATTTCAAAACAACAAAAAGAAATGTGCTTGTTACTGCTGTAATAACCCCCGTCACTATTCCCAAGACTGTTGTCTATGGAAGAAACAACAAAAAGTGAATATGGCGAAAAATTGCTTGTGGTTGTAGTGCAAGAGGCAAACTCCATTTGTGACATTTATAATGATTGATGGCTTAATATTAGAGCTACCATTCATATTGCAGAGATCGTAATCTGTTTAAGACTTACAAAGATAACAATGAAGAAGCCAATGAAGTTACTGCAGCAAATAAGGTTCTAAGCAAAGTTTTGGAAAAATGCATTATAAAACATTTTTTCACCTCTAGAAAAGTTCTTACACTAGTCGGTGTATTTTATATACTAGGTATATGTAAGAATTTGATCTATGGATAACTTCTTAATAAAGGAGATTCAAGATGGTGTATGAGTCTATAAGTTTGTGTTGTCCAAGTCCAGCAAATTCGTTGGATATAGATATTCTTGTAACGACATGATTATGCGAAATCTAATAAAGAAATTTTCATTTATATTGTTAATTTTGTTAGTTTATCGCATGGTAGATTAGAACACATTAATTATACTTCCCTTACAAGCATGATTAAGTTAGGATTAATTTATGATTGCGATTTGGTTCTACCCTAAATGTGAGATATGTGTTCAACCAAAAATAAGCCGAAAACCCTTTAAATCCATTGAAAGGAATTCTGGTTTGCTTGATTTAGTATATAGCGGTGTGGGTGACTTAAAATGTCATATCACTTATAGTGGCAACCAATACAATATCACATTTGTTGATGATTATTCTAGATATGCTTATATGTAACTAATGAAAACTAAAGATAAGGCTTTTGGTAAACTTAAAATTTACAAAGTAGAAGTTGAAACACAATCATGAGTAAAAATAGAAGTTTTACATTTAGATCATGGTGGTGAATATGTCGCAAATGAATTAACTTTGTTTTGTAAATAACATGATTTAGTTCCTCAATGCACCGCCCTTTATACACCATAGCAAAATGGTGTTTCCGAAAGTAAAAAAATAAAATTTTAGTAGAGATGGGTAATGCCATGTTTGTAAGTTCTAATTTATCCTATTACTCATGGAGTGATGCAATTTTATCTGGATTTTATATTTTAAATATACTACCACTTAAAAAGAATTATATTTCCCCTTATTAGTTATGGTTTAATATGAAACCTAAACTTACAAGACTTGAAGTTTGGATTTGTTTAGCATATGCTAGAAAATAGGTCCTAAGTGATCAAAGTTAGGTAGTAAGTCAATGTATTTTTGTGGGTTATTCACTTAATAGTATAACTTATAGGTTCCTAATTATTGAAACCTTAGAAGTTATAAAGTTTGTAGATGTAGAATTCTTTGAAAATCAAACGGTTGTTGATGTTCCATTGAGATCATCTAGTTTAGAACCTAATACGATTAATGATACCAACGATGATGAATATGCTCCTGCTCAAAATAGCAAGGACATACCAGTACAGATAATAGTACCAAACAGAGGGAAAGTAAAGTAGCAAGAATAGAAAAGGAATATAGTCTTGGATTCATAACATATCTTGCAAAAGGCAGTAAGGATGAAACCCTTAATGTGACTAGATATGTGACGAACGTCGATGATGATCCTAAACATTATTTCAAGGCCATGAGTTCCCGTGATTCCATTTTCTGGAGAGAAGCTATCAGTGATGAAATAAATTCCATTCTGTTCAAGCAAACTTGGGATTTAACTAATTTATCTTTTGGTGTTAAACTTATAGGATGTAAATGGATGTTCCAGAAAAAGTTGAATACAAATTGATGCATTGATAATTTTAAAGCTAGGTTAGGTGCTAAATGATATAAACAATGACATAAAGTAGATTAGTTTACTACCTATGCACCAGTTGCTCGCATATCTTCAATATGCTTTTTAATAGCGCTTACATCAAATTATAAATTGCCATACATCTAATAGATGTAAAGACCAATTTTATAAAAGGAGATTTAGAATAAGAGATATATATGGAACAACCCGAATGTTTCAAAACCCCAGACCAAGAAAGGAAAGTTTACAACTTAGTGAAATCTCATTATGGCCTAAAGCAAGCTACCATGTCATGGCATGAGAAGTTTGATAAAATAGCATGGTCGAATGGATTCACTATTAATGATGCTGAAAAAATTATTAAGAGCAAACTGGATAACACATATAATGTTATAATATGTTTATACACTGTTGACATTCTAATATTTGAATGAAACTAAGAAGTTTCTATCTTCTAAATTTGATATGAAAGATTTAGGAGAGGCTGATGTAATTCTAAGAATTTAAAAAAGAAACCTTTCATAAAGTTTTATGAATGTACTTATACCAATGAGATCATATATTTTGATAAATATTTCAAAGTAATTTAAGTAATGAAGGTTTAGTTAGAATGAGGCTTAGGTGACGGTATAAGCCAAATTAAATCTCCGAGTTTTTGTTATTTATGTGTTTGATAGTTAAGTAATTGACTGTTAAATTTGGCCAGTTTTAATTGTGGAAATATAGGGCAATTGTTAAGGAGATCCACTGAACTAAGTTTTAGGAGATGAACTCTGCACTTATTTCTAGAAGAATTCACCGAATATAATAATTTCATTTCGAATAGATCAGGATAAAATCCATTTTCAAAAGCTAGTTTGATCCAGTTAAAACATTCAAAAGGAGAACACACCTTGATGATGTTTGAAGAAGGAGCTTTTGAAGTGCACGGGACACCTACTGCTAATATTGAGGATGATTCCAAAATGTATGTAGTATATTTAGTGCCTTGAATTTGTTTAAACTTAGAACGAGCTTGTATGGATGAATGCTAACATTCCATCGATGCTTGGAGGGAAATCCTAGCAACTCAAGTGGGAACTTATAGGAGGAATAAAGTATTGTTACATCATAAGACCTCACACCTGAAAAATGAACAAAACAGGGGAAAATATGAATGCTATGTGGGTCGCTCCTGTTAAGATATTATTGTTAGAAACTCTATTATTGGATTTTGATGACAACAACTATACAATTATACCAAAGAACGTCTACGCTAACCTGCAAGTACATGGATATCAGAAAGAGAAATATATGATAATATATGTATATTGACATATTGACAAGGGGAGTTACATATACAGTTGTCATTATCAAAAAGGGGGAGAATGTTGGATCTCGCTATATGGCGTTTTGATTATGACAACTATACATGTACATATATATTATTATCGACTAACTTTGTCTTGCAGGAAGATACTTAACAACAGATTCAAGAGCTACAATTGAAGATTAAATATGTTGTAAGAGTCTGTTAGTCTTAGATATTAATGTTAAAGTCTTCCTTGATGATCACACACACACATTTTATATGTATATAGCTTCTCTTATATAAATTAAGCAAGGAATAGTCTGATAACAGAAAACAGACGTCTGGTCTGAAATTTTCAGACGTCTGTTTGCTGAAACAGAATGTTTTTAAATACAATATTCAGACGTCTGGTTGATATATTTCAGACGTCTGAAATGCCCCCGAAATACACTATTTCCTTGCTGATTTGATTTTTAAAATAAACAGACATCTGAATTTTATTTTCAGACGTCTGATTCTGAAAGGATGCGACTTCTACAAAAAGATACATCCATTTACTTTATAACTCTTGAGCAAAACTTTTCATGATTAGATGCATCTTTCTACATACTATAAATAGAGGGAAGATTTACTATTCCAACAACCGAATTTTATTCTAATTCTCTCTATCTTATTCAAAGCTCTCTAAGTTCTAAAAAGCTATCTACTTTTATACTTGAGACTTTTAAACTTCCATATTCCTTCACGCACTTCACGATTATCATCAAGGAAAGGCTATAGGAAGGGTGTACTTAATATTCGACAATCCGTGTTATCAAGAACACAAAAGAGTCAACAATTATTCTGTATTAGTGAAGACCTCTTCAGTGGTTGAGGCAAGAAATCCCGTTCAGTGGTTCGGGTAATTGGAAACCTATTCCTCCGGGTGAAGTGAGGGTTTTAGTGTTAGTGAAATTCCAGAAGTGAGTCTGGGACTGGACATAGGACAGTGGTCCGAACCAGTATAAATCGACTGTGTGATTTACTGCTTACTACTACTACTTTAGTATTCTACTTATACTCCATTCTATACGATCCTACCGCTGCATAGCCTCTTTCAATTGGTATCAGAGCTTGGTATTCTAGAGATCGTAACAACATCCTAGAATAAATGGCAATAAAGAAATCTAGTAAAGGCATTAGAAAGTGGAAAAACAACAAAGCAGAAGCGACGGAGCAAGAGAGCAAATGTTTAATGGCTAAAGTGAGATCACAATCGGTATGTGAGGATTCATTATATAAAGATCTTTTATTAGACCACGAAAAATTATTAAAAGATTTTAAAAGTTTGGGTAAACTTAATGCAATTATTTTAGCCATGTCTAAAGATTGTGAGCAAGAAAATTCCAAATTAAAAGAAGAAAACAATTTTTTAGTCAAACAAACCAAATGTTTTGAAAATACCTTAGAAGAGCTTGTTTTTCAAAAAGATTTCCTTCAAAAAGAAAATGAGCGACTAGAAGATAAAAACAATGTTCTTTTAAAGGAAATCGATCTCTTGAAAAATAGAAATGAATCATTAGAAGATTCTTTAAATAATTCTAATTCTTTAGTTTCGTCTCTTGAAATAGAGAATGGAGCTTTAACTGAAAAGAATTTAGAATTATCTAAAGAATATGAGTTTTTAAAGGTTAATAATAATACTTTGCAAAATGAAACGTCTGATTCGAAAGAAAATTTTGAAAAATTACACTCTTCTTTAATTAATTCAGGATCTCAAATTTGTCGTCTCGAAAATGAGAATAGTACTTTAAAAAGGGAGAATTCTGAATTAAATAAGAAAATTGGTTTAAAAGATTGCAAGACTTCTTTTGAAAATTTCAATCACGACTTTGGAATCAAATTTGAAAAATGTACAAATAAGTTCACAAAATTTAATAAAGGTCAAAATGATTTAAATGATATTTTATCTTGCTCTAGACCTTTACACGATAAAAGTGGCTTAGGGTATAATAAAACTAATCATAGAACTAGTACTAGATATGCTTTCATGTATAACAAAAGTTTAACTACTAGTACTAAAGCACGTGTAACTCGAAGGTATAATTTCTATAGAAATTCAAATGCTTCTATGACTAGAAACATTTATAATAGAAGTACAAAAAGAAATATTAATAGAAATTATCTAAGTATTTGGGTTCCTGTAAATTGGAAAAATCGAGAAAAATACATTGATGATTATTTTGATTCAGTAGTTAAAAATAAAAACTTTATTTTCAAAGGTACCATTAAACCCTTGTGGGTATGGTTACCTCCTCTCTAACCCCTGGACCCTAACAGAGAAAGTGGGTACCAAAGTATATATATAATATTTGTTGCAGGTACACCACAACAAAAAAAGGAGGGTATTTCAGTATCTCTAATATCTTTAAAAACTGAGCTTAAAGTTAAATCAGGGAATCTGGAAATATAATAATCACATACTCAGGGGGAGAAATTTTCATATATCACACATTCAGGGGAAGAAAATAAAGAGAAGACAACGATATTTATTACATTCCCTCATTCTTTTTGATAATGACAAAGTGGGAGAAATTCAGGTGTATATTGATAGAGGAAGATATTATAAGAGGAAGATGTTATAGAAAGAATATATTTTTAAATTGTATAGTTGTCATCATCAAAAAGGGGGAGAATGTTAGAAACTCTATTATTGGATTTTGATAACAACAACTATACAATTATACCAAAGAACCTCTACGCTAACCTGCAAGTACATGGATATCAGAAAGAGAAATATATGATAATATATGTATATTGACATATTGACAGGGGGAGTTACATATACAGTTGTCATTATCAAAAAGGGGGAGAATGTTGGATCTCGCTATATGGTGTTTTGATTATGACAACTATACATGTACATATATATTATTATCGACTAACTTTGTCTTGCAGGAAGATACTTAACAACAGATTCAAGAGCTACAATTGAAGATTAATTATGTTGTAAGAGTCTGTTAGTCTTAGATATTAATGTTAAAGTCTTCCTTGATTATCACACACACACATTTTATATGTATATAGCTTCTCTTATATAAATTAAGCAAGGAATAGTCTGATAACAGAAAATAGACGTCTGGTCTGAAATTTTCAGACGTCTGTTTGCTGAAACAGAATGTTTTTAAATACAATATTCAGACGTCTGGTTGATATATTTCAGACGTCTGAAATGCCCCCGAAATACACTATTTCCTTGCTGATTTGATTTTTAAAATAAACAGACATCTGAATTTTATTTTCAGACGTCTGATTATGAAAGGATGCGACTTCTACAAAAAGATACATCCATTTACTTTATAACTCTTGAGCAAAACTTTTCATGATTAGATGCATCTTTTTACATACTATAAATAGAGGGAAGATTAACTATTCCAACAACCGAATTTTATTCTAATTCTCTCTATCTTATTCAAAGCTCTCTAAGTTCTAAAAAGCTATCTACTTTTATACTTGAGACTTTTAAACTTCCATATTCCTTCACACACTTCACGATTATCATCAAGGAAAGGCTATAGGAAGGGTGTACTTAATATTCGACAATCCGTGTTATCAAGAACACAAAAGAGTCAACAATTATTCTGTATTAGTGAAGACCTCTTCAGTGGTTGAGGCAAGAAATCCCATTCAGTGGTTCGGGTAATTGTGAACCTATTCCTCCGGGTGAAGTGAGGGTTTTAGTGTTAGTGAAATTCCAGAAGTGAGTCTGGGACTGGACATAGGACAGTGGTCCGAACCAGTATAAATCGACTGTGTGATTTACTGCTTACTACTGCTACTTTAGTATTCTACTTATACTCCATTCTATACGATCCTACCCCTGCATAGCCTCTTTCAATTATCATCACCTAAGTATATTGTAGATAGTTATATATGTTTCGGGGTTTATTTTGGTCGATTGATTGTAACCAAGGGTGATCATAGTTTTATCTAGTAAGAGGTAGGGCCAGTCTTGAGTAGTTAGGGTGCAATGGGTTATACCCTCCCATATATTCTATCTAGAAGTGTATGGATTCAACGAGTAGACCCTTATCCATTCATAGTTGGAATCTACTCTCCAATACGGGCCTTCAAATTTTATTGTATGTTTATCGCGATGGAGCATGAGATGCTAACATTCTGGCTGCATTATTATATTTATCAATGGATTTTAGACATTATTGTAATACTACTAGATTACCAATAAAAGATTTTTTGATTATTATAAGATAAAAACCCATCCATGTTTATGTGCGACATTGCCTTAGAAGATACCTTTGTTTTCTAAGGTTTTTAAAAGTTAAGCATAAAATTACTACTGATTTGAGTTTATTCACGTTGGTTTACCAAACTGGCGTAGGCATTATTTTCTTATAATTTTGGATCAACTCGAGCATGGTTCTAGATATGTTGGATCCTTTGGAGATTTCGAAAGGTGAATTAGGTGAGTCGAGACACATTTACGTATGTTTATTAATTTCACTATGTTGGTTATGTTGTATGTAAGGATAGGTTGTCATAACAACCTAAGCTGATTTATTGGTTAGTACACTGATATTTATGTGTATATAAAGGAAAATTCTGTTCAGACATAGAATGTAGGCACAATTGATGATACAACAAGTATATATGTTGGATTGGCCCTCTGATTTCCACCCTTCATATAAGCACAATATAATATAACGGTCAAAATTTTGTATATTTCTATTTATGTCAAATTTTGTATTAGTTTTCCTTTATGTAAAGATCATTGTTTATATTATATATTTGAGATTCTATTATGATTTCTTTTGTTTCTTTTTCCTAAACAATCCGTATTTCTTGCACTTAGATGATCGACATGTGAATGTTGAGGATGTATTAATATCGATTTTTGAGGGTCGAAAAGGCATGTTATGTGACTACATAATGGTATCTAAGCTAAAATTAAGTGAATGCCTTGTCTTTGCTAAGTTATAACTCATTAGAAACATGGTAAGTTGCTCTAGATAGAGTGATTCATTAGAGATATAGTTAGTAATACCATAAAATGAGTTTTATTGTATATTTATAGGAGCGCATATCTGTCAGTAGTATAGAAATATTTTGTATTATGTTGATTGGGAAATTGGATGGTTTATGAATTTTGATTGGTACGTGGGACTCCTTAGTATCTATAGGGATTTCTAAACACTTAAACATGGGAAAATGGCCCAGTATTATTTGAAAACTCGTGTATGACTTAAGGATCTTTATATATGGACTTAAGCGATATTGACTATGATATACTAACTTGTATAATACAATAGTTATGCAGGTAAAACTAAGCTATATATAATATCTCAAATAAATAAAAGCAGTAAGTAAAGGCACCAGGAATTTTATACTGGTTCGGGCTTCCCGTCCTACATCTAGCCCCGAAGCTCCTCTTCGGAATTCACGAACAACGCCCTCTCTTTACATGGAGGAATAGGTCACGAAACACCCGAGCACCAACAAGGATGTCCTCGCCTGTGCATCAACACAGGACATCACAGATTACAGACTTCTGAATGTGTTCTCGTAGCAACACTGAATAACTAACGGTTAAGTACACCCTTCCTATAATCTTATCCTCATGTACGTGATGTGTATGTGAAGATTGAAGGAAGAATGTTACTTAATGAATCAAGAGGTATGAAGTAATTTCAATGATTCAATAAGTAATTTGAATATATGAGAGCTTTTAGAATGCAAGTTTATAGAATTGAAAATTAGAGAATAGTATAGATTAGAAAAGAACTAGTGATTTGGAAGTGAAGATTATGATGTTAATATAATAGTAAAAGAGCAGCAACCTTTCGCGAATAATTTCAACGAAGAGTATTGCCATTTCTCTTCATAAATTAATAGAAATCTATTCATAAATGAATATAAATCTATTCATGAAAGGAGATAACTCTTCATATAAAAGGTTGCTATTTCGAAATTAGTCAATTGGTCTGCATTTCACCAGTCAACCGGTTAATCAAATAGAATCATAAATATATTTAAATATGATCAGAAACTAGTCGTTACTGGGCTTTGAACACTGACCAGTCGACTGGTTATGCGTAACCGGTCTAGTATTGCTATTTTCTGATCATATATATATATTTAGAAATTCGTGCATTTATGTTATACTATGAGGATAGATTTTAACACAATTAAATACTTATATATATATATATATATATATATATGACTTTAGCTCTTCAATCTGATCTTTATTGACCTTCATTTCCCTGTTGTCATGAATCATAAATATCGCAAATCAACATTATTTTGAAAGAATAAACGAAATAATTTCACCTAGGATTTTATTTTATTTAAGTTAAAGTTAATATAGTCTATATGTAATATGTTTGTTAAGAGATGGTAATACTCAATCGTCTTCATTTATTGTTACTTAGTCATGTCGTCCTCTTTAGGAAATTGACAAATTGTTGTTAATTAATTAATTTCATTTTGCTCAGCCATTTTAGGAGTACTTAATGGTATTGACTAACTTAAATATTAATACCTTATTAATTAAGTTTCACAACTTGACCATAGGACATTCAAAATAACGTTACACAAACTTAAAATTTAATTGTATTAAAAGTTATTTATATTAAAGTTCACATACGTGAAATGTTTTCTTATATAAGAATGTGAAACCTGCATAAGTAAGGTTTGAAAATAGAAATGAAATAAATCGAAAATTCAGTAATATAAATGGTGAAATCTTCGAAAATCATTTTCCAAAGTTGACAAATTACTAATAATGGAACTATTTGAAAATATCAATGAACGGAAATATTTTAAAGAATCCAAGAAACACTAATCTTATTAGTCACTAGAAAATAATTATAATAATGACTGGAACATCATCAGTGTTCATTTTCAAGTTTTTAAATGAGGGTTTACTACCATAGTAATTTAGTATAGAGTTGGTTTTGTAAGAAAAAATTGGTTTAAAACCTCAAAAGTATGGTTGATTATACAAAAGAAGATATATATATATATATATATATCATTGATGAGAAATTATTTTGAAATATCAACCCAGGTGTTAGGTTCTTGGATTTCCTATTAAAATTATATATATATACATATATATATACACACGCACACATAACAAACTCATATACTTGTAAATTAACATAAGTTGATTTGCAATCTAATGTAATAAGCATTCGATACATTTTCACTCGTTAAAAATATGGAGGAATTTTCGAAAATTTTGAACTGATTAACTGGAAGCTAAGTGTTTTAGTGAAAATATAAGAGAATAGTTTTATAGCTTATAAATTTGAGAATAAAATGGGCCAAATAAGATTCAAATGTATGAAACATCCTGCTGAGTTAATCCAATTTTATCTTTATGCATACTCTTACGATATAGAAGAGTGTTACGTGAACTTAAGCCTAAAATATTTTTTAAATACAGATATGGCTTTTAAAACTATTTTAAACTTGGAATTAGGTTCATAAAATGATTCGTGAATGCTTTTGAAATTGAAGGAAATTTATTTTTTAACGGTTTTTGTGAAAATTCTGTTAGTTCCATAATTGGTCATCAAAGCCCGATTGAAGCCAATTCACAAATTTCACAAACAATCATAGATACATACATCATAGAATGCAACAATAAGCAAATGAACATACAATTTATTATGGTTTGGCAATCATTCCTATGTCCTCTTATTGTACTCACTTATTAATACTGTACGGTTACAATTACAATTATATTTGGTATAGAAAATTTGAAGAGGAAAAAAAACAAATCTCGAAATCAGCAGAATCTCAGCATAGAAGAGTGTCAAAGATCCCTCAAAATGTCCGTGAAGTGTGTTTATAGCCGTTTAAGAGCTCAGATTAGGCAGAGAATTTTGAGAAAAAATAGGATCTCATAGAAGAACAAGTCAACAAATGAGGACTCGGATAGACAATTCGAAGTAGTTCGGATCAATACTGATCTAGAGCCTGATTGGCCCTATCTGAGATCAAGGTCATTCCATTTCCTTCGAAGTTGAGTGACACACATGCGCTGTCCAAGCGAGATTTATCCAGTTATGCCAAAAGTTGAAACCAACCATTGGTGATTGCACTGATCTGATGCATGACACTGGGGACGATTTGAACTCGATGGAGGCTTAATTAACCCGGGGTCATGCACAATATGGACTACTAGTAAACACATCGATCCAATTATTGCGGAGTTGAAGCCGATCTAAGGCAATGCAAGATTGATCATTCCAGGACTAAGTGGTCGGGCTGATTCGGATGATGACCGATTCATAACGTGGCCGATCCAGGGCCATGTTGCTTTGTCAATCTGATTTCTTACTATCGAAACTCCAAGTGTACATAAAATCCACTGCTTATTCCAAGCGTCTTCAAGTTGGAGTAGGTTCGCGCTTAAGACCTGAGCGATCCTGTAGTCAAAAATAAATAGTGTGACAGCCTTCTAGAAAGGCGGGTCAATACTTGCCCCTCAAAATGTCTTTCAAAGGAAGACATGTTTTTTACTCATTTATTGCTCCAAATCTCTCTGGACATCTCAAAAGCCTTGCATAGATTTTTAGAGCTTATTCTAGCAGCTTCGTCGAGTCATCATTGAGTTCGGTTACTTCACTAGATCGTTCTTTGGTCTTTCAAAGCCAATATCTATAATAGTATGATATTTTCAATTCGACCCTTTAACAAATTGAAAATCACTTCGGTCTCTATGCATTCTTTCCGTGACAGTCACATCTTTAAGCCTTATTTACTTTTTTACTTTATTTGATCATTTTAATTAGTCTTTACACTGAAATAGCATAACACATTGTATTTTATATATATGGTCCACGTGTTGAAACTTTCCAACAATCTCCTCCTAGACCACATATGTAATAACTTTAGAAATGTGTTTAACTTTGTGAGCTCAAAATTTTGCTATTTATAATATAATATGGTGTATCTGAAACAATCTCGTCTGTTGACTATGCTGACAAAGGATCAAAGAGGTCTTCGTTACATTTACTGTAACTGGGCCCATCAATGGTCACATATATCAATACTATCAAATGAAATACATCAATCATGAATGCATAGCATGAAAATTACATGAAACATTATCTAAACATGTATGTTTCCAACTCGTCCTTCTTTTGTAACGGTCCAAGATTTTTAATGTTAATATATGATATAATTTCAATTTTCTAAATGACTTAACGTGAAATTTATTTGGATATCTGAATATAGATTCGATTTAGCAAAGGTTTAAACATACGTTTTGGTTTAAATAATTCTTAATTAAAGCTCTTGTTTTGTTTTATAAAAAAATATATTCTACAAAGTATGATTTATTTCTAAGGGTTTTGTCCAAACATGAAATATTTTAAAGTGATGTTATTATGGTAACATATGATCGCAAAGATATAAATTTATTTATTTAAAGAGTTTTATGTATATTTTATACTAATAAGAGATGATATGAGCTTTATGAAGATCTTTAAATATTTAAACTTTATTTTGGATTTAAGTAGTGTATCATGTTGACCTTATGTATATTTAGTAAAATATGTTTTTGATTTATAAGTTGTAATTATAATTTATTATAATAAATTTGATATATGTATAAATTTAAACCAATGTTTGTTTTACTAATTAGTTCATCGTTGGTCGGGCGGTCTCAACGGTTTGAAATTTGGTTAATAGAAACGATCAAAATTAGGATATAAATTATAATTAAATATCAGAGTTAAATAATCATTCCGTTTCTGAACACGCAGTCGTAAAATATTTTTATAGAATTTTACTGTAATTTTTATTTTGAAAAATAAGCATATATTTTTTAATGTATTTTAAGGTAACTGTGGCCCTTTTAACCCTTTGCGTAACTGCTTAACTGGTCTATTTTACATTTGTTTTGAGACGTACGGGTGCACATTATTGTGTGTAGTAATCTAAACAAATTTGTACACTCAAACTTATTGTTTTGAGTTCGCTCGTTGTTCTCATGGTACGATTAAAACTAATAATATGCTAAACAAACAATCAAGATGCATGCCTTTTTCCCTTTTCAAAGATGAGCTGTATATATAAAAGAATTTGAACTTGTGGGACATTTGGCAAAATTTTCAGGAGATCAACACCACGTGTTCTTCAGTGCGTTCGTTTCTCCACCGCACTCCTCTTTCTCAGTCATAAAATCCTTCCTCTATACATCTCCTCCCTCTTGCACTTTAAACCATGTCTTCCCTTAACTCCACCACTAAATATTTGCATCTGAAGTTTCACCAACCAAGAAACTCTTCTTGTACTGTCGTTCCTCCTCTTCCTTTTTCAAGACTCCTGCAAGCTCCGCCATTCAACACAAAAGAAAAAAATGATGATATTGTGCAAACTCTTACACGCGCTCAGCCCAGACCCGCCAAACCCCATCCGCTCCGCCGCAGGTTAGCCCAGCTCCACCCACCTCATACGCAACTTTAATCCACCATTAGTGATTCCCCTCTCCTCTCATCTTAACCTGTGCTGTTTCCTCACTCCCAAACAGTCAGCTCCACCTCGAGCCACCGCTGTTTCAGCTGTCAGTCCTCCGTTGTCCACCCACACTTTCTTTTCCGCCTCGAATGACCTCTCACCACCACTATGTCACTTCATTCCGCCCTACCCTCGACCAGTCCCCTCTACTTCCTTTCGCTGATGTATTAGCAACCCGCAACCCATTTTATAACTCACGGTTTAGAAAATATATAGATAGCACCTGTTATCCCACTTAAAACCATCCAATTACCTGACAGACCTCCCCTTCCTCTTGTGACCGTCGTTCTCTCTCTCCTTACCCCATCAGTCACTACAAGAAAAATACCCTATTGCAACTAGCTATTTGCAACAGGCCTCAAATGTCAGTTGCAGTAAATGATATTTAGCAACAGACCTTTCGTAGCTGTTGCAATAGATAAGATTTAACAACAGGCTTGTCCTTCCTGTTGCGAAAAACATATTTTTCGCAACAACGCTTTCATGTCTGTTGCGAAAACATACTTTTAGCAACTGCTATTTCATTCCTGTTGCAATAGATATATTATTTGCAACTACATTTTCAAGGCAGTTGCAAAAATTATATATTTAGCAACTGTTTTTACCAGTTGCGATAACTGTAATTTTTTTGCAATAGGTAAAGCCACTTGCAAAAAACGTACTTTTAAAAATTATTTTTCCCCAAGTACTATTCGGTTATAATATGCACATAATAAATAATATTTAAATTTAATTAACAGGTAATAAACAACTATTTATAATTAATCGTTAATAAATAAGTTGGTGTGTTTTAATTATAAACTTTTAAAAATAAAATCTAAATAATTACTATTAATAAGCACATATTTTTACAGTTGCATTTTCATACTAGCTGTAATAAGCATAACAATCCTATTTTTCAACGTGGTAGCATGCGTAACTAAATAAAATGAAACATAAATTAGTTGCACCTGATTATGATTAAAGTTCCAATGTAAACGTACCAGAAATTAATTAAAATTGAATTAAATCAAATTGGGCTAAGCCCAAAACTATTTCTGTTTGAAACGTTTTAAACCCTTTTTCCAGAACTTTCTCACCGCTTCAGAGTTAACCCACGAACCCGTGTCGTTTCTTCTACTTTTCCCTAAATCTCTCTCAACAAATCGATGCACAAAGAGAGCGGAAAAAAAAGTTAAGGACTGAAATCCGCCATGAAGATTCATCATCTTCCCCTCTGAACTGTCAATCGCCCTCGTCCCACCAACGCGCAAGCAAGGATAGCCATTGACGACGGACCTGCACGAATCGCGTAAGCTATCTTTATGCTTTTATTTACATTTGGATGTTGGTTTTGATTTTGACAATCTGATGCTTATTTTGCTTATAAACCGGCTGTTACCATGATTATTACAGATAGTGTTACATGAATACCATAAGCTTGTTTTATTCTAGACAGTCGCGTAAGCTAATAGGGCGAGCAATACGTATTTTACCCAAATCTTTAGCTTAATTATTTTTTTCGTTTAATTCTTGTGATTATTACCAGTCTTGTATTTTTGTAGCCCATTCGTATTTAGTTCATGTGCTTATTTGATTGTGATTTGGGTTTATTTTGCAGATGAATATCTTTGAACATAAATGTCATTTAATTCCGTTTATTTGTAGCCTGTTGCTAAAAATATTTGCCTATTTCGTTTCTTTAACAGCAGCGACATTAGCAATGTAGTTGCTTTTGCAAATAGAGCAATGGCGTACATGAGTGCTTTCTAAGAAGAGAATCTCTATATAAGAGTAAAAATTAGAGTTTTATTTTATATGACTTGAGATAAAACTAGGTACTTTTCAGCAGGACTAAACATTATAAAATGGTATATTTTTTTCTTAAACCGATTATCGTCGTGGAACTTAGAAACCTATGAAAGTGTTTGGTGTTTTATGTAAACTGATTACATGTTGTAAGATGAGGCACTATAGTAGGCATTGTCTGTAGAAGGGTAGTGGATTCCGTGTAAGTTATATGTAAACTATTCTCATGCATAGCTTGTTTAGGATATTTAATGTAGTAAATGATTGACTGTCTTTCTCATATTGGATACAAGCTTTATGGTAAAATGAGGCACTATGGCAGTAAATGGATTGCATAACCAATTGTTCCTCATCAACAATAATCTTTAGTTTTTCCTATTTTGTTAAAAAGAAAAAAAAACACATTTATTTTCGTTTTCTTGTAAAATTGTTTGGAGCCTGAAGGTTTGGAAGTTGTAACTGATAATGTTGATGAATATTTGAAGCTTGATTCTACGAAAAAATTATGTTACACCACGGGTTTTAACAAAATGATGCTTCTAGAGTCTCCTAACTTATTTGAATTGCTTATTCCTACACTTTGACTTCATCATAAATTGTGGCTTGCATTTATTTCGCAAAACAAGCATTGTCTTGTATGGGTTAGTCCAATATTGAAGACATGCTCTATTGTAAATTTAGTGTAAAATTATAATGTGATGTTTTGTCACATCATCATGCGTCACCGTACATGATAAAACATTAGTCGATAATGGATCATGTAGTTTGTGGTATTTTCTTCTTAACGTCCATGCGCATAATCTTCTGGTAACCATTTTAGACATTGTGGAATTTTAGTTTCAACAGCTAGTTATATGCATATAAGTAAATTTGTAGCACGTTTATTATGGAGAGTGGAGTCTTCCACGTAATGGATAAACCGGTAATATTTTTTTGAACTTAAGACTGTTTATCTACCTTGCTATTTTTGATTTGTGACCAGTTGTCCTTTTGTGGTTCAGTTGATCAGATGACATGGAAGAATCAGGTCAGGACTTGGGTCACAGAGCTGGGACAGTATAGATTAGTTGAAGTCAAGAATATGGTTGTCTCAAATTTTATTTCATTGGAAATGCTACCTGTACAGTATCAACTTCCCAATGCCACCGAAGATCGCCTTTGTGACCAAAGTAAAGCTTTGTTCCATGTAGAGGAAGCTGTGTAGAAAATATCTAGAAAAAAGAGGCCTGACAAATGAGAATTCTGCGAAGGCAGTTAAAAGATGCTTCATTTCTTGCTACCAGATTTTGTCTCAGGTATGCTTATATTTGATAGGCTCGGTGTTTTCCATCCAAGTGCTTAATATAGTTCTTGATATGGATACAGTCACATTGTTCCCATAAAATTGGTACATTCTTCTCATTTTGAGACAAAATGTCTGAGACATGTGAATGCTTGTTTGTTTATGCACTTAATTCTTCTTCTATATGAATGCCATAGGATATTTGTATTGGAAATTTCATCACAGCTTCTCAATTATTAATAAATTGGTTTACAGTTAAATGGCAGCCGTCTTTTTAATCAAATAATTTTGGACTTCAACATGCATGGATAAATTTTCAATGTTGATTATTACTGATTATGAACTTTAGGTCAGTGTTTTTGCATCATGGACATTTTTGCGTCATGGAAAAAATTTCAATGTCTTGATGGATATTTTTAGTTAGTAATCTATATATTATGCAATTATAGTGATATTATACTAGGTAGATTTATGGATTGATGGACTTTCACGTATACAAAACACAAGCGTAAATATATTCAATTTCCATATATTTGTGTTGATGTGTATGATCTTAAATAAGCATTTCTTCTTTTTGAGCAGGCTTCTACTGGACCTTAGCGAGACTACAACAAAACACAAGCGTATGAAAATTGTAGAAATTTTTGTTGTAATTGTTTGTAATTGCGTGAGAGAAGAAATTGTTATACATGAGGGGTGTATGAAAATTATAGAAATTTTTGTTGTAATTGTTTGTATTATTAAAACTTTGTTGAAATAAAATTTTGTTTGTTTATTTTATTTTGTGATATACACTATTACTAAAATGAATACATTTAATATGTAATATCTATAAGCTGTAATTTTTTTTTTTTTCAAATTGATGAATATATTGCAACAGGCATACACTGTTGCAAAATGATCTGTTGCAACAGGAAAAGCCTGTTGCAAAAAAATATACCGCAACATCTTATTGCAACAGGCAGTAAATGTTGCAGACTTTTTGCAACTTCGGCTATACCAACAGGCACAGGCCTGTTGCAATAGGTCTACTGCAACAGATATCGCTTGTTGCGAAAAGTGTTTTTTGTTGTAGTGAGTTCACCAACGTCTCCCTCTCATTCTCCTCTTCCTCCTTTTGACCCTCTTTCTTTCATGCATACAAACCCACGTAGTCCGCAACTCCTCCTCTATAAGAACCCGCAAGCCTTCACCCATCACTTCGCGTGCACCAACCAAAGCACCCTGACACCCAGTATCGCTCATTTATCCTCCTCTATCCATGCATGTCCGCAAAGAAAAATCCGACCTTCCAGGGTTGAAACCAAAGCCGTGTGATGGAGTAATTATATATTTATGGGATGCAGGATGTTTTGAATGAGGTGCGTACTTGAAGAACGAAGCGAATGAGCAACATTTCTTGTTGGTATCTTCTTTGCTAACCAAAAAAAACACTTGTTTGGAAATAGGTGCCAAGTCCGAGATTAAGTTCTATATCAGATGGGATTAAGTTATAGTACTTGGTAAAGAACTTATTAGCTATTCGCAAGGACTTAATCACTGATGGATATTATGGGGGAAGTTGTGGTATGCTAAGGGCACTCGACGAAGGGCTTAACAACGTGTGCATGCGACGGGAGCGATGTCCGTGAAAGTGGTATGATCGTTCCTTGACCGGTGCTAAGTTGATATGGGTCTGGACGGTAAAATTTGGAGAGCTTTAGGTGAGAACTTCTAATTTAATTAAATTTAAATGAGTAGAAATTAGATAATTATAGTTAGTTGAGGTTAATTATAATTAGTTAATGAAAATTTGATTGGATTTGTATGTTGGTATGCAATGTTTGAATGATTGTGCATGAAGTTAGAGAATACACTGAACACTGATAAGCGTTATTGACTGTAACGCTTGCGCACAGTTAAAATGGTTGTTTAATTGTTGTAAATTCATGTATGTTCATATGGTTGATCTATTGATGGGTTTATGGTTGCATCACGCACCGTAGTTATGGAATTATACGGATAATCGAGTCAAATCTCCTTTCTATAATGATTTATTATTTTAGGATTAAAAATAACATTTGAGAAATTTGGTTTGAACTTAAGTTTCAAGTGATTTGCGAATCTAAGTTATGTATAACAAAAGGCTTTTGTGAAAGATAGGATTGTTTCCAGAAATGTGTTTATATATATAATGTGGATTTTCAAAGTTAAGTGAGTTTGAAATTTAATGAAGGAAGTGAGTTTGAAGGAATAATTTTATTTAAGTTTCAATTTTTGAAATAGTGCATTGGAAGTAGTTTAAAAATTTATAAACCATCATCGTTTGAATTGAGTTTGCACTTAAGCTCAAAGAAATGATTTGAGTCAAAGGTTTATTTTATTTAAAATACTAGGTTCTATTATTTGAATAACGACTAGCCATAATTTTGGAAATGATTGAATAAACTTGGAAGAATATTACCATTATTTATTAAGTTGTCAATTTGATTTGAAATGGAGATTTTGATTTGAGTCATGAAAACTTAAATTTTTTTTTTTTTAGGAAAGATTCTAATGATGAAAAAAAAATTAAATTTGTTGAATTTGGGAAATTGGGCTAAATCATAAATTTGTGATTTAAGTTGAAAGAGGTTAATTTTGAAGAGTTTTCAAAATTATAATTCTCCATAGTGTTAAGAATCGCTTTTCACATTTTGTCGGAATGGGTTGATTTTGAAGTTATAAGTCTTGAACTATGGTCTTAAACCGAAAGTTATGAAATGTTGGGAAGGATTTAAAGGATTACGAAAATGTTAACTAACATAATTTTTTTTTAAGGTTGGTAAATGAATATCGGGATGTAAAGAAATTTTGATATTAATGGAATTTAAGGACTTTGGGAATGAATCCAACCTTAAATGAATTGATAACAAATCGGGAAGGCGATTTGAAATGTAAATCCATGTGATCCATAACTGTTGTTTTAAGAATACACTTATTTCTTGGAAAGACCGGGATCGGATTTAAATCCGAAAACCATTCCAACTAATAATACGATGCATGAAGCAAATTCAAGACTTAGAATCGACGAATGAAGATCGGGAATCTTGAATTTATTCGGATTGATTTCTAATGTCTCGAATTAGGCCGTACACCTGATTCGAGGTTATAAGTGGCATGAGGTCTGAGTATATTCGGAGATTTTCGGATTTTGCTCTGTTCAGACCCAGAATAGACTTGTATGGATTGTGTGCCTGACATTGTAATTGATGGCATAACAATGATTTCCGTTGATATGTTTCTGGTTTGTGACGTACGAGCTCAAAGTGGTTATGTAACGATGGAAATCAGTGGTCATGTTGTGAATGGACAATGTGACATACTTAAGATATGAAATGAGCTTGTATAGTCAGGGCATTGCTTATCTAGGCATGCTTTGTGTGTGACGTGACATCGACAAACCTCACACCCCGGATTGATGAGAAACTGGCTGTTAGGTTGTATACTTATATATGAATTGATGATGAAGCTGCAACAGTGGGAAACCACTTATGACCTGGGGAAGTTGGGTATGTTCAGGGGGCCATGTAACAACCCGGATTTTTACAACATGCTAAGACAAGAATCAAGGCAGAATTTAATTATAAAATCTGAATCAAGAGAAACGGGTTGCACCATAGCGTTCGTCTCGGAAAAATACACGAAATAGAGTCTGAGTTTTCGAAAATCAGAGTCCGTATGACCCAGTTATGGCCCGTCAAAGTTTTCAGAAAAATTCAAGTTCAAAAACAGTTCGAAATTCAAATCTGGAGCCAAACGAACTGGGCGGGAAAATTCCCGCCCAAGCCCCAGGTCGACTGGGGTGTCGACTGGGGAGTCGACACGCCCAGGGGGCAGGTCGACTGCCCAGTCGACATGGGTGTCGACCTGGGTGGTCCGACCACTTGGGCCTGGGTGCACCTGCTGCTGTCTTGGCTCGGTTTTATGGGCCTGTGACGGATTTGGAGGGCTCAGATCTATCCTAGGGTTAATCTAAGGGCCTAAACTACTCCTAATCTCTATAAAAAGACCCCTAAGCCTACCCTAAAACCTCACAAATCACTCATGCCACGAAGTGCTGCCCAAATGCCAAGTGATCATGGCCTCCATCTCCAACTCCAAGAGCTTATGCATTCAAATCGGATCCGAATCAAAGGTGCTAGCTTGCTACATCAAATCAAGGGAGTGGATCAACGTTGCTACGCAAATTTCATGACGATTCTTCAACAAAGGAGCCACCTTTCTTCGTCAAGACGATGCATGATCCTTCCCTAAGCCTCGCTATGTAAGTTCTAGCTACTTGTAGATTCTAACGGTGGTTCTAATGTGACATGGAATAAAATGCGATGAAACATAAGTATGCTAGCCTATGTGAACCTAATTTTTCCCCTTTTCAATGATCTATGACCTTGGGCTAAGTTTTAGCGACTTAATCATGTCACTCATGTTATGTTTAACCTAGTTTATCTTGCAAGTTTGAATCTTTATCTATGGAATGTTTGCATGAACCTTTGGGAACCATTTTGTGACGGCAAGGAATTTCGCTCGGTCCGAATCAGTCGCTAAACCGATCCAGGCCGTTCGAAACGCCCTATCGTTTGAGAACACGACAAAACAGAACGCATACAAAAGAACATTTCACTGTTTATTACAACAATGCATCAGATTACAAGAATATACAGAGTATAAATGAATAATACACAGAAATATCAGAGATTTAAATTATATTTAAATACATAGCAGCGGAAAATAATACAATACATAACTAGAAGAGATATACGGATACAAAGCTTTCCGGATATCGTTCCAGCTGTAAACCAGGATCCTGTGAATATAAATCTGCAAAACCAAAACTACTAGCTGCCCGTGTCAAAAATAGGGGCACCCAGAGTTTAGGTTAAAACAATAAACTCCAGGTCAGTCATGTGACTGGTGTGAGAACTAAAACAGTTATTAATTTTTATTTTAAAAGTTAGGTAAATCAAGGGACCACGCCGTATAACACGGAACGGGTTTCCTCCAAAGAATACCAGTGCATAAAACAAACAGCGCAATGCTAAATAAAGAAAAATGAAGCTGTTATAAGACCCAGGTCCCATCACACAATGCAACGCAGCCGAGGATAGGGTTTTCCCTTATAACAGCCAAAGAATGCTTGATACGGTTAAAACAAATCGCTTGATGCTATTATAAGTGCATAGTGTATAAAACAACTTCAAATCATAAGTATCAATAATAGGCGGCATGAGCGTCCCATGCCACTATGTCGCCATATATAGGTTTACAAATAAAACCGCAAAGTCACGTATTTGGAAATTGGATTTCCGTCTATGAACCGAGGCAAAAGATAGTCCTCAACCGATTCGAGACGCTCTAGCCCGTGTCTCAGGATCAGAGCTCGAGTGACCCTTGGAGCGACAGGGCCGGTCCACCGATGTGGATTAAAATGCCTGAACACTGCGTTTTCCCACCCTTTGGGGTGTCAATGAGCCAACAAATGACTCCATCGGTTCGAGAACGACCGATCAATCCGAGGCGCCTCGCAACAGCAACAACCACATAAGTCAAACTCGTCAGGGCATGCAAAACCACTGACGCCACTTTTTAGCTAGAAGGAAACGCATGCCCTCCCTGAGGTCCGTCTCCCGTTTTTGGTTCATACCGGGTGTGAAACTCGCGAAGCAAACGTTACACAAAGCTACGCCACAAAGGCCGTGCTTTGATCATCACCACAAGACTTTGCTTTTCAACAAAAGCCTCGATCAATTTCCACTTAGGCATGCCACACAGGCAATTCACTCCATGCGTTTGATATCCATCAATATATAACCCCTGAGCTCGTACGTCTCAGAGAAGGGCGTTAAGCAAGAGAATAAATTCTCCGCCGCCAAACAGATATATATTTAATAGAGATCAATCACACAGACTAAAATCCAATGTCAGACACACAGTCCATTTACAAGTCCGTTCTGGGTCTGAACGAAACCGGAGGCACCTAGTACCCCGCACATCCATCGATCTCCAAGTACGTCTGGACGATCACCAACTGTTTCCATCTTCTTGGGTGTACAGCCCAATCAAGATCATCGGTTATCACCCAAACGACGTGAAGACTTCCGGTCTTCGACCACCGTCTTCATCTTCGACTTATCGTCGTATCAGTTATTCAGAATAGGATAAACCCGGCCTTTCTGAATAACTCGCGTATATTTTAAATAAGTGTTACACAAACACAACATACGCCTCATTCCGATTCATTAGTCACTAACCGTAAATTAATCAAGAGAATAATTCCCCAAATATTAACCCCGAAGGCCGAAACCAACATCAGATCAATATCCAGAAAACCATTCTGCTTAGCTAAACGACAGTTAGTTTCTAAATTTCACATTCAAAGGGAAAGGTTCCCATTAATTTTATCCAAGATAAATTCCTTGAATTTATTCTTTAATCTTCTTTTGAATTTCGATTCAACTAGTCGGGATTAACGAACCTTACCGAAGTAATCATTTGTTTTAATTTCCCAATCCCAACCTATTCATCCCATGAAGTAAAACTGGTAATACTTCATATCTAACACCACAGTGTTATCGGTAAATTCAATTACCATTTCACGTTCAAATCTAATTAAAGATTTAACTATCGCCTGGAGCAAAACTGGTGATACTCCATTTCGATTATTTCGATCTAATTAAAGATTCATTAAAACTCCACTTAGTTTTAATCTGTGACTGGGTTAAAGAATCAGTGTCATTTAAAAACACGGTTCACGATGAACCCAAAATCACATTCATTAATCATCGGGTTAAAGAACAAGTGTTATCTAAAACACTGTTCACTATAAACCCAAAAATCAATATCAATTCAATTCCAATTAAATATTATTTAATTGGTACACTTCATTAAATCTAAATAAAAAGATTTAATCTTTTCTCAAATGGGTTCAAGAACAGTGTTAGTGAAGACACCATTCACGACAAACCCAAATCACATTCGATATTCAATACAAGGCTCTGAATAGAAAATATATCGGCTTATATTCAATATCAAATTCTACGACTAACAAATGTCGTATTGGAAATAACGATATAAATATATATCTTTCAAATTCCCATAACAACACCTGTATAATCACGAATTCCAACATCGAAATATTCCGAAGACAATTTCGATTCAAATCCACTCCAATGCAATCATTGGATATTCTGGTTATTTTCAAAACCCTTTTCAAATTCAATTTATTTATTTAAAATAAATAGAATTATATTTCTAGTTCAAAACTAGTTCATTTCGATAAAAATCTATTTTTATCTTTTCAAATATGGAGTTTTTCATCCCAAATCTTCACAAATCATTTCTTATGATTCTACACAAATTATTACTATTTTTAATAATTTTATCAAGGCCCGTACAGTCGATTTCCATCAACGGCCATCGAACTGCACTTACAGCGACCTTTTTCGAATTTGATTTGGACATAATTCCAAATCCAACCATTAGATTTCAAATTTCTAACATTCATTAGAAAGCTCTTTTCGATACGAACCCAACGGTTCTGGTTTTAGGAGAATTCGACGATCGGATCTCCCGTAATGTCCGTTTGAATTAAATGGTCGAAATTCACGAACTGCCGCGGCGCGGCGCGTTCTATTCAGGCCATTATATTATATATATAATATATATAATATATATTTCGTCGATTTTCTATTCAAAACGAATTATATAAATAGTTTTAAAATTCGTTTCAAAATCTATTTCAACTTCCATTTCAATTCAAAGTAAAATTGAATTCTTCTTTATAAATTCGTTTCAAAATTCATTTCTATTCAATTCAAATTTCAATTCAATTTGAATTCATTTCAATTCACTTTCAATTCAATTTGAATTCGCTTTCAATTCAATTCATTTCGAAATCGTTTTCAATTCAATTCATTTCGAAATCGTTTTCAATTCAATTCATTTCGAAAACGTTTTCAATTCAATTCATTTCGAAAACGTTTTCAATTCAAGTCATTTCGAAAATGTTTTAAATATCGTTCACGTCAAAATGGCGTCAATCTAATCAACACGGCTTCATAAATTTCTATTTCAAATATTTTATTTCAAATATTTCTTTTTCAAAATAGTTGTTATCATCAAAATATTTCGTTCAACACATGACCAATCTCAAAGGATGAGTACTGTCAACACATGAACCGTTATTTTATATTGATAAAGATGTAAATTTTATTATCAAAATATTTCGTTCAACACATGACCAATCTCAATGGATGAGTACTGTCAACACATGAACCGTTATTTTATAATATTCTTTATTTTTCAAATTGGAATGAGGCCCAATCAATTACCATATAAAGTTAATTATACGGATTTTCATACATTACATACATATAATAGCATTGAAAAATAATCAACCATCAACCAAAGTGCACTACACTGTATAAGCATCAAATATAGATATCTAACGCTTATAACAGCCTGTCAATCAATCGATCGACATATTTAATCAATCAGGATGAGTGAACTTCAAATTTCATCCCAACACCCGTGTGGGGTTTCAAACAATCAAACACATATTTTATTTGTGCTGTTGGGCGATGTGTAAAATTTATCGTCCCAATCAATGTCATTCAAATAGGTGTACATAAACAAACCGTCTGGTTTGTAAATGAATATTCTATTTTATTCACTTCACGTTAAAAATTATATTTTTAACGATAAAACATTTTATTTCAACCTATGAATTTCTATTCAATTCATTTATTCAATAAAATGATATTTTTATTTTTCTAACATATTTTAGAAAATTTCGGCGGCATAACGGCACGATACTAGAAACGGGACAAGGCCTAGCCTTATCCCCGGTCTAGTGAAGGCCCACGCCATTCACACATCAATCAAATTAATTCATTTCACCACACAATTCAATTTCAATCAATAATCTAACTAATTTGCAACCAAACAAACAAGTCCATGGTCTGTGGACGATTGTGTCGGGTGCTACTAAGCACCATCTGCATCCTAGTATATATATATATATAACTAGAAAAATAAATTGAAAGGTGATAAATTCTCACATATAGCTATCCAATTATCTTGAATCTTCTTTTGCAGAATTCTTCGTCGACCTCGCCTTTTTGTTGCTTTCGCCCGTATTCTCTACATATGTAAAAATCGAATTTTACTTCGCTATTCAATATATAAAAATCGAATTTTTACTTTGCTATTCAATATATAAAAATCGAATTTTTACTTTGCTATTCAATATATAAAAATCGAATTTTTACTTTGCTATTCAATATATAAAAATCGAATTTTTACTTTGCTATTCAATATATAAAAATCGAATTTTTATTGCGATGTCTTTAAAATAAAAATCACATTTTTATTTTCTCACCTTCAACTTAAAAATTATATTTTTATAATTGCTTCATACTTTTAAAAATTGAATTTTTATTCCATTATTCAATATATAAAAATCATATTTTTACTCTAAAACAAATGCAAAATTCCTTTAAAAAAAAACAAAGCTAACTTCATTTTCAAAACCAATGTATGTATTTTATTTTAAAAACAATATTTATATTTCTATTTTAAAAACAATATTTATATTTCTATTTTAAAAAACAATATTCATATTTCTATTTTAAAAACAATATTCATATTTCTATTTTAAAAACAATATTCATATTTCTATTTTAAAAACAATATTCATATTTCTATTTAAAAACAATATATATATTTAGATTTAAAAACCATATATAAACTAAATTAACCAAGAATTAATAGAAGGAACTCACCGTTAATTGAAGCGGCGGAGGGGCTTAGTTTTGCTGTTGAACATAGAAGGGGAAGGGGGCGTCTGCGCATCGGCCAGGGGTGGCGTTGGGCCAATATAGCAGCGGCGGTCTTCGGGAAGGTGGGCGACTAGGGTTTTCAAATGGTTTGGGGTTTCTCGATCTGGTGGCTGCGCGAGTGTGGCATCGAGACAACAAAGGAGACAAGGAGGGAGCGGACTGGCGATGCGGCGTAGTGGAGGAAGAAGAAGAAGGAGCCGCGACTGCAGCGGAAGAAGAAAGGCGTCGGGGAAGGGGTTCCTGAGGGGCGGCGCTGCTGGAGAGGTTCGGCTGCGGCGCGGTGGCGCAACGCCACCTGGAGGAGCTCGGTCGGGATCGAACGACGAGGTAGTTAGGTTTTTTTTTTTTTTTTTCAGATCTGAATGAAGGGAGATAGAGAGGAGGGGGGGTATTTGTTTATATATTTATTATTTTATATTTTCCAAAATATTGACTTTTTATTTGACCTCGAAACGAGACCCAACGACTGTCGCCCCTAGCTAATTACCCCCATTCCGAACACAATGGGATATGTATCGCAAGCTGATTTGACCATTTGAATCAGTTTCCGTTTAATTTACATTTAAATCACTATATTGAATTTTAAACGTACATTTCAAATTACCGGGGTCACATACTAACTAGAAAAATTCCAGAAAAATATTTTCTAGCTTTGTATTGACAATACGGTCCTAACAAAACTAGTTTCGATGAATTCTGAGACCGTTAGAAAAATGGCCAATTTCCAGTCGATTAAAATCAACTGAAACTGGTCAAACGCGTTTTCCTTTGCCACGCTCACATATTGATTCGATAAATTATGAAATTTGAAACCTAGCAATAATTTGATACTGCGGATCCAACAAAACTGGTTTCGTCGAAATCCGAGGTCATTTGCAAAATGTCCATTTTTAAGGGCCTGAATTTCATAGCGACTATTCAGAATTTTCAACTGGACATATCTTTTGATTCCTGATATGAAATCTTGATTTTTCGGATTCGTTGGAAAGATATTATCAATTAGATCCCATTATTTTTGGTTTCACCAAAATCCGGATTGTTTTGCACCCGGTACATTCAATTGAAGTTTGAAATCAAATTATCGAACTACCGCGCCATTTTCAATTCTATTTATAATTATATATAAATATTTATATTCTAACGACGACGCGTATGGTATATACGTTCGAATTATATTCAAAATAAATTTCTCGTCGATATTGTTTAAAATAATTCATTTTAAATAATCAAAATTCGCTAAAATTGCCAAAATAAAAATTTTAAACTGGCCCAGATTTTCCGGGTTATTACAATCTCCCCCACTTAAAACTTTTCGTCCCCGAAAAGGAACAAAGTCGAAAGTGGTTTGATTAATCAACTCTACGATCGATCAGGCTTCCATTCTCCAACTCTTTAGTTTCTGAGAATTTTCAAAATTTCAAAAATTTGGCTAACACCCTAAATTTTCGAAAAATTTCGCCATAACCTCCCCTGCACCGGGAGCATCGGGGAATTTCAAATAGCTTCCCCGGTCCTTCAGATCTCAAAAAGAAAAAGAAAAAGCCAAGCGGCTAGCCAATAGGCTCATAAAATCATCATCACCCAAACAAAACAGTAAATTATGTAGTAAACGTGTACCTACTTGTCGGGCAAATAAATTTTATTCTCTGGCTCTAGCCGCCTTGCTATGACCTGCTCAATGATATATATGTATATGCAAGCAAATGCGACCAAATTTCAATACAATTCAATATTTGTTTCAAATAGGCTAAATGGTTCAAAATTTATCAAACAACTAAACCAGCAACACAAACATCAATCAATTAGTGAATTAGAGTTTCAAATTCATAATTTTGATACATATACAAAAATCAGATTTTTGATGCCAAATCACAACAATAAGCCCTATCAAATTTTGGTTCTCACACCAGTCAATAGGAAGTATATAGATATTACACGTTCGTCACTCGAATATAAATTCTAATGATGGAGCTCCATCATCAAAATCATCTCCGGGCGATTAGAGTGTAATTCTATATCTATCCAGTATATTAAAATTTCGAATACACGTGGATCAGACGTATACGCAAAATCTGTATATACTGGATTGTCCATATCAATATAAATAGATAATCAAATACGAATAATTGATTTAAATTTTCAAAACAAAAATTTGTTTTCACTTTGAAAAATATACTCTTCACACTCGTTCTAGGATACTACTGATCCTATCTCTAACGAGTCATTCTAATTGGATATTACTAATCCAATATCTGACGAATTCTTTCGTATAGTTCTAATGTGCATTGTTCTCTGAGCTTTGTAAACCAAAGCTCTGATACCAACTGTGACGGCAAGGAATTTCGCTCGGTCCGAATCAGTCGCTAAACCGATCCAGGCCGTTCGAAACGCCCTATCGTTTGAGAACACGACAAAACAGAACGCATACAAAAGAACATTTCACTGTTTATTACAACAATGCATCAGATTACAAGAATATACAGAGTATAAATGAATAATACACAGAAATATCAGAGATTTAAATTATATTTAAATACATAGCAGCGGAAAATAATACAATACATAACTAGAAGAGATATACGGATACAAAGCTTTCCGGATATCGTTCTAGCTATAAACCAGGATCCTGTGAATATAAATCTGCAAAACCAAAACTACTAGCTGCCCGTGTCAAAAATAGGGGCACCCAGAGTTTAGGTTAAAACAATAAACTCCAGGTCAGTCATGTGACTGGTGTGAGAACTAAAACAGTTATTAATCTTTATTTTAAAAGTTAGGTAAATCAAGGGACCACGCCGTATAACACGGAACGGGTTTCCTCCCAAGAATACCAGTGCATAAAACAAACAGCGCAATGCTAAATAAAGAAAAATGAAGCTGTTATAAGACCCAGGTCCCATCACACAATGCAACGCAGCCGAGGATAGGGTTTTCCCTTATAACAGCCAAAGAATGCTTGATACGGTTAAAACAAATCGCTTGATGCTATTATAAGTGCATAGTGTATAAAACAACTTCAAATCATAAGTATCAATAATAGGCGGCATGAGCGTCCCATGCCACTATGTCGCCATATATAGGTTTACAAATAAAACCGCAAAGTCATGTATTTGGAAATTGGATTTCCGTCTATGAACCGAGGCAAAAGATAGTCCTCAACCGATTCGAGACGCTCTAGCCCGTGTCTCAGGATCAGAGCTCGAGTGACCCTTGGAGCGACAGGGCCGGTCCACCGATGTGGATTAAAATGCCTGAACACTGCGTTTCCCCACCCTTTGGGGTGTCAATGAGCCAACAAATGACTTCATCGGTTCGAGAACGACCGATCAATCCGAGGCGCCTCGCAACAGCAACAACCACATAAGTCAAACTCGCCAGGGCGTGTAAAACCACTGACGCCACTTTTTAGCTAGAAGGAAACGCATGCCCTCCCTGAGGTCCGTCTCCCGTTTTTGGTTCATACCGGGTGTGAAACTCGCGAAGCAAACGTTACACAAAGCTACGCCACAAAGGCCGTGCTTTGATCATCACCACAAGACTTTGCTTTTCAACAGAAGCCTCGATCAATTTCCACTTAGGCATGCCACACAGGCAATTCACTCCATGCGTTTGATATCCATCAATATATAACCCCTGAGCTCGTACGTCTCAGAGAAGGGCGTTAAGCAAGAGAATAAATTCTCCGCCGCCAAACAGATATATATTTAATAGAGATCAATCACATAGACTAAAATCCAATGTCAGACACACAGTCCATTTACAAGTCCGTTCTGGGTCTGAACGAAACCGGAGGCACCTAGTACCCCGCACATCCATCGATCTCCAAGTACGTCTGGACGATCACCAACTGTTTCCATCTTCTTGGGTGTACAGCCCAATCAAGATCATCAGTTATCACCCAAACGACGTGAAGACTTCCGGTCTTCGACCACCGTCTTCATCTTCGACTTATCGTCGTATCAGTTATTCAGAATGGGATAAACCCGGTCTTTCTGAATAACTCGCGTATATTTTAAATAAGTGTTACACAAACACAACATACGCCTCATTCCGATTCATTAGTCACTAACCGTAAATTAATCAAGAGAATAATTCCCCAAATATTAACCCCGAAGGCCGAAACCAACATCAGATCAATATCCAGAAAACCATTCTGCTTAGCTAAACGACAGTTAGTTTCTAAATTTCACATTCAAAGGGAAAGGTTCCCATTAATTTTATCCAAGACAAATTCCTTGAATTTTTTCTTTAATCTCCTTTTGAATTTCGATTCAACTAGTCGGGATTAACGAACCTTACCGAAGTAATCATTTGTTTTAATTTCCCAATCTCAACCTATTCATCCCATGAAGTAAAACTGGTAATACTTCATATCTAACACCACAGTGTTATCGGTAAATTCAATTACCATTTCACATTCAAATCTAATTAAAGATTTAACTATCGCTTGGAGCAAAACTAGTGATACTCCATTTCGATTATTTCAATCTAATTAAAGATTCATTAAAACTCCACTTAGTTTTAATCTGTGACTGGGTTAAAGAATCAGTGTCATTTAAAAACACGGTTCACGATGAACCCAAAATCACATTCATTAATCATCGGGTTAAAGAACAAGTGTTATCTAAAACACTGTTCACTATAAACCCAAAAATCAATATCAATTCAATTCCAATTAAATATTATTTAATTGGTACACTTCATTAAATCTAAATAAAAAGATTTAATCTTTTCTCAAATGGGTTCAAGAACAGTGTTAGTGAAGACACCATTCACGACAAACCCAAATCACATTCGATATTCAATACAAGGCTCTGAATAGAAAATATATCGGCTTATATTCAATATCAAATTCTACGACTAACAAATGTCGTATTGGAAATAACGATATAAATATATATCTTTCAAATTCCCATAACAACACCTGTATAATCACGAATTCCAACATCGAAATATTCCGAAGACAATTTCGATTCAAATCCACTCCAATGCAATCATTGGATATTCTGGTTATTTTCAAAACCCTTTTCAAATTCAATTTATTTATTTAAAATAAATAGAATTATATTTCTAGTTCAAAACTAGTTCATTTCGATAAAAATCTATTTTTATCTTTTCAAATATGGAGTTTTACATCCCAAATCTTCACAAATCATTTGTTATGATTCTACACAAATTATTACTATTTTTAATAATTTTATCAAGGCCCGTACAGTCGATTTCCATCAACGGCCATCGAACTGCACTTACAGCGACCTTTTTCGAATTTGATTTGGACATAATTCCAAATCCAACCGTTAGATTTCAAATTTCTAACATTCATTAGAAAGCTCTTTTCGATACGAACCCAACGGTTCTGGTTTTAGGAGAATCCGACGATCGGATCTCCCGTAATGTCCGTTTGAAATAAATGGTCGAAATTCACGAACTGCCGCGGCGCGGCGCGTTCTATTCAGGCCATTATATTATATATATAATATATATAATATATATTTTGTCGATTTTCTATTCAAAACGAATAATATAAATAGTTTTAAAATTCGTTTCAAAATCTATTTCAACTTCCATTTCAATTCAAAGTAAAATTGAATTCTTCTTTATAAATTCGTTTCAAAATTCATTTCTATTCAATTCAAATTTCAATTCAATTTGAATTCATTTCAATTCACTTTCAATTCAATTTGAATTCGCTTTCAATTCAATTCATTTCGAAATCGTTTTCAATTCAATTCATTTCGAAATCGTTTTCAATTCAATTCATTTCGAAAACGTTTTCAATTCAATTCATTTCAAAAACGTTTTAAATTTCGTTCACGTCAAAATGGCGTCAATCTAATCAACACGGCTTCATAAATTTCTATTTCAAATATTTTATTTCAAATATTTCTTTTTCAAAATAGTTGTTATTATCAAAATATTTCGTTCAACACATGACCAATCTCAAAGGATGAGTACTGTCAACACATGAACCGTTATTTTATATTGATAAAGATGTAAATTTTATTATCAAAATATTTCGTTCAACACATGACCAATCTCAATGGATGAGTACTGTCAACACATGAACCGTTATTTTATAATATTCTTTATTTTTCAAATTGGAATGAGGCCCAATCAATTACCATATAAAGTTAATTATACGGATTTTCATACATTACATACATATAATAGCATTGAAAAATAATCAACCATCAACCAAAGTGCACTACACTGTATAAGCATCAAATATAGATATCTAACGCTTATAACAGCCTGTCAATCAATCGATCGACATATTTAATCAATCAGGATGAGTGAACTTCAAATTTCATCCCAACACCCGTGTGGGGTTTCAAACAATCAAACACATATTTTATTTGTGCTGTTGGGCGATGTGTAAAATTTATCGTCCCAATCAATGTCATTCAAATAGGTGTACATAAACAAACCGTCTGGTTTGTAAATGAATATTCTATTTTATTCACTTCACGTTAAAAATTATATTTTTAACGATAAAACATTTTATTTCAACCTATGAATTTCTATTCAATTCATTTATTCAATAAAATGATATTTTTATTTTTCTAACATATTTTAGAAAATTTCGGCGGCATAACGGCACGATACTAGAAACGGGACAAGGCCTAGCCTTATCCCCGGTCTAGTGAAGGCCCACGCCATTCACACATCAATCAAATTAATTCATTTCACCACACAATTCAATTTCAATCAATAATCTAACTAATTTGCAACCAAACAAACAAGTCCATGGTCTGTGGACGATTGTGTCGGGTGCTACTAAGCACCATCTGCATCCTAGTATATATATATATAACTAGAAAAATAAATTGAAAGGTGATAAATTCTCACATATAGCTATCCAATTATCTTGAATCTTCTTTTGCAGAATTCTTCGTCGACCTCGCCTTTTTGTCGCTTTCGCCCGTATTCTCTACATATGTAAAAATCGAATTTTACTTCGCTATTCAATATATAAAAATCGAATTTTTACTTTGCTATTCAATATATAAAAATCGAATTTTTACTTTGCTATTCAATATATAAAAATCGAATTTTTACTTTGCTATTCAATATATAAAAATCGAATTTTTACTTTGCTATTCAATATATAAAAATCGAATTTTTATTGCGATGTCTTTAAAATAAAAATCACATTTTTATTTTCTCACCTTCAACTTAAAAATTATATTTTTATAATTGCTTCATACTTTTAAAAATCGAATTTTTATTCCATTATTCAATATATAAAAATCATATTTTTACTCTAAAACAAATGCAAAATTCCTTTAAAAAAAACAAAGCTAACTTCATTTTCAAAACCAATGTATGTATTTTATTTTAAAAACAATATTTATATTTCTATTTTAAAAACAATATTTATATTTCTATTTTAAAAAACAATATTCATATTTCTATTTTAAAAACAATATTCATATTTCTATTTTAAAAACAATATTCATATTTCTATTTTAAAAACAATATTCATATTTCTATTTAAAAACAATATATATATTTAGATTTAAAAACCATATATAAACTAAATTAACCAAGAATTAATAGAAGGAACTCACCGTTAATTGAAGCGGCGGAGGGGCTTAGTTTTGCTGTTGAACATAGAAGGGGAAGGGGGCGTCTGCGCATCGGCCAGGGGTGGCGTTGGGCCAATATAGCAGCGGCGGTCTTCGGGAAGGTGGGCGACTAGGGTTTTCAAATGGTTTGGGGTTTCTCGATCTGGTGGCTGCGCGAGTGTGGCATCGAGACAACAAAGGAGACAAGGAGGGAGCGGACTGGCGATGCGGCGTAGTGGAGGAAGAAGAAGAAGGAGCCGCGACTGCAGCGGAAGAAGAAAGGCGTCGGGGAAGGGGTTCCTGAGGGGCGGCGCTGCTGGAGAGGTTCGGCTGCGGCGCGGTGGCGCAACGCCACCTGGAGGAGCTCGGTCGGGATCGAACGACGAGGTAGTTAGGTTTTTTTTTTTATTTCATATCTGAATGAAGGGAGATAGAGAGGAGGGGGGGGTATTTGTTTATATATTTATTATTTTATATTTTCCAAAATATTGACTTTTTATTTGACCTCGAAACGAGACCCAACGACTGTCGCCCCTAGCTAATTACCCCTATTCCGAACACAATGGGATATGTATCGCAAGCTGATTTGACCATTTGAATCAGTTTCCGTTTAATTTACATTTAAATCACTATATTGAATTTTAAACGTACATTTCAAATTACCGGGGTCACATACTAACTAGAAAAATTCCAGAAAAATATTTTCTAGCTTCGTATTGACAATACGGTCCTAACAAAACTAGTTTCGATGAATTCTGAGACCGTTAGAAAAATGGCCAATTTCCAGTCGATTAAAATCAACTGAAACTGGTCAAACGCGTTTTCCTTTGCCACGCTCACATATTGATTCGATAAATTATGAAATTTGAAACCTAGCAATAATTTGACACTGCGGATCCAATAAAACTGGTTTCGTCGAAATCCGAGGTCATTTGCAAAATGTCCATTTTTAAGGGCCTGAATTTCATAGCGACTATTCAGAATTTTCAACTGGACATATCTTTTGATTCCTGATATGAAATCTTGATTTTTCGGATTCGTTGGAAAGATATTATCAATTAGATCCCATTATTTTTGGTTTCACCAAAATCCGGATTGTTTTGCACCCGGTACATTCAATTGAAGTTTGAAATCAAATTATCGAACTACCGCGCCATTTTCAATTCTATTTATAATTATATATAAATATTTATATTCTAACGACGACGCGTATAGTATATACGTTCGAATTATATTCAAAATAAATTTCTCGTCGATATTATTTAAAATAATTCATTTTAAATAATCAAAATTCGCTAAAATTGCCAAAATAAAAATTTTAAACTGGCCTAGATTTTCCGGGTTATTACACATTTGACTTGTGAAACATTGGCAAAGACTTGACTTTGGGGCTTATGCATGTAAATGAACCCAAACCCCTTATGTTATCATGCATGTTTGTGGCCAAATTCCTTTATGATACTATGCATGTTTGTGGCCAAATTCCCTTATGATACTATGCATGTTTGTGGCCAAATTCCCTTATGATACTATGCATGTTTGTGGCCAATCCCTTTTTGACATCGTGCATGTTTTGAGGCCAATATGTAGCATAGAATCCTTACTATGTTGACTCGCTTTTACTTGGGTTGGAAACACGATTTGGGATAGGTTAGACGTGCGTGATTATGACATGATAATTTGACATGGGATTTCATGAAAATATGGCACTCATGATACACCTAAATGTGGACATAACATGTGGGGTAAACATGGGACTTGAAACTAGACACGTATGGGTTGTAAGTGTAAAATGACACTAGACCAAACATGAAAGTGGGCAACTCGAGGTTGGGTTGAGTTTGTAGCATAAATCTACCCGGACCCGCCCGGCTTAACTAGTGGCTACAAACAATAGGACCCAATGTGAGTAGTTGGTCACCTAGCACTTAAAACCCGAGGTTAGACTAGGTTGTGGTGTACCGCCCGGCTTAACTAGTAACCACAACAAAGTCTAATGTGAGAGGTTGGGGTGCATTAATCTAATTAATGCCACATGAAAAGGTTAAGTAATTTTGACTAATGACACTTAACCGATATGACACGAACGGGTAGGTTAAAGTGGAACCAGACTTGATTTCTTAATGACACTTAACCATATAAGACAATTAGGGGATGGGGTTAAGTAATTCACACTTAACTAATCCGACTTGGTAATTAGATGGGGCTAAGTAATTTACACTTAACTAATCCGACTTGGTAATTAGATGGGGTTAAGTAACTTAGACTTAACTAATCTAAATACGGTAATTAGATGGGGTTAAGTAACCTACACTTAACTAATCTAAACACGGTAATTCGATGGGGATAAGTTAACACTTAACCAATCTAAACTTGGTAATCCAATGAGGTTAAGTAACCAATACTTAACCACTTAACATGATAATTTAATGGGGTTAAGTAACTTATACTTAATCAATTTTACATGATGATTTGATGAGGTTAAGCAACCATACTTAACCAATCTAATATGAGAACTTGATAGGGTTAAGTCACAAGACCATTTAAATATACTTAACCATTCTAATACGATTAGTGGATGGGGTTAAGTTAACCTATACTTAACCAATACGACTCGATAAGCTGATGAGGTTAAGATAATCTATGCTTAACCAACCTAACACGATAATCTGATAGGGTTAAGATAAACAAATACTGAACCAATTTGACTTGATGATTGAATAGGGTTAAGTCATGAGCTTCTTGGTATGCTTAACCAACTTGTAGGGCTAGGTCTTGGACTTGAATACTTAGCCAAAACTTGACATGATTCGTAGGCGGGTTAAGTCATGAACTTAAATGACAACACTTAACCCATTAGACAAAACCCTAGCTCAAGGGACTAGGTTGAAAATCGTAGTTAACAAGGATAGCGGGAAGAGAAGCTGAGTGGTAAACCTTAGTTAAGGATGACTAAGTAATAATTCTTAGCCAAGGAAATTGGATCAGTTCACAGATAGATGAGTAACCCGATACGGTAGGTCATCGCTTGAACACACGTGGAGGAGCGAATTATCTGACTTAGATAAAGGCTCCAACGAACTAGGTGACGAAGCGGTAGCTTCGGGGGACGTGAGTATACTCTTGGTATCCCTCTGTGAGGTTGCAGATGATCCGCCTGGGCTCACAAGAGGTTAAGGCCTGCGGTAGAAGAACCAAGAGTATGCCTTGGTTGCTATGCGAGCGACCTAAAGACTGGGATGGATTAGCGTGGAGTTGACGATTCTTGTTTTTGCCCTGGATAGCGCGACATCGATCACCTACCATCTTTAGTCAATCGTGTACGTACGGAAAGGCAGAGAACTCCCAACAGACCATATACTTGCTATCGAGTTATGGATGAGGTTGGCCAATAGGTAAGTGGGGCATAGTGGGGCCGGGATTTAGTTCTCATACATGATTTTTCTTGGATTGCCTTTTAGTAGTTGAGGGAGGGGTCACGTGGGACCATAGCCACGGATACAAAAACAGACCTTGATATATGCATCGGCATATGACTTAAAGCTCTCGAGCGAGTTCCGTATTTCTTGATTTGCCTTGGCACAGAACTCGGATGGCACATTGAGATACATGTGCGTCTAGACATGGAAAACGATTCACGATACATACGTGGGATAAAGGGCGTGGTTGACGGGTGGCATAATCCCTAGTGTCCCTAGGTGGCTTGAACCCAAACCGAGACACGGAAACGTTCATTAGGTAGCATAATCCCTAGTGGTCCTAGGTGGCATAAATCCTAAGTGAACACGCGACAGTTCATGGTAAGAAAACATAACCAGATCAAGGGTAGCAGTCCAAAACAACTTCAAGGATAAAATGGTACTACGTTGAGGTGGTATAGATTTACATGGGGAAAGCCCGTACGGCCTACGACAAAGAACTGAACTTATACATGGAAAGAAACATACGAGTTGGGAAAAACCTACATATGCTATATATTAGGTTGACATGGACCATTACATGACATTGGGCAAGGGACATTCATAGTTAACACATGACGCGGGTTGGGATACTAGTACGAGAGGTGCAGAGCAAATATACATGATAAATACCGTGGGATGTTATACATGATAGATACCTTGGGATTGTATACTTGATAGAAACCTGACGATGTGATACCTTGATTTATCTTGACACCGTAGTTTATCATGATACCTTAGTTTATCTTGCTACAGAAGTTCATCCAGTTATCTTGGTTTAGCTTATCTATCTTGTCGTCATTCTTATGTTTACTTTCAGTTTATGCATGTCATGTTACCTTTACCTGTTTTTATACTGGAAGTAGATAGGACTTACCAGTCTTTATGACTGACCCCATTTTCTTTCGCCTCTTTGTCTTCCGTTTCCCCCCAGGTTTCAGGGAGGAAATGAAGTTGTTTAGTTCGGACCTCTTATGCTTGAAGGTCATCATGTATAGCTTTGTCTTCTCTTGGCTATGGCTGCTTCACCACTTTATTTTGGGGAATAATTTATGAAAAAGTTTTATGCTTCTTTACTATTGCAAGAAAGGTTTTGATGTATTCTAATGTAAAAGACTTTAGACCTTATTTTATAAGGTAATGAAATTTGTTTTACTTCCGCTGTTTTGTATATGTTCGGTCTTGTAATATTTCTGTGCATGATTACCTCGATAATACTTCACCAAACCTAGTGCATTCCCTTTGTGAGTGATCCTAGCGGAGGTGGGGTGTTACAGGCCATGTCTGGTCAAAAACCGTTGATCTGCCCTGCGATTTGTTGTTGGTGTCCGAGATAGATGAAAAAGCCGTGTTACACTTCACTTCGTATTCCTGATCGATCTTTCATGCCAAGAATCATCAAGTTGGAAACCACAATCTCCAATACGAGCCTTACGGTTTTGGTTTGTATACATATGGCGACATAATATTATGGGTATTATGCCGTGTAGGATTAATACATTTGTTTGTGAAATGGTTTCCACACTATGTAGTAATAATATTGAAAGAGGACTTTTCGTATGAAAGCATATTTGGTTATCATAAGATAAAACTCACCCATCTCGTGTGCGCTTGCATTGGGTGATGTGGGACGAGCTTATGATAGCTCCATTTTCCAAAAGTCATCGCGTATTTATTATGCATGGGTGTTCACATGGAGTAAACCCATTCTGCGTTAGCGGCGTGGTCCAGTGAATTTCCCAACTTTAAAATATATCGTAAAAGCAACTGTTTTATGTTCTCGCACCAGTCCCATGACTGACCCGGAGTTTATTGTTCCTTCCTAAACTCTGGGTGCCCATTTATTTTCACATGGAAAGCTAGTGGTTTAGTTTTGCAGTTATAGATCATTGGAGAAAGATTCAGAGCGCTTTTAGATTTGGAGTTCACTCTAGAGTTTGGAGCTTCCGCTATACTTTATGATTCCTTCCGCTGAGAGTATAATTTACTTTTCTTCCGCTGTATATTTTGTAATTCTGATGTAATATTGTTTTGAGCAATGAAAAGTCCTGTTATTTTGTTCAATGTATGTATGTACCCATAACAATCCGTCTTTCTGAATGGTTTAAGTTGGTTTAATTACTGGCGAGAACCGAGCAAAAATGCGGGTCGTTACATCTTTAGTGAGATCAAACGTTCAATATTTGAACAACATATAGTGCAAAGAAAAAAATATTATTTTATTTCTAATAAAAAAAGAACCTGATATATATATAAATCAGTAACCGAAGTATAAAGTAATGAGTCTTACGATAATACCAAGTACAAACTCCCCCTGAACCAAAATATCCTTACCAAAATAACCTTACACAATTTAAGTTATATGCTCATGAAAGACCTTAGGGATAATCTTTTTGTGAGTGGATCCATCATAATGGAGTTTGTCGTAGTACACTTATGAATTACAATATATTTTTGTACTCTTGCCTTATTGAAGAATAATATATTCATTACTATCACAATGTTACTTTAATGGTCTTTCAATTCTGTTTCAATAACCAATAGTTTTGTGACAGAATTTTATAATTATTTTTTGTAGTTGGATGTCTGGTAATTAAACATAAACAATGTTCCCCTAGTAGTGAAATCTGTAAGTGTTTGCATGACACTTTTTCACATGTAGCTCCACTCTATTTTATCATTACCTTAAGTGGATATTTTGCAGTGATGTCGTCCAAAAATATTTGGATCGTAATTCTTTATGATCTCCAATCGATCTGATCTTTTGTCTATGAGCATATTATCTTTTATTTTGTTCCATAAAGATAACTCATAACCATTTTGGTAATGAACCTATGATCCACTTTAAATTTCAATAAGATATCTGCCAAATAATATACACAATACCAATATGTGTATATCACTTAATATACAATAGAATCCACATCGCAAATGCATGAGGAATCTTTTGCATGCTATTCTAAAGAGTCCTTTACTAAGTCCAAAGAAAAATATTCCTTAAAGAAACCAAAATTTTCTTTTATGAATAATGTTTCCAGTGAAAGTGCCTTATAAAATTCCATACTACCCACTTGATCCCTTTTTGGCTTTGAATAGTTATTCATAACCAGTGATCTTGTTACTTAGGTTAGAGGGAAGTTTCAAACTTCATGGCTTTGCCGAAAAAAATAATTCAAACTTTATTATCCATATAAATTTACACTATATTTTCATATCTTAATCCACATTTTGAATTAGCAACTCATATGGATTGATGTGAGTCCACATAATCATCTTTAGCAATCCATTATTTATCTTGTGGAGAAATACAACATAATCATCTGGAATAGCATTTCTTCCCATTTAAGTAGATTTCCATCGCGATCTTGCATTTCGAGGTTGTTGAGTTTGTTTTCTTGAAACTGTAAACCCTAACTTGAAGAAAAAATTATTTAACATTGTTTTATTATGTTTCCTAATTTACTTCTTCTTAATAAAAGAATACGAACTCTATACATTATTGGAAGATGCAACAATAGTTGAGTCAAAAACAATGATTCTCTTTAAAAATAAAATAATGTTTCATACTTTATTGAAAATCTATTTAACATTGTTTAATTATAGTTCTCAATTCATTTTTTGTTAATGAAATGAAACATATCGTACACATTGTCCAAAGAAATAATTGTAGTTGAATCAGGGGTGATTCTCTTTAAAGACAAGGAATATACTTTATTTCTCCCATAAATTGAACATCCTCAAGAAATTATTGCATTTCCCATCGTTAAACTTTTCTTTAGTGCGGGTTCATAAAATTTTACCTTTAAAGTCGCTTAGAATATCAACAAAGTATTTCCTACCTTTTCGATATCTAAGTCTAGAATTCTTTAATAAGATGAAATATAAAATTATATGTAACGTCCCGCCTTTTGACCGCTTCAAATTGGTATTTAATCCAACTTAAAACGTTCAAATCGACGGATCATTATTTAGCTTATAGAGTTTAAATCCGAATCAACACACAGAAATAAATAAATAACACGGTATTTGAACAACGAAATAACATATATATATTTATCAAAAACTTTGATACAAAGAATTTCATGTACAGCGGAATTTCAAAAGAGCTGTTAAAATACAAGAGAAATCTTTACTGTATTAAAATCTTCAGAGTGCGCATCTCCTGGAATCCCCAGCCTTGCAAATCTTTAAATTTTGAGCTCTAAATATGAAATGCTCAGGATCTGACTCGAGCGTTCCATGCAAAAACATAAAAAACTCGAGTCAGGATTAATCATAGTTCAAGTAAAATAATTTCAATATAAACAAAAATACATAAATCGATTCTAACTTTAGAACCGTATTTCCTATGTTTGTATTTAATCTAGTGATCCCAGAAGCTTGCATATACACACGTGTTCTACGTTTCGTGTGTACTGCCCCAGCGTTCCAAGAACCCAGAAATTCAAGTGCAGCCGAGACTTCAAAAATAGTGGGGATTATATGTATATACAGACGGTAAGAGTGCCAATCCAATACAAAAATGTCATCACCGTTTATAGCAGTTAAGGCTCACATGCATTAGTAACCAATACTGGAACAAGCAAGTTGAAGTCAATCCACAAACACCAGTTTTCAGTTGAAAATGTCCAGTACTTAAGTATACAAGGGGTAGGTCAATTTCCAAACAAAGAACTCACATATGACATATGGATAGGGGACATATAAATTCTAAAGTTCATAATGGTAACACAGTTCAAGGATCTAGGTATTAATAGCTCCAATGTATAAAAAGAATTGTGCTCATTGTCAAATACCCCAGTGACCATCAAATTATAATGGTCCAGCTTAAAACAACCGATCAAGCTATATTGTCTCTGTTTAGACCCTAGCATAACAAGCATATATGAAATGTAGCATGTAAGGATATAACGCCTGGTGAGACTCAAGGCTACTTTGTATACTACCGTGTTGAATGTCAACCATATGGCTGTGTTATATTTGGTTTCCTCTGGTATCTTATATTCATCAATTCAACCCTCGTACTCCAACTAAAACTGATTTTTGTAGTTTCATATGCAAGCATGCAGGACTTTATAATTAGAATTCTCCAGACCCATTGGTATGAGTCATACAAAATGTGTTGACACTAGCTTAACAGTGGCAAACACAAATGATAAAATAGTGACAAACGAAGGATTTATAGGGAGATAACAGTTGATTAAATGAAACCAAATAAGAAGAAAATGATGAAGAATTATCAACAAAAAAAGGTGTAAGACGAATGAAATTATATACTTTTACTTGCTATCAATAGTCGTGGCAAATTTACAAAATTAATTTCAGAGTCCATAAGTCGTTCATTAGAAACTCTAAGCTGCTATTTGATAGCAGTAATTATCAAATGAATAAAAAAAATTGCAGGGCAAGCTTTCAAAATGTGAGAAATCTAATCCAAAGGTCCTTTATTTCACATAACACAAAAACCGAAGAACAAACAATAACTAACACAGACAAGATTCAACTTAATATTAAAGTGATCATGGACAAACATATCACGACCTGTACTTAGATAAAATCAGAGTTCCAATGTGCCCCAAAATGACAACAACACACCATTAAAATAGGACAAAAGCAATTCAGTTGTATATGTGTAGGAGCAGGGTGAGTTATAACCTAGATAACAGATGTATTCATGTCAGCATAGCCTCAGACGAAAGTAATTTCTATGGAGGTAGTTATGTAAAAAGGAAAAGTATACATAGGCATAAATAAAGAGTTCATAGTTCTATGTATGATGCTTTACATTTATTATGTAACTGAGTTAAAGTATGGTAGAAAACATGAGTTTTAGTCATCTTAAAGCTGATTTGAAATCACTCTTCATTATTTGTTTGCATTATTCATACAAAATTATTATCACTTGATGTTTTCTTTATATTTTCAGTAGAACATTGTTATTACTTCATATAAATTATTATATAAACACTACTAACATTCGGGAATATTGGAATCAACATTCTGAGACATCATGAATGATGTCCGACCATTTAATCCGAGAACACGTTGTTATAGGGCAGGGGGAAACAGAATTGTTCCCGCTGCGACTATTTCAATTTATTTATTTTATATAAAACATGTGTGAAAAGGTCATTAAAACAATTCAATAGATAACTACAAACCTGTTTATCTCTAAAGGTCATGTGGCCCATATCCTTACTCAATCACAACCATTGATTTCTTTCCACTAATAACAATACAGATTCAAGGCGAAAGAGCTTTTACAGCAAAGTGGCCTTAATGTGGCAAACAGAAAGTGTTTAAGGGCCGCGGCTAGAGTGCTAAAATGATAAATAGGTATTCTTAGAAATGAACAGTTCATTTTTCCCAATTTCTCCAGTAAACTAATAGGTATTACCTTATCAAGATTCAAGAGGTATTTAAACCACTTCTTCCACTACAGGGTCCTTCCAAGTCCAAGCCATTAAAACAATAAAAGCAACCTCAACTACTTGCATATAGCTGCACATGTTTGTGAGCCAGAAACATATGGGGGGTATACGTATGAATACGTAGCAATATACCCATGTGTGGTTACAACGCCAACACTGATTAGTTAACACATACTGATTTTAAAGCATCCTAAATAAATTAGGTTAATTCTTCATAAGCGGCAGAGTGACGGTAACAACATGAAATAGATTAATATCAAACAATCGCAAAGGAACCAATGTAACTGCAATCAACCATAATGTATTTTAATTTAAATTGAAGTCAAAGTACTTGAACTAGGATTAATTATGTGTTAGATAACTCACCTGTAATTACGAAGAACAAAAATACAAGGCGATGGCGAAGGCTGGTGAATTTGCGGTGGCGATTTCTTCTTGGTTTGCGGCTTCGATTTTGCTTGTGGTTGATTTCGATCAACAGGAGTAGGAAATTTGAGGATCGGGTAGGAAGTTGTTGCGGCCCTGATTTTAGGCGAGTTGCTAGGGTTTCGATCTACTGAAAGCTTCGATTTTTAGGCAACCTTGAAGGAGGCGATTGGATTTTAGAGGAGTGAGATGGCTTCAGTAATGCCATTAAAATGAAAAAGTACAAATGTTTTTGCTGAAGGAAATGGGGACAAACAGCGCGATTTATAGGAGAAGAAATTAGAGATAAGAACGAAATCACGTCATAGGACTTAGGGTAGCTGTGTGAATCAGAAGATAGGTCTGCTTCCATTTATATAAGGTAGGTTATAACCGGTTTAGTAAAATATTGAGGCAGGTTTTTATTTACATATAATTTAATATTTAACTATACCCTAAACTGACGCTGAATGCTCAATATTCGTACCATAAACAAAATCTCCAAATACGACAAAAATTATACGTACCCCTTCATTTTTACATTCTGAATCCGATAAAATTATTCCGGTTGAAATCCGATTTCGTCTGTATACGATGTTATTTTAATTTTTAAATTATTTAATGGTTCACCGATTTTATTTTGTTTGTTGACCAATAACTTCATTTGCTTCCGATGTTAAAATTTCATTTTCTATATATACACGAACACACACATATCAAAGCCAATTTTTCATATATACTAACAAATAAAACTCCAATTTATTTAACGTCAACAACGTAAAATTTCAAATTCAATCATTTATATTCTCAATTGAATACCAATCCGACTTCAATTCGAATATTCAAAAATATTTGATTATCAACCATTCACCCTGAATTAATTATTGAATTCAATTTATATAATAAAATTTTATTTAAATTTCTAATTCCAATATCAATATAAAATTGATCATTAATAAATCTTTAATTAATTTCCTATCCCAGTTGTCGAAATTCCTGGGACGTTACAATCTTCCCCTTTTAAAACATTTCGTCCTCGAAAAGGAAAGATCATTAGGGTTATAACAATGTATACTTCGAATTTTCACATCCATGTGAAAATTTTCCACAACCAGTTTAAATACCGATATTTAAGTCATCGATCCTCTTTGTTACCCATCATATTCAATTAACTTGAAAAAAAAAATTCTTATTGAAATCATTCCTCAAATTTCAAATTCTGCACACGTTGGATCTATGCATCTCCAGTCATTCCAAATTTCTTTCATACATCCGTCAATATTTAGTTATCAAACGTTTCACAAGTTCAACCATATCACTAGATATTCAATCCATTTAATCTTCCCTAACACTCACTGAAGAGTGTGCTTATCATTTTCTTTTCAACTCACAAATTGTCGATTTGAAATTTAAAAATCCGACATCTTTATAACTTTTATACAAAAATATTTGGATTGTCACTCTGAGATTCTTTTTCTTAACATATTAAGTTAGTTACATTTAAATTTAAAATTATTTATTAAAAATATTTTATAACTCGAAGTTTAACAAGTCTATTGTTGTTCTCACAGATGTTTGGCATACGCTGGCCAGGCGCATGACTAAAATCTCCAGGTACTAAATATCCTTGCTTCAACTTCCAGTGAAAAATATTTAAAAATTCTTATTTAAAACTAGATACGGAAAGTACCAATGTGATATTGATATGTTGCTTGTTCATGAATCGCAGATACACAATGGTTGCGTCTGGATCCCCCAGAAAACATCCGTATCCGTAGGAAATCACTTCCCTGCGAATTTCGTCATGGACAGATCAACGGAGAAAATATTTAAGAATCATAAAATACCTGAGGTCACTGAGCGTTGACTGCTCTGAGGTCACAAAACAAATCATAGAATTATGAAAATATATCAAGTCATGAGGACGAATCAAATCACGAAGACAAACCATCTCACAAAGACAAACTACTGCATTAAACAGGTGGCTCATTATCACTAAGAAATATCAGTGGACCGCAGGTACACAATGGTTACGCCTGGGTCCCCCAGGAAACATCCATACCCGTAAGCTTTCACAGCTCTGCGGATTACGCCCTTATAATTCGACTGTAGATCGCAGCAGTCACAATGGTTACGCTTGGTTCCTCCTAGAAACATCTGTTCGCTGTAGGCTATCTGCAGCCCTGCGAATTACACTACACGGTCGAATTCAACGACTCTATATCGCAGTGATCACAATGGTCACGCCTGATTCCCTCAGGAAACATCCGACTGGCGTAGGCTATCTGCAGCCCTGCGAATTTCGCTAGCAGTCATGTTCAATGGTAACTCATGAGTTTTATGTCCGGACAACCTACTACCACCAGCAGCACATCTCTACTAAGCTCGAATTCAAAGGAGAAGGAAGGTACTTTCCTTATCTTTACTTTGAAAACATATAATACTATATACGTATAGTACTTCATTTCAAAATTCTCATAAATCATATTTATGTTGATTGACATAAAATTTTCTTTCAAATCATCTTTTTAAACTACTCATTCTCATATAAATTTTATTACATAAGATTCCATTTCAAATCGATTATCTTCCCATCCAGAAGTTTTCAAATTCACCATGTTCTTATATATTTCCCAAATAGATTTCGAAAACTTCTATATTCGATATTTGAAATCGAATATCCTCAAATTCTTTTCCCATTTCAAAATTTTAGTTTTGATCTCTTATCCAATTCAACTATTTGATACCTCTTCAATCTCAGATCTTTATGAATTCATTGGTTATAAGCCAAAATTTTCTTCAAAATTTTGTATTATCAAGTTCATTATTTAATTCAAATCTTTATGCTGTCGAAATTCCAAAATTTTTTCCCATTTCATAACAAGATTCTCATTCATGCACTACTACTCTTCTATATTTACATCCTCCGACAGTCAATTAGCAAGCGAAAATTCCCTAAGCGTCAACCCCGAAGGCCAAAACCAACATCAGATCATACTCAGGAAATTATTCAACTTAACTAATATTCAATCAGTTTTTTTTGTTTTTTTTTGTTTTTTTAATATCTTAACTGCATTCTTAATTTCCTTAATTCCCTTTTATTTATTATATATATAAATTTAAATTTAATTATAGACTCATCTCATAAATATTAACTTATTATCAACTTGGTTTACCAAACAAATACTGGTCTTCCCTATTCAAGATTCTCGAATACTTCATATACTACGATTAAAACACAAATCAAGGTTTTCCATAACCATTTTAGTTAAATAATTATACATAGTCTCAACTTATTCAAAACTCGTACATAGGAGATTACAAAGGATAGTACAAAGTTAACTTAATTTGTATCCATGACCATCGATGATTGTTTGCTTTTCGATCAATAATCGACTGCTTCACTTATTCAACATTCTGGAGCCTCCACAAAAGGATTAGTGCATCCCTCATCCACATGGCCCCACTTCTTGCAGTTTTTACAATAATACGAGATGGAACCATCTTCATTTACGTATTTCACTGTTTTCACTCTAGCATGGCGCAACACTGCCTGTCTTCCTTGTTGTCTCTCGGAACAGTTCCGAGCTATATGTCCAGCTTGTTTACATTGATAACAAACGATTGGTTCATCAGGCTTCTCAAAGATAGCAGGCTTTTTTCTTTTTCACCTTAAGACAACGACTGGGGAAATGTCCCCTTTCTCTACATTTGAAACAAAAAATCTCAGATTGGTAAATTTTTCCTTCTTTCTTCCTTCCCTATATGATTCCATATGGTTTTATACTTTATAATACTCATTTATATCACTATGTTTTAATTCAAGAATTTCCATAATAGTACATATATTTAAACACTTGAAAAAGATCAAAATTTAAACTTTACATAAGGCTATGTCGACATACATATTAGCTTATGTCGACATACAACTGTCACTTTTTCTATTTTCAAAGGAAGTGTCATTTCACAATCTGTAACATTTCGAAAGCATTGCAACCCTTCAAATCTTATAAATAGAGGTTGAATTTGAATTTTTAACTATTCTTCTTCTCCATCTTCACCCCCTCTTCATCTCTCTATTAAGATTTCTTATTTTATTGATTTTTACACTTCTACTTTGCCGATTTCTATTCTAATAACATAAAATTTCTTCTTTTCTCACTCTCTATCCAATACTCTCTAAATTGAAGTGCTATAAAAGAGTTATGGGGTTGTTGTGATCTTTTGGGAAGTGTTTGGGAAAGAATAAAATGACCCAGACTTTCCCGATCCCCGAGGAGATGGAGGAGCCCGGATTTCTTTGAGAACACAACTCATCATAACACAAACATGAGAACATTTCATTCCTATAGCAAGAATTTACATCAGAGTACAAGAATATCAAAGTACGAATAAATATTAGATAGCGGAAAAATAATATTAGATATTAAATTACATAGCAAGATTTCTTATTTTATTGATTTTTACACTTCTACTTTGCCGATTTCTATTCTAATAACATAAAACTTCTTCTTTTCTCACTCTCTATCCACTACTTTCTGAATTGAAGTGTTATTGAAGAGTTATGGGGTTGTTGTAATCTTTTGGGAAATGTTTGGCAAAGAATGAAATGACCTAGACTTCCTGGATCCCCGAGGAGACGGAGGTGCCCGGATTGCTTTGAGAACATGACTCATCATAACACAAACATGAGAACATTTCATTGCTATAACAAGAATTTACATCAGAGTACAAGAATATCAAAGTACGAATAAATATTACACAGCGGAAAAATAATATTAGAGATTAAATTACATAGCAGCGGAAATAAAAATGTATAAATACAAAGCACAGCGGAAATACAATAACTAACACAACTGAATGAAATACACGGATACAAAGCTTTCCGAACATAGCTCCAGTTGTAAACCAGGATCCTGTTAAATATAAATCTGCAAAACCAAAACTATTATTTGTCTGTGTGGAAAATATGGGCACCCAGAGTTTAGATAGAAACAATAAACCCTGAGTCAGTCATGGGACTGGTATGAGAACTTAAAACAGTTATTAAACTTTTTCTTTAAAATAGATTAAATCACAGGACCACGCCGTATGTCACGGAATAGGTTTACTCCATGTGAATACCAAAGCCTGAAACAAAACAATTTATAAACAATGCAATGCTTTTGAAAAAATGAAGCTATTATAAGACTCAGGTCCCATCACACAATGCAACGTAAGCCGAAGGATAGAGTTTTACCTTATAATAGCCAAACATGCTTGATACATTTTAAAAAAATCATTTGATATTACTATACGTGCGTAGTGTCAAAAAAAACAACTTCAAATATAAATGTATCAATCATAGATGGCATAGGTACCATACATTATGTCGCCATATAGTTTTACGATTAAAACCGCACGATGTCGTATTGGAAATTGGATTTCCATCATGAACCAAGGAAAGTGATCTTCCTTCCAATTTGAGACACTCTAGCTCGTGCCTCAGGATTCAGCCGCAACTGCACCTGGGATCTGGCAGGGCCGGTCCACACTTACTTTAGTGGATTGGTAATTCCTGAACAATACGTTTCCCTGCCCTATGGAGCATAAAATCTGGTTAGTATGTCGACCATCAAGAGCCACTAGGGACTCAAATCTGAGGTACCTCGCTTTCCAACATCTACATAAGTAAAATATCTGGCTCCATACCATGACATCACTCCTAGCTAGAAAGAAACGCAAGCCCTCCCTACAGTCCCTCATCCCGTTTCTGGTTCATACCGGGATGTGAAGCTCGCGAATTAACGCTATACACAAAGCTATGCTAATTAAAGCCGTGCTTTGATCATCATCCACAAGACTCTGATTTTCAATAAAAGCCTTGATCATTTGCATCTTACATGCCACATTGTCAATACATACCATTGATTTCTACAAATATATAATCTCTAAGCTCGTACGTCTCAGAGAAGGGTGTTAAGCAAGAGAATAAATTCTCCGCCACCGAACAGATATATATATTTAGCAGAGATCAACAAATATAGCACACAATACAATGTCAAACACAATCCATTTACAAGTCCGTTCCGAGTCTGAACGAAACCGGAGGCACTTATTCCTCTTTCCATATGTCAAATACAGGAGAGAGGTCCTTGCATATTCAGTCGATCACCAAGTACGTCTGGACGGTCACCACTTATTACCTTGTCTCAGGGGATCAACCCAATCAAGACATCAGTAATCATCCATATGATGTGAAAATCTTTGGTCTTCAACCACCGTCTTCATATCTTTGACTTTTAGTCGTCGTAACAGTTATTCAAAATGGGTTAAACCCGATCTTTCAGAATAACTCGCGTATTCTATAATCAAGTGATATATGAACACATCATACGCCTCATTCCAATTCAAAATATTCTTTTATTCAAATATTCGCATTTTTTGGGAAAGGTTCCCATTAATTTTATCAAATATAAATTCCTTTAAACTTATAGTTTAATCTTCCTTTTTATATCATTTTCAAAAAAAATTATATTATCCTTTAACAATTCTAAACCAGATTAAGGTTTATAAAACTAGCCGGGATTATCGAGCCTTACCGAAGTATCCAATTTTTTTTCCCAATCCCAACCTATTCATCCCATGGAGCAAAACTGGTGGTACTCTATATTTAACACCCATAGTGTTATCGATAATTTTAATTACCATTTATCGTTTCAAATCTAATTAAAGATTTAACTATCGCATGGAGTAAAACTGGTAATACTCCATCTCGATCATTTTTCTGGTTTGGTAAATTTAATTATCTCATTCACTTTTCAATCTAATTAAAGATTCATTAAAATTCTACTTCAGTTTTAATCCCAAAAATCATTATTTGATGATTATGCAACTTTAGGAAATCAATCTTGCCTTTAACTGGGTTAAAGAACTAATGTCACTCAAAACACAGTTCACGATAAACCCAAATCAACTTCCATTAAATATGGAATTTTCACAGAAATCAAAACAATATATAATCGATATAAATTTCCGTATCAGACTAATAATATAACTGGAATAACGATAAAGCCTTTTAAATTCCATGTATAGTAACGATCTTCCTTCACAGAAGCTCATCTCGGTTATTCCCAAATCGAATTCCATTTGATTCCAATTTAATATATAAAATAGGAAATCCTTACTTCGGAAATTTTCCATTAAATCTTAATAAAAAGATACATAAATTCCAAATCATAACTTCACTGTTCATTGGGTTAAAGAACAAATGTTATTTAAAACATTGTTCACGATAAACCCAAAATCCAATTTGATATTAAACACAAGCTCTGAATAGAAATTAGTATCGACTTCAATATCTAATTCTGAAACCAATGGATATCGTATTGGGAATAAGGATATCTTTATCTTCCAAATTCCTTAAACATATCCGTATAATCACGGAATCCAATATCGAAATATTCCGAAGATTATTTCCATTCAAATCAAATCCAATTTATTCATTGGAAAATTCTGGTTATTTCAAAAACCATTTACAAATCCAATTTATTTATTTAAAAACAGTGTATCATTATTCTTGTTAATAACTAGTTCATTCAGATAATAATATCTTTTACCTTTTCAAATATGGAATTTTCCATCCAAAATCTTTCCAAATTAGTAATTATGATTTTACATAATTTTTCCATATTTTAATAATTTTATTAAGGCTCTTATAGGTGGTTATCAATAACTGCCACCGAACTACATCCATAGTGACCTTTTCTGAAATTAATTTGGACATAATTTGAAGTCCAACCATTCATGATCTTCTCGATACGAACCCAAGGTTCCGGTTTTAGGAGAATACGACGGTCGTACATCCATTTGAAGTTAATGGTTGAAAGTCGCGAACGATCGCTGCGTGGCGTGTTCTGTTCAAGCCATATAGATATATAAAATATTTCATCAATTTCCATTTAAAACGTATTCTGTAAATTCGATTTAAAAACGATTCCAACTTCATTTTAAATTTTAAATCAAATTTGAATATTCCATATCATTATAATTTTAAAATGATAATATTTTCAGTGTGTCCGATTTTGAATTCCATTTCCTTTTCGTATTCATTATAAAATGAATAAAATCGACTGATGAACTCGTTCGAGTTAAAATGGCATTTTACTACTTAATTCAGCTTCACATTTTAGTTATGAATATTTCCATATTTTCGTGTCCGTCCAAAACCAGACATCAAAATCATAATTTAATTCTTCACTGAATATTATTTTAAAATATTCATTATTTTTGAATCGGAAAGTGACTCAATCAATTACCGTATAATTTTAGTTACATGGATTTCATGCATCGCATGTATTCAACAATAATGATAAATAATCATTACACATTCAAACATCATCCATATTGCATTCTATAATTGTATAAGCATTAAAATAATTAAATAACGCTTACAACAGTCTGTCAATCAATCGATCGACATACAACTAAATATTGGGATTAGTGTTTGTCAAATATCATCCCAATACCCGTGTGGGGTTTTCAAACAACCACGGTCAATTTAAATAAATCATTAGTTAATAAATTTAACCAATTCAAATTCTTTTTGAATTTTTTTCGAATTAACCAGTTTTCATTGTTTAAATTATAAATGAATATTTACATCACATTTCAACAACCACAAAGTGTATCCATATTGTTTGAAATACGAGTGTCGTATATTCAAACAATGCTTCTTGTGCAGATGAGTTGGGAATAGTTCATGTTTTGAACTCAAGCAATGTCACATACAACAGATAAAAATCAACACCGGCAATTTATTTATTTTCAGTCATAAAAAAAATAACTATACAAAATTTTAGTGAGAGAATTCTCGCATTCGTTTCCACTCCGTCTTTCTTTATTTGAAGATTGTATTTAACAAAATTAAACAGACATTTAATTTTGTTAAAAATTCCAGCTGTCTTTGTTTCCGTTCTGGTCAGTTTTATGTTGTAGAGTTTGTCGCCACGATCCCAACGTGAGTGAAATCGTCAGATTTGGACCTTGTATGAAAGATACGAGTTTTAACACATTAATTACATTAATAAGCTAATTAATTATATAATTAAACTTTGCAACATTTAAAAAAATGTTACCTTCCCCCCTTATAATTCCTGGAAAAATTGCACCCACCGTCGATTTAAACATCTCGCCGCTGCCGCCAGACTTGACCGGACCTCGATCCAACGCCGGTGATCGACTCGCCTGACCTTCATCCTCCTACGTCATGAACGGCACCTCCTCTTGTGGCCCGAATCACCCCCGATTTGCGTGCGAAGTCCGGATGTTCTTGGCCAAAAATCGAGCTCGACAACGCGCTAACCTCCATCAAACCCGTACCATTTTAAAGCTCTCGATCTCCTCTCTAATTTTTGTGTTGAAATCACATTTTAATTCTGTTCAATTTGAGAGCGATTTGGGAAAATGTTTCGGAGCATCTTTGCCATCAAATGGATTAGGGCTGGTGGGTTGAGGGAGGATAGGGTTTTATAATTATATATATTATTTTATTATTATTATTATTATTTAATTCGGAAAAATGAGATTTTTCACTCGAACTCCAATTCAAACCCAAAGACTGATGCCCCTAGATAAATACACCCATTGCGGACACAATGGGATATTTTTCGTAAGCCAATTCTACTATTTCAGTCATTTTTTATCAAAATTAAATTATAAATTAATATAACGTTTAATATTAAATTTGAACATACATTTTAATTTACTGGGGTCACATATTAACTCCAAAAATTATATCTGGCTATGTTTTGACGATACGGTCCTAACAAAACTAATTTCATTGAATTTGGATACTGTTTGAAAATTTGCAATTTTCTAGTCGATTAAATTCAAACTAAAATTACCAAACACATTTAAATTCACTACGCTTACATACTAATTCCAAAAATTATGAAATTTGAAACCTAATAATAATTTGACATTCCGGATCTAACAAAAGTGGTTTCATCGAAAATGGAGGTCATTTGCAAAATGGCTATTTTAAGGGCTATATATTATTTAAAATATATATAAATTCCATAGCGACTATTCTGAATTTTAAACTAGCCATAACTAACTATTTATAAAGTGAAACCTCAGTTTCTTATGTACGTTAGAAAATTACGGTTCAAAATATCCCAACATTTCCTGTTTTACTGAGATCCGATTTATATTGAATTTTATACATTCAATTGAAATTTAAAATCAAATTTTCAAACTACCGCTCCATTTTAAACTCGTTTTATAATTAAAATAAATTTATACATTCTAACTTCAATTCAAATAAATTTTAAATCGTTAATTCTTAAAATAAATCATTTTAAATCTTTAAAATCCATTAAAATAGCTAAAATAATTTTTTTTAAATTGGTTCAGAAATTCGGGTTGTTATAAAGGGTGTGTTTCCTTGTAGCCCTGAAATTAAAGAAATAGAGTGATGTTAATCTTGTAGCCATGAAATAAAGGGGATTGTACTTGATTAAGGGCGTTTCGAGCGGTGTTTAGCTATAGCCGTGAAATCATGGGTCTTGTACTTAGATACTGATATAGCAATAAAACTCTGTGCAATCCAGCATTGTGTGGGACTGAGTGTAGGAGTAATCCAAACCAGTATAAATTTCGGTGTGTTCTTTCATTTTTCTGCATTTTATTTTTGTTTATTCCTGTGTTTGTGTTTGATTCTGTGTTCGTGATCATCTCTGTTGTTTACGATTCATATAGTAGATCATATAAGTTTCAGGTTTTCATAAATTCCTTATAAACACTATTCCCCCCTTTAGTTGTTAGTCTTGCCGTAAGATTTGCATTCTGCTTTCCCTAACAATTGGTATCAGAGCAAGGTTTTTCAAAAAGTTTATAATCTGATTTTTGAAAATATTAAATGGCAACCAACACTGTTAATAATAATTCTTAAGTAGAGGGTCAGTCCACCGTTAGGCTACCACAAATTACAAAAGAGTTCTAACTTCTAAATGTGTTCTCGTATGGACACTAAATAACTAACGGCTATGTACACCCTTCCTATAATCTTATCCTCAAGTATGTGATGTGTATGTAGAGATTGAAGGAAGTACGTTACTTAATGAACCAAGAGATATAAAGAAATTTCAATGATTCAATAAGTAACTTGAATATATGAGAGCTTTTAGAATGCAAGTGTATAGAATTGAAAATCATAGAATAGTATAAACTAGAAAAGAATTGGTGATTGGAAGTGAAGATTATGATGTTTATATAATAGTAAAAGAGTATCAACCTTTCACGAATATTTTCAACGAAGAGATATAGCCATTTCTATTCATAAGTGAATAGAAATCTATTCATCAAAAGAGACGACTCTTCATATAAAAAGTTTCTGTTTCGAAATCAGTCAATTGGTCTGCATTTCATAAGTCAACCGGTTGATCAAATAAAATCATATATATATATATATTTAAATATGATCGGAAACTAACCGCTACTGGGCTTGGAATACTGACCAGTCGACTGGTCTGGTTTTTCACCAGTCGACTGGTTGTGTGTAACCGGTCTAGTATTGCTATTTTCTGATCATATATATATATATATAAATTCGTGCATTTGTGTTATACCATGAGTGTAGATTTTAATACAACTAAATACTTATATATACATACATACATATATATATATATATATATATATATATGACTTTATCTCTTCAATCCGTTCTTCATTGACCTTCATTTCCATGTTGTCATGAATAAAAAATATCGTGAATCAACATTATTTTGAAAGAACACCTAGGATTTTATTTTACTTAAATGGATAAATTTTCATAAAGTTAATATAGTCTATATGTAATATGTTTGTCAAGAGATGGTAATACTCAATCATCTTCATTTATTATTACTTAGTCATGCTCTTCCTCTTTAATAAATTGACAAATTGTTGTTAATTAATTAATTTCATTTCGCTCAGCCATTTTAGGAGTACTTAATGGTATTGACTAACTTAAATATTAATACCTTACTAATTAAGTTTCACAACTTGACCATAGGACATTCAAACATAATGTTACATAAACTTAAAATTTAATTGTAATAGAAGTTGTTTATATTAAAGTTCACGTATGTGAAATGTTTTTTTATATAAGAATGTGAAACCTGCACAAGTAAGGTTTTAAAATTGAAAGGAAATAAAACGAGAATTCAGCAATCTAAATGGTGGAATCTTCGAAAATCGTTTTCCAAAGTTGTCAAATTGCCAATAATGGAACTATTTGAAAATATCCATGAATGGAAATATTTTAAAGAATCCAAAAAACACTAGTCTATTTAGTTATTAGAAAATAATTTTAATAATGACTACAACATCATCAGTGTTCATTTTCAAGTTTTTAAATGATGGATTACTACCATAGTAATTTAGTATAGAGTTGGTTTGGTAAGCAAAAATTGGTTTAAAATCTCAAAAGTATAGTTGGTTATACAAAAGAAGATATGTATATATCATTGATGACAAATTATTTTGAAATATCGACCCAAGTGTTTGGTTCGTGGATTTCCTATTAATATTATATATATATATATATATAACAAGCTCATATATCTTGTAAATTAAAATAGGATGATTTGCAATCTAATATAATAAGCATTCGATACATTTTCTCTCGTTAAAAATATGGTGGAATTTTCGAAATTTTTGAAATGATTAACTGGAAGCTAATGTTTTAGTGAAAATATAAGAGAATAGTTTTGTAGCTTATAAATTTGAGAATAAAATGGGCGAAATAAGATTCAATATGAAACACCCTCGTAAGTTAAACCAAATTTTATCTTTATGCATACTCTTACGATATAGAAGAGTGTTACGTGAACTTAAGCCTAGAATATTTTTTAAATACAGATATGACTTCTAAAACTATTTTAAACTCGGAATTTAGTTCATAAAATGGTTCATCAACGCCCGACTGAATCCAATTCACAGATTTCAAAAACAATCATAGACATGTACATCACATAATGCAACAATAAGCAAATGAACATACAATTTATAGTGGTTTGGCAATCATTCCAATGTCCTCTTGTTGTACTCACTTATTAATACTGTACGATTACAATTACAATCATGTTTGGTGTAGAAAATTCGAAGAGAAAAAAACGCAAATCTCAAAATCAACAGAATCTTAGCATAGGAGAGTGTCAAAGATCCCCAAAAATGTCTATGAAGTGTGTTCATAGCCGTTTAGGAGCTCAGGTTGGGCAGAGAACGTTGAAAAAGAAATAGGATCTCATAGAAGATCAAGTCAATAAGTTAGGACTCGGATTGACAATTCGAAGTACTTCGGATCGATATTGATCTAGACCTCGATTGGGTCTATCTAAGATCAAGGTGACTCCATTTCCTTCGAAGTTGAGTGACACACATTCCCTGTCCAAGCGAGCTTTATCCAGTTATGCCAATAGTTGAAACCAAATAGTGGTGATTGCACTTGTCTGATGCATGACAGTGGGGACGATTTGAACTCGATAGAGGCTTGATTAACCCGGGGCCATGGACTAGGAGTAAACACATCGATCCAATTCTTGTGGAGCTGAAAGCTGATCTAAGGCAATGAAAGATTGGTCATTCCAGGACTAAGTGGGCAGGGATGATGACCGATTCTTAACATGGCGATCCATGGCCATGTGGCTTTGCCAATCCAGTTTCTTGCTATTGAAACTCCAAGTGCACATCAAATCCGCTGCTTATTCCAAGCGTCTTCAAGTTGTAGTAGGTTCACGCTTACGTATTGAGCGATCTGGTAGTCAAAATCAGTAGTGTGACGGCATTATAGAAAGGTGGGTCAATACTTACCCCTCAAAATGTCTTTTGATGGAAGACGTGTTTTATGCTTATTGCTCGCAATCTCTTTGGACATCTCAAAAGTCTTACACAGATTTTTAGAGCTTATTCTGGTGGCTTCGTCGAGTCATCTTCGAGTTCAGTTGCTTCACCAGATCGTTGTTTAGTTGTTCAAATCCTTTGTTGACTATTATCTACACTCAATAATCATTGCATGTTAGTTTCACACACTATTAGTGCTTCCCAATCCATGCCTCGTTGGGCTCTTGTCGAATGTTGCATCATTCGACGAAGTGAGTCTCGCGCGCGATGCGCGATTCAGCCTCGATAATCCATAATCACTATGTGTTGTTTACAAGTATACTCCATACTTGACAATTAGAGGTCTCTTTGGGCCTTACTAAGATCTGTATCAATCAATTCCTAGTGAATAACACTCAGTGACAGTTATGTCGATCATGTCACTATATAGTGAAGTGGCATCAACTCCTGTGCTTCAATCCTGACTCTCCGATTGGGGACATGCAACGATCACTTTCATGCTACTTGCCATCTTCACCTGTTAATCCATATGAATGTTGACTTTTTTTGACTGCTGGATGATTCCATCTTTTTGATCGGTCACTTAGCTAATCATCTCATTTGCAATGATCAATCTGATTACAATTTGGCGAAAGGGACACCTAGTTTTTTATTTTAAATCCATTCAGCCACTTTTTAGTGACATTGATTTATATTTGATCCATATGAATTTATCCAATCACTCTTTAGTGAAATGAATTCATATTATACTATTACAAATTCGCCTAGCGTTAGATCTAAATTGATTGTTGTCGCTTTTATCAACTGATTAAGAGAAAAGACAAATCTAAAAGATATAAATTGGATATGGTCTTCCAAATTGACATAAAACTAGATCTGAATTATTTCTCATATAAGAGATTAGGAGAATAACTAGAGCTTATGTAATTCGGGGACCATAACCTAATATCTATAATAGTGTGATATTTTCAATTTGGCCCTTCAGCAAATTGAAAATCACTTTGGTCTCTACGCATTCTTTCCATGACAGTCACATCTTTAAGTCTTATTTACTTTATTACTTTATTTGATCATTTTAATTAGTCTTTACACTGAAATAGCATAACACATTTAATTTTATATATATGGTCCACATGTTGAAAGTTTCCAACAATCTCCTCCTGGATCACATATGTAATAACTTTAGAAATGTGTTTAACTTTGTGAGCTCAAAACTTTGCTATTTATAATGTAATATGGTGTATCTGAAACAATCTCGTCCATCGACTGTGTTCACAAAGGATCAAAGAGGTCTTCATTACATTTACTGTAACTGGACCCATCAATGATCACATATATCAATACTATCAAATGAAATACATCAATCATGAATGCGTAGCATGAAAATTACATGAAACAATATCTATGCATTTATGTTTCCAACTTGTCCTTCTTTAGTGAGACAAATGTTCAATATTTGAACAACATAGAGTGCAATGAAAAATTTATTATTTTATTTCTAATAAAAAAAAAAGAACTTGATATATATATATATATATATATCAGTAACAGAAGTATAAAGCAATGAGTCTTGCAATAATACCAAGTACAAACTCCCCCTGAACCAAAATAACCTTACATAAAAATTACATAATTTGAGCTATATGCTCATGAAAGACCTTAGGGATAACCTTTTTGTGAGCGGATCCATCATAACAGAGTTTGTCGTAGTACGCTTATGAATTACAATATATTTGTGCACTCTTCCCCTATTGGAAAATACTATATTCATTACTATCACAATGTTACTTTAATGGTCTTTCAATTCTGTATCAATAACCCACAGTTTTGTAATAGAATTTTATAAATATTTTCCATAGTTGGATGTCTGGTAAGTAAACATAAACAATGTTTCCCTAGTAGTGAAATCTATAAGTGTTTGCATGACACTTTTTCTTATGTTGCACCACTCTATTTTATCATTACCTTAAGTGGACCTTTTGCAGTGAAGTCGTCCAAGAATATTCGGATCGTAATTCTTTATGATCTCCAACCGATACGATCTTTTATCTATGAGCATATTATCTTTTATTTTGTTCCTTAAAGATAACTCATAACCATTTTGGTAATGAACACGTGATCCACTTTAAATTTCAATAAGATATCTGCCAAATAATACACACAATATCAATATGTGTATATCACTTAATATACAATAGAATCCACATCGCAAATGCACGAGGAATCTTTTGCATGCTATTCTAAAGAGTCCTTTACTAAGTCCAAAGAAAAACATTCCTTAAAGGAACCAAAATTTCCTTTTAAGAATAATGTTTCCAATGAAAGTGCCTTATAAAATTCCATACTACCAACTTGATCCCTTTTAGGCTTTGAATAGTTATTCATAACCAATGATCTTGTTACTTAAGTTAGAGGGAAGTTTCAAACTTCATGGCTTTGCCGAAAAAAATAATTCAGACTTATTATCCATATAAATTTACACTATATGTTCATATCTTAAATCCACATTTTGAATCAGTACCTCATATGGATTGATGTAAGTCCATAGAATCATCTTTACCAATCCATTATTTATCTTACGGAGAAATACAACATAATCATCTGGAATAGCTTTTCTTCCCATTTAAGTGGATTTCTATAACGATCTAGCATTTTCAGGTTGTTGAATCTGTTTTCTTGAAACTACAAAACCCTAACTTGAAGAAAAAATTCTTTAACATTGTTTTATTATGTTTCCTAATTTACTTCTTGTTAATGAAAGGATACATACTCTATACATTATTGGAAGATGCAACAATAGTTGAGTCAAAAACAATGATTCTCTTCAAAAAGAAAAAAACAATGTTTTATACTTTATTGAAAATCTTTTTAACATTGTTTTATTATAGTTCTTAATTCATTTCTTATTAATGAAATGAAACAAATCATACACATTATCCAAAGAAATAACTGTAGTTAAATCAAGGATGATTCTCTTTAAAGACAAGGAATATACTTTATTTCTCCCATAACTGAACATCCTAAAGAAATTATTGCATTTCCAATTGTTAAACTTTTCTTTAGTGTGGGTTCATAAAATTATACCTTTAAATTCTCTTAGAATATCGACAAAGTATTTCCTACCTTTTTGATATCTTAGTCTAGAATTCCTTAATAAGATGAAATATATAGTTATATTATTCACCAAAACAAAATTTGAGATATCAATACAAAATCTATTCAACATAAGTAGACATTGTTGGAGAATGGAGTTTTCATGACAACAACCTTATTTCAATTATCATTGATTATAAAATATACACTAACATCTCTATCTAGAATATATAAACATATATATATATATATGCATGATTTATATATGTGAATTAATAACGAAGACTTTACAATTTTAGAGTTTCAAGAGATTATAGTTTTAGAGAAGATTTAAGACTCACGAGTAATCAAGATTTCAAGGGTTCAATACAAATATAGTATTAAAGTCCAGTTTATATGCAAGACTCTGATACCACTCCAGGTTCAAATTCAAATTCTGTTTTTCAAATTTTCAAATTTTGGTTTTTAAAATTCAAGTTCTAATTTCAAATTGTTTTCTGTTTTACTTATGATTTCAAATATAAGTTTAAACTTGAATTTATACAAGTTTATATAGTTTTATATTTATATACTTTTATATATATATATATAGTTTTTAAACCTTATATACTTATAAATATCTTTATATAATATATAATTATGATTCAATATGGTTTTATACTTTATAATACTCATTTATATCACTATGTTTTAATTCAAGAATTTCATAATAGTATATATATTTAAACACTTGAAAATGATCAAATTTCAAACTTTACACAAGGCTCTGTCGACATACATATTAGCTTTTGTCGACATACAATTGTCACTTTTTCAATTTTCAAAGAAAGTGTCTTTTCACTATTTGCAACGTTCCAGAAGCATTGCAACCTTTCAAGTTATATAATTATGGGTTGAATTCGAATTTTTAACTATTCTTCTTCTCCATCTTCACCCCTCTTTATCTCTCCATTAATATTTCTTATTTTACTGATTTTTACACTTCTACTTGCCGATTTCTATTCTAATTACATTAAACCTTTTCTATTCTCACTCTCTATCCATTACTCTCTGAATTGAAGTGTTATTGAAGAGTTATAGGGTTGTTGTAATCTTCTGGGAAGTGTTTGGGAAAGATTGTGTTTTCTTGTAGCCCTGAAATCAAGGAAACAGAGCGATGTTAACCTTATAGCCGTGAAATCAAGGGGATTGTACTTGATCAAGGGTGTTTGGAGTGATGTTAACCTTATAGCCATGAAATCAAGGGTGGTGAAATCGGTGTTAACCATGTTGCAATGAAATCAAGGGTGTTGTACTTGGATATTGATATAACAATAAAACTCTTCGTAATTCAGCGTTGCGTGGGACTGAACGTAGGAGTAATCCGAACCAGTACAAATTCTGGTGTGTTATTTCCTTTTTATGCATTTTATTTTTGTTTATTTCTGTGTTTATGTTTGATTCTGTGTCTGTGATCAGCTCTATTATTTGTGATTCATATAGTAAATCATATAAGTTTTAGATTTTCATAAATTCCTTATAAACACTATTCACCCCGCTTTAGTTGCTAGTCTTGTCATAAGATTTGCATTCCGCTTTGCCTAACAATTGGTATCAAAGCAAGGTTTTTCAAAATGGTCATAATCTGATTTTTGAAAATACTAAATGGCAACCAACACTGGTAATAGTAGTTCTTTTATAGAGGGTCAGTCCACTGTTATACCACCACGGTTTAATGGTAGTAATTATTCACATTTGGCAGAATGAAAATATATTTGCAGTCAGTAGGATTAGACACATGGAATATCACACATACGAAATATGTAAACCCACAACTAATTTTGCACAATGGACTAATGGAAAAAAAGGCTGCTGCACAAAGTAATTCTGAAGCCATGAATATGCTACTCTGTTCATTAGATAGGAATGAATTTAATAGAGTGTCAATTTCTAAATTTAGAGAAATTTACAAGTTACTCATGAAGGGACCAATAAAGTTAAACAGAATAAGATATCGATGTTAATTAATCAATTTGAGTTGTCCAAAATGAACGAGAATGAATCTTTCTCCGATATGTATTGTAGATTTCAAGAGATAGTACATTCTTTTATAGCACTTGGAAAAACTTATTCTAAAGAAGACCAAGTTAGAAAAATATTGAGTTCATTGACTTCGGAGTGGGATCAGAAAACATTGGCTCTTGAAGAAGCCCATAATGTCAGTAATGAGGATTGAGGAGTTAATCCGAAATCTGATGTCTTTTGAAGTCCAATTACAATAAAGAAAGGAAAACAAGCTAACTAAAAAAGAAATCCATGGCATTTAAAGTAATAACAAATGATTCTGACTCAAATAGTGAAAATGATGAAGAAACAACCTTAATGACAAGACATTTTAGAAAATTTCTGGGATATAGAAAGAGAAATAACTGAAATAACCAAGGAAGTTCAGGAAGAAATGTTGATCGATGTTATAACTGCAATAAACCAGTTCATATAAAGAGAATGTGTCCATATCTAGATAAATCGAATCAATAGACAGACAATAGCAATTCATCGAAGAAAAGAAAGAGGGCGTACATAGCAACTTTAGACGATTCAGATTCATCATCAAGCAATAAAGAGCCAGAAACTGGAATTTCAAATATGTGTTTCACAACAATTCTGAGTTCAAAAAATATCAAAGAACTGGATCTAAAAACCGGGAACGCCTTGATTAATTTTTAATTTTTGGTTTAATGGATGCTTTGATTGTTTACTTTGTTCTGAATTTGAAATTTAAACTTTGAAATTCGAACTTTTGAAGTTTGAAATTCAAAACAATAGTAATAAAATAATAATTTGTAAAATAATAAAATAATTTTTTTTGGCATGGTAAGCCAGATTATAGCAGTCGTACCACCGTTTATTAGAAATGAGCAGAAAGAAGTGAAGTAATGCATAGGCACAGACACTCCATCTGGTTTGAAGTTCCAGAACACTATATCTTAAAGAACAGGAGTGAAACATAGAGTTTCAACTACTAAAAAGGACCTAACAATTAATCCCACACAAGGGTGGAATAGCTGGAAGAGTCAGTATCACTACCTATTACATTGACATACTCAAAAAAAAGCACAGCAAGCCTAGGTATAAAGCATGGATTAGGACTGCGAAACTCGCATTCCCAGTCCCAAGAAGAATCAAGGAAAAGCAATTTGTTCTTCTCTCCATGAACACCGTCCCGAATGAGCTAAAAACTATCTCTAACTACCTGATATTATAATCTTCTCACATCCTCTACTATGTCTGAAAAATATCTATAGTATTTATTTTCTTGTAGATCATACCTCATGCTAGAGGCTTCATGTACCCAATCGCGATCATCTGACATCCAACATATCCCATCTTCTACAGTGTCCCCTTCTGATGATACTTCTTCATTATTCCTTGTATATTCAACACATACTGCATCCTTATCCTTCATTTCTTTATCAGTACGTGGATCTGCATCGACTAGATTTTCTTCTACCATGTTCTTTCGCACCCAAATACTAGGAGCAGGCTTTAAGAGAGGAGGACGAACCATAAAAGAACCAACAAGACTACACGTCGCAAGAATGTGTCCAAAGCACTGACATTTGGTGCAAATTTCCGGTTACCAAGAGTATTGAATATCAACATAGAAATCATAGGCTTCTACAGTAACTTTGAGTTTTGTTGGTAATGGCTTATTCGGAGTTATTTCAATCAAAGCTTTTGCGTAGATGAGATTTTTCTGTGTCTCCGTGTTTGCATCAAAACATTTAAACTTCCCAATTCAACTAGCTAACCAATTCAAGCCTGGATGTAACGTCCCGCGTTTTATCGGTTTGTATTTGAATATTTAAATCAGTTTAAATATTGAATTCGTAATATAAGTGGATTTATATAAACGAAGTTGAACGTATAAAAATATATATTAAATATAATCGAGCTCGTAATATCGCGACAGTTCGTAATTTAACGTTCTGAACTTCAAATGAGTGTACATGACCCGTTATAAGTCGTATTTCTGCGAAACAAGAAGCGTTGGAATCTGTTGAACGGTATTTTTCTAACAGAAGTGAAAAACCTGGATTTCATGTTAAAGATTGTGAGTTATGTCCAAATCAAATTTTCAGATAGTCGCTATAGAATCGTTTATCGACCGTAACTGTTTATTTCATATAACTAGATATCGTTTTCGAATTTGGACAAGGTTCTTTTGAGACGTAGTGATAATTTAATTTTTAGAATTTTTCTGTAATTTTTAATTAAATAAATGCAGTCCTACCCCATCGTCACAGCTACCCTTTCAAAGTATTGAAACAGTTACAACTGGAATGAAAATTCATTCCAGTCTGCGGCTAATCTAAAAACCCCCTATATATGCACCTAATACTTAGTGGCCAAGTTGCCTCACCTTATAAATACGTAAGGACTTCTTCTTTCTTTTTGAAAACCAGTAAGCAAAACAAGAAAAATGAAAAAAAAACGTGAGTAAAAGAATAGCAGGAATACACTGGAAAAGATAGTGTACAGGGGTGCGAGTTTACCCCTTTTTCATTGCGTGGAGGGTCAAGTGAAGGGTAGGTGCGGGTGGTATACAGTGGAGCTAGAAGTGGTGTACACGTTTAGAAGAGAAGATGGGAATTTCAGATTGGGTTTGAGTAACGAGAGAAGGACATTGGAGTCTTGTTTTGACTGGTTCGTGAGTTGCATGAAAAAGGAGGAGGGGTGCGTAGTGTTTAAAAGATGTGTGCATGGTGTATGGATGTGGTGTGTTACAGGAGTGAGAGAATCGAGTCTGATGGTGGTTTGGTAGAGAACCATGAAGCCGTAGAAGGGATTAATGGTACAAATAAGTTCGTGATGCATTAGAGGGCTTATAAGCAAAATGTTGTGTGGATTTGTGATAGTATCGGTCTCGCCTGTTACTGGAAAGTAACGCCTGGGCTAGGGTACAAATATACAAGGTCCGGGTCGTTTGTGCGAGCTGGAGAAGGACGTAAAGTATGTACAGAAAGGTGGCTGAAATGGAAAAGTAGCGTGGAACAGTAGTGTAAAGGTGCGGATATATGGGCGTTGCATGTATAACAAGGAGAGGGACATCCAAGAATTTGAAAGGAGGGACTCAGATTTGCAGATCAATGAAGAAAAGGGGGATGCTTACTGACATTCAAGGCAGTGGGACGTGTGCGGGAATGACGCCAGGTGAGTGTCTTGTTGTGAGGTCAGAAATACTGCAGACATGAGTTTTTTTGTGGAAGGAGATAATATGTTTGCATGAGTTGGAGCTGAGAGTTATAATGGGAAGGTATGGCCGTAGGTATTAAAGTAAGCGTTTTGGTAAGGAATTGTAGCTGGAGGTTCAAAAATGAATTACAGCAAGCTTCAAAGTTACAGTTGAATCCATAACAAAGTTTTGTTTTCAAAGGGGCGATATACCTGTTGAAACTCCATAATAAGGAAGGACAACGAGTACGATTTTGAATGGGTAGTAGTTTAAGTGGGAAGATGGAAATCGATGGGTGAATGAACGGTCTCGTGTATGAAGCGGGCTGATATTGTTTGATGGGCTTGGGCCGACATTTGAAAAACAAACAAAAGGACTTGCGATGGATGTAGAGTTCGGTGTTGTAGGGAAGCAGGTTATATATTCTTATCTTGTTACAAAGGAGAAGTATGACCGGTGTGATAATAAAATGTTCAAGGGAAGTTGATGTTGTTTTCTAACGGGACAACGCTTCGGATGTTGGGGTTGGCGATGAAGGGAAAGGTTATATGAAGAAGGTTAACCGTGGTAAAGAAGCGATGTTCGAAACAGTCAGGAAAGAAATATACGAAGCAGAGCCACTGGAATTTCGCGGTAAAACTAGCTGACGCAAATCGTTATTTAACGGTTAACGCGCCAAGGTGAGTAAATTCACTAACTCTGTTTTATTTAAAATATTTTAATTATATTTTAAATAATGGTTGAATACTGTGTGATGGTTGATTAGCTAAATTACAGTTAAATTGGTTGAAATAAATATATATCGTTGCATATGTACACATCACCGGTTGGATACTGATTTCCAGCGATTATAATATTCCCTGGTATGGAATCAGTGTTAATTGTTGACAAACATCGGTGAATGCAGGAAACCGGTTGGAGGAATCCAACCGGATTCCTCAATATTTATGTACTTTTTGTTTTATATAGATGCACTGTTTGAACCCAAATGACTTTTGAAACCTTGTGTTGATATTAGCGTTGAATGGAAATTCAAACGTTATTTTGATTTAATCAATAGATGATATCAATTAAGAAAGTGCCAACAACCAACCATAAATGTATCATTTGTTTTAACCGCTATTGTTTTACCAAAATCCCACCGTGTGCGAAGCACGTGTTTCACCATACTTACTAGATGATTTGGTAAAGTGGATTCTTATATTAATAAGATTAATAAGTAGGCGGAAATTAACTTGATGATTAATAACAAGAATTTATTGTTTTAATAACAATTAAATGAGATATTTACAAATAGATTATGGTTGATTTCATATTAAGTAAGATTAGTTAGAATCGATTATTGTTTATTTAACACTAAATGAGATTATTTAGAAATAAATTATTATTTTTATAGTAATCGATACAAGTGAAATTATTTGGATTAATAAATGTTATTTATTCAAAATAAAAAGTTTTGTTAGAATTGATTAGTGGGTTAATCATGGCTAAATATTTACCAAGCAAACTGTTTTGATCAATAATTGGTTATTTAATTAAATTAGATTGGGCCGATTAATCTAATGTAATAAATTAACGAATAGTTGATTTAGTTTAAATAAGATTTTAAAGTATAAGGGATTTGTCTAAAGAAGACAAAGCGAAGAGGAATGTTTAATAAGGGATTTGTCTAAGAAAGACGAAGCGGAGAGAAATGTTGAAAAATGGATTTGTATAAGCTAATGTAAATAACCGAGTTTTCAAAATAAGGATATGGCGTCATAAAACCATATTTAAAATATAGCATAGCATGTTTACGGAATTTAAAGTATAAGGGGTTAGAGTTACGAACTTATATCTATTCTCGGATAAGAATGTTGTTGATCAAGGTCTGAGAGGTAATTAAAATACCCCAACTTGAACGGCTTCACTATTATCGAAGGATGGTATTTGTTTGTAATGGAAAGAGATGTCAAGATTTTTGTAACGGAAAGAGATGCCAAGATTTTTGTAACGGAAAGAGATGTCAAGATTTTTGTAACGGAAAGGGATGTCAAGATTAGTTATAAAGAGAATATTACAGGTATGACAAGTCTTTGAACTATAGCGATAAAATAACGCTGTTGACTGGGCTTAAGCGTGACTGTTATGTCGAGATTAGTTGTAAAGGGGAATATTACAGCGTATGATAAGTTTTTAAACTATAACGATAAATTAGCGCTGTTGACCAAACGTAAGCGTGATTGTATGATGTTTAGTTGTATATTAGAATGGATGTTTGTTTTTACTTTGATAGTTAAATAACCAACTATCGAAGTGTTTTGACCATCGTTGTCAATACGGAGAGAACAGTTGGATATATTATCCGAAACCACTCCATATAGGCATAAGCGCTGCGAATTAGATTATGCTGAAGAAAATGGAAGACGAAGTGAAATGCAGGGGTCGTCTTGTTCTAGAATGGTGTTTTCTGTTTGTCCAGTCCCAGGAAAACTTGTATGGACGAATATCTGACAAAATATTCCTAACGGTCACATAAGACGATCTTTTCAAGGTATTACGTATGGTGGCAGAGAAATTCATTTCTCTTAACTTTTATACCCGTAATATTTTTGAGAAGATCAACTAGTGATTTGACGGGTTTAACGATGTGGCATTCAAAGTGTATGGTGGCCAGATGGTCTAAAAGACAGACGTAGCCTCAAGCTTCACAACCGGGAAATGACAAAAATCGGGCAGGCAACATGGCTATGTGGGTCACTCCCATTAGGGTGGATAATCACCTATCTAGAGAAATTCCTTTTGTTTCTTAATTTATCGATTCTGCCCATTCGGGAAACGGGGGTTTGAATCTAACCGTTGGTGATATATATATTTGATACACTCAAGCGAAATGAGTGGTCGGTCATGTGTGGGCCGGGTTGCAAGACGTTCTTGTTGAACCCAGGTGTATTGGCCTCTAGAGATACACTATCGGCGGGTGGTCCCATACCTTGTCATAGTTGGAATCCAATCTCCAATAAGCGCCCTGCGGTTTTTGATTTTATACTGTGTATGTAGAGCGTGAGATGCAAGCGTTCTGCTATTTGGTTATTTACTTGATTATACATTATTATTATATCACTGGATTTTGATATCAAAATATTTTGGGATAGTAAGGTAAAAACCGTCCATGTTTATGTGTGGGTTGGTCTTACTATTATCCTTTTGCTTCAAAAGGATTTTCAAAGTTAAACCATATGGTTGGAATTTACTCACACCAGTCCCATGACTGACCCAGAGTTTATTTTGTTTGTTTTCCCTAAACTCTTGGGTGCCCAAATTTGTATGGGAAATCAAGTGTTTCAGGCTTTTACAGATACCCTTGGAGGAGTTAAAAGCAGAAGGCTTCACCATTAGTATTTAGAGATTATTTCCGTTGTGATATGATGTATTGTACTCTGATAATGGTCTGTATATGCAAAACAATTTTGTATTTCAAAGTTATGTTATATAATATATTTTATTCGTTCCACTGTGAGATTCGTGTTTACTTTGATTCTGCTCAGTTGTGTTCTTCTTCTTCTTCTTCTTCTTCTATTCTATTAGTTCTATCTTATCTTTCTCATCTTCTTATTTCTTTCTATTAATGACCTGGTATTTTCAATGTCTGAACAGTCGACGTTGGGTTTTGTGTCGATTTTCGGAATCGAAAATCCCAGTTCGTTACATTGGAAGAGTTTGAAGGACCGATGGAATTCTAGTAAAAATAGTCCAGACTGGAATGGAAGACACACACTCTCTTGCTTTCTCTACAGATGCACTCCAAGATGTAATTATAAACGGTTTCCCTCCTATTATCGCTGGGTCAGATTCCAAAACTTTCCTTCTCTCCTCCATTATCGAAAATTTAAAGAGGTACATTCATTAATAACATTAACATGTAACCCACCTCTCAAGCTCTAAGCCATACGGAACTGGTCACAAACATCAATATAAGGAATAACAGAGTTAAGAAAAAACCCAACCAAGTGGTCTTTTTAGAAGTTTTTTCCCTCTTGAATTATTTCAGCAAGTGGATATGGGTTTTCATATGAGGAAGAGAAATCACGGGGACTGTACTCTCTAGTACATCGAGGAAGAGAAGAAAAACATGATGCAAAACTTGGTTTGGTATAAAGAACAGAAGCCTTAACAAATTGAGTGGGATTGGGCTTCATAGTGGAACAGGCTGCAATATTCGTTGCCACATTAATAACAGGAGTTGAGGCACAACAGGCGATTGAATTCCAGATTTGGTTGGAGAATTAACTTGCACAGATGGCATGCAAGCTGAGAAATTGGAGAGTATAGGATTTCTGACAAGGATGGAAGGAACAGTCGCAGACAAAGCATTCAAATTCTCAAAGCAAACTGTCTTACCCCTCCTCTCCACCAGATTTTGTACCAAAAATAAATACATTTTCAGACCGTTGATTCAACAAATGGGATGGCACCACAGAACCGTTCAAAGCTTAGTTCGGCATGTTTGTTAATTCATTATCCAATCGAGATTCAGGAAGAGGGTTACCTGTTTTAGGCGACTTTGCAATGGGGTTGAAGTTTGAAGAAATTTTGAGTTATGTCCATCGGTCAGAATCCGTTTTCTCAGAAAGCAAGGAGGTTACCAGAGATTGTTCCAACTTCAAGAAAGCCAGAGATAGGAGCAGTATTTGACGTAGGTGAAGTTAAGGCTTTCTTAAGGTCATTTATCTGGTTAACGGCAACAAGCTGTGATGCAGACGGAGGTGGATCTGAAAATTTACGCCTAGATCTGGTCAGACTAGCCGAAAACCTAGGTTTGGACTTTCGATTCTTCGGCATGAGGAGGTAAGGGGAGAAGATAAGAGAAGGCGGAAGATTGAAGAGGCGGGATGGGAGGTTATAGGACAATTAGTCGATGAGCAGAACGGAAGTGATGAAGAGAATGGACATTCGCCATTTTTTAAGTCTCAATTTTTTGATCGATGAAAATTTGATAATAAAATAAAATTTGTATGTTTTTTATGTCTAATATTTTTTTAGGAAATAACTAAAACCTAAAATATAAATCAGTAATTTAAATCAAAAGTCACAAAACCATGTCTTTTGAAATTGTACGTGTATGTCGACATACAAAGAAGGGGATGCCAACATAAAAGCCTGTAAAATGAAATTCAAAATTTGAATTTCAAAAGTTTAAACTTTCAAACTTTCCTCCAACTTTTTACCAACTTCCAAGGTCTGAAAAGGTGTCATTGATTTCAGAAAAGTTGTGCCCATTCAATTAATATCTATTCAATCTCTATTTATATTCAGTCTTATTCTCTCTATCTTTCATTCAAAATTCAAACTACTCATCATATCTGTTCTCTTCAAAAACAAATCTCTAATGGTTTCCTCTCGCAATCCTCAAACAATGAGGTTATCCAAAACCATCAAAGGATATCTTCATAATGATAAAGAAGCAATCAAAACCTATGTTGACTTTGTAGCAAATGCAAAAGTCAACACGGGTGCTTTTGCCATCTTTGGAGATTTTCCATCATACGATCTAACTTCTGTTTTCTATCACAATGAAGTATTGAGCTTGACTGACGCTTGAGATAACGATGAAGTGTGTTACCCAAAACTTGTCAAAATGTTCTATGCAAATCTTAAATGTAGCGTTTATGAAGGAGACGAAGATCAAATTTGGAGTAGCGTAAAAGGCACACAAATTGTTCTTAATTGCGAAATCTTGGGCAATATCCTAAATTGCAAAAGTACAGACTTGGATTTTTTGGAATTCAAAATCAGAGAAACGGATTTGGAAACTTATCACCACATATTTGAAAGTGATGCTCATGTTGAATACAAAAATCGCTTTTTCTGCCAAAAAACAAGAATCGTAAACCTCCACTTTCAACATACCATCACTCCTCATTTCGGAAACTTCAATAACCAACTCTCAAAGTTCAAAAAGCACTCTTTGCTTTTATTGGTGGTTATGACATCAAGTGAGCCGACGTGATCTTAAAAGAATTTAAGCCCATAGAAACATCAACAAGGGAAAATACTCTTTATTATGGAGTTTATCTCACTCGAATCTTCAAATATTTTGGAGTTGATCTTAAGAAAGAAAAGTTTGTACCTAGAATGATATTTAACTCCACAAACTTACACTTTATGCAAATTCAACTCACTTGTAAACCTTATGAGACATTCGAAGACAAATAAGCTCGAATACAACAAGAATAAGAGCCTATGGAAATCGAAGAAGAAACTTCTTTGGAAAGTGTTTAGTGTCCAATCAACACTAGAACCATTTCCGAAAAGGTAATTGTTCAAAATCAAGTGAAAATTAGTCGAAAACAAAAAGAAGCTCAAAAAGATTTTTACCAAAATGACTAAGTTCATGGGCAAAATAGGAAGAAAACTTGGAATTTCATCTTCCTCCTCATCATCCGCTGAAATCTAGCCTATTTAGTTTAAGTTATCTTTAATATTTGCTTGTATTTGCTTTCGAATCTCGTATTTAGTGTCTTGTAATTAGTTGGATGTATTTGCTTTTTAAGAAGTAATGAATGGAATTTTATTTATGTCAAACCATCTTTAAGTTACCTTAAAAACATTAGAATTAAGTATAATATAATAACAAAAGATTCAAAATTTGAAAATTTGGTTTTTTTTTTAAGTATGTTGACATACATAATTGCTTATGTTGACATATAATTGCCATTTTCCCAAAATTATTCAAAATTTAAATTTAAATAACTAACTCATGTCCATTCAAATCCAATGAATTCCATACCCTATTTATGCCTATTTGTTCCAGGAAAATTCATTATATCAATCCTCCTTCCTCTCTAATCAATTCTTGACCAAACTATCAAATTATGGCAAATCCAATACATAATTTAAGTGAAAACATTGAAGAGACTTTGAATTCCTTCAAGAACATCCTATCCATAGTACTATGTAATTAGCGTCATTTAGAATTAATTCAGATGTGAATGGTTGAATATCAAGAGAAACAATTTTACGTAATTCGTTGGTCAATCTCCTCTCATTTCAAAAATGAAAACAACACAACATCACTCACCAATGAAGAAGACTGGAAGGACATCAAGAACCCAATCACTAGATAAGATGAATGGGTAGAAGTCCCAAGAAACGTTTGATTGTTCGGTATGATTTGATTGGTTTGATTTGATTATGTTTGAATTTGTGTGAATTAATTTGAATCTTGTCTGTAAATACTATTTGATTTGGTTTTCTTGGATTTTAAATATGTACGTATATGGATTGAAAGACTTGTAAATATTAAATACTTGCTATTGATTATCTTATAGTCGTGAATTAAGGGGGAAGTAATTTACTGTTAGTATAGAATCATAGGATATGTGTGTGTGTGTGTATGATTTAGGGGGAGTTTATTTAGAATTTCATTTTGATAATTACAAGAGGGGAAAAATTATAGAATATAGACTTAGGTTTAAGGAAGAGTATATAGGATTCATATTGGTGGGGGAGTATTAGAAGGGCCGGATTAAAAAGATATCAATAGGTATGAACATGTATGAATATTTTATCAACTAAGGTTGTCATCATCAAAAAAGGGGAGATTGTTGGAGAATGGAGTTTTGATGACAACAACCTTATTTCAATTATCAATTATTATAAAATATATACTAATCTATAATATATAGACATATATATGCAGGATTTATATACATGAATTAATACTGAAGACTGTACAGTTTTAGAGTTTCAAGAGATTCTAGATTTAGAAAAGTTTCAAGACTCATGAGTAATCAAGATTTCAAGAGTTCCAGAGTTCAAGACAAATATAGTATTAGAGTCTAGTTTATATGTAAGATTTTGAATAACAATCCAGGTTCAAATTCAAATTCTTTTTTTCAAATTTCCAAATTATGGTTTTCAAAATTCAAGTTCTAATTTCCAATTGTTTTCTATTTTACTTGTGATTTCAAATATAAGTTTGAATTTGAATTTATATAAGTTTATATAGTTTTCTATTTATATACTTTTATACTTTTATATTTATATAGTTTTTAAACCTTATAGATTTATAAATATGTTTATATAATATATAATTATGATTTTATATGGTTTTATACTTTATAATACACTATGTTTTAATTCATGAATTTCCAGAATAGAATATATATATATATATATATATATATATATATACACATGAAAATGATCAAATTTCTAGCTTTACACAAGGCTATGTCGACATACATTCTAACTTATGTCGACATACAACTATCACTTTTTCAATTTTCAAAGGAAGTGTCTTTTCACTATTTGTAACGTTCCAAAAGCATTGCAACCTTTCAAATCTTACAAATATGGCTTGAATTCAATTTTTTTAACTATTTGATGTGCATGTAAAAATGCACATTTTTATTCACATATTTATTCTTGTTTAGTAGAATAAGTGAACATTTTTGGGTATTTTATATGATCAAACCATATTTTAAAAATTTACAAAATCATCACTCGTTTTGGGAAAAAGTGGTCATTCGTGGATATTTTAATTTGTAAAATATTTTGCTTGTTTCTTGTGATTATCTCTTGTAGAAATTTAGGAGCTAAAATGATATACACACATGAAGAGATGAAGGAAAGCATACATATACAAAAGGAGGCAAAGAATTAATTCATTTTATGGATATCAAAGGCCCACTAGCCCACTGTAATGGCGCGTTTTGTTAACTATCGAATAATTAATTTATTTAAGGATTTATATATCGATTTGGCGATATCGATAACTTAAAGTAAAACGTTCGAACTTATAATTTATATTGATAATTAAAACGAACATGAAAACGTCGTGGCGGTTCGCAATTTGGCGATTTGAACTTCAACTGAATGTACATGATTCATTTTAAATCGGATTTCTGTGAAACAAGAAACGTGTGGAGCTGGTGGAGTATATTTTTCATATGGAAGAGAAAAATCGAGATTTCATCGTGTAGATTTTGAGTTATGTCCAAATCAAATTTCAGAAAAGTCGCTGTAGAGTTCCTTTATAATTTGCGACGCTTTATTTACGTTATAAAAAGAGTTTTTCAATATAACTAGATATGGGGTTTGAATTTAGACAAGGTTCTTTTGGGACATAGCGATAATTTAATTTTTAGAATTTTATGGTAATTTTTAATTAATTAAATAAGCAACTTTTTATTTGGAGTATGGTGCACCCTAAATCAGTATTTTTGAGATTTCACAATATGAGTCCATCTACCGGTATTATTATATTTTTGGGATCGTGAGACATTGCTCGTCTCACTGGTGTTTTTATTTCTGTTCGTTGCAGCTTATATATGAACAGAATTATAAATAAGTTATTAACTCGTTACAATGGAAATAAGATGTGCTCACTTCACATCCATGCAACCATACAAGGCATTAAACAAAGCACGTCCTCCTCTAATTCTCTATCAAAACGTGGACATCCTATACCATACACAATCAAACACTGACGTCCCTCTCTATTCAAGGCAGCATGGCCTTCCACGAGTACACCCTACGTCCAAAACTTAAGGGTTAAGTCTTCCAAATACTATAAATACATCAGGTTTTCATTGGTCTTCGGTTTCAGTAATGCGAGCCGCCAGGTTCTTCCTCTTCTCAAAAACCAAACAAACCGCTAAATTGAAGAACCCAAATGAGTGGGCGTGGGTTCCTTGTAACTTGCGAAGGAGATCTTGTGTTAAAAACATTCGGCGATGGTGCAGTGTTGAAAGCAAGCATAAGTTGCTGAGGAGCTGGTGTTTCGTGAAGTAAAGAGGTAAGGTATTCTCTGTTTTTGGTAAATGTTGTATACAAAGGAGCATGGAGCGGTATGTAATTGATAAGGGGGCGTGCTGGTTGAAAATGCATGCGAGTGGAGTAGAAGAAAGGATAGAAGGAGCTGTGTTGCGTCCATTATTTTCTGGAGTGCGAAAAAGTTAAAGAATAGAGGGGGGTCACGTTAGTACATGGCATGCAACGGGATGGACCCTGAACACGTTAACGACGTGAGCAATTTGTGGAGGATTGCATGCGGAAATGCATGAGTGTTTAGGAGGGTAGCTGGTCATGTTCTTCTACAGGAAAGTGGAGGGACTTGTATGATAAAGGGTTGATGGAATAAAGTATAGAAGAAGTGGAGTACTGGGGTGTCACGATGGGAAGATTTTGAAACACGTAGTGCTTTTGTAAGGAAAGCAAAACAGGCGCATGTATTGGTGGAAGACGTACGGTGCACAGTCTGCCGAAGGCAGAACTGGGGTGGAGCAAAACAACGAAGCAGGAGGAAGGATCGGTGGTAATTGTGGAGTTCACTGTGATGTAGAACAAGGGAGCAACATGATTTGAAATGAAGATTTGTGAAGGAAGTTGAGGTAGCTATATGAATGGAGTTGGGCTTGGGCCAAAGTTGAAAGTGTGAGGCCCGTTCTTTTGTTAATTAAAGTTTAGTTTTATTTAAATAGTAATCTAACTTGTTAACGAGATATCGTGGTCATATGAAATCAGAATCACGAACCGTAAGTTGCGTTGGGATCGTATGGACGAGCACTACGCAATGAGACTGACTGGAAGTCCATCCGAGCTCGTTACAATTTATGGCGAAATAAATTGTCCAATCTGAATCAATGACAATTATCGTTATTAACGATGATAGTCCAAGGTGAGTAAATCTCACTAACTTTGAACAGATTATAATTTCATGTTGTATTGTTAGAACTGTTAAAATTGTCTGTTTGACTGTGTGTTGATTGTTTGATTGAACTGCTAGTCAGTTAGTTAAATTCCTATATTGATTCTGTTTAACGGAATACATCATATGGAACTGAAAGTGATGTTATCTATATTGTCTAACATCTGTGATGCAGGGAAACAGGTTGGAGGAATCCGACTGGATTCCTCAACAATTATTTTACCGTTTTTCATATATTGTGATATATGATGTGTTATGAAATATGTTATTTTCATATGTTGAATGATACCGATCATTGTTATACGACACGTTACACACCGTAGGTGATACTAGAATGTAAAAAGGGAATTTTCAATGTTTATATTGAAAATAAATCTTATTTATAAAATCGATAGGATTTTATAAAATGAAACCATTTATTTATTTGGGAAATAAATAAAGGAACATTTATTTAGATTATAAATAAATGGAATAAAGGAATATTTATTTGGGAATAAATAAAGGAACACTTGTTGGGAAAATAAATAGAATTATACAAGGATAGATTTAAACACGTGCTTCGCACACGGTATAACACGATATGGATTTAAATGGGATATTAAATAGGAAATCTGTTTTAAACAGATAAATTGAAGTAGATTAATTTATAAATAATGTTTTATAAATTAAATAAATTATTTATCGTTGATAAATGGAATATATATAAGTCTGGACTTATATAGAGAAGTAGAAACGTTATTAAAAGGACATTTATAAAGTGAAGAACCGTTACTAAAAGCAAATCTTTATAAATGGATAAACGTTGTAAAAAGTAAATCTTTATCAATGGATAAACGTTGTAAAAAGGGAAATCTTTATAAGCAAATAAAGTATTCGAATATTGGTTATTCGAAGGTAAGTCATTTGAATTAGTTATTCGAATAGAGTTAAACAAAGTAATTTGTTAGGTTAACCAAAGCAAGATTAGTCGAGTTAATCAAAGTAATTGGTTAAGTTAACCAAAGTAAATTAGTTAAGATAAACTAAGCGGTTAATCGAAGTGAATTAGTTAAGTTAAACTAATTGGTAAATCAAAGTGAATTAGCTGAGTTAAACTAAGTAAATCGGTTAGAGTTAATCAAAGTGAATTAACTAAGTTAAACTAAGTGGATTAGTTCAGTTAATCAAGACAAGTAAATCAAGTTGGGTTAAACCATTTAAGTTAACCAGTTAAAGTTTACCAGTTAAAGATAAACAGTTAGAGTTGACCAGTTAAATTTGACCAGTTAAAGTTGACCAGTTAGAGTTGACCAGTTAGAGTTATCCAAGTGGAGTTAATCGAGTAGAGTTGCCGAATATCACTTATTCGAAGTAGAGTTATCGAATATAGTATATTCAAGGGAAGAGTAATCGAATATAGTTTATTCGAGTGAAGAAATCAAATGTTATTCATTTGAGAAGAGTTACCGAATATTATTTATTCCAAGAGTAGTTATCGAATATTGGTTATTCGAAGTTAGTTAATCCAAAGGAGTTATTCGAAGTTAGTTAATCCAAAGGAGTTATTCGAAGTTAGCTAATCCAAAGGAGTTATTCGAAGTTAGTTAATCCAAAGGAGTTAGTCGAAGAGTTAATCGAATATAGTTATTCGAAAGAAGGTGTTAATCGAATATAGTTATTCGAGTAAAGTTAAAAGAGTTAATCGAATTTAGTTATTCGAAATGAGTTATTCGAATTTGATATTTGAATAGAGTTAAACACATTAGAGTGATTCGAATTACTTATTCAAATAGAGTTAAACACGTAAGAGTTAATTGAATATTAGTTATTCAATTAGAGTTAAATCGAATTTAGTTATTCGAAAGGAGTTAATCAATTTGAGTTAAGTTAATCGATTTGAATTAAGTTGAATCGAAATGGAGTAAATCGATTAGAATTAAGTTAATCGAGTTAGAGTAAATCGAATATTGGTTATTCGAAGGTAAGTTATTCGAATTAGTTATTCGAAGGAGTTAATCAAATGAGTTGATCCAACGGAGTTAGTCGAATATTAGTTATTCGAATAGAGTTTAAGGAGTTATCGATTTTAGTTTGATCGAAGGGAGTTATCGATTAGTAAATCGAAAGGAGATTTTCGAATATAGCATATTCGAAAGAAAGAGATCGAATATTGTTTATTCGAAAGAGAGAGATTTCGAATATGAGTATTCGAAGAGAGATAATCGAATATAGGTTATTCGAAGAAGAGTTAATCAAATAGAGATTACTCGAAAGAGAGTTATACGTCGAATTCGATTATAGCGAATTCGGGAAAGTACTATTTACTTTCCAGGGTTTAAATCAAGATTTAGTTATTGATTTAGAAATTAGGTGTCTGTTAAATTATTCGAGTTAGGAAATAAAATATATAGGGGTAGGAATTATAACGTTATAGTTATAATCAAACACTGTCATATAAGAAGTGGATTCGTAACCTGAATCCGAGAATTTGCGTAAACAGATGATTGTAAAAAGTGAGTGATGAGCTTCATCTATTTCACAGTAAAGGACGTTGTTCAATTAAGGTCTGAGAGGTAATTATACCCCAACTTGATTGACTTCAGAATTGACAAAGGAATAGTTGTGGTTCGATAGAAAAGGTTGATTTGAAATATAGTTAAGTAATAAGCGATTAATGGATTAAGCGTAACGATGTTTTATACAACGTTCATTTGAAATCCGTAAATGAGTTTTGGAAACGTTTTCCAAATATAGTCAGATATGTTTTCTAAACATAGAAAATGAAATGTTTTCATGATAAGAATTTAAGAAATAGAGTTAAGCAAATTCAGAAACTGACTGGCGAGGGTAAGTTGAACGGTTTTCTAAGTAATGATCTGATGTTGGTTTCGACCTTCCGAATTGATACTTAGAGAATTGTTCTCATACTAGTTACAGTTAGGGACTGATAGTTGCGAAATAATAGTGATGTGAAAATAAGCTATGGAAATGTTTTCCAATGATTAATAACATATATTTTCTAAATATATGAAATAAGGAAATATGAACATATGATGATTGACTGATCGAATTCCCATTTGGAAATAAGATCGTTGTTTGTACACCGACATGTTTTCATTTGATGGTTAGATCACAGACTATCAAAGTTTTTACCATTTTAACGTTGTTAATATGGAGAGACCGGTTGGATTATTATCCAAAGAACCACTCTGTATCGGCATAAGCGTTACGAGCAATATATGCCAAAGATAAATTGAAGACGGAGTAAAGTGCAAGGGCTGTTGTACAAGTCTTAGATAAAAGTGACTAAGATGGATATACTGAATAGTGCCTTCGGTTTGTCCAGTCCCAGGACAACGTATATGGAAGAAGGTCTGACAGAGTATATCCAATGGATCGCGTAAGTTGATCTGTTCAAACGTATTCACGTTTGGTGGCGGAGGAATTCGTTTCTCTTAGCTGTATACCCTTGTTATTTTTGGATAAGTCAATTTGTGATTTGGCGGGTATGACAATGTGGCATTCAAAGTGAATGATGATCAGATGTTCTGAAGATAGACGTAGCTTCTAGCCTCACACCAGGAAGTAACAAAAGTTGGGCTAGGCAGCATGGCTAGTTGGGTCATCCCCAAGCAGGGTGTATTGTCACCGATCTAGAGAATATTCATATTTATACTTCTTTTTGATTCTGTATCTTCAGATGACGGTTTGATGGCCTATAACCGTGGTGGCAATATATTCGCGACACTCAAGCTAATGAGTGAGCGGTCATGTGTGGCCGGGTTGCAAGACGTTCTTGTTGAACCCTGAGTGTATCACCTCTAGAGTACACTATTCAGAAGGTGCTCCCATACCTTGTCTGTTGGAATCCATTCTCCGATAAGAGCCCTGCGGTTTATGATTTTATACTATGTATGTAGAACGTGAGATGCAAGCGTTTCTGCTAGATTGATACCTATTTGTGCTTAGACATTATTATAATATTACAATGATATTGCTTGTCAAAGCTGTTCAGATACTCATAAGGAAAAACCCGTTCCGTATTCACGGCGTGGTCTTATGAGATATCATATAACTGTTCAATTGTTTTAAACTGTTTTACTCATACCAGTCCCATGACTGACCCGGAGTTTACTTTGTTATTTCCCCTAAACTCTTGGGTGCCTAAATTTGTACGGGCAGTCAAGTAGTCGGGATTTACAGATATACTTGGAGAACTTGGAGCAGGAGGCTGCAAGATTTTATAGCTACAGTTATTTCCGCTGTGTTGTAAGTGTTGTACTCTGATAAGTGCTATTGTATATATATAACTGTTTACTTCAAAGTTATGTTATATATTATATGTTATTCATTCCGCTGTGAGATTCGTGTTACTCTGATGATTCTGATGTTCTTCTTCTTCTTCTATTCTATTAGTTCTATCTTTTCTTTCTCACCTTCTAAATTCTTCCACTAACGTCTCGGAATTTCCGACTCTCGAGGAGTCGGAAATTTCCAGCCGTTACAGTTGGTATCAGAGCTTAAGTTAAGATTTACCTTGGCTCTGTGGCATAACTCGGTAGAGATAGGGTTAGTAATACCCTAGTCTGAGATTGAGTGTATATATACGAGTGCGTATTTGTATTTGATATAAAAATGGTTTTATATTGTGGAGATTTATTGGTTGGGTGGCTTATGAATTCTGGTCGATCAGTTGATCCACTATATCGATAAGGGTTACTAAACACTCGAATACGATGAACCGTCATGGTATGTTTTGAAAGAGGGTAAATGAAACAATTTTTCCCAAATATATTTGTTTATAGAAGAAATATATATCTTGAAATTATTATAGTATATTGATTGTGTTGGTTGTTATTACAATCGAATAAAAAAAAGACGTGAAATGATTATAAATAACTAATCAGAATTCATATAGGGAAATATATGAAATAAGATGAATTAAACCTGAATTTAAATCATATTTGGAATTAAAATAAGGAAATTTTAAGTTCCTGGGAGATTTTGAAAATGTTTTTCAAAATGGAAAATGATATAGTATTGAACTCACTTCGATAGCTGGAAAATAGATTCTGATGACGAATCTAGACATCATCAGTGTTCATTTTTGAGTTCTAAGTGACGGATTACTACCAAATGTTTTGTTTTTGAATTGTTTTGAGAAAACAAGTTGTTTAGAAATTCAAAGGTTTTGAATTTGCATTATGATTTCAAATTGATTTGAAAGAAACCCAGGAACGTAAGTTCTGGAATTAAAATTTAACTAATGAAGTTAAATAAAATGAGATGGTAAAAATAAATTTAAATTTAACTTGAACCGAGTTAAATAAAATTGAATTGGATTAGAGATAATCTAGAATGGAACCAAATTGATAAGTCAATAATTTGAAATTTGATATTAGAGTTCGAATGAAATTCGATTTGGATTTGAGGATATGAACTGATTGGAGATCAATTGGAATGGATAACATTGGTATATGTTGAAGTGGTAGCAGATGAAAGGGATAGAGTTAAATTCCCGACAAAAAGGTACAAGTTTATATCATATACGAGTTTGGATTTTATGAGCCGAATTGACAAGCCGCTTGGCTGTTTGATTTTCTTTTGGGTTGGAGATGGCCTAGAGAGGCGAGTTGTGGTTTTACCGATAGGGCTGTACAAAGGAGGTTATGGCGAAATTTTCCCGAAAATTTAAAGTGTTAGAAAATTTTCATAATTTTTGAAAATTTTAGTTAATCGGAAGAATAAATATTTCAGTCGATATTAATTGGTTCGGTTGAAATCAGAAATAAGGGGTAAACCAATTTTAGGAGTTCCAATATATAGGGTCAACCTCTAACTTAGCAATTTCGAGGACGAAATTATTTTAAGGGGGGAAGTCTGTAATGGCGCGTTTTGTTAACTATCGAATAATTAATTTATTTAAGGATTTATATATCGATTTGGCGATATCGATAACTTAAAGTAAAACGTTCGAACTTATAATTTATATTGATAATTAAAACGAACATGAAAACGTCGTGGCGGTTCGCAATTTGGCGATTTGAACTTCAACTGAATGTACATGATTCATTTTAAATCGGATTTCTGTGAAACAAGAAACGTGTGGAGCTGGTGGAGTATATTTTTCATATGGAAGAGAAAAATCGAGATTTCATCGTGTAGATTTTGAGTTATGTCCAAATCAAATTTCAGAAAAGTCGCTGTAGAGTTCCTTTATAATTTGCGACGCTTTATTTACGTTATAAAAAGAGTTTTTCAATATAACTAGATATGGGGTTTGAATTTAGACAAGGTTCTTTTGGGACATAGCGATAATTTAATTTTTAGAATTTTATGGTAATTTTTAATTAATTAAATAAGCAACTTTTTATTTGGAGTATGGTGCACCCTAAATCAGTATTTTTGAGATTTCACAATATGAGTCCATCTACCGGTATTATTATATTTTTGGGATCGTGAGACATTGCTCGTCTCACTGGTGTTTTTATTTCTGTTCGTTGCAGCTTATATATGAACAGAATTATAAATAAGTTATTAACTCGTTACAATGGAAATAAGATGTGCTCACTTCACATCCATGCAACCATACAAGGCATTAAACAAAGCACGTCCTCCTCTAATTCTCTATCAAAACGTGGACATCCTATACCATACACAATCAAACACTGACGTCCCTCTCTATTCAAGGCAGCATGGCCTTCCACGAGTACACCCTACGTCCAAAACTTAAGGGTTAAGTCTTCCAAATACTATAAATACATCAGGTTTTCATTGGTCTTCGGTTTCAGTAATGCGAGCCGCCAGGTTCTTCCTCTTCTCAAAAACCAAACAAACCGCTAAATTGAAGAACCCAAATGAGTGGGCGTGGGTTCCTTGTAACTTGCGAAGGAGATCTTGTGTTAAAAACATTCGGCGATGGTGCAGTGTTGAAAGCAAGCATAAGTTGCTAAGGAGCTGGTGTTTCGTGAAGTAAAGAGGTAAGGTATTCTCTGTTTTTGGTAAATGTTGTATACAAAGGAGCATGGAGCGGTATGTAATTGATAAGGGGGCGTGCTGGTTGAAAATGCATGCGAGTGGAGTAGAAGAAAGGATAGAAGGAGCTGTGTTGCGTCCATTATTTTCTGGAGTGCGAAAAAGTTAAAGAATAGAGGGGGGTCACGTTAGTACATGGCATGCAACGGGATGGACCCTGAACACGTTAACGACGTGAGCAATTTGTGGAGGATTGCATGCGGAAATGCATGAGTGTTTAGGAGGGTAGCTGGTCATGTTCTTCTACAGGAAAGTGGAGGGACTTGTATGATAAAGGGTTGATGGAATAAAGTATAGAAGAAGTGGAGTACTGGGGTGTCACGATGGGAAGATTTTGAAACACGTAGTGCTTTTGTAAGGAAAGCAAAACAGGCGCATGTATTGGTGGAAGACGTACGGTGCACAGTCTGCCGAAGGCAGAACTGGGGTGGAGCAAAACAACGAAGCAGGAGGAAGGATCGGTGGTAATTGTGGAGTTCACTGTGATGTAGAACAAGGGAGCAACATGATTTGAAATGAAGATTTGTGAAGGAAGTTGAGGTAGCTATATGAATGGAGTTGGGCTTGGGCCAAAGTTGAAAGTGTGAGGCCCGTTCTTTTGTTAATTAAAGTTTAGTTTTATTTAAATAGTAATCTAACTTGTTAACGAGATATCGTGGTCATATGAAATCAGAATCACGAACCGTAAGTTGCGTTGGGATCGTATGGACGAGCACTACGCAATGAGACTGACTGGAAGTCCATCCGAGCTCGTTACAATTTATGGCGAAATAAATTGTCCAATCTGAATCAATGACAATTATCGTTATTAACGATGATAGTCCAAGGTGAGTAAATCTCACTAACTTTGAACAGATTATAATTTCATGTTGTATTGTTAGAACTGTTAAAATTGTCTGTTTGACTGTGTGTTGATTGTTTGATTGAACTGCTAGTCAGTTAGTTAAATTCCTATATTGATTCTGTTTAACGGAATACATCATATGGAACTGAAAGTGATGTTATCTATATTGTCTAACATCTGTGATGCAGGGAAACAGGTTGGAGGAATCCGACTGGATTCCTCAACAATTATTTTACCGTTTTTCATATATTGTGATATATGATGTGTTATGAAATATGTTATTTTCATATGTTGAATGATACCGATCATTGTTATACGACACGTTACACACCGTAGGTGATACTAGAATGTAAAAAGGGAATTTTCAATGTTTATATTGAAAATAAATCTTATTTATAAAATCGATAGGATTTTATAAAATGAAACCATTTATTTATTTGGGAAATAAATAAAGGAACATTTATTTAGATTATAAATAAATGGAATAAAGGAATATTTATTTGGGAATAAATAAAGGAACACTTGTTGGGAAAATAAATAGAATTATACAAGGATAGATTTAAACACGTGCTTCGCACACGGTATAACACGATATGGATTTAAATGGGATATTAAATAGGAAATCTGTTTTAAACAGATAAATTGAAGTAGATTAATTTATAAATAATGTTTTATAAATTAAATAAATTATTTATCGTTGATAAATGGAATATATATAAGTCTGGACTTATATAGAGAAGTAGAAACGTTATTAAAAGGACATTTATAAAGTGAAGAACCGTTACTAAAAGCAAATCTTTATAAATGGATAAACGTTGTAAAAAGTAAATCTTTATCAATGGATAAACGTTGTAAAAAGGGAAATCTTTATAAGCAAATAAAGTATTCGAATATTGGTTATTCGAAGGTAAGTCATTTGAATTGGTTATTCGAATAGAGTTAAACAAAGTAATTTGTTAGGTTAACCAAAGCAAGATTAGTCGAGTTAATCAAAGTAATTGGTTAAGTTAACCAAAGTAAATTAGTTAAGATAAACTAAGCGGTTAATCGAAGTGAATTAGTTAAGTTAAACTAATTGGTAAATCAAAGTGAATTAGCTGAGTTAAACTAAGTAAATCGGTTAGAGTTAATCAAAGTGAATTAACTAAGTTAAACTAAGTGGATTAGTTCAGTTAATCAAGACAAGTAAATCAAGTTGGGTTAAACCATTTAAGTTAACCAGTTAAAGTTTACCAGTTAAAGATAAACAGTTAGAGTTGACCAGTTAAATTTGACCAGTTAAAGTTGACCAGTTAGAGTTATCCAAGTGGAGTTAATCGAGTAGAGTTGCCGAATATCACTTATTCGAAGTAGAGTTATCGAATATAGTATATTCAAGGGAAGAGTAATCGAATATAGTTTATTCGAGTGAAGAAATCAAATGTTATTCATTTGAGAAGAGTTACCGAATATTATTTATTCCAAGAGTAGTTATCGAATATTGGTTATTCGAAGTTAGTTAATCCAAAGGAGTTATTCGAAGTTAGTTAATCCAAAGGAGTTATTCGAAGTTAGCTAATCCAAAGGAGTTATTCGAAGTTAGTTAATCCAAAGGAGTTAGTCGAAGAGTTAATCGAATATAGTTATTCGAAAGAAGGTGTTAATCGAATATAGTTATTCGAGTAAAGTTAAAAGAGTTAATCGAATTTAGTTATTCGAAATGAGTTATTCGAATTTGATATTTGAATAGAGTTAAACACATTAGAGTGATTCGAATTACTTATTCAAATAGAGTTAAACACGTAAGAGTTAATTGAATATTAGTTATTCAATTAGAGTTAAATCGAATTTAGTTATTCGAAAGGAGTTAATCAATTTGAGTTAAGTTAATCGATTTGAATTAAGTTGAATCGAAATGGAGTAAATCGATTAGAATTAAGTTAATCGAGTTAGAGTAAATCGAATATTGGTTATTCGAAGGTAAGTTATTCGAATTAGTTATTCGAAGGAGTTAATCAAATGAGTTGATCCAACGGAGTTAGTCGAATATTAGTTATTCGAATAGAGTTTAAGGAGTTATCGATTTTAGTTTGATCGAAGGGAGTTATCGATTAGTAAATCGAAAGGAGATTTTCGAATATAGCATATTCGAAAGAAAGAGATCGAATATTGTTTATTCGAAAGAGAGAGATTTCGAATATGAGTATTCGAAGAGAGATAATCGAATATAGGTTATTCGAAGAAGAGTTAATCAAATAGAGATTACTCGAAAGAGAGTTATACGTCGAATTCGATTATAGCGAATTCGGGAAAGTACTATTTACTTTCCAGGGTTTAAATCAAGATTTAGTTATTGATTTAGAAATTAGGTATCTGTTAAATTATTCGAGTTAGGAAATAAAATATATAGGGGTAGGAATTATAACGTTATAGTTATAATCAAACACTGTCATATAAGAAGTGGATTCGTAACCTGAATCCGAGAATTTGCGTAAACAGATGATTGTAAAAAGTGAGTGATGAGCTTCATCTATTTCACAGTAAAGGACGTTGTTCAATTAAGGTCTGAGAGGTAATTATACCCCAACTTGATTAACTTCAGAATTGACAAAGGAATAGTTGTGGTTCGATAGAAAAGGTTGATTTGAAATATAGTTAAGTAATAAGCGATTAATGGATTAAGCGTAACGATGTTTTATACAACGTTCATTTGAAATCCGTAAATGAGTTTTGGAAACGTTTTCCAAATATAGTCAGATATGTTTTCTAAACATAGAAAATGAAATGTTTTCATGATAAGAATTTAAGAAATAGAGTTAAGCAAATTCAGAAACTGACTGGCGAGGGTAAGTTGAACGGTTTTCTAAGTAATGATCTGATGTTGGTTTCGACCTTCCGAATTGATACTTAGAGAATTGTTCTCATACTAGTTACAGTTAGGGACTGATAGTTGCGAAATAATAGTGATGTGAAAATAAGCTATGGAAATGTTTTCCAATGATTAATAACATATATTTTCTAAATATATGAAATAAGGAAATATGAACATATGATGATTGACTGATCGAATTCCCATTTGGAAATAAGATCGTTGTTTGTACACCGACATGTTTTCATTTGATGGTTAGATCACAGACTATCAAAGTTTTTACCATTTTAACGTTGTTAATATGGAGAGACCGGTTGGATTATTATCCAAAGAACCACTCTGTATCGGCATAAGCGTTACGAGCAATATATGCCAAAGATAAATTGAAGACGGAGTAAAGTGCAAGGGCTGTTGTACAAGTCTTAGATAAAAGTGACTAAGATGGATATACTGAATAGTGCCTTCGGTTTGTCCAGTCCCAGGACAACGTATATGGAAGAAGGTCTGACAGAGTATATCCAATGGATCGCGTAAGTTGATCTGTTCAAACGTATTCACGTTTGGTGGCGGAGGAATTCGTTTCTCTTAGCTGTATACCCTTGTTATTTTTGGATAAGTCAATTTGTGATTTGGCGGGTATGACAATGTGGCATTCAAAGTGAATGATGATCAGATGTTCTGAAGATAGACGTAGCTTCTAGCCTCACACCAGGAAGTAACAAAAGTTGGGCTAGGCAGCATGGCTAGTTGGGTCATCCCCAAGCAGGGTGTATTGTCACCGATCTAGAGAATATTCATATTTATACTTCTTTTTGATTCTGTATCTTCGGATGACGGTTTGATGGCCTATAACCGTGGTGGCAATATATTCGCGACACTCAAGCTAATGAGTGAGCGGTCATGTGTGGCTGGGTTGCAAGACGTTCTTGTTGAACCCTGAGTGTATCACCTCTAGAGTACACTATTCAGAAGGTGCTCCCATACCTTGTCTGTTGGAATCCATTCTCCGATAAGAGCCCTGCGGTTTATGATTTTATACTATGTATGTAGAACTTGAGATGCAAGCGTTTCTGCTAGATTGATACCTATTTGTACTTAGACATTATTATAATATTACAATGATATTGCTTGTCAAAGCTGTTCAGATACTCATAAGGAAAAACCCGTTCCGTATTCACGGCGTGGTCTTATGAGATATCATATAACTGTTCAATTGTTTTAAACTGTTTTACTCATACCAGTCCCATGACTGACCCGGAGTTTACTTTGTTGTTTCCCCTAAACTCTTGGGTGCCTAAATTTGTACGAGCAGTCAAGTAGTCGGGATTTACAGATATACTTGGAGAACTTGGAGCAGGAGGCTGCAAGATTTTATAGCTATAGTTATTTCCGCTGTGTTGTAAGTGTTGTACTCTGATAAGTGCTATTGTATATATATAACTGTTTACTTCAAAGTTATGTTATATATTATATGTTATTCATTCCGCTGTGAGATTCGTGTTACTCTGATGATTCTGATGTTCTTCTTCTTCTTCTATTCTATTAGTTCTATCTTTTCTTTCTCACCTTCTAAATTCTTCCACTAACGTCTCGGAATTTCCGACTCTCGAGGAGTCGGAAATTTCCAGCCGTTACACCCACTTGCTCTTGAGCTTCATATTAAAGACTAATTCAATGAGACAAAAGATCTCATGCATTCTACATGACTTATTAGTGGCTAACGACAATTAGAACCTTCATGAATGAGCATTATGGGGAATTCCCAAGGAAAGTGATTAGGGTTTTAGATCATGTGTATATACCCTTTTGTTTCATGTATTTTGGATCTCCTTTTTATCATATGAAAGTGTAAGTGATCAAATAAATAAAAATGGCTTCTAAGCCTATTTCTTTTATGTCTATGTTATGTCTCTTTTAATTTTTGTTTTCTACTTTATGTTCATAGTTTATATTTATTTACATGCTCTCTACTTCATGTTTATAGTTTATATTTATTTACATGCACTTAGTTGAGTTCTTTTCTTGTTCTATTTAGATTTTCTTTCATTTTGCTTTATTTTCCAATGTTGAAACTTACATTTGTTAATATGATAACATACATTAGAAGCTAAGCCCCTACAATTTAGTGGTAATGATTAATGAAGCTCTCTAATTTTATGTAAGTTCAACATTTATATGAATTGTTATCTCTCATTTTTTGCTTCATGATTGTGGATTTTGATGTAAGTTTATATATGTGGGTTTGATAGCTTAGGTTGCATTTGCAAATGAGCTATTCTTATTCAATATAAACACAAGTTACATCAATATTTGCTAAATGGTTTTTGATTATGAAATATAAGTAAGAACAAAATTTGATGATCTATGTCACTAATTAAAATAGTGAATAGATCATACTTAAAATAGATTTTGCTTTGTTTTCATTTTCATGAGAACAAGGAATGGTTTAATTGTTATGATAAATGCAACATTTATGCCACTTATTATTAAAAATAGAGATCATCGATTATATGTTTGTTAATTTACATAAGTATGGGAGGGGATTTACCTCTGAATTGCTCTCTAATATCATATTTAGCCATCGCCTTAGTTTCTAGTTTTCTTTAGTTTTTGTTAGCAAACAATCCAAAGATTAACTTAATTTGACTGAGTAAGATTGAAGTTGTTTCTTTCCCCCAGATCGACCCGTACTCGCCTCGTATTTATAATTGTATGTCGTGCGCTTGCGGTCTTATTACAATATTTCATGCGATGGTTTTCTAAGTGATAGAATTATTGTTTTGCGAACAAGTTTCTGACGCCGTTGTCGGAGAAAGAATTTAATTTCGATTTTATTCTTCGGATTAATTTTCTAGTTCTTCATTTTTTAAAAAAAAATTGTGTGTTTATTTTGATTCATTTTTTGTTTATTGTTCATTAAAAAAAAACAGAAAAAAAAAATTGTGTTTGCGCATTTGTGTGTTTGATTACTGTTTTGTGCTTCCTTCCTACTGTTATTTTGCATTATGTGTGTTCTTGTCTCATTCCAGTGTTTGTTTTGTGCGTTTCTATTTGCATTTATCTGTCTGTTTGTCCCTGTGCACATACTGTTTTGAAACTGAAAGCAACTCAGCTAAAAGGAAAACATCCTTCGTATTGCAAATTGGTTTTCAAGTACACGCACTGTTCACTCCTTTCCTTCTACATTTCTCAGTTCTACATTTCTCAGTTACATTAAGGAAAAAAAATCTGTATCTTCTACTTCTCTGTTTCTAACTTCTGTTTAGTGCACACCCTTTTCATCCTCTTCATACAACAGTCCTCTTCCTGACAACCAAAACCACCTCTGCTCAAACTCTTCACCACACTGTCTTCCATTTAAGAACAAAAATCCCACTGTCCCAAACACCAATACATTCCTTCACCCTCATTATCATACAACCACCATCTCAGACCAAAACCTCAAACCACCACCCCCTTCGAACATCAATAACTCCAATAACTACCAGTGGTCCCTCCTCTTTACCATTCACAGTCCACTTCCATCAAACTGCAATTCAACACTCTGTTCCTCACACACTTTCTACATTCAACTCTTATACAAACAAACTTCCCTAACGTCACCTGCCTTCCATCACTTCTCCACAGTCGATACCACCATCCACTGTCAATACACAAAACATTCCCCTGCCACCAGACCTCAAACAAATCAACATGAGCTCCATAACTGTCCACTGACCACCTCCATTCAACCTGAACTTCCACCTTCCACACAGTTCAACCATCAAACTGCTGTTCACTACTGCCAACCAATCCAAACAACCATCCACCTACCCTGGTCTGACCACAGTCAACTACTCTGCCTCTCATCCACGTCGAATACCATTAAATTCCAACCATATTCCAACACCTCAAAACAACAGCGTACACAACTCAGTGAACTCCAAAACCATCCCTTCTTCCTCTCTAGACTGCTCCCTCTATACCACCCACAACTGCATACCTCTTCCACATCAATCCATCTCAGACTAGCAACAGCACTACCACCATCTTCTATAAATAACTCAAACTTCATTCATTCACAAACACCTCATTTTCTGTATTCGAACATTGAGGAAAATCAGTCATGTGGTCATACAGGTAACAATAATCTACTTCATTCTATCTCATATGCTAATATGGTAAGAAAGCCTACTCCTCTCTCGGACTGGAATTCCATTAGAAGTAAAAATCATGCCCTTAAATCCAGTGTTAAATGTTGTTTCAAGTGTGGAGAGGCATCTCACCTTGCGATAGATTGTCGCAATGGTATCAAATGTTTCAATTGTGGAGGTATTGGGCACCGTAAGCTTAACTGTTTAGTGAAACCTAGAGGAAAAAATCTTGTGGACCTATTGCGCTATAACTGCTTGTGTATATGTCAGAATATAATTTCACTGTCGGACCTTCACAATGTGGATGTTTCAGTTAAAACGAATGAAGGAGCTTATTTCTTATTACTGTTGGGTTGGCACTTAGAAGGCTTGGTAGAAGGAATCTTATGGAGAAAGCAGCAAGACAGTTTGGTCATTTACCCTCCATTGCCTAGTTCGTTAAGTAAGAAGGAACATGCTTTTTCATTCAGCCTGAATTTAATCAAGCTTCGCAGATGGTATGAAGATTCAAACTTGAATAATAAACAGAAAATTGGGAGGATATTGAATGAAATATTGAAACATTTTGATGTGGTAAATACTGTTATAAACTGCGATGAACACGGTGCATTACAGAACCGTTTGGACAGGGCTCATTCTTACTCGAATTCTGAACTGAGTACCTCACAAGCGGTTGAAGATAATACTCAGGCTGTGGAATTAGAAGGGATCGTGGAGGACGAGAGGTTAACTGATGCAATGTTGGTAGATAAAGATGAGAATGACTGGGTGGTGGAGCGAGTTGATCCTATACTTAATGATCCGGAGGTGTTATTTTGTAGGGGATTTGATGTAAATCCTCGGTTTGTTGGCTGTTTGACAATAAATGAAGTTTGGGGGCGGGATTTGATGACTGGCGATGACCTGATCGACATGAGGGGATATATAGCTGATAATAATGAGGGGTTTGTTTCATCCAATCCAGTCTTTGGAGAGGGAGAGGGATGGAAAGTGGTGGATGATGTTGTTCTCTCAAATTCTTTCGGCTGTCTGGGAAATTATGAGGAGGAAGTTGATTTGTTGCAGACAGTTTCAGTGTCGGTGCAGGACAAATCGTTACCCTTCGCTAAGAGTAATGGTGTTAAAGTGGGAGAAGTTAAAGAATGTAGACGCTTTAACAGGAAAACAAAAAGATGCGAAGGGTCAATGACGTATTCTTTTAATATTCATAACATAGATACTACTGTCGAATCAGACAGTAATATATCAGTGGTGGGAAATGCGTGGGATGTACAGCAAGTTTATGGAGTAAATGGATTTGATGGTAAGATCAGGAGTGGTAGTTTGGGTGGTATTACTGGTTGTGATTTGTCGTTTTTGATGGATGGGGAGATTTGTTCGGTTTTGATTGTTGTGAAGGACGTGAGAATTATTTCTCTGTTCTTAAGATCGTGTCTTGGAGCACCGTTATTGGTGAATGTTATGCCTGGATCTGTGACTGTTTCTGGATTTAATTTCAGCTTTGAAAACAGCATTAGTTTGCAAGACTCTAGTGTTGGTTCTCCTCTGAGTAATGTAGACTTCACTCCTTCACCCAAGAGGAGGAGACGTAGGAGAGAGACTCCCAGCTCAGGATTGATTAGGCGGAGCGCTAGGATCAGATATGGTTCCTCGTCAGCTAGAGGTAGGGTCCCGTTTCCAGATGCTACTAGTTGTAGTAGTTTGGATTTGGGCTCAGGTATGATTCCAGTTTTAGGTAGTGATTATACTCCTTTCGCTTTGGGTAGTCTCACTACTAGTCAGTTATTTCACCTTGCCAGTGACACTGCATTTATTTTTTCTGATATTGAGGTTGATGCCGAGTATATTAGGAGTAGGGAATTAGAGCGAGCTTCTTCATTGAGACGATGAGGATAGTTAGTTGGAACATTAGAGGCTTAAATGAACCTAAAAAATGTGCTAAAGTTAGAACTTTTTTTAGAGATAACCACATTGATATTATCTTATTACAAGAGACAAAAATCGAGCGTCCTGACTTTAGTTTTTATCTTAGATTAGGTGGGTTCACTTATCGTAATTGGGTGTGTCTACCGGCAGTTGGTACTGCGGGTGGACTCATGATTGGTTGGAAAGAGAACCAATATAGACTTGTACAGGAGTCTATAAAGGTTCACTCATTACACGTTATTTTAGCTTCCCTTTTTGACGATTCTGTATTGTGTATTTCCAATGTGTACGGCCCTCATACCAAGATAGAGAGAAGAATTTTGTGGGATGAAGTCTCTCATTTCAGGAATCATTCCCCCAACTTATGGATTGTAGGGGGGGATTTCAATGTTACGAGATTTCTTGGGGAGAGATCACCCCGAGAAGGTGATTTCTCCGACATGGAGGAATTTAACGACTTTATTCTAGATAATAATTTGATAGAGATCCATATGGATAATAGACTATTCACCTGGTCGAATGTCCGTGATAGTCCTTCCTTTGCATTATTGGATAGATTTTTCATTAATTCTGAGGTAGAAGATAGATTCTCGATTTGTAGAGTTAAGGGACTACCTTTCTTGCATTCCGATCATTGTCCAATAATTCTTACTTGTGATGCGAATATTACTATTAGTAATAGTTTCAAATTTGAGAAGATGTGGTTACTAGATACTAGTTTTATAAATCTAGTTTCGGTAAAGTGGAAATCTTTATTTTATTTTAATAATTTATATAGTGGTAATAGCGCTAAGATTTTTGTTGCTAAGTTAGGTAAATTGAGATTCTTTTTAAAGCGGTGGAATAAATTTGTATTTGGTAATGTGAAAGTTAAGAAGAATAAGATTATGTGTGGTTTGTTAGATTTGGATAAAATTAGCGAGTCTAGGATTCTTAAACAAACTGAAAAAGACAAATATTGTAATCTAAAACAAGATCTCAAACTAATTTTAGAAAAAGAAGAGGTAATGTGGAGGCAAAGATCACGCATACAGTGGATTAAGGAAGGGGATAATAACACCAAATTTTTTCATAGTGTAGCAAATAAGAGGAGACGTGATAATATGATACATTCTATTTTTGTTAATAATGAAGAATTGATTGCACAAAAGGATTTAAACGAAGCTTTCACTAATTACTATAGACAGATATTTGGTTCAAAGATTAAGAGAAGAACTAATGTTAGATGGAGTGAGTTATATCCATATGAAGATCGGATTAATCTTGATAGTCTAGATGTACCTTTTTCGGAGCAGGAGATTTGGAAGGCAATATGTGATATGCCTAGTGACAAAGCTCCTGGTCCAGATGGTTTTTCAGTTAATTTTTACAGGCAATTCTGGGAAGTTCTAAAGTCGGATATAATAAATTTATTTAATGAATTCTATAATGGTGAACTACGCTTAGGCAGTTTTAACATTGCAAACGTCATTCTTATTCATAAGAGAGAGGGAGCAAATTCTTTAAAGGATTTTAGGCCTATCTCACTCATTAATGTTTCTGTTAAAATCATATCTAAATTATTAGCTAACAGGATCGGTTCTAGGATGAACGATCTTATTGATTGTTCTCAAACTGCTTTCATTAAAGGTAGAAATATAGTTGAGGGAGTGGCAGCGGTACAGGAATACCTTAATGTGTGTTGTAAAAATAACATTACTTGCGCCATTTTGAAATTAGATTTTGAGAAGGCATTTGACTCTATCGATTGGGATTTCATATGTGAACTTAGTCTTGCAAGAGGTTTTAGCGTAAGATGGACTAACTGGATTTTACTATTGTTAAGATCTGGATGCTCAAATATAGTTGTTAACGGGATAGTTGGAAAGAAGATACAATCCAAAAGGGGCCTTAGGCAAGGAGATCCCTTATCGCCTTTTTTGTTTAATTTAGCGGTGGATGTCTTCTCTAGAATAATTAAAAGAGCGGGTAGACTTGGGATACTCGGTTGTGTTGGGGATGAGGAATTTAATAATGAATTATCTATCCTCCAATTTGCAGATGATACATTATTATTCTCTTCCCACTTACCACAGCACATAATTACTCTTAAGTTTATACTTTACTGTTTTGAAATGTTATCTGGTCTTAGGATTAACTTTGATAAAAGCGCGGTTATGGTACTTAATGATGTTAATAAGGTGGAGGTATTGGTAGCTAATACCTTAAACTGTTCCATTATGAAATTTCCTTTTGATTACTTAGGATTCAAGATTAGACCTTCGAAGCTTAAAAAAGAAGATTGGATAGTGATCATTGATAAGATTAACAATAGATTGCTTAGTTGGAATAACAGATTCCTTTCGAGAGCTGGTAGACTTGTTTTAGTTAATTCGGTACTTTCAGCTATTCCTTCATACTGGATGGCTGTACATCGATTTCCGTTATGGGTAATAGAGAAGATTGATAGGATTAGGCGCAACTTCCTTTGGAATGGTGATGCTGTGGGTAGAGTTCACAAATGTTTAGTTAATTGGGACATTTGTTGTAAACCTAAAAAAGACGGGGGTTTGGGCATTTTAAATTTATATAACTTTAATTCTTCCATGCTTGCCAAATGGTTATGGAAATTTAGAAGCCCTGAGGTGACGACATCGTGGAAGTCCATTGTAGTTAAATCTTACTATTCTAGAGGGGAGTTTCTTATTGGAAATAGTGGTGTATGGGAAAGTAGACTATCACACTTTTGGAAATCCATTTTGAATTGTTTCCCCTTTTTCAAAATAGGTTACAAAGTAATAGTTCACTCTGGGGATATTACTTATTTCTGGCATGATCCCTGGATCTCTAATGTGCCGCTAAAAATTGAATTCAATAAGCTTTATGGAAATTGTAATTTTAAGAATGCATTTATAAAAGATGTTTTTAGGGCGGATCTTAGCCCTCCGTGGGTGTTTTCCTTTGATAACATTTTAGAAGAAGACTTGTTAAGACAATTAGCTCTTCTTAAAGCCAAGTTAGATATGTACAATTTGGATGAGTGCGGGGATTCTCTGAGTTGGAGTCTTGATAAGAAACTAGTCTATTCAGTTAACTCTATGTATAATTTTATTAACTTTTCAGGAATTTCCATATATCCTTTCAAATTCTTATGGAAGTCAAATTCTCCCCCCAAGGCTAAGTTTCTTATGTGGTTGATCATCCATAAGAAGCTTAATACGATAGAGCATTTGAAAAGAAAGAATATCATATTTGATGGTAAATGTAGTTTTTGTTATATGGGTGAAGAGCATGTAGATCATCTATTTTTCTCTTGTTACATCACATTTTCAGTTCTTGACAAGATTCTAAATTTTTTTACATTTAAGGGGTTTAATGGTTTATATGATTGTGTAGATTACTGGAATGGTATTAGATTAAAGTTTAATACTAAGCGAAGATACATATTGGACTCCTTAGTAGTAATATCGTGTTGGTTTATCTGGTTAGAAAGAAATCAAAGATTGTTTCATACAAAGTCTGAATCCGTTGATAATTTAATTATTAATATTGTAAAATTTAGCCTGAATTGGATGTCTAATTCTCATTACAAACTTTATGGTAATTTACGGTTCGATTGTTTTCTGTCTAGAGTTAGATTAAATTTGAGCCTGTTTTTTAGATTCACTAGATATTTCAGACATAATAGATATCGTCTCTGTTGATATTCTATTTTTGTTAGTACTTTTCCTACAGGTTATTCTGTTTTCTCCTTCTTATTATGGTATATATGATTATATACTTATACATATAAATATGTTTAATATATATAAGTATAAATTAAATTTATACTTATATGTACATATACATATTCATTTATATGTATAGCTATATACTCATATATACATGTTTTTGTTACTAATAGTTTTCTTTAGTATTTCAGATTACAGGTTATGGATTTAGCTGGGGAGCTTTTGGGATTGCTGCCTGGATGGAGATTTATTGCTTATTGTGTTATATATGTATTTAGTATTGGTGTTTTGATGTTATAGGGGTATGATTATCCGCATTTTCTATTATTAGATTGTCATGGGTAAGGTAATAGACATACTCAATATCGGGTGGTGGCCTTGCCGGAATTCGATATTGTAGTATGATGGGTGGTGGCCTTGCCGGAACTCATCTATCTATTATCCTCTACTTTTTGGCAATCTCGTTGAGATCTGAGATTGGATATTGTATATTGGATCTTGTTTTTTCCTATATATATATATATACATATGTGTGCTCTCTTCCTATTGGAAGATCACACATTATTTGTTTTTCAAAAAAAAAAAACAAGCTCCTCCACCAACTAAACTCCCATCTTCAAATTACAAACACTGCCAGCCTCCCACTCTCAATACACTTCGCCACATATTCCCCTACCATCCATATATCCCATTACTACAAACATCCATCATCCTTCACAGTTTACCCCCATAGCCATTCCACAGACCTCAATACACATACTGTCACCAAAAAAAAAAAAAAAAAAAAAAAAAAAAAAAAAAAAAAAAACAAAACACTTCACCCAAACTCCTATAAAATCGACAGCAACACTCTTCTACAACCCAGACAAACTAAATTCGCCAAAGCCATCGCCATCTGTAATCGCAGCAACTCTCTTCCACTACGCTTAAAAGTCAGTGTCCAACACCGCTTCGGCACCCCCTGACAACCGAATTCCAGAACCCACAAAACCTGAAACCGCTACCTCAAAATCAGCAACCGCCTTCATCAATTGGACCTCAAATCGCACCATCATCCTCACCTAAAACTTGAACGAACAGCGCCTGCTCTGCCTTCATCTTCACCGAACCCTCTTGTTTCACAAATTCAAATTCACGAGCCTCACGAACCCCAATTGCAAACACCAACCGAAACTCCTGCATCCGAGCATCACAACCACGAACTGCAAATCCCCTCAGACCCCACTTGCCGACTACGAACAACTCTGCTTCGATTTAGTTTTTTTTCCTCTTTCCATCATCATCGTTTCTTTTGGCCTAAGATTGTTGTTTTAATTTTGGGATTTACCAAACTTGTGTTTTCAAAATATGAACAAATGTTTAAGTTTCTGGAATTTGGTATTTAGGCTTTGGGTTTGGTAATTTTATTCGTTGCTTATTTTAAATAGGGTCGAGTCATTTTTTAGTGGGCTGGTTTGTGGCCCAACTTGGCTTTTGCGTTAACTAAGGTTTTTTTGTTTAGTTTTGATCTTTGATTAAAGCACACCCGGTCAGCCAAATAAACTCCGATAATAGCCCCCAAATTTTATTTCAATTTCCTTTCTTTTATGATGCTGCCACTATGAAATCAGAAAAAGGAAAAAAAAAATAGTGCAAGAAAAATGATAGCAGCGACTTGTGGTATTCTTGTGGATCTGAAGGGGATGTAGCTACTTGTAACAGTGGAGTTTGGACAGTAAGGCAGTGGAAGTTTGGGTAAAAGGGAGATGATTGGCCGTGGCTTAGTGATGAATGAAGCAATCGTATGATGGGGTGAAATTTTGGTTAGAAGGTAATGGAGAGGAGTATGGTGCTGTATTTGGATTGGGAGAGGTGGAATTTGTAGGCGAAGAGTAATTGTGAAGTAGATGGTCAAGGCAGACAAAAGAAAAAAAATAATTTTTGTTATAAAATAAAATAGAACAAATCATAAAAGAGAAAACATTAGAAAGAACATAAGAGATAAGGGAGAGACCTTTTTATTTCTCTTGATTCAGTGTACATAATTCTATTACATTGGCTCCCTTAAATATTGGCTTTGGAGCTAATGTTAGCCTTACTCCCAAAATGTGGGACTAAAAATAATATGACAAATGCATATTCACTCATATGTATTACAACACTCCCCCTTGAATATGCGTATGTAAAGATGATAAGATTAATTGCCTCATTAAAAAACCTATTTATGAAAAACCCTGTGGGAAAACTCATAAACAAGGAGAAGAGTACAATTTTTATTTCATCTTCAGGAAACATATTGATAATGTTCCAATGAGGGTTGATACTTCTGGATCAAAATAATGCCTCGTTAAAAACCTTACTAATAAAAACCCAGTGGGAAAAATATTAGTGAAGTAAAAGAGTGCATTATAGCATAGTATATGCTCCCCTTGATTCGTAACGCATTATTCAAATAGTTTGGTGATGCAAACTGCGTATACCAATTTTATATATCGTCTTCTGCAATGTTGATTATGGAAGTGCCTTCGTGAATAGATCTACTGGATTTTCTTGAGATTGGATTTGCTTCACTTCTATCTTATTGTCCTTTTGAAGCTCATATGTGAAAAAGAATTTAGGAGAAGTATGTTTTGTCCTATCACCCTTGATATATCCTGCTTGAATCTGAGCTACACATGCTGCATTGTCTTCATAAATAATAGTTGATCTTTCTGTAGTTGGGGGAAATTGACATGTGCTTCGAATATGTTCAATTAATGACCTTAACCAAACACATTCTCGACTCGCTACATGTAGTGCTAGAATTTCAAAATGATTGGATGATGTTGCTACCAATGTTTGTTTTGTAGATCTTCATAAAATAGTTGCATTATTGTTTGTAAACACATATCTAGTTTTTGATTTTGCTTTATGTGGATCAGAAAGATAACTTTAACACTACTCCTTGAATATGTGTCTTCAAATTCTTGAATGCTCTTATAGTAGCTTGAAATTACCCCCTTTGAAAAATTATTGCTCCCCCTTATAGATATTGTCATATTAAAATGATATTTCTTATAAGAGTTCGATACATCAGGATCGATGTAATGCCTCATTAAAACCATACTAAGAAAAACCCTATAGGAAAAATCTTAGTGAAGGAAAAAGAGTACAAAAACATATTTTCAATAATTTACTACATTAAATGTAGAATGATACTTCTGGATCAATATAATTCTTCAGTAAAAACCTTACAAAGGAAAACCAGTGGGAAAAACCTTAGTTAAGGATAAAAATACAGATTAACTTAAATAACATATTTGAGATGTTATTCCTTGATGTGGTGCTTGATTCTTCTAGATCAAGATAATGCCTCATTACAACTTTCAATATTACTTTGAGGATGATACTTCTGGATCAATTTAATATCTTATTTGAACTTTACTAAGAAAAACCCGGTGAGAAAAATCTTAGTTAAAGAAAAAGAGTGCATACTTTTTGATATCTCAATTTCGTTATAGATACTTCTAGATCCAAAAATATATATCTCATTGATAATATTACTTAAACAAATCTTGTATAGAAAATAAACTCAAGAGATAATAATCTTTACTCTTCATACTTCCGACGTTCATCATTTATTAACATTTGCCTCGTTAAAACCTTCACAATGGAAAACCCTATGGGGAAAAAACCAAAGTGAAGGAAAAAGAGTACAACATCACAAGAAAATTCTTAATGAACTTTTCTTAAGAGACTTTTATGTGCATTTTCATGCTTCAGGCATGTTTTCTTATTTAAAACACCTTTTGTTTGTGCTTGCTTGCTATACGCTTCGAGTGTTTACAATTTTGTGCTTTAATCAGATTTGCACACTGCAATACATTTGTAATGAACAATAATAATTTCATTATAGCAATACTTATAAGCATGAAACAATCTACTCATCTTGAGTTATATCAAGATTTTCATTACAACAATACTTAGAAGCATGTTGTAATCTATATTATATGTTCTTTGCATTCTTTATAATCACTAAAGTTATTTATGTTTTTCAGGAACCTATACACTTCAATGAAGTTTACATATCGCAACTATACTCAAAATTATATTAAATGTTTCATTACAACAATACTTAAAAGCAGGAAATAATCTACTCATCATGAATTATATCATGATTTTCATTATAACAATACTTAAAAGAATGTTGTAATCAACTTTCTTTGTTCTTTATATTCTATATAACCAACAAAGTAGTTTATGTTCTTCAGGAACTAATATTCTTTCATCATTTAGTGTGATTTAACAAATATTCATACCTTCGAGGTTTATTCACTACTTTGTGGACTACAGGTCCACATTTCTCAATTAGAGAAGGATTCATGATGGCCAATCATGATTTAACATAAGTGCTTTACTTTTTATAAATTTATCATCGATGATTATATATTGTCAGTTCTAGATATAATTTACTGAGATCTCTTTATTTATCTATCTTAGGTACCTAAACCACTTCTGGGGTTATTTGACAATTATGTCATGGATCTCTTCAAGAGACTCCTTAGGTGTTTCTTTAAGAATACTCACCTCCTTCATCTAGCATCTTTATTACTTACTTCAAAAGTGTCTTGAACTGACTTTTAAACCAATCTTTAAATGTGGTTTATGCATTTTGATCCTTCAGGGATTCAAATATATATTGAAGCAAGTCTACAAGAGATATTATTTATAATTTATTCGTGTGTCAATTATGCTGATACTCAAAATGAAATTGTATCCCTTTATCCTCCCCCTCAATGTTGACAAACATTGTCACACTAAATAATAATCATCATGGGATTCTCATTTTGATCCATTATCACATTGCTGATGGCAAGTATGTTATATGTACATCAGCTGTTGGAGGATAACCCTTTAATTAGTCGATAAGATGCCTTCATCATTTTTTTATTACTTGTTCTCTTTCATTAATCTAGCAATATTGGAGGAATTTTCTTATTATATAGGTTATTTGAATACACATATGACTTCAGGTCATTCAAAATTCATGTTGACTGCAATTTAAATCACTAAATAATATTTATGCATAATCTATAAAATATTCTTATAACAAACTTCAGGTTGTTAGTTAAATATTTACATATATGAATATATAAATACGTGCGTCCACGTATTATAAATTTGCATAGTCTTTCTCATTTGAGTTAGTTATTTTAGAATAAATTATTACAAAGATCAAATTATTGATTTCAATATATTGATAAATGTCATTACAAATTCTTCAGGATCGTATGATAATGTTTAAAACTTCTGCTTTGAAAACATGTCGAACTTCTGGTCCAAATAAATATATGAACAAATTCAAGTTGTTAAGTTTATGGAGTTTTAATGTTTGCTTCTGCGATATTCCATGAACACCATTTGTGGAGTTTTAATGCACATTTTCTCTTCTAGGAGAAATTTATGAACTTTTCTACAAATAATTATCACTTTTTAATTGTAGAAATCTCTTCTGGAGATATTTTATTATTTTCATATAAACGGATCTCTTCTAGAGATATCTTATCATTTCCAAATATACAAATATCCTCTAAAGATATTTTGTTGTCACCGCTTCTGGGATGAACTTATCTCCTCCATACAAACTATTGAAATATCATATCAATATACAAAAATACATATCAAACTTTAAATGCAGTAACGAAATTAGATGCATTTAATAAAAATAAGATTCAAAAAAAGAAATCACTACTTCTGGAGTGTATGATATTCCTTAAGGGAACATAATTATTTATTTATTTATGTAAACGATCATAGTTAATCCAGAATGACCTAAACGATCATGCGAAAGAATCAATTTCTTTGTATCTGTGAGCTTCTAGCTCATGTTTATAAAATGAGATTCAACTATGCCAATCTTGGTAAAGTATAATCTAGTTGAAATTGTACCAAATTTTTCTAAAATAAGCTTCTGGCTTTCAATTTTAGAAATAACATAAAGATATTCTTTGTTGTTTTTATTTATAGTTTCAATTTGATATCCATTCATTCTTATATCATTGAAGATAAGCATATTTCTTTTAGAATTGCTCGAATATAGTGCATTTTGAATGAATATATGTGTACCATTTGGTAACACTATATGGGCTCTTCCGGACCCTTCAACTATACTGGCTGAACCACCTATAGTTGAAACTTTATATGAAACATTTTCAGATAATTCAGAGAAAAACTTCTGGTTTTTCAATATCATATGAGTAGTTCCACTATCAACCAGACATATATCTTCGCGTAAACAGGGCCGGCCCTGGCCTAGTGCGAGCCGTGCGACCGCACAGGGCCCAGTAGGTCAGGGGGCCCCAAAAAAAAAAAAAAAAAAACTGTATTACCTTTACTAGAACTACTTTTTCTTATCAGGATGCGTGTACTTAATAGTAATTTATCTATACAAAAGTAAATATGATTGTATGCTTTTGTTGACATCAATCGATATATTAAAATGGAGATGTAGCTTGTATGGATCTCTAGTTGACAGATTGAAAATGTGGGTAGAAACTGTATGAATTTGCTGAAACAAACAATTTTCTCAATGGAGATGCACAGTAGAAAAACACATTTTCACCTAAGTTCAATTTCATTAAAAAAAAATAAGGGCCCAAAATTTAAGGTCCGCACTAGGCCCATAAATACTCAGAACCGGCCCTGCACGTAAACACTGTCGATCCATACCTTTTGAATTAAAAACAACACAGCTAGTTAATAACTAAAATAACTTATAAATACAAATAAATGTCCATGGGAATAAACTACTTATCATGTCCAATATTACATATTATTTCTGCAATTCCATAAGCACAAACTAAAAAGAAAGGAAAATAAACAAAAGTTTCAAACTAATACATGCTGAAAGGAAATGAAACAAAAAAGTCACATAGTTAGCTTCTGGCTTATTATTACCATCATAGAAACTACAGGTTCTAAGTTTTCCATTTTATAACAAAAATTACTTTTGCATTCACTTCCGGTGTGCAAAATTTAGATCAGTATTTAGATCTTAACTTAATATGATCTTCAGGATGCATATTTTCTTTATAAAACTTTTCCTAAGAAACAATAAATTATTTCTTCTAGAAATATAATATGACTATTATATAACTTCAGGTTTTATCATAATTCATGTAATGTTATTATATATTTTTAAATTGAAGCAACTTTTCTAGAAGTACCCTTTTTTCACATATGAGGGTCATTTTACTATTTTTCATCAACAAAATAGTATTGATTATAAATGTAACGATCTCTTCCAATAATAAGTTTCTTCAAGAAATTATTTGTAGCATAAAGTTGGAATATAATGCTTTTTCCTCTTGTTAAAACTTTTCCTTTCATTAATTTTTCAAATCCTTTCCTATTATTGGTCATTTGTTATAAGCAAATGTTAAATGCAATTATAGGCTTTTATGTTTTATTTCATGTTTCTCAATTGAATATGAATTTCAGGTTCCTTGTGAACTTCAGGTCCCTCATTTGAAAGGATTTGTATATGAACTTTAGGTCATATGAACTTCAGGTCATTTGCATGTGAACTTCAGGTTCAACCACTCTTGCCTTGTGTTTGGAAGTATGAACATCTTCTGGTGGTCATAACGCTCCTTCAGGGAGTTCCATAAGTGGATAGGATCCTTTTCAGTTAAATATTTAGATCATCACGAATGTGACATCTAAAAAAATATCATAGCCTTTGCTTTGTCCTTCTGAGACGTAGTATTACCATTTTTAATGGTATCCTCTAAGCATTTAGATTGTAAATGGATCTCAGTGTTCGACATTTTTGTGAACTACACAAAAAAAATGCAGATGCTTAATTAAACAAAATTCACATATCAGTATACATGTTCTATAATTAAATTGAATATATTATGGCACGAAGTCATAAAAAAATATCCAAATCTGCAAGTCTTTCTCTATACATTTACAATGAACTAATTACAATAATGAAACAATACAAACCGTCAAGGAGCCGTACACCATATAACGAAAATAATGGTCACAGTAATACATATGTTGGCTAACAAGCAGCTTGCTTGTATTGGAAGATGAAAAATCGTATAAAAGTAAGTCATACATGGAAATGTATTTCTAAATATTTAAAGCATCTCATCTAGCATTAGATTAAATAGTAAGCATTAGATTAAATAAGAAGAAGCCTGCAGTTTACATATATGCACACTTATTAGCAATGGCTTCTCTGTTATTGAAGAAATAAAGTAGCAAATGAAGATGTTTTATGTATGACATATGGGGTAAAAGATCCATATATAATATTATAAAAAAAATGAATGGATTTTCCTAAAAATATATTTGGTATACAATAATACCAGATCAAATATGAATAGGCGGATATCTAAAAACCATTAAGCTAAAAATAATTAGATCCACTGGAACATAATCTAGATCTACAAAAAAAAAAAAAAAGATCCATAGATCAAATATTCTGAAAAAAAAAATTGCTTACATGACAAATTCATTGATGTAGATCTAGAAGATCTCAACAAATTACAATAAAAGAATCTCGTGCTGATAACGTATTATAAAATAAAATAGAACAAATCATAAAAGAGAAAACATTAGAAAGAACATAAGAGATAAGGGAGAGACCTTTTTATTTGTTTTGATTCAGTGTACATAATTCTATTACATTGACTCACATATATATTGGCTTTGGAGCTGATGTTAGCCTTACTCCCAAAATGTGGGACTAAAAATAATATGACAAATGCATATTCACTCATATGTATTACAAAAATTTTGTAATTTTTTTAAATTGCAGAAAGAAAAGGAAGGCAATGCAAAAAAGAAGAAGGAATTATTGAAAAGAAGATTGAGATATATGAAAACAGGAAAGAAAGTTGAAAAGAAATAAACCAGAAAAAAGGAAGTTCGAGAGGATTATTTCGATTTGCTGAATTGGAATTTTTGGGTAAGCGTAATGAGTGGGTGAACTATATGAAGAAAGAGATAAAATTTGAAAAGAGATATAAGAAATTGATGATTATGGTTGATAATGGGAATGAAATCAGGTAAGAAAACAAGTTTTGTTTCTTTCTCTTTTTTTTGGAAAGAAATCAAATTGTAAAAGAGGAGTAAGGAGGAAAAGAGATAAAAGAAAGGAAAGAAATCGAAAGAAAGAAATAGAAAATGTAAAAGGGAAAGAAGTTGGAAGAAAAGTGGCAATGAAAGATAAAATAAATCAAACAGAAAACTGCAATTTTTTTAAGACTTGTAAAATAAGGAAGAGTTTGTAGAATTATGGAAATTAATAAATGTATAAAAAGGGAAAGAAATTGTATCAGAATGCAAGAAAATCTAGCAAGTTTTTTTTTTCTTTTTTTGGAAATAAATTGTAAACAAAAGGAGAGAGAGATTGTAGAAATAAATTGGAAACGAAATTGAAAAAGGGAAAGAAAATTGAGAAAATAAATGGCGGGAAATTGATGGAAAAAATGGCAAGAATAATTATATTTTTTCCTCTTGTTTTGGGATTACAGTACTAATAAATAATACTAAATCACCTAAACAAGAATTTCTTTCTATATACACAAGAAAATAGAAGGAAAAATAAATAAAACAAACACTTTTTGTTTTTATTTTAAGAACTACACAAAATAGAAAATAACACTAAAAAAGAAACAAAAAAGGAACAACCCCAAGCGAATGGACATTGAATCTAACAACAAACACACACTAAAACCTTTTTTTAAGAAGACTAAACACAGTGAAAACAACCACAAACACAAATACACAAAAAATTAAAAGCGATCAAAATGAAACAAAGAAAACACACAACATTTTTTTTTAATTATTTTAAAGGAGGACAAACAAGAAAATTAACTCGAAGAATAAAATCAAAATCAAATTCTGTCCTTGGCAACGATGCCAAAAATTTGTTCGACGACGAATATTCTATGAATTAGAACACCATCGTGAAGTGTAATAAATCGCAACCGCACGGTGTACAATTGTTAATATGTGGCGAATACGAGTCGATCCACAGGGAAAGAAGTAATTTCAATCTTATTCAATCAAATTAAAGAAAAATTCGAATTGATTTAACTAACAAAAACTAATTAAAACTAGAACTAAGTTGAGGGCTAAATATAAAATGAAAGCAGTTTAGAGGTAAATCCCCTCTCATATTTATGCAAATTAGCAAACGTACGATCTATAATCTCCATTAAGTGACAGAATGCAACATTTAAACCACTTATGATTCTCATAAAATTGAAACTAAAGAGAAAAACTATTTTAAGTATGGCTTATGAACAATTAATAGAACTATAAACCATCAAATTTTATTCTTACTTTCATTTCAAAATCAATAATCACTTAGCAAATATTGATGTAATTTATGTTAACATTGGCTAAGCATAGTCTATTTTATTATCAACAAACATAGACAATCAAAATCAATTGTATAAACTTACATCAACATCCACTAACATGAAGTACAAATTAGAGATCACAAATCATACAAATGTTGGACTTACATAAAGATAGAGAGCTTCATTACCCCCAAGTCAAAGGGATTAGCTACTCATATGTGTTGTCGAATCAACACATGTAAGTTTCAACATAAGTATGAACAAAACAAAAAAAGAACTAATTAACAACAATAAAATAGATCTAAACTACTTTTATAAAAATGAGATCACATAAGAAAAATGGCTAAGAAGCCATGGAAGAAAAAATAGAGGTTTTGATTTCAGACTCCACTCTAAACTAAATAAAATCCAAGATGATTTTTACATCAACATACATGGTTATTTATATATGACTAAACCCTAATTCACTTTTAGCGTGCTACTAAGAGCGCCCTTTAGGAAGTGTGGCCACCAAGTAATCATCAAGCTTTAATCCATCATCAAATTTGCCTGAAGCTTTAACATCCACTAATTTGTCCATTAGCTTTTAAGTATAGTAAATGGGGTCCTCAATGATTATGTTTGAGAATTAATTCTTTATTCCTTTATATGCATATAAATCTTCATGAAGCCCTCTTCCATATGCACTAATATTTCTACAAAAACAATGAAAAATGTCCAAGTAAAAATTTTCAAAATAACTTAAGCACAAAAATGACCGTTTTTCCTTTGTATGACGATGTATGTATGATATTTTGAAATCAATTGAATTATGCTTTAATCGCGATAAAATACCCTTATATGACATTTATTTAAGCTAAAACAAGAATAAATGTGTGAATAAATATGCATATTTACGTGCACATCAAATACCCCACACTTATCTTTTTATTCGTCCTCGAATAAAGTAAAAAAAACTAATATAAATCCGTTTTTGTAGAGAGTGTGATTGCATTGAGCATATGCAACAAGCCTTTAAACCTCTGGGTGTCCCCAGTAGGACGGGTGTTGTCCCGTGAGGGTTTTCATCGGATACTACCCACAAAATCCAAAAATAAAAAGTATGTACAAATGCAAAATTCTAAAATATTTACAATCTGAATGCATGTTTTTAAAGGAATATTTACAAATGGACAATTTACTTTTAAATTTTACACGAATGAGTTAACACAAATTTGGGTCGTCACTATGAAATTTAAGTCTGTTACCAATCAAAACTTCAAACAAAAGTCATGTTATCGTCGCAAACTCCTCCAGCTTGGCCTGTTGTTTTGGTAGAAACATAGTGCAAATATGAAATGAATTCTATAATCGATATCAATAATAGTAAAACGACATCTCAACTTCCTTTTTGTTAACAAGTTAGGTCGAATAAGCGAAGAGTGTGCTTGGATTTTAAGTGCTAACTCTCTCTTTATTACAAAATATTCACATTATTATTATTTACAAACACCTAGCTGATAAGACCAAGGTATACATCCTGTGAGAGTTTGGGACAGAGCTTGGCGAGTTATGTAGACCGACGCTGACTTTGTCAATAAGATGTCGGTAATCCTTAGGTGTCCAACTCATAAAATGAGACCAAGGTATCCCACCCATGCACTGCCTCGTGGACTAGCGTGAGAGTTGGGACAGAGCTTGGCAGTTTTGCACACCAATGCTATAATTACAAGCAATGTTGGATACCCTTGGATTATTGTATACATTTTTTTTTTTACATAAGAGAGAAAGTAAAGAGAGAATATCTTAGCACAACTTCACTTAAAAGATCTAAAATGTTATCGCAAGTAGTTTAAATCAACCATTCATTTAATCAGATTACAATTCAGAAAACATTTCATGCTCATCACCTACGAATTTCCCAATATACCTGTTACACCAAATTTGCTCATAATTCAAACATTCCTTCTGTTATCTGTTATGAGAAGCAAATCTCCAAACATTCTAATTGAATGACCAAAATTGTATGCTAGCTCCATCATGTCTTATTTAAAAGTAAATAGAAAAGCGAAACTCTTTTTTTTTTTTTAAAAAAAAGTGAAAAAAATGCAAACTTAAACAATGCAAAACAAAATGACAATGAGACTCCCCCCACTTGATTTCGACTGTGTCCCCACAGTCAATGCATGACACAATGAGTGAATGGAAGAGAAATATTTACATATGTACAAAAGAGGGTTAGTGCGACTTACCAAATGTGCGTGTAGAAAATATGCAGTCAATGAATAGATGAATCGGTCCACGATGGACTGATGGACCGGCCTCAATAAGAATATGAGATACAACTTAAGCACAGAAAACCAAATCATAAAGGATTTTATTTTACATTTCAGATTTGATAAAAATAAAATTTGTTTTTTCAAAAGCTTGAGTTGTTAATTGTAAAATTTTGAGCTTATAACTGATCCGAAAATCGAATTGAATTTCTATAGCAACTAAAGGGAGGTCAGTGAGTCGGGGTTTAGAAAATGTTTCAAAAACAAAGTTTGACTTGTTCAAATGATGTGTAGATTGAGAGACGTGTGCGTCATTCTCACCCCCATACTTGTTTTAAGAAATATTGTTTAATTTTGCTTTGATATTTGAAATTTTGTTGACTAAGGGTTCATTCGTAAACCTAAAGTTAAAACCAAACAAATGAATTTTCGGAAAATTTCAAAATCGTGTTTTATCAAAAACAGTGTTATTCCAGGGAGAGTTCACGGTGAGGTTCAGTTGAAACGATCAAGTCGCAAGGAGTTTCAACAGTTTTAGAAAAATCGTTATTGTGTTTAAGATCACATTCAGCAGTTTCGTTGTTTTCAACCTCAAGAATCTCAAAGTTTTCAAATGTTTCTTTTTCAATTTTAGACCCAACAACGTCATCGTCAATCAGTTTAAGAAGTTTTTTCTCATCAAAGTCATCCTCACTTAAACAATTGTCAAAACTTCATCATTTTTGTCAGGATGACAATCTAAAGTTGTTAAATTTTCAAAATTTTCACAATTTGAGAGAAGAAGATCAAATTGAAGACCGACGTCTTCGTTTTCAAGAGAATTTAAATTCAAATCAATCCCCGAGCTTTCAACAACTTCATTTAGATTTTCATTAATTTCAAAAGTTGTTAGTTGAAGATCGTCGATTGTGGTAAAAGGTGAATTAACGTTTGACACAACACATGTTCGGTTTTGATTATTTTGTTTTTCACGGAAATTCATGTAGTCTTGAAACAACAAAATTGTGTTATTATCGTAAATTTCATTCATTTGCTCAACAAAATCAAAGTTATAATTATTAACCTGAGAAGTTTCAGTTTAAGTACAATAATCGTTAATTGCATCATCATTGAAATTATTCCTATTGCCAAAATCATTTGAAAAGTGATTTACATTTTCATTTTGAATTGGAAATTCATTTTTGAGTTCAAAACTGAATTGACAAGGGTTATAATTCAAATCAAACTGAATTCGAATTTTGATTATTTTGAAAACTTTGACTTGAATTGTTACACAAGTATGAATTACACCATTCATTTATTCTTTGATTTTGTTGTGTGCTCATTTCAAGTAAAGATTCAATTTTCGTTTCAAGAGTTGAGGGTTGGTCGTAATTTTGAAAATTTTGTGGTGCAAAATTAGGATTATCTTGAAAATTTTGAAAAGTTGGTGGTGGAAAATCCAAATTGTTTGTATAATAATTGTTATTAGAATATCCATATGAATTTTGTGTAAAATTATATGGATTATATTGATTTTCACAACTATCATAAAATTCATGGGAATAAGGAAATCGAGACATTTTCAAGAAAGCTTCTTCTTCTTCTTCTTTTTTTTTGATTTTTTTTTCATATGAGAAAAAAAATATTCATAAAAGAAAATTGTTTATTTTTAGATGTTGGATTTTGTTTTTTTTATATATGCATGAACCTAGTGCAATTATATGAATGCAAAAAAATTATTTACAGATTTTCTAAAATTATATAGTGACGGTTTGATTAATTTCAACAAAATATTTCTCAGCCAGTTAACGGACAAGAGTTATCGGTGCACTAGAAATCACCCTAGCAATGCACCCGAAGGTTTAAGTACCTTCAGAGGAACAACCGATATAATATTTATGAATCATCGTAATATTCATAAACGGTTATTACTCTGTCGTAGTCTAGACATCGAGAAATAAATCGTTAGAAAGAAATCAAGTTGTCAAAAAATAAGAGCGTCCTTTGAAAAATAAAAAATAAAATAAGATGAATGCAAAACAGAAATTAAACGTGAATTAACAATGTAGCTACAAATGAATTTTTATTTTGTTTTTAGACTTTTTAATGCAAATGCAAGCAAAAGACAATGCAATTAAATAAAAAGAAAGGGAGAAGAGAACAATACTAGAGCGCTTGAATTTATTAGCTTTTTTTAGCAAGCAAGCGGTGTGGTTTTTAGCAAAGCTGAGCGAAGCACTTCCTAGCAAGCAATTCTCCTAAATTTTTGCCACCTGAAAGATCTATACACAAGAGTATAGCAAGAAAACAAAAAACCAAAAAGGGAACATTTTTTTTTTGAAGTTAAACAAAAGAAACAAAGAAAAAGATTTTTTTCAAAACGAGTGAAATAAGAGAAAAGTTAAAACTATGCAAATTTTTTTTAAGGACAAAACCTTTCCTAAAACTTAGAAGAAACCTAACATAAAAACTCACGTAAATTAAATACAGATTGAACACACAAATAGACCTACTAAGTCCACTCAACAACAACTCAATAACGCAAAGACCCGAAGTACAAAAGAAGTCAAGCATAGAAAAAAAAGTATAACAAAGATGATTAATCAGAAGCACACTCGGTCAGCCAAATAAACTCTGATAATAGCGCCCAAATTTTATTTCAATTTCCTTTCTTTTATGATGCTGCCACTATGAAATCAGAAAAAGAAAAAAAAAAATAGTGCGAGAAAAACAATGGCAGCGGCTTGTGGTATTCTCGTGGATCTGAAAGGGATGTAGCTGCTTGTAACGGTGGAGTTTGGGCAGTAAGGCAGTGGAAGTTTGGGGAAAGGGGAGATGATTGGCTGTGGCTTAGTGATGAATGAAGCAATGGTATGATGGGGTGAAATTTTGGTTAGAAAAAGGTAATGGAGAGGAGTATGATGTTGTATTTGGATTGGGAGAGGTGGAATTTACAAGCGAAGAGTAATTGTGAAGTAGATGGTCAAGGCAGACAAAAGAAAAAAAATGAATTTTGTATTTTTTTTAATTGCAGAAAGAAAAGGAAAGCAATGTAAAAAGAAGAAGAATTATTGAAAAGAAGATTGAGATATATGAAAACAGGAAGGAAAGCTGAAAAGAAATAAATCAGAAAAAAGGAAATTCGAGGGGATTGTTTCGATTTGCTGAATTGGAATTTTGGGGTAAGCATAATGAGTGTGAGAACTATATGAAGAAATTGATAAAATTTGAAAAGAGATATAAGAAATTGACGATTATGGTTGATAATGGGAAAGAAATCAGGAAAGAAAACAGGTTTTTTTTTTTGGAAAGAAATCAAATTGTAAAAGAGGAGTAAGGAGGAAAAGAGATAAAAGAAATTGAACGAAATAAATAGAAAATGTAAAAGGGAAAGAAATTGGAAGAAAAGTGGCAGTGAAAGGGGAAATAAATCTAACAAAAAACTGCAACTTTTTTTAAGACTCGTAAAATAAGGAAGAGTTTGTAGAATTATAGAAAGAAATAAACGGATAAAAAGGGAAAGAGATTGTATGGAAATGAAAGAAAATCTGGCAAGAGTTTTTTTTTTTTTTGGAATTAAATATTGAACAAAATGAGAGAGATGGTAGAAATAAATTGGAAAGGAAATTGAAAAAGGGAAAGAAATTTGAGAAAATAAATGGCGAGAAATTGATGGAAAAAATGGAAAGAATAATTATATTTTTTTCCTCTTGTTTTGGGATTATAGTACCAATAAATAAAACCTAATCACATAAACAAGAATTTTCTTTCTATATATACAAGAAAATAGAAGGAAAAATAAATAAAACAAACACTTTTTGTTTTTGTTTTAAGAACTACACAAAATAGAAAATAACATTAAAAAAGAAACACAAAAAGAACAACCACAAGTGAACGGACGTTGAATCTAACAACAAACACACACCAAAACTTTTTTTTTAAGAAGACTAAACACAATGAAAACAACCACAAACACAAAAAAAAAATCAAAAGTGAACAAAATGAAACAAAGAAAACACACAACTTTTATTTTTATTTTTTTAAAGGAGAACAAACAAAAAAATTAACTCGAAGAATAAAATCAAAATCAAATTCTGTCCCCGGCAACAGCGCCAAAAACTTGTTCAACAACGAATATTCTATGAATTAGAACACCATCGTGAAGTTTAATAAACCGCAAGTGCACGGTGTACAATTGTTAGTACGTAGCGAATACGAGTCGATCCACAGGGAAAGAAGTAATTTCAGTCTTATTCAATCAAATTAAAAAAAAAAAATCGGATTGATTTAACTTACAAAACTAATTAAAACTAGAAATAAGTTGAGAGCTAAATATGAAATGAAAACAATTTAGAGGTAAATCCCCTCTCATATTTATGCAAATTAACAAACGTACGATCTATGATCTCTATTAAGTGACAGAAATGCAACATTTAAATCACTTATGATTCTCATGAAATTGAAACTAAAGAGAAAAAATATTTTAAGTATGGCTTATGAAAAATTAATAGAACTATAAACCATCAAATTTTACTCTTACTTTCATTTCAATATCAATAATCACTTAGCCAATATTGATGTAATTTGTGTTTACATTGACTAAGCATAGCCTATTTTGTTGTCAACAAACATAGACTATCAAAATCAATTGTATAAACTTACATCAACATCCACTAACATGAAGCACAAATTAGAGATCACAAATCATACAAATGTTGGACTTACATAAGGTTAAAGAGCTTCATTACCCCCAAATCAAAGGGATTAGCTACTCATATGTGTTGTCGAATCAACACATGTAAGTTTCAACATAAGTATGAACAAAACACAAAAAAAGAACTAATTAACAATAATAAAATAGATCTAAACTACTTTTATAAAAATGAGATCACATAAGAAAAATGGCTAAGAAGCCATAGAAGAAAAAATAGAGGTTTTGATTTCAGACTCCACTCTAAACTAAATAAAATCCAAGATGATTTTTACATCAACATACATGGTTATTTATATATGACTAAACCCTAATTCACTTTTAGCATGCTACCAAGAGCGCCCTTTAGGAAGTGTGGCCACCAAGTAATCATCAAGCTTTAATCCATCATCAAATTTGCCTGAAGCTTTTAAGTATAGTAAGTGGGGTCCTCCATGATTATGTATGAGAATTAATTCTTCATTCCTTTATATGCCTATAAATCTTCATGAATCCCTCTTCCATATGCACCAATGTTTCTACAAAAACAATGAAAAATGTCTGAGTAAAAATTCGCAAAATATCTTAAGCACAAAAATGACCATTTTTCCTTTGTATGACGATGAATGTATGATATTTTGAAATCAACTGAATTATTGTTTAATTGCGATAAAATACCCACATAAACTAAAACAAGAATAAATATGTGAATAAGTATGCATATTTACGTGCACATCACCAATCAGTCCCCGTCAAATACAAAGATCCTGGATGCCCTACGATCTCGTGCACGATAGGAGAAAACAATTAACAAATGCCTAGTTGATTTGGGTACGAGTGTCAATTTGAGTCCATATTCCATTTACCAACAACTTGGTTTAGGTGAACTTAAACCAACGAAAATAACTTTTCAATTTGTTGATCGTTCAATTAAAAAACCCATTGGAGAAATCGAGGACGTACTCATAAAAGTGGGTTAATTCATATTCCCTGTTGATTTCATTGTTTTGGAAACTTAATCTGTCAATAATCCGACGAGTCAAATTCCATTGATTTTAGGTCGACCCTTTTTGGCTACTTCAAATGCTTTAATAAATTTCCGGAACAGTTCAATGAAAATCTCTTTTGGAAACATGACTCTAGATCTTAATATTTTCAATCTTGAAAGTCATTTGAATGAATCATGTAACCAAACCTTGGAAGTTAATGCCATTCATGAAAAGTCCAAAAAAAAATCAGTTGACCTTAATGATGAATGTGAGGTCGAGTACGAAAACTTATTCCAGGACGCTCCTAACGAAGTCGAGTACACGCTTCCATTTGAATCGCTTTCAGTTGGATTCGAATCTCAACCAAGTTCTTTGATCAAGAAACCACCAAAGTTGGATCTTAAGCCTCTTCCCGATCACCTTAAGTACGTCTACTTAGGTGATAACAAAACTTGTCCGGTCATAATTTCTTCAAATTTAACTCATGATCAAGAAACTTCTCTTCTTTCGAATCTTTCTAAAAAAAAGATGCAATTGGTTGGTCCATTTCTGACATCAAGGGAATTAGCACTACAATCGTTCAACATCGTATTCACTTAACTGATGAAGCTAAACCCACTTGCAAAGCGCAACGTAAGCTTAACCCTAAGATGAAAGAGGTAGTTCGTGAAGAAATTCTTAAACTTCTTGTTACGGGTCAGCCCCATTCACGTCCTTCCTAAAAAGTCCAGACTTACCGTCTTCGCAAACGAAAAAAATGAACTTCTTCCTACTTGGACTCAAACGGATTGGCGTGTTTGGATCGATTATTGAAAATTGAATGTTGCAACACGTAAAGATCACTTTCCTCTTCCCTTCATCGATCAAATGCTCAAATGTTTAGCCGATCATGAATTCCACTATTTTTTTGATGGTTATTCTGGTTATAACCAAATTCTAATCGCTCCCAAAGATCAAGAGAAAACGACTTTCACATGTCCATTTGGTACCTTCGCTTATCGACATATGCCTTTCGGATTTTGCAATGCTCATGTGACTTTCCAACAATGTATGGTTGGCATCTTTTTCGCTATTATCGAACGCTTTCTTGCAGTTTTTATGGATGATTTTTCGATCTTTGGCTATTCTTTTTCCTCTTGCTTACATCATCTTGAGCTTGTTTTAAATCGATGCAAAGAAAAACACTTAATGTTGAATTGGGAAAAATGTCACTTTATGATCAAACAAGGCATTGTCCTTGATCATATAATTTCAAATAATGGCATTGAGATAGATAAAGAGAAAGTTGACGTTATTTCAAAACTACCCATTCTAAAATGCGCTAAGGACATTCGTTCATTTCTCGGACATGCTGGCTTTCACCAACGCTTTGTGAAAGATTTCAACAAATTCGCTCGTCCTTTGACTACTCTTCTTGGTAAGGACATCCCATTCGACTTTAACTCTGAATGTGTCACTTCTTTTGAATGTCTTAAAAATGAACTCATTTCAGTCCCGATAATTTGCTCACTCAATTGGGAACTACCTTTTGAAATCACGTGTGACGCTTCTAACTTCGCGGTTGGTGCTGTCTTTAGACAACGCATCAACAAAGTCCTTCACGTAATTTACTATGTGAGCATGACCTTGAAAGACGCTCAACTTAATTATACGATCACCGAAAAAGAACTTTTAGCTGTCATTTTTGCACTCAAGAAGTTTCGATCTTACTTGATTGGTTTTCACATCACGGTCTACACTGACCATTCTACTCTTCGACACCTTTTTGCTAAAAAGGATGCTAAGTCACGCTTAATTCGATGGATCCTTTTACTTCAAGAATTCGATCTTACAATCAAAGACAGAAAAGGATCTGATAACGTTATTACAGATCACTTATCTCGTCTTCCGAAAGCACCATCTTCTTTGCCAATCAACGAAAACTTTCCTGACGAACAACTCCTTTCTATTTCAATCAATCCTTGGTTCGCCAACATAGTGAACTATCTAGTTACTGAGGAAATTCCCTCTTTTTGGACCAAACAAGATGAATACAAATTTCTCTTCCAAGTGAAATACTTCAACTGGGGTGTCCCATACTTGTTTAAGTATTGTCCGGACCAAATCATTCGTCGATGCATTCCAGATAGCGAAATTAGGAGTGTTCTCTCATTCTGCCATGGTCATGCGTGCGGTGGACATTTTGGTCCTAGGAAAACCGCTGAAAAGGTGCTTCAATGTGGTTTTTATTGGCCCACTCTGTTTAAAGACGTGTTTAAATTATGTAAAACTTGCAATCGTTGCCAAATGCTAGGAAAGATTTCTCGACGAAATATGATGCCTTTGAACCCCATCCTTACGATAAAAATCTTCGATATTTGGGGTATTGAATTCATGGGACCTTTCCCAAACTCTTTCAGAAACTTGTATATTCTTCTTGCCATCGACTACGTTTCGAAATGAATCGAAGTCGTTCCATGTAAAACCAATGATCATCAAACTGTTGTGAAATTTCTAAAAGAATAACATCTTTTTAAGGTTCGGCACACTTCGCACAATAATTAAGCGACAATGGAACACATTTCTGTAATCGATCTTTTGAATCCTTAATGAAAAAATACTCGATAACCCATAAGTTGTCCACTCCTTATCATCCGCAAACTTGTGGTCAAGTCGAATCATCAAATAAACTGATTGGAGGAAACCGTAAATAAATATCGAAAAGATTGATCATTGAAATTAATAGATGCGCTTTGGTCTTATCGTACTGCTTTTAAAACTAATATTGAATGTCCCCTTTCCGATTGGTTTACGGTAAAGCGTGTCATTTACCTGTTGAACTTGAACACAAAGCACTTTGGGCAATAAAGAACTTAAACTTTGATCTTGAACAAGCTGGCGAAAACTGAAAATTGCAACTCAACTAATTATATGAAATTAGGAATGACGCATATGAAAACACAAAAATTTACAAGGAAAAAGCCAAAGTTTTTCATGTTAAGTCAATCCTAAAAAACGTTTTTGCCAGACCAAAACGTTCTATTATATGACTCACGACTTCATTTATTCCCTGGGAAGTTAAAGTCAAGATGGAATGGACCTTATGTTGTTCGAACTGTTTTTCCACATGGCGCCATCGTAATAGAAAACCAGAGGGATGGATCCATTTTCAAGTCAATGGTCAACGAATAAAACCATTCTTGGAATTTCCCACTAATCGAAAGGAGGAGCTCATGATTCTTCACGAGCCATGCTACGTCAAGTAAGAAAGTTAAGTTTAACCTTCCTTTGTAAATATATAAATATTTCTCTTCCGTTCACTCGTTGTGTCATGCATTGACAATGGGGACACAATCAAACTTAAGCGTGAGGGGGGTGTCTCATTTTCATTCTGCTTTGCATAGTTTTAGTTTGCATTTTCCCTTTTTCTTTAAAAACAAAACCGAAAAAAAAAAGATTTCCAATTTTTTTTACTTTTAAATCTGACATGATGAAGTTAGCAAGCAATTTTGGCCGTTCAATTAAAATGTTTGGAATTTTACTTCTCTTACCGGATAACAGAAGAAAAGTTTGAATTATGAGCAAATTTGGTGTAACTAGTATATAAGGAGATTCGTAGGTGATGAGTATGAAATGTTTTCTAAATTGTAATCTGATTAAATGAATGGTTAATTTAGATTACTTGCGATAAAATTTTAGATCTTTTAAGTGATGTTGTGCTAAGATATTCTTGCTTAACTCTCTCTCTCTCTCTCTTATGTAAAAAAATATAAAAAAGGAAAAAGATGTGGATATAATAATCCAAGGGTATCCAACATTGCTGGTACATCTGGCGTTGGTGTGCAAACCCGCCAAGCTCTTTCCGACATCTTGTTGACAAAGTCAGCGTCGGTATACCTTGGTCTCATTTCGTGAGTTGGAAGCCTAGGGATTATCGACCCTCACGTAAGTCGTAATGCAGTGTAGGGGTAGTATGCCTAGGTATTTGTAAATGGTAATAATGTAAATATTTTTTAATAAAGAGATAGTTACCACTTGAAATCCAAGCACACTCTTAACTTATTTGACCTAACTTGTTAACCAAAAGTAAATGAAAATGCCATTTTATGATTGTTAATATCGGTTATGGAATTCGTTTCATATTTGCACTATGTTTCTACCAAAACATCTGGCCAAGCTGGAGGAGTTTGTAACGATAACTGACTTTTGTTTGAAGTTTTGATTAATAGCGAACTAAAATTTCATAGTGATGACCCAACATGTATTAACTTCTTCATGTCATTTTTAAAAGTTCCAATGTGTAAATATTCTTTCAAAAAAGGCATTTTTGTAAATATTTTTACATATAATATTTGGATTTTGTGGGTAGTAGCTGCGGAAAACCCTCACGAGACAACACTCGTCCTACTGGGGACGCCCAGAGGTTTAACGGCTTGTTGCATACACTCAATGCAATCGTGCTCCCTACAAAAGTGGATTTACCTTAGTTTTTACTTTATTCGAGGACGAATAAAAAGATAAGTGTGGGCGTATGTGACTGCATGTAAAAATACATATTTATATTCACATATTTATTCTTGTTTAGTAGAATAAGTGAACATTTTTGGGTGTTTTATATGATCAAAGCATGTTTTAAATTTTTTTCAAAATCATTACTCATTTTGGGAAAAAGTGGTCACTCGTGCATGTTTTAATTTGTGAACTCTTTTACTTGTTCCTTGTGATTATCTCTTGTAGGAATATAGGAGCTAAAATGATATACATACATGAAGTAATGAAGGAAAGCATTCATATACAAAAGGAGGCAAAGCATTAATTCATTTTATGGATATTGGAGGCCCACAAGCCCACTTTCTCTTAAGCTTCATATTAAAGACTAATTGAATGAGACAAAAGGTCTCATGCATTCTACATGACTTATTAGTGGCTAACGGCAATTAGAACCTTCATGGCTGGGCATTTTGGGGAATTCCCAAGGAAAGCGATTAGAGTTTTAGATCATGTATATATACCCCTTTGTTTCATGTATTTTTGATCTCCTTTTTAGCATATGAAAGTGTAAGTGATCAAATAAATAAAAATGGCTTCCAAGCCTATTTCTTTTATGTCTATTTTAATTTCTATGCTCTACTTTATGTTCATAGTTTAGATTTATTTACATGTTCTCTACTTCCTGTTCATAGTTTAGATTTATTTACATGCACTTAGTTGAGTTCTTTTTCTTGTTCTATTTAGATTTTCTTTCATTTTGCTTTATTTTCCAATGTTGAAACTTACATGTGTTAATATGATTACATATATTAGAAGCTAAGCCCCTATAATTTAGGGGTAATTAAGCTCTCTAATTTTATATAAGTTCAACATTTATATGATTTGTGATCTCTCATTTTGTGCTTCATGATAGTGGATTTTGATGTAAGTTTATACATGTGGGTTTGATAGCTTATGTTGCATTTACAAATGAACTATTCTTATTCAATATAAACACAAGTTACATCAATATTTGCTAAGTGGTTTTTGTTTAAAAAATATAAGAAAGTACAAAATTTGATGATCTATGTCACTAATTACAATAGTGAATAGATCATACATAAAATAAATTTTGCTTTGTTTTCATTTTTCATGAGAACAATGAGTGGTTTAATTGTTTTGTTATAGTTTGATTGTTTTTGTTATGTTAACTAGTATCATAAATAAACTACACTTATGGTAAATGCAACATTTATGTCATTTAATATTAAAAATAGAGATCATAGATAGTTTGTTTGTTAATTTACATAAATATGAGAGGGTATTTACCTCTAAATTGCTCTCTAATCTCATATTTAGCCTGCATCTTAGTTTCTAGTTTTCTTTAGTTTTTGTTAGCAAACAAATAAAGATTAACTTAATTGGATTAAGTAAGATTGAAGTTGTTTATTTCCCCCAGATCGACCCATACAAACCTCGTACTAACAATTGTATGCCGTGCGCTTGTGGTCTTATTATGATATTTTGTGCGATGGTTTTCTAAGTGATAAAATTCTCATTTTGCGAACACTATTCTTCTTCTCCATCTTCACCCCTCTTCATCCTTCCATTAGTATTTCTTATTTTATTGATTTTTACACTTCTACTTTGCCCGTTTCTATTCTAATTACATAAACTTCTTCTTATCTCACTCTCTATCCACTAGTCTCTGAATTGAATTGCTATTGAAGAGTTATCGGGCTTTTGTTATCTTTTGGGAAGTGTTTGGGAAAAGTTGTGTTCCTTGTAGCCCTAAAATCAAGGAAACAAAGCTGTGTTAACCTTGTAGCCGTGAAATCAAGGGGATTGTACTTGATCAAGGGTATTTGGAGTGGTGTTAACCTTGTAGCCGTGAAATCAAGAGTGGTGGAATCGGGGTTAACCTTGTAGCTGTGAAATCAAGGGTGCTATACGTTGATATTGATATAGTAATAAACCTCTGTACAATCCAGTGTTGCGTAGGACTGAACATAGGAGTAATCCGAACCAGTATAAAATCCGATGTGTACTTTCCGTTTGTTGCATTTTATTTTTGTTATTTCTGTGTTTGTGTTTGATTTTGTGTCTATGATCATCTCTATTGTTTGTGATTCATATTGTAGATTATATAAGTTTTAGATTTTCATAAATTTCTTATAAGCACTATTCACCCCCTCTACTGTTAGTCTTGCCGTAAGATCCGCATTCCGTGTTCTCTAACAGACATAACCTATATATCAGGCATTAGAAGCTGCGTTCCCTGACAGACATAACCTATATATCAGGCATTAGAAGCTTTAATTACATCGATTTTTGAATTTATTCACAAGAAAACATTATTATTTCTTAGTGAAAAAATAACCTATTTTGATTATATTAGAAATAGAAAACCAAAATCTGTCTAACTGACAAATAAAAAAAATCAAATAAGTTCAAACAGTTCAACTGAAATCTTAATAATTACTTAATGAAATATCTAATATACTTTACCTTATATGTCTGCATATTTCATTAAAGAAACAATTATAAATATATCTGTATTTTATTTCTTTTCTTCTAGATTCTTGGCGACTTCATTATCTTTATTTATACATTTGTTTACAATGTATGTCAAATGAATACTTCCAACATTATCGCGCTTCATGTTTCTTATTTTTGCCATAAACCGAAATAAATTCAATAAGAGAACACTTTATTCTTAAATTTTTATTTTACAACAATGATATTCTTAAAATAGCTATAGTACTAAAAATTAATAATAACTTGAGGGCTTTTAATTTTTGAAGAAAGATTTTTCTATATAGTACTTATTATGTTTCTTTTACTTGACTTTAAGCTCAACAAATTGTGCTTGTTTCCCCTTATTGCTTCCATAAAGTGCTTTTCGTTCTCAATAGATAACTCATCAAAATTAGTTATCCTTACATATAACACATCCTTGAATAACTTCAAAAATACTTTACAATATAATTCTTTTACTCTTGCTATTCGAATTATACTACCTTCCAATATTCTTTATAATATTATAAGAACATTCACATATAATAGGGATGAATAAGACCCTTTTAATTGCAAAAGCGAGATCTATGAAGTCAAGAGTAGACAACGCGTTATCTTACTATTCCTTACAGACAGTCCCATAGAAGATGAGAATGTTGTTAATATTGGTAGACACTTTAGTCAAGTTAGGTTAAAAATGAAAAAAATAGAATAAAGATTGATCTAATATGCTCATAGCCAAATAACAACAATATTAAATTCAAATCACTAGTTAGTCTCTTATTAAGATACCTAGTACACATTGATATCAAGCCTTTAGACAGTATTATCAATTATAATTGGTACTCTTGTTGATTAAACACTGACAATAAATTCAGGTCAAATAATAATCTTCTTTTGGGTCGATTAATTATTCACTCATAAAACTTTATAATTGTCACGTATTTATCATCACACATATGTAATTGGTTCAAACAAACATTAACCTTCCTTTAGGCCGACTAATATTCGCATGAATAACTACACACAAATATCAAACATTTTCATAAACCACCAAAACAAGAGAGGTCATTTGATGGCATGTTATTTCAATTAGTTCACTATAAATATAGGATATATACAGTTATAAAGAGACACCAAAATTTTATCTAAACGTATTTCTTACTATCTGTACAATGTACTTAAAGTGCTATAAAACACTCAAAAATGATTTAGGTCAATGTAACAGTTGAAAATTTCAAAAAAAAAAAAAAAAAAAAAAAACTCTTGCTAGTAAATGTCATGTAAAATAACATTAATGAACATAATTACAGTGATGTATATCTGACAATAGTATACCTACGTAAAATGATGCTATGTCATTAAACTTTGGTTTATTATATGAATACTTGACTAAGCCAGAAATGATGCAGTTTAGATAAACATGCAAATTGTTGATCCTTTTATTTTATGTCAACCGAAACATGAAAGTGCAACATATCTTCCACATGTGTCTACATATAAAACATATGTATATGTAAAACATAAATACATAAAAAAGCATGTTTTTCTTATTCCTAATAGAAAAAGGCTGAATTATTTAATTTTCATAAACCAAGCATTTAAGGCATTTATGATATTACCATAACAATCATAAACAATGCAATTGTAATATGCAAAATGTAATTGTTCGTTATGTGGTCTAAAATGTAAACCAAGGTTACAACAAATTGATTTAGTCACAAATGTATAAATTAAATAAATTATACCATTTCATCTCATATCTAGGTATGAATAAATATCTCAAAAGGAGCATACTTGATTTAAAATTTCTAAAATATCCCAAATACCATATATATATATATATATATATACACACATATATATATAATTGTATATATATTACTTAAATCAAGGAGCGATATTCATATTTCCTTGCATAAATGGTTCTAGATTATTCAAATCATCATATACCATCAATAAACATTGAACAAAATCAACTATACATAACATATTCAAAATGTTTTTTCATATTGAAATTCAAAAGTAATTTAAATTTGTGTTGTTATGACTAACAAAATTTGTTTTCCAAATTTAAAGTGATTCAGACTATTTTCTAAAAAAGCAACGACTTTAAATTTTCAGTCATTTAGATCTACCTTTCGAAACCAAAAGAGTTTCATAAGTCAACATTTAATTTTCAATACAAACAAGGTACTAAATAAAATCCAAATCTTCACTAAAAAAAGGTGATTTTCACAATGAAATCAATAATGGATGGCTCTGATACCACTTGTTGGAATTTCTATATACATTATGATTGATAAATCATGAAATCTCATATTTAAATAGATGACCCAAATTGATTTGATAGAGAAAAAATCAGAGAAAGTAAATGAATTAGCGGAAGTCATACCTGAATCCATAGATGTTTACAGAGAGAAGTTTAACCTAGTTAAGATATGGCATTTTATTTTCAAACCTGACAAGCTTTAGATCTAAATTGATGGTTGTTACTTTCATCAACTGAGTAGGAGAAAAGACAAATCTAAAAGATATAAATTGGATATGATCTTCAAAATTGACATAAACCTAGATCTGAATTATTTCCCATAGAAGAGACTAGGAGAATAGCTAAAGCTTATGTAATTCAAGGACCATAACCCAGTATCTATAATAGTGTGATATTTTCAATTTGGTCGTTCAACAAATTGAAAATCATCCGGTCTCTACACAATCTTTCCATGACATTTACATCTTCAAGCCTTATTTATTTTATTACTTTATTTGATCACTTTAATTAGACTTTACACTTAAAAAGTATAACACATTTTATTTTATATATGCGATTCACATGTTGAAAATTTTCAACATCAGAAAATTGCAATGTTGTAACTGAAAAGATAACATAATAAATCAAGCAGTTTAATTTTATTTTTTTGTTATATCCGCGATCATACGATCATAACAATTCTTTTAGAAAACGTGCAATGTGAGAACAATATATACAAATATCATGATACATCAGGTAGCAACGTATAATCAATACATGTCACATAACATATAATTCAAGAGTCATGCAGCAATCATAGTATATATGCGACAAGTGAACATTTACATTTTAACACCGCAAAATATTGTGTTATGTGTCAAGAATAACAAATCTAAATATATACCAAACATTTCAATGATATTTCATGTAAATCAATTCACTTAACAAAACAATATATGTCATAAATGAGTAGATCTCACCTTTCATGGCAATTACAGGATACAAAACAACGCCATAAGCAATTTAGAAGAAGAGAGTAGAGAGGGGTTTTGACTAAGGAAGATTGCTTTTTTATTTTCATGAAATTACAAAAACATAACAAAGTTTTGGACATTTTAAAATAAGCTTTTGGATATGTTAATTAATCACTGAATTTGGAAAAATGGTCAATAATGAAGTTTCACCAAATTCTTTTCTCTTCCTGAAAAAAAGCTGGATCTCGATAATATTTGAGGGTGATAAGATTGAAATAGTAATAGACCTTTTCTGGATCAAAAATCTAGGTTTGAAATTAACTTGAAAAATCGCAATTTTAGCATAGAAAAATAAAAATTTTGATAAAATTGTCAATGTGAAAGTTGTAACTAATTCTATTTCATTCAATTTGAAAAAAGTGGATTTGGGTAATCTATGTGGAAGTTCTAGTCATGGAAAGACAAGCAAATTTGTGGGAAAAAAAAGTGAAACATGGATATTTTGGAGTGTTAGGGCTAGAGGTTCTAGATTTTAGGGTTAGGGTTTAGGCTATGACGTTTTGGCCAAGGCTAAGGGTGCGGCAAGTCTAGCGGTGACGGCTAATGGTAGCGAGAGGAGAAGAGATGAAGGTAGCAAGGAATTCAACTTTAGAATTTTTAAAATTTGAGAGGAAGAAAAATGGGGACTACAGCTTCTGAGAAGATGGGTGAGAAATAAGAAGAGACAAGGTTGAAGGATAAAATATATTAGGATTCTAGGTTTAGATTTTTTTCCTATTTTTTTTAAGAGGAGGAAAATATCTAAAATTTGTAGAAGACAACTATAGATAAGAGAAAAGAATAAGGAAGGAAATTTTGAAAATACATGGTGTCTTCAATTGATAATGCGAAAAACCAAGGAATTTAGGAGATAGAAGTTGGTTATGAAATTGAGATGTTGGTCCATATAGCCTAATAACATTTCACCAAAAATCCAAGATCCAATCCACAAAATACAGAGAAATACGAAGGGATGGAGAATGGGATTTAAGAATACACACGCAACCAACGTGTTTTTGAAAGGTAGTGACCCTTCTAGAAATCTTGTCTAGTATTTAAAAAAGGAAAAGAAAAATATAATTCAAATTTTAGAACTTTTATATTTTCTAATGAAAATGCAAATTTTGATCAAATTTGACCAAAACTGGTTTTTCATAAAAAAAAAATTTGAAAATTGTGTTTACCCAATATTCAATGATATAAATTCAAATTTTTAATTTAAAATCTAAAAATAACCTTAAATTCAAATAATATGACTTTGTTCAAATTTTCGAGTCATTACATGTGTAGTCAATGCGTTGTATAAGGAATATCCAAATTTTCAAAATACTAGCAAACGAAACTTAGGCAAACCGGAATTTATATTTATTCATTTTGCCACTTGTACAATGTTGTTCTATATTGCATTTGTTGAAACTAATCAAAATATCATTTGGTGCAATTAAGTTTCGAAACAACAAACAATATAATATGACATATATTTTCGTCATGTTATTATGTATTTAGAATAAATTTGTATGAATACTGACAAACATCATTGTCTCAGCTGGTTAAAGAATTGGAGTAAGATGTAAGAGGTCATGACTTCAATCTCGTTGGGCGACTCCACTGCCATGCTAGGATGGTGTACCTAGTTAAGTTGTACATAAATACCAGTTTGTTAAAAAAATGTGCGAATATTATTATGTGTATAGACTTTTTTGTATCTTATGGTGGAAGTATGAAACAACGTCCACGCAAATATCATTTAGCAAAAGGTAAGCTTAATGTTTAATTTTTATATGAGTATTGCATACTATATAGTGAGCTTCATAAGAAAGTAAGTTTCAAACTTTTTACTTGACCATCATTTTGCATAATTTTATAAACAAACTGGAAAGACATATTGTATTTCGCATCCATGTATATTTATTTGACTTCTCAGACTACTTACGCATTTTTTGTTAGTTCTTGAATAAATATTAAACTAATATTTAAAGTAAGATGCAATCGATTGGTCTGAAATGAGTCATATCCATATATAAATATAGTAGGTTTTACCCAGATAAAGTGGTACTGGTAGAAATCTACATAGAACAAGGCTGAGATGACTGTAAGGGCATTCCCAACCCCGAGTGGTGTTTGGAGCCAACTGACCCCAGGGGTCAGTTGGAGGCCAGGGGGTTGCTTGGGCCACCCCCGAGGTTGCCAGAGAAACCATTCGGTTGCCCGACAACCTTTTCCTTAGCCGGCTTTAAAAAAGTTGGCTAAGGTAGGGGCTACAGTCAAAAGTTGATCATGGACCCCAGCCGGCTTTTATAAAGACGGTTAAGGGTGACTCTCATGTCTGTTACTCCGTTGTGTTATATTTGTGTTTTTATTTCTTTGACCTATCTTCGTGCTTATAATTGTTCATGTTTTTATTTCTTTGACCAATCTTCGTGTTTATAATTCTGTTATGTTATATACGTGTTTGCTATTCCAATATGTTATATTCTTGATTTTTTTGAGTTGTTAATACTTGTACCATCTACTTATTAATCGGTGTTGAAATTAATCATCCATAACAAAGTTCATATTTTCAAATTCAAATTTCATTAACTTCCAACATGATTCAAGAACATACAAACATGATTTAATAACAGAAAGTAAAAAAATACATAATTTCGCTTCAAGATTACGATTGACTTCCAATATGATTCCAGTAATGCTCCACCAGATTTTCTTAAGTTCAAGACGAGCATGCGGATCTCTGACATCTTCAATTCTTCTTATGTACTCGGCAAATGTATTAGGGTCTTTGTACGTTTTTTCTGGAATGCAACAACAATGTCAGGGTAGTTTCGAAGTTGAAGATCATATCCACCACGTTATTCTTCGACGATCATAGTATGTAAAAGTATACAACAATACATGATGTCCGCTAACACAACATGGTTGTGGTACTGTGATTTCTTCCTCAATATGTGAAATCTGCCTTGAAGCACTCCAAAAGCGCATTCAACATTTTTTCTCAAACTTTCTTGTTGTTTTGTGAATAGAGCTTGTTTAGCATTATTAGGTCTTTTATAAGCTTGCACGAGTGTTTTCCACTTTGGATTAATGCCATCCACCATGTAATAACTCGTATTATAATCTACACCTCCTAATTTGAAGTTGCAAGGAGGTTTTATATCGTTATATAAGTCGTTGAATAAATAAGATTGTCGCAGCATGTTAATGTCATTTAGGGAACCAAGGGCCCCAGAAAACGCATGCCAAATGTACAAGTCAAAAGATTCAACAACTTCCAATACCATAGTCATCTTCTTGAAGTGTCCCGAGTATTGGCCCTGTAATGCAATAGGACAATTTTTCCATCTCCAATGCATACAGTCTAAACTGCCAACATACCTGGAAATACACATTATTCTCCCATCGCCAATAATCGTTGAATATCACATGGGGTTGGGGTCCTTAGATATTCCTCACCAAACTTTTGAACAACGGTCTTACAAAATTCTTTCATGCTTAAGATAGCGGTTGAATCCCCCATCCTTATTTTTTCATCTACTGAATCTCCCGACACACCGTATGATAGCATCCGTAGCGTTGCCGTAGCCTTTTGTAGTGGAGAAAGTCCAAATTGTTTGATCGCATTTAATCTGTGAGTAAAAAAGACATTTATTTTCATTAGTTTGTCGAGAATCCTATTAAAGACGTCTTTGGACATGCGAAACTTCCTTCTGAAGTTCGCCAACCCATAGATCGAATTTTCCACAAAATAATCTTGAACTATTTGGTTGTGAGCAACAGAGTAATCTCTTCCATATCGAATATCTTGCCTTCCGAAAACACTATCCCCTTGGGTCGAACGATTGCTTCTTTGTATTCAATATCCATTAACTCAAGCATTTGCGTAGAAATAACATTATGCTGTTCAATTCGAGTTTGAATGAACTCATCTGAAGAGGAAGAAGAAGATGAAGATCCGCACCATAACCTTTTAAATTTGTTCATTTCGGAGTTGGTTTTCAAAATGTGGATGAAGAATGAACATCCGTTGACCAATATGTGTAGTAAATGGGCGTCCTTTAATGCAGATTCATGCTTTTTGGCTAATGTGTTCTTTAATGCAGGTTCGCGCTATAATGTAGATGGCGTGTTCTTTAATGCCGGCTCGTGTATTTTGGCTGATGTGTTCTTTAATGCAGGCTCGTGCTTTAATTCAGATGGCGCGTTCTTTAATGCAGGCTCGTGCTTTTTGGTTAACGCATTCTCTAATGCAAACTCATGCTTTAATGCAGATGGCATGTTCTTTAATGCAGGCTCATGTTTATTGGTTAACGCGTTCTTTGATGTAGGCCCATTCTTTAATGCAGGCACGTTCTTTAATGTTGGCAGGTGATAATAACTCTTTTCATTTAAATATTAGACAGTGGATTGCCTTTAAAATACCTACTAATTTGGCATCGAAAGTTTTGCGAAAGGTTAAATGGGTGATTGGTAAATAAATGATGAACAAATGGGAAAAATATTTGATGAGTACTGTAACAACCCAACTTTTTACCCGGTTCTTGTCGGTAATTGAACCAACTTAAACTCTTCAGAAAGACAAATTGTCATGGGTACATACATATATTGAACAAAATAATAGAACCTTTCATTGAATAATTCAATATTACATTAGAGTTACATGAATATCAGAGTTACAACATAAACATATATAGCGGAAGAAAGAAAATATACTCTCAGCGGAAGATCAAAATGATACAGCGGAAGCTTCAAACTTTAGAGTGGACTCTAACTCAGAAAGCGCTTTGAACCTCGCTCCAACGAATCATAACTGCAAAATCTAAACTACTAGCTGCCCGTGTGAAAATTTATGGGCACCCAGAGTTTAGGGAGGAACAATAAACTCCACATCAGTCGTGGGACTGGTGTGAGAACATAAAAAAGTTGCTTTAAGGTTTATTTTAAAGTTGGGAAATTCACCGGACTACGCCGCCAATGCGGAATGGGTTTACTCCATGTGAACACCCATGCATATAAATACGCAATGGCCTTTTTGGAAATGAATCTATCATAAGCTCGTCCCACATCACACAATGCAAGCGCACCCCAAATCAGCGAGTTTTATCTTATGATAACCAAAAATGCCTTCATACATAAAATCCTCTTTTCATATTATTACGTAGTGTGGAAAACCGTTTCGCAAATAAATGTATAAATCCTAAACGGCATAATACCCATAATATTATGTCGCCATATATATATATATATATATATATATATATATATATATACACACACACACACACACACACACAAACCAAAACTATATGGCTCGTATTGGAGATTTCCAACTTGATAATTCCTGGCATGAAAGATCAATCAGGGATACAAAGCGAAGTGCCTCACGGCTTTTTCGTCCATCACGGACACCAACTACAAATCGCAGGGCAGATCAACGGTTTTCGACCAGACACGGCCCCCCGAACAATACCCAACTTCCCCAAGTTCGTAAGTGGTTTCCCACTGCTGAAGCATCATCATCAATTCATATATAAGTATATAACCTAACCGCTTGTTTCTCATCAATCCGGGGTGTGAGGTTTGTCGATGTCACGTCATACACAAAGCATGCCTAGATAAGCAATGCCACGATCATACAAGATCATTTCATATCTTAAGTATCTCACATTGACCACTCACAACATGACCTCAGATTTCCATCCATACATAATCACTTCGAGTTCGTACATCACAAACCAGATACTTATCTACAGAAATCAGTGTTATGCCGTCAATTACAATGTCAGACACACAATCCATATAAGTCCATTCTGGGTCTGAACGGAACAAAAATCCAAAAATTCTCCAAATACGTTCGGATTTTCTGCCACTCCGATAATAGGGGCATCTCTCTACTGTAGCTATTCAGTAAAGGAACCATTCAGCAGACAGTCCATTAGATGTGAAGAACCACGGTCTTCAATCGTCATCTTCATATCTTCATTATTTACGTTGTATTGTTATTTTGAATGGTTTTCGGAAAATAAATTCCAATCCCAGTCTTTCCAAATAACCAACGCTTCATATTTCAAAACAAGTGCTTTCCATCATATACACACACACACATCTCTTAATCCTTCTCTAAATCTAGAAATGATTATTTATAGATAGTCTTTTTCTGAATGCCTTACTTTCGAACAATCAGTATAAACCAAGGATCACGATTTCAATATTTCCTTAATTCAAATTCATTGAAATCATTCAAAACGGATTCATCATATTCAAATCAAAGGATTTAGGACCGAAACAGTTCCAAATTTAATTGAATCAAATATTTGAAAATAATACATTTGGTATAAAATATATATATATATATACATAGATATGTACTAACTTTAAAAATAGAAATGGTTAAAAATAATTACTTAACATATATTTACTTTGAAGAAGTATACAAATATAATACCTTTAAACATATACATATCTTTAAAACAAATAAGTTTTGTTTAAATATTTTTGAACTAAACATATAATGTTTAGATAGATGAAAACCTATGTAAATATACAAATACTTTAAATTGGAATTGTTTCCTTCCCATGCCGATGACTTGGATTTATATTCATACTCGAAAGTATACTAGTTCTGAAAATCTTGAGTAATCAAATCGATTCGAAGACATTCAATTTTTCTCTTTTATCCACTTAGTTCCATACTAACTTCCATAATTAACTTAACCCTTACTCGGTTAAAACGATGTTATTACCATATCATTCAACTTATTCAAACGATTCATACTAGATATATACGATCGGTTAGAAATCGAACTTCTTATATCCAATCTATGTTCCGTATTAAACCGCTATTATAAGTGGAATTACGATATTCCCACTGTTAAATTCCTCAATTAGGATTAGTCATCATCTACAGAACCTACATTAATTATTTGAAGATCGCCTTTATCCAATCCAATTTTAAGCAAATCTTACATTGGAAAACAATTCCATTATTGTTTCACATTATTCAAATTCACTTTCAATTTCCAGAACTAGTAACGGAACAAACTTAATTGTTAACCTAAAACTTAAGCTATATTCCTTATTTAAACTTCAAATTCAAATTATTACTCAAAGAAAATTATAATATATCATTATAATTATTTATCTAACTTTTATCAAACCCATATCCAAATAACTCAAGTTTAAATATCCTTTCCAAATAGTTTAATAATATTATTTCAAATTATCATCTAAGGTCAAATTAGATTTCAAAATCAAAAGTTCGAGATGCCTATAAATTTTATTCAATGTTTAAAATGCTATAACATAGTTCATAAATCGTTTTAATAATACCATATATTTTATCAATATTACCTATTATCATTAAATAAAATGTTACTTAGATAGATTATCTAAAACTAAAATATTACTTACTTAACAAAATATCATTAATTCAAAGAATCTTAAAATTATTATAAATCAATAAACATTATTCTATTCGTATTAATAAGGTGACAAACCGCTACATAGTTATTAAAATGTCATTTAACAAATAAAGCTTTCCTTAATTAAATTTAAGGAATTACCAACTTTTCGTCAAAGATCAGTACATAAGTATATTCACGCATTCAACTACCATTTATGCATTCATTTCATACATGCACATACAACAAATCTCGAACTCGCGTTATGGGACTAACACGCCTTGGTATAAATTTTAAATCGTCAAACATCACAACAAACGCCATATCATCTACCAATCACCATATTCATATTCATGTAACTAATAATTTCGTGTTCTAAAATAACGCGCGCCCATATACGGGTTAACTACCAATGCATTATTTTCTATGATCATAATTTAAACATACGTGCAACTAATCACCGCTAGTTGTCAACACACAGTATTATGTCCACCAAACATACAACCATTCAGTTCAAGATTTATCATACTAATCTAATTTAAAAATTAAATTTACATGTTCTCACCAGTCATGCTCTCTGATAAAGGTCCTCCAAAGCAGCGTTGTATGCTTTCTGTGCCCATACTTTCTTCCTCACCCTCACGTCTTCTTATTCTCGCGTTCCCTCTCTGTCTCTGCTATTTCTTGTGTTTCCTTTGTTTCTTTCTTTCTTTCTTTCTTTTCTTTATAGAAAGCAAAGGATTTTTAGCTGCAAACAAATACATGCGCAAGCATGCAAAATCGAGTGGGTTGATGGTTTCGGTGCAGACCATTGGTTGCGTGAGACATTAGTTAAGGGGAAATTGCTAAATTGCGGATAGTGTTAAACAAAGCAGATGAAAATTTATGTGGTAGAACCGGTCTTCGTGCACGCACAGGCAAAAGCCTTTCATTTGGGTTTTTTTTCTAAGTAAAAATGGGCGGAAGTTTGCAGGCAAATGAAGTGGACAGAAAATGGATGCTGCAGGTTTTAAAATGGGGTGGCCGACGGTGCTTTAAGGGAAGGAAGATTGTATTTTGCATGCGAAGGGTGGAGGCTCAAATGGCGATGGCGGAGTGCTTGAATGGGAAAAAGAAAAGTGGGTATTTGAGTTTGGAAAAATTTGGGATGGAAGCTGTCAGTTTGCGGTGGAAGGCTTAGTGGCATGCAGGCATCACACCTTTTTTTCTTCTGTGAGGAATGGCGGAACTTTACAGGAGTTGGAGATAATTAAAGGATAGAAGAGGAGAGAGTGTCAAAGGGGTGAACCATGTATAAGTTTAACTAGTGGGGCGAAGAATGAGGTAGCACGTGTAAACATGAATCCACTTGTCTTACTACACTTCCGTATGCCTGCCGCGTTTCCTATTTTACTATTCTAAATATATATTTTCTCGCATGCGTTAAGAATAAAACAAAGTCTAATGGTTCATATATTAGAATCTACTTACCTGTTATCCATGTGTTACAAGTATAAATATACTGTATATTTCCAAAAGAGTTTATTTTATTTCACTTTTAAATGGTGAATAACCACAACTAGAAGTAAAATCGTGTATAACTATGTATCATGATCCCAAAACAGTAATAAAATAGACTGGTTGATAACTAGGAGGGGTAGGCGTAGGGGAGTAAATCCCAGACTGGGCTTGGTCCGTCGTAGCGTGCGTATTAGATCTTATACCGATTCTGGTTGCAGCGTTTTGATTTTGGACTCAGGACTCAAGTAGTAGTTTTTGCCGAGGAGCTTATTAGCGTGCTGTTTTGGATTGGTGATGGTATTTGCATTGGAGTTTTTTTGTGTTCTGTGTTGGAGTGTTTGTTTTGAGATAGTCTTTTCTCTTGTTTTTTTGTTGTTTTTGTTTGGAGAGGCTAGTCTTAGCTCGTGTAGTTGTTTTTTCTGTTTTTTTTATACTGGTAGTCTGTTTTTGTAATCTTTTTTTTCATTTATATATATGTGTGCTCTATTCTTTTTAGAAGATCATACATTTTGCTTTCAAAAAATAGACTGGTTGATAAATTCTGTAAAGTGTCAAAAGGGACCACAGTTATCCTAAAATACGTTAGAAATATACATGCTTGTTTACCAAATTAAAAATTACAGTAAAATTCAACAAAATATTTTAAGACTACACAAACTGAAACTAAACAAAAATTTGAAACAAATATTTAATTATAATTTAATTTCAAATTCTGATCGTTTCTAGCAACTCAATTACAACTCGTTTCGATATTATAACTTACGACGAACCATTTCTCCAAAACAAACATTATTATAACAAATTTCACAATAAAAAATAAATTTTCAAACATTTAAAATATTATTATCGCCTAAAAATTTGATTCAACAAATATTTAAACCTTTTAAAATTTATTTAAGATTTATATTAAATTCAAATTTGATTTTCAAAAATCTTAGATCGTTACATTCTCCCCCACTTAAGGCTTTTCGTCCACGAAAAGGAGAGCTCATGAAATTATACACAAGCAAAATAAATCTTACATATAAATTTGTTTAACTTACAAATTCTTATATTAAGTCTAAAGCTTATCAAAGCAACCTATAGGAAAATTTTCATATGATTAAATTTGCCAAAACCATTTTATACCCAAGTTTAATTAACTAAACTTAAATGGTTATGTTAGAAAAATAAAATTTTGAAGGGTTAATTAAAGAAGTTCAAGTTTATATTTTGATTACAAGTCGTCGTTTGCAACGCATTTTGAAAATCTCAAAATGATTTCTCCGACTTAGAAACCCATTTTCAACACAAACCATTGAAATATTATATATTTCTTCCATATACATAAGTTACTTCGGGATTTTCAAAACCAAGTTTGCTTTCAAAGTTTCAACATACCCTAATCAAATCTATATGTTATTTGTTCGAGAAATTCATCCTCATGACAGGGCCATTGAGTACCACCCATCATACGAAATCTAATACCTTATCACAACCCAGTTTTAGTCATGGTTACTCGAACAAACCAAATCATTCCATATCCCGAAGCTATAAACCAAAATTTGCACATACTCAAACCATAATTTTGTTGCTTCTAAATGTTTTCCAAAATATCGGGATTCAAGTCATCAAAACCACTCCATAAACCATTCAAAATAGTTAGAAAGCAAATTCGATTAATAAATGGGAAATCAGATTTTTGATATATTTTCAATCATATCCCTTAGGTTTCCATATTTCCAAAATCAATGGTATTATTCAAACATGTTAAATTTACTAAACCAAAGATCATATCAAGCTTCACTTTATTTTGGAATATCCAATTATCATAATTTGATATTCATATAACCAAAAATTTCTTTTGGGAAATCTAATTTGATGCAAATTTTTTACATTCTAAAGTTTTTAGATAATCATTTATACTTCGTAAGTCATTATAACTTTAGCTCAAATTCCAATTTGTTTCAAATATTTCCAAGATTTTTGAACAATTTCCATATTCTTATTATATCTTTAAGACTTGGATTTCATATTTTAGTTCTCCTATTCAAAATGTCACCACGCTTCCATTACGCTACTCTGACCTAGCTTGTGTGTTTCAAACTAGCGTTATCCTATGTATTAATTCCAAAACATTAGAGGTAAATTTTTGAAATCAACTAATATTTATAAATCAAATTTTCTTGCATAAGTTATATCCTTTATTTCAAACGTTTTCAAATACTATGCAACGTTCATTTATTGCTACTTCGTTAATATAATATTTTGGATAGATCACCATTATCTAGCTTGAATTTAAAACTAAACTTCGTTCGACAAAAATAAAAGGGGTATACATACATGGATCAAATCAAATTCCATGGGTTGAAGACAGAAGTTCAATATCCAATGAGAATCAAAAGGTATAATGGCTTGAATCAAAACACGCCTAAATCCAAAAGATGGACTACTCAAGACCAATATGTGGTTCAAATTTTCAAACAAGATCTCAACAAGAAAGTCAAGTGCACCCACGGACACGCGTATATGCAGTTCAAAAGTACAATGATTCGAGTCAAGATATTCGATCAAGCTTAAGGAAAGGAATGAACGACACTACTCAATGACTCGAATTAAGCAATGGGACTAACTTAGGCCAAGTTAGGAAATTCAAGAACACCTAAGGATACAATCGAAAGTAATTTATTTTTGGACTTCCTCTTGAGTACATCTTACTTCAATTTTTACTTTACCTTCATATCATAAGTGGTTATTCTTCAAATACTTTCAATTTGGCTAGCTCATACAGTTTCAATTGGGGAAAAGTAGTTTTCTCCCCCACTTAGATATTTGTTACACTTTTAAATCATATTTTTAAACAAATTCTTAACTTAAGTCAAAATTACCTTCAAATTCCTTAAGGGAAGTTTGACTTCCAAAGTCTTCTTCTAAGAAAAACAATTTAACTTGCATTTTATCATTTACAATTCATGCTAGGTATAGGTTCAACTCTATTGCTTAACACTCATCGAGGAGTATGATATATTATTAGGTTTTTATGCTTCAAAGTCTTTATTATAGTTTGATCAATTACTTTTGTTAAAGAAAGGGCGATGTTCAACAAATAAGCTTACTTACATGCACTTCCAAAATTTATTTTCCCAACATATTGTCTGTAACAACCCGAATTTTAAACAACGTGTTAAGACAAGAATCAAGGCAGAATTAAATTATAAAATCTGAATCAGGATAAATGGGTTGCGCCATTGCGTTCGTCTCGTAAAAATACGCGAAATAGAGTCCGAAATTTCGTAAATCGGAGTCCGTATGACCGAGATATGGCCTCGTGAAGTTTCACGAAAATTCAAATCCGAAAACAGATTTGAATTCAGCCCAAAAAGAGAAGGCGGGAAAATTCCTGCCAGACACACAGGGTGTCGACCCCTGGGTCGACCCCCCCAGGGGGTCGACATGGGTGTCGACCCCCCCTGGTCGAAACAGCGACCTGGTGCACCTGCTTCTGGTTTTGGCTCGGTTTTGGAGGCTTGTGACGATTTTTGAGGGCTCAGATCTATCCTAGGGTTTATCCTACAGCCTAAACTACTCCTAATCTCTATAAAAAGATCCCTAAGCCTACCCTAAACCCTCACAAATCACTCATGCCACGAAGTGCTGCCCAAATGCCGAGTGATCATGGCCTCCATCTCCAATTCCTAGAGACTATGCATTCAAATCGGATTCAAATCAAAAGGTGCAACCTTGCTACACCAAATCGAAGAGAGATCAACATTGCTACGCAAATTCCATGACGATTCTTCGACAAAGGAGCCACCTTTCTTCGTCAAGACAGATCATGCTCATTCCCTAAGCCTCGCTATGTAAGTTCTAGCTACTTCTAGATCTAAACGGTAGTCTTAATGATGGCATGGAATAAAACGAGATTAAACTAAGTATGCTAGCCTATATGAACCTTGTCATGCCTCTTTTGCTTGAACCTATGACTTTTGGCTATGCTTAGTGACTAAATCATGTTATTCATGTTATGATTAATCTAGTTTATCTTGCAAGTTTGAATCTTTATCTATGGAATGCTAGTATGAAACTTTGGGAACCATTTGACTTGTGAAACATTGGCAAAGATTGGACTTTGGGGCTTATGCATGTAAATGAACCCAAACCCCTTATGTTATCATGCATGTTTGTGGCCAAATCCCCTTATGTTACTATGCATGTTCGTGGCCAAATCCCCTTATGATACTATGCATGTTTGTGGCCAAATTCCCTTATGATACCATGCATATTTGTCGCCAACCCCTTCTTGACATCGTGCATGTTTTGAGGCCATTATGTGGCATAGTATGCTTACTATGTTGACTCGCTTTTACTTGGGTTGTAAAACACAATTTGGGGTAGGATAGACGAGCGTGATTATGACATGAAAATTTGATATGGGATTTCATGAAAATATGACACTCATGATACACCTAAATGGGGACATGACATGTGGGGTAAACATGGGACTTGAAACTAGACAGGGGGGTTGTAAGCGCAATATAACACTAGACAAAACATGAAAGTGGCCAACTCGAGGTTGGGTTGAGTTCGTAGCGTAAATCTACCCGGACCCGCCCGGCTTAACTAGTGGCTACAAACAATAGGATCCAATGTGAGAAGTTGGTCATGTCGCGCTTAAGACCCGAGGTTAGACTAGGTTGTGGTGTAAAACTACCCGGACCCGCCCGGCTTAACTAGTAACCACAACAAGGTCTAATGTGAGATGTTGAGAGTGCATTAATTAAATAAATGCCACATGATAAGGTTAAGTAAATTTGACTAATGACACTTAACCGATATGACACGAATGGGTAGGATAAGTGGGACCGGGCTTGATTTCTTAATGACACTTAACCATACAAGACAATTAGGGGATGGGGTTAAGTGATTCACGCTTAACTAATCCGACTTGGTAATTAGATGGGGTTAAGTAATTTAGACTTAACTAATCTAAACACGGTAATTAGATGGGGTTAAGTAACCTACACTTAACTAATCTAAACACGGTACTTCGATGGGGTTAAATTAAACACTTAACCAATCTAAACTTGGTAATTCAATGGGGTTAAGTAGCCAATACTTAACCAACTTAACAAGATAATTTAATGAGGTTAAGTAACTTATACTTAACCAATTATACATGATGATTCGATGAGGTTAAGTAACCTATACTTAACCAATCTAATATGCGGACCTGATAGGGTTAAGTCATAAGACCTTTTAAATATACTTAACCATTATAATACGATTAGTGGATGGGGTTAAGTTAACCTATGCTTAACCAATCCGACTCGATAATCCGATGAGGTTAAGATAATCTGTGCTTAACCAATCTAACACGATAACCTGATAGGGTTAAGATAAACAAGTACTTAACCAAATTGACTTGATGATTGAATAGGGTTAAGTCATGAGCTTCTTGGTATACTTAACCAACTTGTAGGGCTAGGTCTTGGACTTGAATACTTAGCCAATCTTGACATGATTCATAGGCGGGCTAAGCCATGAACTTGAATAACAACACTTAACCCAATAGGCAAAACCCTAGTAGAGGAACTAGGTAGAAAATCGTAGTTAATCAAGGGTAACGGGGAAATGAAGCTAAGTGGTAAACCTTAGTTAAGTATAACTAAGTAATAATTCTTATCCAAGGACATGGGACTAGTTCATGAATAGATGAGTAACCCGGTACGGTAGGTCATCGCTTAAAACACGAGGAGGAGCAAATTATCTGACTTAGATAAAGGCTCCAACGAACTGGGTGACGAAGCGGTAGCTTCGGGGGACGTGAGGGTACTCTTGGTATCCCTCTGTGAGGTGGCAGATGGTCCATGAAACCCGGCCTCACAGGGGTTAAGGTCTGCGGTAGAAGAGCCAAGGGTATGCCTTGGTTGCTATGCGAGCGACCTAAAGACTGGGATGGATTAGCGTGGAGTCGACGATACTTGATTTTGCCCTGGATAGCACGTCACCGACTACCTACCATCTTTAGTCAATCGTGTACGAACGGAAAGGCAGAGAACCCCCAACAGACCATGTTCTTGCTATCGAGTCATGGGTGAGGTTGGCCCATAGGAAAGTGGGGCTATAGTGGGGCCGGGATGTGGTTCTCATACATGATTTTTCTTGGATTGCCTTTCAGTAGTTGAGGGAGGGGTCACGTGGGACCATAGCCACGGGTACAAAAACAGACCTTGATATCTGCATCAGCAGACGACTCAAAGCTCCCGACCGAGTTCTGTATTTCTTGATTTGCCCTGGCACAGAACTCGGATGGCACATTGAGGAACATGTGCGTCTAGACATGGAAAACGATTCAAGATACTTACGCGGGATAATGGGCGCGGTTGAAGGGTGGCATAATCCCTAGTGGTCCTGGTGGCTTGAACCCAAACCGAGACACGAAAACGTTCATTAGGTAGCATAATCCCTAGTGGTCTTAGGTGGCATAAATCCTAAGTGAACACGCGATATTTCATGGTAAGAAGACATAACCAGATCAAGGGTAGCAGTCCAAAATAACCTCAATGATAAAACGGTACTACGTTGAGGTGGTATAGATTTACATGGGAAAGCCCGTACGGCCTACGGCAAAGGACTGAACTTATACATGGAAAGAAACATACGAGTTGGGAAAACCTACATATGCTATATATTAGGTTGACATGGACCATTACATGACATTGGGAAGGGGCATTCGTAGTTAACACATGACGCGGGTTGGGATACTAGTACAAGAGGTGCAGAGCAAATATACATGATAGATACCCTGGGATGTTATACATGATAGATACCTTGTGATAGTATACTTGATAGAAACCTGACGATGTGATACATTGATCCTTGACACCGTAGTTTATCATGATACCTTAGTTTACCTTGCTACAGTAGTTCATCCAGTTATCTTGGTTGAGCTTATCTATCTTGGTGTCATCCTTATGTTTACTTTCAGTTTATGCATGTCATGTTACCTTTACCTGTTTTTATACTGGAAGTAGATAGGACTTACCAGTCTTTATGACTGACCCCGTTTTGTTTCGCCTCTTTGTCTTCCGTTTCCACCCCCCAGGTTTCAGGGAGGAAACACTGTTATCTAGTTCGGACTTCTTCTGCTTGAAGGTCACCACGCATGGCTTGAACTTTTCTTTGCTATGGCTACCTTACTGTTTTACTTGGGGAATAATTTATGAAATGGTTTTATGCTTCTTTACTATTGCAAGACAGGTTTTGATGTATTCTGATGTAAAAAGCTTTAGACCTTATTTTATAAGGTAATGAAATTTGTTTTACTTCCGCTGTTTTATATATGTTCTGTCTTGTAATATTTCTGTGCATGTTTACCTCGATAATGCTTCACCAAACCTAGTGCATTCCCTTTGTGAGTGACCCTAGCGGAGGTGGGGGGGGGGGGGGGGTTACATTTGGTATCAGAGCAGAAGGTTACCAGACTGGGCAAAAGTTTTTAAAAAACCTTCTGAAACTATTTGAAAAACCGTTTACAAAGAAGCATTTTCAAGAAAAGTTTTGTTTTAAAAGGCTATTCCCCAAAGGCCATGAGCACTATCCTTTGATTCCTTGATTGAATCTCTTTTCCTTTCTTCCTCCATCTGTAGTCACAGTAGTTCTAACTGTGACTAATCTTTGTCTAGCCACGTAGGTGTTTTCCGTACGATGGAGGTGGTTCTCGAGAGACCTGTTGCCGTGGTACAAGGAAGGATAATAAGAGTAAGGATAAAGGACGCGAGCTTAAGGATAAGCAACTTGTTGGTATGGCTTAGTCCATCAAGGAGGACAAGGACAAGATCATCGGAGAGGGCAATTGTACGCTCCCATTTCTAGGGTACCTAAAAGAGATGGTACCGTTTCTGGTAAAGGTTTAGTCGTTCTTTTCTATCATCCCGTCCAGACTTTGTCTTGATCATCGTATCATTTAAGTCTACTTGGATAGTTGAGTCTCTGCACCTTAGTACTAGCATGGTAGAGGATCCCAGTTTTTGTCCCAAAAATCTGGTTGGAGAGTTGGTCCATTTCTTCATGACTTGTTTGGATTTGAGAATGACATGTCTCGGCTACGGATGGATTCTAGGGATAAAGTGGTCATCCAATAAGAGGTGCCATTCTCGGTTTTGAAAGGAGGGTAGTTAGACTCTCGACTCACCTTGGTGATACCCTCGAAGTCTCGTGTAACCTTTTGGGTTCTGTCATGGTTAGTTACCTATAATCTCGGGATGCAGTTGTTGGCAATCCATTCGAATAGAATTCGCCGCTAAGGCGGATGGTACGTTTCGCTTATGCATGAGTTATGGGAATCACCCTAGTAAGTACTCTTGGCAACATGGATTGGCATCGGCAGAAGAGATCCAGAATTCCCTAGTGAATTTTGGAGAGCTTGCATGAGTAAGTGGATACGTTTGAGCCAAGTATACTAGGAAAAGGATAAGTGAAAGTGGATTAAGAGGCGACAATGAAATGAGTTCTAACTCATATCTTGGAAATAGGAATCAAGGAGCTACGAGATCATGGAGTTAAAAAGATGGTCAAGGCACCGAGGAATTAAGCTCAAGGAAACGCGACTTAGAAGACGTAAGGCTAGACATGCGCATCGTACCTCTTTTTAAAGAGTGTATCCTTGATCCCTGGTCTTTCCTGTAGAGCTTGCTCGCATGTTATCTTTTGGTGAATATCTTCTCGGTCCTGTTTCTGTTGCAAACTCCATAGAGAGTTTACCTTGTTTATCTCCTCGATCCTATCGTGAGAACCTTAGGTAGAATCCTATGGATGTAAACATGTGTTTGAAACATGCTATGATTGATATGGTTGCAAGTGGTTGCTCGTGGATACACGAATACACATTAGATACTAGATCGACGCACACACATTTCATATTGCATATGCACGAGTATTTATACCTGTTTATGGATGAAATTGAATGTGTTGTCATGCGGATGTTGCATATGAATGAATGTTTGTGCACGCATATAGTACTTATATGGCTAGGACTATTTGCATACATGTTGGATTCATGGCACTAAACATATTTTGCATTAGAAGATCATTCAGGTCTGATCATTAGCATTAGCTAAGGAACATATACACACACTTTCTTGCATGTGTTCATAAATCATTAAAAGCCTTTTAAGGACCATGGTTGCTTGTGGATGATGTTTTGAGTAGATGGATGATGGATGGTAGGATACGTTCTTCCTAACTTGGAGATTTCGGGGACGAAATCCTTAAAGGAGGGGAGAATGTAACAACCCGAATTTTAAACAACGTGTTAAGACAAGAATCAAGGCAGAATTAAATTATAAAATCTGAATCAGGATAAACGGCTTGTGCCATTGCGTTCATCTCGGAAAAATACGCGAAATAGAGTCCGAAATTTCGTAAATCGGAGTCCGTATGACCGAGATATGGCCTCGTGAAGTTTCACGAAAATTCAAATCCGAAAACAGATTTGAATTCAGCCCAAAAAGAGAAAGCGGGAAAATTCCTGCCAGACACACAGGGTGTCGACCCCCCCCCAGGTGGTCGACATGGGTGTCGACCCCCCCGGGGGGCGACATGGGTGTCGACCCCTGGGTCGGCCCCTCTGGTCGAAACAGCGACCTGGTGCACCTGCTTCTGGTTTTGGCTCAGTTTTGGAGGCTTGTGACGATTTTTGAGGGCTCAGATCTATCCTAGGGTTTATCCTACGGCCTAAACTACTCCTAATCTCTATAAAAAGATCCCTAAGCCTACCCTAAACCCTCACAAATCACTCATGCCATGAAGTGCTGCCCAAATGTCGAGTGATCATGGCCTCCATCTCCAATTCCTAGAGACTATGCATTCAAATCGGATTCAAATCAAAAGGTGCAAGCTTGCTACACCAAATCGAAGAGAGATCAATGTTGCTACGCAAATTCCATGACGATTCTTCGACAAAGGAGCCACCTTTCTTCGTCAAGACGGATTATGCTCATTCCCTAAGCCTCGCTATGTAAGTTCTAGCTACTTCTAGATCTAAACGGTAGTCTTAATGATGGCATGGAATAAAACGAGATTAAACTAAGTATGCTAGCCTATATGAACCTTGTCATGCCTCTTTTGCTTGAACCTATGACTTTTGGCTATGCTTAGTGACTAAATCATGTTATTCATGTTATGATTAACCTAGTTTATCTTGCAAGTTTGAATCTTTATCTATGGAATGCTAGTATGAAACTTTGGGAACCATTTGACTTGTGAAACATTGGCAAAGATTGGACTTTGGGGCTTATGCATGTAAATGAACCCAAACCCCTTATGTTATCATGCATGTTTGTGGCCAAATCGCCTTACGATACTATGCATATTCGTGGCCAAATCCCCTTATGATACTACGCATGTTTGTGGCCAAATTCCCTCATGGTACCATGCATATTTGTGGCCAACCCCTTCTTGACATCGTGCATGTTTTGAGGCCATTATGTGGCATAGTATCCTTACTATGTTGACTCGCTTTTACTTGGGTTGTAAAACACGATTTAGGGTAGGATAGACGAGCGTGATTATGACATGAAAATTTGATATGGGATTTCATGAAAATATGACACTCATGATACACCTAAATGGGGACATGACATGTGGGGTAAACATGGGACTTGAAACTAGACACAGGGGTTGTAAGCGCAATATAACACTAGACAAAACATGAAAGTGGCCAACTCGAGGTTGGGTTGAGTTTGTAGCGTAAATCTACCTGGACCCGCCCGGCTTAACTAGTGGCTACAAACAATAGGATCCAATGTGAGAAGTTGGTCATGTCGCGCTTAAGACCCGAGGTTAGACTAGGTTGTGGTGTAAAACTACCCGAACCCGCCCGGCTTAACTAGTAACCACAACAAGGTCTAATGTGAGAGGTTGAGAGTGCATTAATTAAATTAATGCCACATGATAAGGTTAAGTAAATTTGACTAATGACACTTAACCGATATGACACGAATGGGTAGGATAAGTGGGACCGGGCTTGATTTCTTAATGACACTTAACCATACAAGACAATTAGGGGATGGGGTTAAGTGATTCACGCTTAACTAATCCGACTTGGTAATTAGATGGGGTTAAGTAATTTAGACTTAACTAATCTAAACACGGTAATTAGATGGGGTTAAGTAACCTACACTTAACTAATCTAAACACGGTACTTCGATGGGGTTAAATTAAACACTTAACCAATCTAAACTTGGTAATTCAATGGGGTTAAGTAGCCAATACTTAACCAACTTAACAAGATAATTTAATGGGGTTAAGTAACTTATACTTAACCAATTATACATGATGATTTGATGAGGTTAAGTAACCTATACTTAACCAATCTAATATGCGGACCTGATAGGGTTAAGTCATAAGACCTTTTAAATATACTTAACCATTATAATACAATTATTGGATGGGGTTAAGTTAACCTATCCTTAACCAATCCGACTCGATAATCCGATGAGGTTAAGATAATCTGTGCTTAACCAATCTAACAAGATAAACTGATAGGGTTAAGATAAACAAGTACTTAACCAAATTGACTTGATGATTGAATAGGGTTAAGTCATGAGCTTCTTGGTATACTTAACCAACTTGTAGGGCTAGGTCTTGGACTTGAATACTTAGCCAATCTTGACATGATTCATAGGCGGGCTAAGCCATGAACTTGAATAACAACACTTAACCCAATAGGCAAAACCCTAGTAGAGGAACTAGGTAGAAAATCGTATTTAATCAAGGGTAACGAGGAAATGAAGCTAAGTGGTAAACCTTAGTTAAGTATAACTAAGTAATAATTCTTAGCCAAGGACATGGGACTAGTTCATGAATAGATGAGTAACCCGGTACGGTAGGTCATCGCTTAAAACACGAGGAGGAGCAAATTATCTGACTTAGATAAAGGCTCCAACTAACTGGGTGATGAAGCGGTAGCTTCGGGGGACGTGAGGGTACTCTTGGTATCCTTCTGTGAGGTGGCAGATGGTCCATGAAACCCGGCCTTACAGGGGTTAAGGTCTGCGGTAGAAGAGCCAAGGGTATGCCTTGGTTGCTATGCGAGCGACCTAAAGACTGGGATGGATTAGCGTGGAGTCGACGATACTTGATTTTGCCCTGGATAGCACGTCGCCGACTACCTACCATCTTTATTCAATCGTGTACGAACGGAAAGGCAGAGAACCCCCAACAGACCATGTTCTTTCTATCGAGTCATGGGTGAGGTTGGCCCATAGGAAAGTGGGGCTATAGTGGGGCCGGGATGTGGTTCTCATACATGATTTTTCTTGGATTGCCTTTCAGTAGTTGAGGGAGGGGTCACGTGGGACCATAGCCACGGGTACAAAAACAGACCTTGATATCTGCATCAGCAGACGACTCAAAGCTCCCGACCGAGTTCCGTATTTCTTGATTTGCCCTGGCACAGAACTCGGATGGCACATTGAGGAACATGTGCGTCTAGACATGGAAAACGATTCACGATACTTACGCGGGATAAAGGGCGCGGTTGACGGGTGGCATAATCCCTAGTGGTCCTAGGTGGCTTGAACCCAAACCGAGACACGAAAACGTTCATTAGGTAGCATAATCCCTAGTGGTCCTAGGTGGCATAAATCCTAAGTGAACACGCGATAGTTCATGGTAAGAAAACATAACCAGATCAAGGGTAGCAGTCAAAAATAACTTCAAGGATAAAACGATACTACGTTGAGGTGGTATAGATTTACATGGGAAAGCCCGTACGGCCTACGGCAAAGGACCGAACTTATACATGGAAAGAAACATACGAGTTGGGAAAACCTACATATGCTATATATTTGGTTGACATCGTCCATTACATGACATTGGGCAAGGGGCATTCGTAGTTAACACATGACGCGGGTTGGGATACTAGTACGAGAGGTGCAAAGAAAATATACATGATAGATACAGTGGGATGTTATACATGATAGATACCTTGTGATAGTATACTTGATAGAAACCTGACGATGTGATACATTGATCCCTGACACCGTAGTTTATCATGATACCTTAGTTTACCTTGCTACAGTAGTTCATCCAGTTATCTTGGTTGAGCTTATCTATCTTGGTGTCATCCTTATGTTTACTTTCAGTTTATGCATGTCATGTTACCTTTACCTGTTTTTATACTGGAAGTAGATAGGACTTACCAGTCTTTATGACTGACCCCGTTTTGTTTCGCCTCTTTGTCTTCCGTTTCCACCCCCCAGGTTTCAGGGAGGAAACACTGTTATCTAGTTCGGACTTCTTCTGCTTGAAGGTCATCACGCATGGCTTGGACTTTTCTTGGCTATGGCTACCTTACTGTTTTACTTGGGGAATAATTTATGAAATGGTTTTATGCTTCTTTACTATTGCAAGACAGGTTTTGATGTATTCTGATGTAAAAAGCTTTAGACCTTATTTTATAAGGAAATGAATTTTTTTTTACTTCCGCTGTTTTATATATGTTCTGTCTTGTAATATTTCTGTGCATGTTTACCTCGATAATGCTTCACCAAACCTAGTGCATTCCCTTTGTGAGTGACCCTAGCGGAGGTGGGGGGTTACATTGTCCTTATATTAAATCCTTTTAATATTTCCAACATATCGGAATAGTTTAAGTGTTCCTCGACGTCTTAACTGGAATCATATAGTCATCCTACTTTCGAAACTCGAAAATAAGCACTGATGGTGCCATGGTCATCAGTAGAATCATCCTCGAGCGACTAGAATGTGATTCTATGTCTATGTAGCATATATTGGACTTCGTATATATGCTGATGAGACGTGTATTCAAAATCCTTACCTACTCGATAGTCCAATGGCGACGTCGAGTAAAATTACTCAAAAATTCTTATTAGAAGTTATTTTTCAATAGGATTTTCAAATGGATTACTTAGTTTTAAATAATTTACTTTCAAAATACGCTCTCTCAACGGAATGTTCCAAAATCTCATTCTAGGGTATTCCTGACCTTATCTCTAACGAGATACTTTAACTCTGATGAGTCCCATTCTTTGTTCAAAATAAGTCGTACCCCGTAGCTTTGTATGAACCAATGCTCTGATACCATCTGTAACAACCCAACTTTTTTCGCGATTCTTGTCGATAATTGAACCAATTTAAACCGTTCAGAAAGACGATACATACATATATTGAACAAAATAATAGAACCTTTCATTGAATAATTCAATATTACATCAGAGTTACATGAATATCAGAGTTACAATATAAACATATATAGCGAAAGAAAGAAAATATACTCTCAGCGGAAGATCAAATGATACAGCGGAAGCTTCAAACTTTAACGTGGACTCCAACTCAGAAAGCGCTTTGAACCTTGCTCCAACGAATCATAACTGCAATATCTAAACTACTTGCTGCCCATGTGAAAAATTTATAGGCACCCAAAGTTTAGGGAGGAACAATAAACTCCAGGTTAGTCATGGGACTGGTGTGAGAACATAAAACCATTGCTTTGAGGTTTATTTTAAAGTTGGGAAATTAACCGGACCACGCCGCTAATGCGGAACGGGTGTACTCCATGTGAACACCCGTGCATATAAATACGCAATGGCCTTTTTGAAACTGAAGCTATCGTAAGTTCGTCCCACATCACACAATGCAAGCGCAACCCAAATGGGCGAGTTTTATCTTATGATAACCAAAAATTCCTTCATACGTCAAATCCTCTTTTCACATTATTAAATAGTGTGGAAAACTGTTTCGCAAATAAATGTATAAATCTTGGACGGCATGATACCCATAATATTATGTCACCGTGTGTGTGTGTGTGTGTGTATATATATATATATATTGTTAGACCAAAAAATGGTCCTAACACCCAATTGATAATGTTTTTAGAGAATAATGAGGAATAATGAACAAAAAGCAAGAAAAATCAATCAACACACGGAATTTATAGTGGTTCGGCGTTAACAAGCCTACATCCACTTCATAGCTTTCAATTCATTCAGAAATTACAAATACAATGAGTATTGATGCTCAAGCACTCAATTACAATGAATAATACTCTCCGAATTCATTGATTTTATTAAAGAGGATGAAGGTTCTTCGTTGGTAGCCATGGCCGCAATAGATAGAGCTTCCTTGAGGCCAAAAAGTCCCCTTAAATGATGTGTTGTATGTGTATTTATAGGTAGAAATTCGGTTAGGGTTGAGTGGCCACGTGGCAGCTTCAGAGTAAATCTCGGAAGTAGTGGAGAACATGGGGAAATGGTCTTTAACTGCCCAGAATTCGGTTAGGGGTAGAGACCCGATCCGGTTGGCCCGATCCGGATAACCTGATCCGGATGACCCGATCCGGTTTACCCGATCCGGATGACCCGATCCGGTTTACCCGATCCGGTTTGGTTGGTCAGAAATATTCTCTTTAGCTTGATCCGAAATGGTGGAATCCAACCCGAAGCTTATATGCACAGAAATACGAGTTTTCCCATCCTTCGTTACTTCGTCCAAGCAAATGTCGATCTCTGGCAGTTCATACTCAAGCCTTGAGTGGCCTTCCTGATAGAGTTCTTCGGCATTGGATAGTCTGGTCACAAAGCAGGCTAACATATATATATATATATATATATATATATACAAACCAAAACCTTATGACTTGTATTAGAGATTGTGTTTCCAACTCGATGATTCCTGACACAAAAGATCAATCAAGGATACAAAGCGAAGTGCCTCACGGCTTTTTCGTCCATCGCGGACACCAACTACAAATCGAAGGGCTGATCAACGGTTTTCGACCAGACACGACCCCCCGAACATAACCAATTTCCCCAAGTTCATAAGTGGTTTCCCACTGCTGCAGCTTCATCATCAATTCATATATAAGTATATACACTAATGCCAATTTCTCATCAATCCGGGGTGTGAGGTTTGTCGATGTCACGACATACAAAGCATGCCTAGATAAGCAATGCCATGATCATACAACCTCATTTCATACCTTAAGTATGTCACATTGACCACTCACAACATGACCACTAATTTCCATCCACACATAACCACTTCGAGTTCGTACATCACAAACCAGATACATATCGATGGAAATCAGTGTTATGCTGTCAATTACAATGTCAAACACACAATCCATATAAGTCCATTTTGGGTCTGAATGGAACAAAAATCCGAAAATTCTCCAAATACGTTTGGACTTTCTGCCACTCCGGTAATAGGGGCATTTCTCTACTGTAGCTATTCAGTAAAGAAACCAACCAGCAAGCAGTCCGTTCGATGTGAAGAACCACGGTCTTCAATCGTCGTCTTCATATCTTCATTATTTACGTCGTATGATTATTTCAAATGGTTTTCGGAAAATAAATTCCGATCCCGGTCTTTCCAAATAACCAGCGCTTCATATTTCAAAACAAGTGCTTTCCATCATATATATATACATACATCTCTTGATCTTTTTCTAATTATAAAAATGATTGTTTATAGATAGTCTTTTTCTTAATGCCTTACTTTCGAATAATCAATATAAACCAAGGATCACGATTTCAATATTTCCTTAATTTAAATTCATTGAAATCATTCAAAACGGATTCATTATATTCAAATCAAAGGATTCAGGACCGAAACAATTCCAAATTTAATTAAATAAAATATTTGAAAATAATACATTTGTCATTATATATATGTACACATAGATATGTACTAACTTTAAAAATAGAAATGGTTAAAAATAATTACTTAACATATATTTACTTCGAAGAAGTATACAAATATAATACCTTTAAACATATACATATCTTTAAAACAAATAAGTTTTGTTTAAATATTTTTGAACTTAACATATAATGTTTAAATAGATGAAAAGATATGTAAATATACAAATACTTTAAATTGGAATTGTTTCCTACCCATGATGATGACTTGGATTTATAGTTATACTCGAAAGTATACTAGTTTTGGAAATCATGAGTTAATCAAATCGATTCGAAGACATTCAATTTTTCTCTTTTATCCAATTAGTTCCATAATAACTTCCATAATTAACTTAACCCTTACTCGGTTAAAATGATGTTTTCACCATATCATTTAACTTATTCAAATGATTCATACTAGATATATACGATCAGTTAGAAATCGAACTTCTTATATCCAATCTATGTTCCGTATTAAACCGCTATTATAAGCGAAATTAAGATATTCCCACTGTTAAATTCCTCAATTAGGATTAGTCATCATCTACAGAACCTAATTAATTATCTGTAGATCGCCTTTATCCAGTCCAATTTTAAATAAATCTTACATTGGAAAACTATTCCATTATTGTTTCGCAGTATTCGAATTCACTTTCAATTTCAGAACTAGTAACGGAACAAATTTAATTTAATAACCCAGAAATTCTGAGCCAATTAATTTTTTTATTTTGGCAATTTTAGCGAAATTTGAATATGTAAAATAGATTATTTTAAATAATAGTGACGAGAAATTTATATTGAATAGAAATCGAACGTATATTTATATAGATCGACGTTAGAATATAAATATTTTATTTTAAATATAAAAGGAATTGAAAATCGCGCGGTAGTTCGATAATTCGACTTCCAAATTTCAAATAAATGTACCGGGTGCAAAATAAACCGGATTTTAGCAAAACCAAAAATATTTGAATCTAATTGAGAATATATTTCCAACGAATCCGAAAAATCGAAATTTCATATCGGGAATCAAAAGATGTGTCCAGTTGAAATTTTAGAATAGTCGTTATGGAATTCTGACCCTTAAAAATGGAAATTTTGCAAACGACCTCGGTTTTCGACTAAACCACTTTTGTTGGATCCGGGATGTCAGGTTATTGCTAGGTTTCAAATTTCATAATTTTTCGAATCAATATGTGAGCGTGGCAAAGGAAAACGCGTTTGACCAGTTTCAGTTGATTTTAATCAACTGGAAAATGGCCATTTTTCAAATGCTCTCAGAATTTGATGAAACTAGTTTTGTAAGGACCGTATTGTCAATACGAAGTTAGAAAATATTTTTTGGGAATTTTTCGAGATAGTATGTGGGCCCGGTAAATTGAATTGTGCGTTCAAATTCAATATAATGAGTTATATTTTAAATTTAATGAAAACTGATCGAAACGATCGAATCAGCTTACGATACATATCCCATTGTGTTCGGAATGGGGGTAATTAGCTAGGGACGACAGTCGTTGGACATCGTTTGGGGTTCAAAAGAAAAGTCAACTCTTAAAAATACTAAAATAATTAAATATATAATTCCCTTTACCCCCTACTTTCTCTCCTCTCTTCATTTCAACTCCTCCGATCAGAAAAAAAAACCATCGCCTAACTCCCCCCCCCCCTCCACCTACACACGACGTTACCCCCTCCCACCTGCACCGACGGCGATCGGGATTCCCGTCTCCCCTCCTTCTTCCTCGCCTGCTCCTCCTTCCCACCTAGCGATCGATCGAGGACCCCGAGCCCCCACAGCCCACCGCACCCTCGCAGATCGCTAGAGGAGCCGTCGTCGATGCTCCGCCGACCCTAGTACACCCGTCGCCTCTTTTTTCTCCAACTCCTGCGTTCATCAACAGTGAGTACACTGATTTATTTTATTTTATTTTTATTTTACTTTATTTATTATATGTCTTTGTTAAATTAAAAAAAGTTTGTTTTTTGTTTTTATTGGTAGGAAAAAAAGGTGGGATCTTTATATGAAAGTGATTTAAAAATGTGACCTTTCTTTATATGAAGTGAAATATAAAAGATTTGATTTTGTTTATTTGAAAAGATAGGATTTTTATACTGAATTAACGAAAATATAATTTTTATATTATAGAAAGGTTAAAAATATAATATATATGAAGAATATAAAAATTCGATTTTTATATATAGAAAGTAGTGATATAAAAATAGAATTTTATTATACATAGCAACAATATAAAATTGTGATTTGTATATATGTAGTGGATACGGACAACGAAAGTGGCAAAAGGCGAGCGCGACGAAGATTTCTATACAAGAAGAGTCGTAGTATTGGATTAGCTAGTCGGTGAGAACTTCTCACTTTAAATTTCATTTTTAGTTAAAAATATATACTAGGAAACAGACTGTGTTTAGTAGCACCCGACACCCGTCGTCCACAGACCATGGACGACTTGTATGCTTGTTTGATGTGTTGTGAAGTTTGTTTGTGATGTTGATGTGAAATAGATAATAAAATATTCATGTGTTGCAATAAATTAGTTATCGTTAAAAATATAATTTTTAACATGATTGTGAATAAATAAATATTCATTTACAAACCGGACGGTTTGTTTATGAACACCTATTTGAAGGACATTGATTGGGACGATAAATTTTACACATCGCTCAACTGCACAAATAAAATCTGTGTTTGATTGTCTGAAACCCCACACGGGTGTTGGGATGATATTTGGCGTACACTAATCCCAATTATTTAGTTGTATGTCGATCGATTGGTCGACAGACTGTGTGAGCGTTAACTATGTATATTTGATGCTTATGCAGTTGTGTGGTGCACTTTGGATGATGGTTGATTATTTATCGTTGCTATTATATACATGGGTTGTATGGAATCCATATAATTAACATTATATGGTAATTGATGGGCCTCATTCCAATTGGGAAAATAAAGAATATTATAAAATAAAGATTGATGTGTTGACAGTACTCATTTGTTGAGATTAGTCATGTGTTGAACGAAATATTTTTACAATAAAATTTACATCTTTATCGTATATAAAATTAGAAACTAACTGGAAAATAGATATGATGAGTGGTCTCCTGGGTATTGATCTGATGTTGGTTTCGGCCTTCGGGGTTAATGCTTAGGGAATCGTTCTCTAACTAATTTACGGTTGGAGTCTGATTAAAAATTTAACGATAGAAATCATAATTTTATAAAATATATTAAATAACAAAAATAGTCACGTGTTGACAGTACTCATTTGTTGAGATTAGTCATGTGTTGAAAGAAATATAGATTCATGTGTTGAATAGAATAAATATTCATTTGTTGAATAGACTAACGAAGTTATTGAAAAATATAAAGCCGTGTTGATTAGAGATGCGCCATTTTGACGTGAACGATATTTATATCGATTATATTCGGTTTTATAATGAATATTGAAAAGAGATTTAAAATCGAATATAAAATGAATTCGAATTGAACTGAATATAAAATTAATTCGAATTGAAATGAATTCAAATCGAGTTGTAATTGAGTTGAAATCGATTTGAATTGAAAAAAAATAGAAATGAATGTAAAAAGAATTTATAATGGAAAATTCAATTTGAAATGAAGGTTGAAATTATTTTTGAAACAAATTTGAAATGATTTATAAAATTCGTTTTAAAAAGGTAATCGACGAAATATATATTATATATATAATATAAGGGCCTGAATAGAACGCGCCGCGCTGTGGCAGTTCGTGAATTTCGCCCATTGATTTCGAACGGACATTACGGGAGATCTGACCGTCGGATTCTCCTAAAACTAGAACCGTTGGGTTCGTATCGAAAAGATCTTTCTAACGAATATTAGAAATTTGAAATCTAACGGTTGGATTTGGAGATATGTCCAAATCAATTTCAGAAAAGGTCGTTGAAAGTGCAGTTCGATGGCCGTTGATGGAAATCGACTGTACGGGCCTTGATAATATTATTAAAAATATTAATAATTTGTGTGAAATCAAAAGAAACATTTTGTGAAGAACTGGGATGAAAAATCCCACATTTGTAAAGATAAAAATAGATTTTTATCGAAATGAACTAGTTTTGACCTAAAATTAAAACCCAATTATTTTTAAATAAATGAATTGGATTTGAAATGGGTTTTAAATTACCAGAATTTCTAATATATTTAATTGGCATTGAATTAGAATTGATTTGTGGGTTTATCGTGAACGGTGTTTTAAATAACACTTGTTCTTTAACCCGATAATAAATAGAATGTGATTTGGGTTTATCGTGAACTGTGTTTTAAATGACATTAGTTCTTTAACCCAGTAAAAGGAGTTTTAATGAATCTGTAATTAGTTTGAAATGTGAATTGATAATTTAAATTATCAAATCTGGAAAGTGAGCGAGAATGGAGCATCGCCAGTTTTGCTCCAAAGCGATAGTTAAATCTTTAATTAGATCTGAACGTGAAATGGTAATTATTTTTACCGATAACACCGTGGTGTTAGATATAGAGTATTACTAGTTTTGCTTCATGGGATAAATAGGTTGGGATTGGGAAATAAAATAAATAATTACTTCGGTGTGGTTCGCTAATCCCAACTAGTTTGGAAAACCATAATTTGGTTTGAAATGATATCAAAAGGAAGATTAAAGAATAAATTTAAAAGAATTTATCTTTGATTAAATTAATGGGAATCTTTCCCTAAGAATGTGAAATTTAGAAACTAACTGTAGCTTAGCTAAGAAGAATGGTTTCCTGGGTATTGATCTGATGTTGGTTTCGGCCTTCGGGGTTAATATTTGGGGAATTGTTCTCTTGCTAATTTACGGTTAGTGACTGATGAATTGGAATGAGGTGTATGTTGTGTTTGTGTAAAATTTGTTTATTATATACGCGAGTCATTCAGAAAGGCCGGGTTTATACCCATTCTGAATAACCGATTCGACAATAAGTCGAAAATGAAGACGGTGGTTGAAAACCGGAAGTCTTCACATCGTTTGGGTGATTACTGATGATCTTGATTGGGCTGTACACCCAAGATGAGGGAATCAGTTGGTGATCGTTCAAACGTACTTGGAGATCGATGGATATGCGAGGAAAGTGCCTCCGGTTTCGTTCAGACCTAGAACGAACTTGTAAATGGACTGTGTGTTTGACATTGGATTTTATTCTATGTTGATTGATCTCTATTAAATATACATTTGTTTGGTGGCAGAGAATTTATTCTCTTGCTTAACGTGTAACAACCCGTATTTTTGAATAACATGTTATAACATAAATGGAGGCAGAATTAAACTGTAAAATCTGAATCAAGGGAAACGGGCTATGCCATTGCGTTCGTCTCGGAAAAATACGCGAAATAGAGTCCGAGTTTTCGAAAATCGGAGTCCGTATGACCAAGATATGGCCTCGCGAAGTTTCACGAAAAATTCCCAAATTAAAGTATACTTAATTAAGTGAAATGGGTTGCGCAGAGAAATATATATATATATATATTGATATATATATATATAATTGAAAATTAAATAAATAAATATGCAAAAATTTTCAAAACAGCGAATTGGGAGAGGGGAATAACCGAACCGGCCGATTTTTGAGGTCGACCCAAGCTCGCTGGGTCGACTAGGGGTTAATCCAGGGTGTTTGGCTGTCAACCCGTGGGCCGATTCGCTCAAATGCAGATTTTGCATTTGAATGGTTCTCATGGTTCATCTTTAATCTAAAGGCCCTAGATGGTTCCTACACTTGACTTCTTCCCCAAGACATGCTTTGATGGCTTGGATTGAATCTAGGTTTAATCCTATGGCCTAAAACACTTGCCTAATCTATAAATAAGACCCTAACCTACCCTAAATCATCATTATTCATTCATACAACTAAACTATGGCAAAATCAATCCTCTCATGGCCTCCACTCTCTTCATAAAATTCCTAAATAAATTCCTAAGTGATTTTCCATGCATACAAGTGTTTTCAAACTTGTATGAGCATCATTAGCTTGCATTCCAGTTAAGTTTATATATTTGCATCATAAAGAAACAGTCTTGATCATTTTGGCTCAAGGGTTTTGCTTGCATTTTGGGTTTAATTGATTTCATAAGGGCTTTGTCATATTTTTGTGACTTCTTAAGCATTGTAAGCCCTATTCTACTTTCATACTTAAACTCTAAAGTTAAATGTATGATATGCAAGTTTATCATGTTGTGATATGCAAGTTTATATGCAAGTTTATCATGTTGTGATATGCAAGTTTATATGCAAGTATGCCAAGTTATGTTATGCAAGTTTGGGTTGAACATTTTGTTCATGCTATCATGTTATGCAAGCTTATTTTGGGTTTATGAACATAAAGCTTTAAGCTTTATGCCAAAGGTTGCATTTTAGCAACATGTAAGTTATCATATCTCTTATGATAACTTGCATGTGAGGCTAAATGCGAACTTATGGCCATCTCTACATGTCATTTAGCACCATGTATCACCAATATGCTATGTTTGGTTTTATGCATGCTTTTGAGGCCTAAAAATGTAATATGCAAGTGTATGAACATATGAACATTTCATATGCCACCATGTTAAGCTTGTGGCTTCAATACCTTTATGTCATGATTATGCCAAGTTCCCTCTTTCTATCCTTTATGCGCTATTGCGATGTGTAAGTGATGGGATTGCGTTTGGGGTTGGGTAAACTTAAAAGACATAAAACATAAGCTTGGGAATTTACCTATTAAGTTAGGTCTACCCATTGGGAATTTACCTATTAAGTTAGGTCTACCCAATTGCTTGAAAACTTGTAACATGTTTTGGAAACATGATGGACATGACACTTAGAAAAGATAAGTGTGGCCAACTCGAGGTTGGATTGAGTTTGTAGCGTAAACCTACCCGGAACCGACCGGCTTAACTAGTTGCTACAAACAATAGGACCCAATGTGAGAAGTTGGTCATGTTGTACCTTGAACCCGAGGTTAGACCAAGTTGTGGTGTAAAGCTACCCGGACCCGCCCGGCTTAACTAGTAACCACAACAAGGTCTAATGTGAGAGGTTAAGGCGCATTAAATTAATTAATGCCTCGTGATTAGGGTTAAGTCATGGTCCACTTAATACTTAACCAATTTGGGCTTGGTAGATTAATCGGGGTTAAGTCGTGAACTCATCGTTACACTTAACCAAGTTAATCCAGGATTAGCAAGAGGGTTAAACCATACTTAACCCACTAGAAAAATCCTAGCAATGGGGGCCCACTCCAGCAGTAATCCCAAGTTAGTATCATCATGACCCTAGGGACTAGGCTAGGGTGGGGGCACGATTACTGGAATGGAGGTAAGTGACCAAAAGCGACGGCAGAGGGTATGCCGGTGTAGTTCCGGGCGGACTCTGCTCGTGCACATAGTCCGTAGCCGGAGAAAACATGCACGGGTACCAGTAGATCGTGATTGTGCACTCATGTTCATGGTGTCCAGGGGTTGACACCCTAGGGCTTGATACACCTGAAGGGTGGACCCGGCACAGTTCGACTACAATTATGATTGGGCCGTATTGACACCAACACGTGACGAGTTAGGCTTAGGGAGCCGATCGACTAGACCGTTTGGTTAGACCTTGTATTAGGGTCATTTCATGTTATTGGGCCAAAGCTTGGGCCAAGGGATCAATACTTGTTTATTCAAGTCATGTTAGTTTGCTAGTACACCTGTGGTGCAAAACCTTAATCCTGATTATGCGATGACACCTTTATCTACCTTGTTAGTTAATCATCATGCTAGTATATTGTTATCCTTATGTTCATCCCTGCTGCTCATGCCAGTTAACTTTATCAGTTTACATTGATTGTAGTAGGGCTTACTCAGTCTTTTTGACTGACCTGTTTTCTTTCGCCTCTTTTCTTCCGTTTCCCCCCCCCCCAAGGTTCTCAGGGAGGGAATACTGGAGCTTAGCTTGGATTTCGGATTGCTTGCTTGTGGGATTTCAGCTCATGTACGGTTTCGACATGAAGCTAGCTATGGTTACCACTTAATTGGGGATAGCACTTATTTTTTTCAGTTTTTCAGTTGATGTTGTTTTATCTAGACTTGTTTATTTGGAAAGCTATGTTGTACCAGACTTGTTTTGAAATGTTTTGAAATCTTCCGCTGTTTTATCTATGTTATTTACTCTGTTTACATATATACATATGTTCTTGTTCTTCCTTGATATATCATTATGCATGTTTACCTGATTCAAACGCCCCTCCAAAGTCAGAGTGCTTGCAAGAGCCACCCTGGTGGAGGTGGGGTGTTACATTTGGTATCAGAGCATATGGTACGAGAAGGAACAAAAAGGCTTTTAGAAAACTTTTGGAAAACTATTTTCAAAACCAAGTATAAAGTACTTTCCAAAGAAAAGTCTAGTTTATTTTAAAGGCTATTCCCCAAAAAGCCATTAGCAAAATTCCTTCGTTTTTCTCCATTCTGAATCTGTCTTTTTCTTCGTTTTCAGTATGGCCGATAACTTTGCTATTCCGGAGGGAGTACACGTACCTGTTTGGTATAGGAGACTTTTGGAGGCTAGGGCGACCGAAGCCGGCCCCGCAGATGTTCCTCCTCCTCCTCCTCCTCCTCCTCCGGTGGTTAATGTTCCTCCTCCTGTCGCTGAGGTTCCTCTTCCTCCTCCCCCCCAGCATCCTCAAGTGGACTTCGCAAAGACTTGCAAAGATTTCAAAGCAATGGGTGGCAAGAACTTTCAAGGCACTGAGACTTTTGTAGAGGCCAGAAATTGGTTGAAAGAGACCGAGGATTTGTTTGCTATCTTTGGGTCAGACGATCAGAGGAAGCTCTTGTTGGCGGTTTGGCTTATGAAGGATGAAGCCGCTTATTGGTGGGAAGTCACCAATGGTACTAGGCCTGTTGAGACTTGGGCCGATTTCAGGGCAAGGTTCATGCTTAAGTTTCTATCTTCTGCTGAGGAGAATCTGCAAATGGAGAGGTTCATAACTTTGAAACAAGGAGATATGTCTGTCAAAGAATATGTGAACAAGTTCAATCAGTTAGCTCGTTTTGGCTTGGATATGGTGAATACTCCTCCGAAGAAGGCTCTTCGTTTTGCTAGAGGATTGAATGAGCCGTTGCAGGGATTGGCTATGTCACATATTCCCCATGGGGCCACGTTTGAGAGTTTGGTTGATATGGCGTTACTTCAGGGAGATGTCAAGAAAGAAACCAAGATGAATGATACTCAAGCCAAGAAGACTGATTCCCAGGGAAAAGGAAATCAGGGTAATCCCAGTGGTCAGAGCAGTCAAGGCAATCAGAACAAGAACAAGAGTCAAGGCAACAAGGGGAACAACAACAAGGGCAATAACAACAAGGGCAAGAACAACAAGGGGAAGTGCCATTATTGCGGTTCAGTTGGGCATCTTATTAAGGATTGTAAGAAGAGGAAAATGAAGAATGGTGAATGCTTTTTCTGCGGTGAGACTGGACATTTCAGTAAGGATTGCCCGAGGAAGCAAGGGCAAGGCCAGGGTCAGACTCAGCGTGCTGGACCTTCAGGAGGGCAAGTTCATGCTCTCAATGTCGCTCCAGTTCCCGATCGAGGTAGTATTTCTGTTGAGAGCCTTGTATATATTTCTGATTTTCTAGTTCGTACCTTGTTTGATTCTGGTGCATCGCATAGCTTTATCTCATCTGATCTTGTTGATAGTTTGCACCTTAGTGCTAGCTTGGTAGATGATCCCGTCTTTGTCTCAAATCCTATTGGGGGTTCCGCCCATTTGTCTATGATATGTGGGGATTTGAGGATCTCTATACTGAGTGTAGAGTTCTTGTGCAGTGCTTATGTTCTTGGTTTTAGGGGATACGGATTGATATTGGGCATGGATTGGCTGTCCAGATATGGAGCCATTCTTGATTGTGAGCATAGGGTTGTGAGGCTCGTGACTCGCCTCGGAAACACCCTAGAGATTTCTTGTGATCCGAGAGGTCCCGTCATGTTGTGCTATCTGGAATCACTCGACTCGTCAATGGAAACTCTTCAGTCTGTGAGAGTGGTTCGAGAGTATCCGGATGTTTTCGATGAAGTTAGGGGGTTGCCCCCTAAGCGAGAGATTGATTTCCGCATTTATCTGGTGGATAATGCAAAGCCTGTTTCTTTGCCCGTTCGGCACATGGCTCCGCGTGAAAGGCGGGAGCTAAGTAAGCAAGTGAAAGAGTTGCTTGAGAAGAACTTCATTAGACGAAGTATATCTGAATGGGGAACGCCTGTGGTATTTGCTACCAAGGCGGATGGTTCTCTCCGACTTTGCGTTGACTATCGAGAGTTGAATAAGCTGACTAAGAAGAACAGACACCCGTTACCGAGGATTGATGATCTCTTTGACCAGCTTGTCGGTGCTTCTGTTTTCTCTCAGCTTGATCTTGCTACGGGGTTCCATCAGCTCAGGGTAGCTGAAGATAGTATAGACAAGACTGCGTTCAGAACTCCAGATGGATTCTTCGAATGGCTTGTCATGCCGTTCGGCTTGACTAATGCACCCGCATATTTCGTGGACTTGATGAGTAGGGTCTTTAGGGAGTTCTTGAACAAGTTTGTCGTGGTCTTCGTAGATGATATTCTGATCTTCTCTAAGGATGAGGAAGAGCACGCAAGGCATCTCATGGAGGTGATGGATACGCTTAGAGCGCATTAGTTGAAGGCCAAGTTCTCCAAGTGTCACTTTTGGAGAAGGGAAGTTAGATTCCTTGGGCATATAGTATCTAAGCAAGGCTTAGCGGTGGATCCCGCTAAGGTAGTGGCAGTTCAGGATTGGAAGACTCCAAGGAATGCAACCGAAGTGAGAAGTTTTCTAGGTCTTGCGGGTTTTTACCGGAAGTTCATCAAGGACTTCGCAAAGATATCCGCTCCTCTCACTAAATTGACGAAGAAGAATTTAGTTTTTGCTTGGAGCATAGAATGCGAGCTTGCTTTTCAGAAGCTCAAGAGAGCCCTCACATCAGCACCTGTTCTTGCTTTGCCCGATGGAGGGAAGTTATTTACCGTATACACCGATGCATGTGGCACGGGGTTAGGAGCTGTTCTTATGCAAGAAGGAAGAGTGATATGCTTTGGCGGTAGACAACTCAAAGTGCATGAGAAGAATTATCCCACTCATGACTTAGAGTTGGCAGCAATAGTATATGCACTCAAGGCTTGGCGCCATTATCTTCTGGGAGAAAGATGTGAGCTTTATACCGATCACAAGTCATTGAAGTATCTCTTTTCTCAGAAGGATCTGAATCTGAGGCAACAAAGATGGATGGAATTCTTGGCGTCCTACGATTTTGAGATAGCTTATACCCCTGGCAAGGGGAATGTGGTAGCAGATGCATTGAGTAGAAGAAGGTTGACCCTAAGTCCTCTATTCGTTGAGATGAAGAATTTAGAGTATGTGGCAACCTTTGATTTCTCTTTGGCGATTGAGTCGATGACCGGTTCTTTAGCATCTCTGGAACTCAGACCTACCCTTCTTGATGAAGTTGGGGCTTCGCAGAGAGAAGACCCTCAGATAGTTGAGATTATGGATAAGCTAATTCGAGGAGAGACGTCTAGTCATCTCGCTCGATATTCTATTGATGACAAGGGTTGGCTGAGGAGAGACGGAAGGTTATGTGTTCCAATGGTAGAAGATCTAGTAAGAAGAGTTCTTGAGGAAGCGCATCGCTCTAAGTTGACTATACATCCGGGAGGAGATAAGATGTATAAAGATATGAAGCGCATTTTCTTTTGGCCTGGGATGAAGAAGGATGTGGCAGAATTTGTCTCTAGATGTATCATTTGCCAGCAAGTTAAGGCCGAGTCGAAGAAGCCCGGTGGGCTATTGCATCCTCTAGACGTTCCACTATGGAAGTGGGAGAGTATTTCCATGGATTTTATCGATGGGCTACCAAGGTCAAGGAAAGGGAATACGAGCATTTGGGTTATTGTGGATAGACTTACGAAGAGTGCTCATTTCATTCCGGTGAAGAGCAAGAGGACCGCATCTTGGCTAGCGTCTGTATATCTTCGTGAGATTGTAAGACTACATGGAGTCCCATATAGTATAGTCAGTGACCGTGACCCAATCTTTACAAGTCAATTCTGGAATAGCTTGCAAGAAGCTATGGGCACAAGGTTGAATCTAAGTACGGCTTATCACCCACAGACGGACGGTCAAACCGAAAGGGTGAATAGGGTACTCGAGGATCTGTTGAGGCTTTGTATTCTGGATTTTGGTGGTACTTGGGAAGACCATCTTCCTCTTGTTGAGTTTGCATATAATAACAGTTATCAGGCAAGCATAGGGATGGCACCATTTGAAGCTTTATATGGGAGGCCGTGCAAGTCGCCTACATGTTGGTGGGAGACTACAGATGAGCTTATACTTGGGCCTGATATGATCAGAGATACATCCGAGAAGATCGAGTTGATTCGGAGACGGATGAAAGCGGCCCAAGACCGACAGAAATCCTATGCTGATAAGCGAAGAACGGATTTGGAGTTTGATGTTGGGGATATGGTTTTCGTGAAGGTTTCTCCTTTGCGGAATGTGGTCCGATTTGGAGCTGTTGGGAAGTTGGCACCGAGGTTTGTTGGACCATTCCCTATTATAGAGAGGATCGGGCAGATGGCTTATAGAGTGAAGTTGCCCGAGAAGCTTGCTGGAGTACACGATGTTTTTCATGTCTCGCATCTCCGGAAGTGTTTACATGAATCAGCAGAGGTTGTTGAGCCAAGTGTTCTAAAAGATGTAGAAGTGGAGAAAGAGGCTACCTTGAGGAGAGCTCCGATTCGTATCTTGGGGACGGAGACCAAGAAGCTAAGGAATCGAGAGGTCAAATTGGTGAAGGTTCAATGGGGTGAAGCCGAAGAAGACGCAACTTGGGAAACCGAGGAGAAGATGCGTGGGCTTTATACATTCCTTTTTGAGGGTACACTCTCAATCTCTTTTCTTTGTTAGCATATCTTTCTCTTTGCTATCCATGTTTATCTAGTTTATCGTGTTAATCTTGTCATGAGAACCTTAGGTAGAAACCCTTTGGATGAAACATGTGTTTGAAACATGTTATGCTTGATGGTTGCAAGTGGTTGCAAGTGTTTGCAAGTGGATACTCGTGGATGCATAATACACGTTAGGCACTAAGATCGGCTCACACACTTTCATACCGCATATGCATGAGTGTTTATGCTTATTCATGGATGAAAACTTGTTATGTATCACGTGGATGTTGCATATGGATGAATGTTATGTGCACTCATGTAGAGATTATAAATTATGTTAGGAATTTGCATACATATGGACTCATTTCACTAACATATTTTGCATTAAGGGGGTTTACTGAATCAGTAACCTCCTGATTTTCGCATTAGATAAGTACATATACACACACCTTTGCATATGATCATACAGCATTTAGAACCTTTTAAGGACAATGATTGCTCGTGGATGATGTTTTGAGTAGATGGATGATGGATGGTAGGATACGTTCTTCCTAACTTGGAGATTCCGGGGACGAAATCCTTTAAGGAGGGGAGAATTTAACAACCCGTATTTTTGAATAACATGTTATAACATAAATGGAGGCAGAATTAAACTGTAAAATCTGAATCAAGGGAAATGGGCTATGCCATTGCGTTCCTCTCGGAAAAATACGCGAAATAGAGTCCGAGTTTTCGAAAATCGGAGTCCGTATGACCAAGATATGGCCTCGCGAAGTTTCACGAAAAATTCCCAAATTAAAGTATACTTAATTAAGTGAAATGGGTTGCGCAGAGAAATATATATATACTGATATATATATATATATATGTATATATATATATAATTGAAAATTAAATAAATAAATATGCAAAAATGTTCAAAACAACGAATTGGGAGAGGGGAATAACCGAACCGGCCGATTTTTGAGGTCGACCCGAGCCTGCTGGGTCGACTAGGGGTTAATCCAGGGTGTTTGGCTGTCAACCCGTGGGCCGATTCGCTCAAATGCAGATTTTGCATTTGAATGGTTCTCATGGTTCATCTTTAATCTAAAGGCCCTAGATGGTTCCTACACTTGACTTCTTCCCCAAGACATGCTTTGATGGCTTGGATTGAATCTAGGTTTAATCCTATGGCCTAAAACACTTGCCTAATCTATAAATAAGACCCTAACCTACCCTAAATCATCATTATTCATTCATACAACTAAACTATGGCAAAATCAATCCTCTCATGGCCTCCACTCTCTTCATAAAATTCCTAAATAAATTCCTAAGTGATTTTCCATGCATACAAGTGTTTTCAAACTTGTATGAGCATCATTAGCTTGCATTCAAGTCAAGTTTATATATTTGCATCATAAAGAAAGAGTCTTGATCATTTTGGCTCAAGGGTTTTGCTTGCATTTTGGGTTTAATTGATTTCATAAGGACTTTGTCATATTTTTGTGACTTCTTAAGCATTGTAAGCCCTATTCTACTTTCATACTTAAACTCTAAAGTTAAATGTATGATATGCAAGTTTATCATGTTGTGATATGCAAGTTTATATGCAAGTTTATCATGTTGTGATATGCAAGTTTATATGCAAGTATGCCAAGTTATGTTATGCAAGTTTGGGTTGAACATTTTGTTCATGCTATCATGTTATGCAAGATTATTTTGGGTTTATGAACATAAAGCTTTAAGCTTTATGCCAAAGGTTGCATTTTAGCAACATGTAAGTTATCATATCTCTTATGATAACTTGCATGTGAGGCTAAATGCGAACTTATGGCCATCTCTACATGTCATTTAGCACCATGTATCACCAATATGCTAAGTTTGGTTTTATGCATGCTTTTGAGGCCTAAAAATGTAATATGCAAGTGTATGAACATATGAACATTTCATATGCCACCATGTTAAGCTTGTGGCTTCAATACCTTTATGTCATGATTATGCCAAGTTCCCTCTTTCTATCCTTTATGCGCTATTGCGATGTGTAAGTGATGGGATTGCGTTTGGGGTTGGGTAAACTTAAAAGACATAAAACATAAGCTTGGGAATTTACCTATTAAGTTAGGTCTACCCATTGGGAATTTACCTATTAAGTTAGGTCTACCCAATTGCTTGAAAACTTGTAACATGTTTTGGAAACATGATGGACATGACACTTAGAAAAGATAAGTGTGGCCAACTCGAGGTTGGATTGAGTTTGTAGCGTAAACCTACCCGGAACCGACCAGCTTAACTAGTTGCTACAAACAATCGGACCCAATGTGAGAAGTTGGTCATGTTGTACCTTGAACCCGAGGTTAGACCAAGTTGTGGTGTAAAGCTACCCGGACCCGCCCGGCTTAACTAGTAACCACAACAAGGTCTAATGTGAGAGGTTAAGGCGCAGTAAATTAATTAATGCCTCGTGATTAGGGTTAAGTCATGGTCCACTTAATACTTAACCAATTTGGGCTTGGTAGATTAATCGGGGTTAAGTCGTGAACTCATCGTTACACTTAACCAAGTTAATCCAGGATTAGCAAGAGGGTTAAACCGTACTTAACCCACTAGAAAAATCCTAGCAATGGGGGCCCACTCTAGCAGTAATCCCAAGTTAGTATCATCATGACCCTAGGGACTAGGCTAGGGTGGGGGCACGATTACTGGACTGGAGGTAAGTGACCAAAAGCGACGGCAGAGGGTACGCCGGTGTAGTTCCGGGCGGACTCTGCTCGTGCACATAGTCCGTAGCCGGAGAAAACATGCACGGGTACCAGTAGATCGGGACTGTGCACTCATGTTCATGGTGTCCAGGGGTTGACACCCTAGGGCTTGATACACCCGAAGGGTGGACCCGGCACAGTTCGACTACAATTATGATTGGGCTGTATTGACACCAACACGTGACGAGTTAGGCTTAGGGAGCCGATCGACTAGACCGTTTGGTTGGACCTTGTATTAGGGTCATTTCATGTTATTGGGCCAAAGCTTGGGCCAAGGGATCAATACTTGTTTATTCAAGTCATGTTAGTTTGCTAGTACACCTGTGGTGCAAACCCTTAATCCTGATTATGCGATGACACCTTTATCTACCTTGTTAGTTAATCATCATGCTAGTATATTGTTATCCTTATGTTCATCCCTGCTGCTCATGCCAGTTAACTTTATCAGCTTACATTGATTGTAGTAGGGCTTACTCAGTCTTTTTGACTGACCTGTTTTCTTTCGCCTCTTTTCTTCCGTTCCCCCCCCCCCCCAAGTTCTCAGGGAGGGAATACTGGAGCTTAGTTTGGATTTCGGATTGCTTGCTTGTGGGATTTCAGCTCATGTACGGTTTCGACATGAAGCTAGCTATGGTTACCACTTAATTGGGGATAGCACTTATTTATTTCAGTTTTTCAGTTGATGTTGTTTTATCTAGACTTGTTTATTTGGAAAGCTATGTTGTACCAGACTTGTTTTGAAATGTTTTGAAATCTTCCGCTGTTTTATCTATGTTATTTACTCTGTTTACATATATACATATGTTCTTGTTCTGCCTTGATATATCATTATGCATGTTTACCTGATTCAAACGCCCCTCCAAAGTCAGAGTGCTTGCAAGAGCCACCCTGGTGGAGGTGGGGTGTTACATAACGCCCTTCTCTGAGACGTACGAGCTCAGAGGTTGTATATCAATGGACATCAATCGCATGGAGTGAATTGCCCGTGTGGCATGCCTAAGTGGCAGATGATCAAGGCTTCTATTGAAAAAGCAAAGTCTTGTGGTTGATGATCAAAGCACGGCCTACGTGGTATAGCTTTGTGTATAACGTGAATTCGCGAGCCTCACAACTCGGTATGAGTCAAAAACGGGATATGGACCGTTGGGAGAACACGACGTTTCTTTCTAGCTATGGGTGGTGTCAGTGCTTAAACTGGCTGACATTTATATTATTTTTACCTATGTGGATGTTGAATTGCGAGGCGCCTCGATTATAAGTCTGTAAGGACCGGGAAACGTGTGTTCAGGAATAACTAATCCTCAAACGTAAGGGATGACCAGCCCAGCCGATTCCAAGGGTTACCCAGAGTGTGTAGTCCTGAGGCATTTGCTAGAGTGTCTCGAAGCGGAGAGGAGCTTGCCCCTTGCCTCGACTCATGACGGAAATCCAATTTCCAATACGAGATATTTCGATTTTATTTATAGAGCCTAGTATGGCGACATGATATATGGTACCCATGCCGTCTATGATTGAAATTGTTTTGACACTATACACTCATAATAGTATCAAATGATTTGTTTTAAACATACCAAGCATGTTTGGCTATTATAAGGGAACAACCTATCCTCCGACTTGCGTTGCATTGTGTGATGGGACCTGGGTCTTATAATAGCTTCATTTTTTGAAAAAGCATTGCGTTGTTTATTCTAAGCACTGGTATTCTTGGGAGGAAACCCGTTCCGTGTTATACGGCGTGGTCCCTTGAATTACTCTCTTTTAAAGTAAAGTTTTAAACAACTGTTTTAGTTCTCACACCAGTCATATGACTGACCTGGAGTTTATTGTTTTAGCCTAAACTTTGGGTGCCCCTATTTTCGACACGGGCAGCTAGTAGTTTGGGTTTTGCAGATTTATATTCACAGGATCCTGATTTACAGCTGGAACAATGCTCGGAAAGCTCTGTATCCGTGTATTACTTTCAGTTGTGTTTTATATTATTTTTCCGCTGCAGTACTGCATTTAAATCTCTGTTATTCTTTGTTGTATAATATTTATTCATACTCTGTATATTCTTGTAATCGGATGGAATTGTTGTAAATAACAATGAAATGTTCTCCCGTTTGCGTTCTGATCTGTCTTGTCCTCAATTCTATCCGGGCTTTCCTTACCGGGGAAGTTATGGGTCGTCTCAGTTTGGTATCAGAGCTTTGGTTTACAGAGCTTGAGAACAAGACACATTAGAACCAAACGAAAGAATTCATCAGATATTGGATAAGTAATATCCAATTAGAATGACTCGTTAGAGATGGGATCAGTAGTATCCTAGAACGAGTGAGAAGAGTATATTTTTCAAATGAAAACAATATTGTTTTGAAAATTTAAATCGTTTTATATGTATTTGAATATTTATTTATTTTGAGTTTGGACAATCGAGTATATAAAGATTTCGCATATACGCGTCATGAACGTATATTCGAAGTTTTAATATACTAGATAGATATATAATCGCACTCTAGTTGCCCGGGGATTATTTTGATAACGCTGCAGCGTTATTAGTATTTATTTTCGAGTGCCGAAAGTGAGATATCTATATATTTCCATTAGACTGGTGTGAGAACCCAAAATTAGATAGGATTATTTGTCGTGATTTGGCATCAAAAACATGATTTTCTGTATATATATCAAAATTATGAATTTGAGACAATAATCAACTAATTGATTGCTGATTGTGTTATTTGATTATTGGTTGATTAATTAAATTTTGAACCATTTAGCCAAATTGTACCAAAAAGTGAATTATATTGAAAATTGTTTGAAAATGCATGCATATACATGTACTTACATTGAACAGGTCATAGCAAGGAGGCTAGAGCAGAAGAATAAAATTGTTTGCCTGACCAATAGGTACATGTTTATCATAATTTACTGTTTAGTTTGGGTGATGATGATTTTATGAGCCGATTGGCTTTTTCTTTTTCTTTTAGATTGAAGAAGGCCATGGGAGTCTATATGAAATATCCCGAAGTCCCCGGTGCAGGGGAGGTTATGGCGAAATTTTTCGAAAATTTAGGGTGTTAGCCGGATTTTTGAAAAATTTGAAAAGTTCTTAGAAACTGAAAAGTTGAAGAACTTAAGCCGTAATGAATATAAGGAAGGTTGAGTTTATTAGTTAAACAACTTTTGGCTTCGTTCCTTTTCGGGGACGAAAAGTTTTAAGTGGGGGAGATTGTAATAACCCGGAAATTCTGAGCCAATTTAAATTTTTTATTTTGGCAATTTTAGCAAATTTTGAATACTTAAAATAGATTATTTTAAATAATAGCAACGAGAAATTTATTTTGAATAGAAATAGAACGTATATTTATATAGATCGACGTTAGAATATAAATATTATATTTTAAATATAAAAGGAATTGAAAATGGCGCGGTAGTTCGATAATTCGATTTCAAAATTTCAAATAAATGTACTGGGTGCAAAATAAACCGGATTTTAGCAAAACCATAAATATTTGAATCTAATCGAGAATATCTTTCCAACGAATCCGAAAAATCGAAATTTCATTGCGGGAATCAAAAGATATGTCCAGTTGAAATTCCAGAATAGTCGCTATGGAATTCTGGCCCTTAAAAATGGAAATTTTGCAAACGACCTCGGCTTTCGACGAAACCACTTTTATTGGATCCGGGATGTCAGGTTATTGCTAAGTTTCAAATTTCAAAATTTTTTCGAATCAATATGTGAGTGTGGCAAAGGAAAACGCATTTGACCAATTTCAGTTGATTTTAATCGACTGGAAAATGGACATTTTTCAAATGGTCTCAGAATTTGACGAAACTAGTTTTTTTAGGACCGTATCGTCAATACGAAGTTAGAAAATATTTTTTGGGAATTTTTCGAGATAGTATGTGGGCCCGGTAAATTGAAATGTGCGTTCAAATTCAATATAATGAGTTATATTTTAAATTTAACGAAAACTGATCGAAACGATCGAATCATCTTGCGATACATATTCCATTGTGTTCGGAATGGGGGTAATTAGCTAGGGACGACAGTCGTTGGACATCGTTTTGGGTTCAAAAGAAAAGTCAACTCTTTAAAATATTAAAATAATTAAATATATAATTCCCTTTACCCCCTACTTTCTCTCCTCTCTTCATTTCAACTCCTCCGATCGGAAAATAAAACCCCTTGCCTACCTCTCTCGCCCCCTCCGCCTGCGCGTGATGCTACCCCCTCCCCCCTGCACCGACGGCGATCGGGATTCCCCCCCTCCTTCTTCCTCGCCTGCTCCCCCCAGCGATCGATCGAGGACCCCGAACCCCCACAACCCACCGCACCCTCGCAGATCGCCAGAGGATCCGTCGTCGATGCTCAGCTGTGACCGCCCGCCCCGCACCAACCGACATTTACTCCAAAAGTGCGCTGTACACATGTCCAGTTAGCACGGAACGGGTCGCCAGAAGGAAAAGAAAGAAGGAAATGAACATACAAAGAACCTGTAGAATGTCTCACAGCGCATAGAACCAAAATATAATAGTAACATACTTGACATAAAACAGGAGAGACAATGCATAAGCTGAAAATCAGAACTAAACATCATAGCAGCGGAAATCCAAAGTACAGCTTATTACAACTTTCAAACTGTCTCCAAGCAAAAGTAAGGTAAATGAGGTACACTACTAATGCCCAAGTAGTGACCATCAACGACACAGGGAGAATGTGTATATATATATAATACGTGGAAGCCTCCCGCCCGCCTCCGAATCAGCCACTCGCACATCACCAGCTAACCTGTCTCTAGTCTGCTCGTGTGAGCACCCAGAGTAATAAGAGGAGACATAAAACTCTGGGTCAGACATAAAGCCTGGTATGAGCGATAAGCATCTAAAGTGAACAATAACAGGTAGACTAAAACATACCTGAACCTGGACCTGCAACCAAAGAGTTAGCACTACATACTGTACAACACTCTAAGGTATCATATCAATCAATATAAAGATACGGAGGTGGGGGAGGTGTGCATGTCATAATGATGGCAAACAATCAAACATAGCATCCATCCTCACATCTCTCGCTCAGTGCGTAAAGCATACGATATACACCACTTCGATCACCCAACATTCCTTGCTACGATCACTTTGCCCCATGAAGTCATAAATGGCTTCACTGCACTGATAACGTAGCCACTAATTCCTCGCTATGTCCACTTGCCCCATGGAGTTATTCACCCCATCTGCGCTGGCTCATAGCCTTACTAATCCTTACTATGTCCACTTGCCCCATGGAGTTATTCACCCCATCTGCGCTGGCTCATGGTCTTACTACGCATCACCTTGCCCCTCAGGTCATAATGACCCTACTGCACTGATATCGTAGTCTTGCTACCATCACTTTGCCCCTCAGGTCATAATGACCCTACTGCACTGATAAGTAGCCCATCATTCATTCTTAGTGGTGAATCGAAGTTATGAACGTCGACAACTCCTTAGCACACGTCCCGCAGCAAAGTCCAACCATGAAGTGAACTCATTGGTTCCCAACTGGTTCCGGGATCCTGAGCTCTAACTTCCATTTGGACTACCTTTGCATCTCGGGTTATTGATCATCACCAGATCGGATCGGATCGTGGCCTTCAGATCGGATCGGTTCGGAGCCCAGCTTTCCTCGTCTGCACGGATCGGATTAAGTTACGCCATCAGGTCGTGGTCACCCATTCGGATCGGGTCGTGATCACCCATTCGGATCGGGTCGGGGTTCCGCCTTCAAGTCAGTTCGTGCTTCCCCAACTGGTCGAGTCGGGTCGGGTGCGCCTTCCCAGGTAGTCAGCTCGTGAACTTCTGAAGTGAATCGGTTCGTGCTCCTCCCTTCGGATCGTTGTGCCTCATCCAATCTGGATCGGATCGTGGAGAGGATTCGCGATCGGGGGTGGACATGCGGATCGCTGTCTTCGGATCGGATCGTGGTATATACCCACGATCGGTTCGGGTCGGGGAGTCCGATCCGATCCCACTTGCAACTTCCTGCAGTCCCTCCAGCGAGCAGTTTACGCCATTCGACGACGTTTTCGACCATTCTAACTATTGAAATCAATCACAAAGCATTTCATATAGTCATAGCAGCATGCATAATCAACCACAAACATCAAAACATCAATATGATAGGTTAAAATGGATCAAACATACCCAAAATCCCATATTTCCCCTTAAGCATGTTTAGGTGAAACTAATGATAGGATTATCAAAACTTAACCAAATTAACCCAAATTCATATCAGAGGTCTAAAACATCATTCCGAATTTTATGAACATTTTTCCAGAATTTTATCATGTTTAAATTCGCTAATTAACACTAATCACTCCTAATTAGCCATAATTAGTGCAAAACTAAGCAAATCACTCACCTTAGCCACAAAATAAACTAAAATCTGAAATGATTCTCTGATTTGACGTGAATCTCAATGCCAACTGCAGCCCCTTTGTTGATTTGGTGAAGATCCTTCTTGATTAGGGGTTGCTAAGCCAAATCCTTAACCTAAGGGTGATTTGGAGGTGATTTAGAGGTTGGAGGCCATTTTTAGGGTTCCTTGGTGATAAGTGGAGGCTAGAAAACTGAAATGGAATGATTCTCCATCTTATTTCAGCCCTCCCATAACCCTAATCCCGAAATGGGTTATGGGCCTACTCGCTAATCACCCGATTTGGCCCGGTTAAGCAGTTTTTCACTCTCCAAACCTTGTTTCAGCCATATCTCCCAAACGGTAAGTCCGTTTGGCTAATGTGACCACTCTACGGAAAGAGAAACCAACAAACGAATCAAATGGAAGTGGTTTCAGGTCAAAATTCCTTTCCTACCAAAAGTTATGGCCAAAACAGTACCGACTAGGGGCAAAATGGTCATTTAAAAATCGACAAAAATCGTGAACATGGAAAATGACTCTAATGGATGTTTCCCAAAGTTACATGACCATACAACTTCATGCGGGAAAGAAATAAATATCCTACAATCCTATGATGTGTATAATACGGGTCGTTACACTCTTCGCCCCTTAAGAAATTTCGCCCCCGAAATTCCCTAATCCAAACACACACAAAGGTTCCCGCATGCTTATCAATCATAAAACAACCATCAAACATGCAAAACAAGCAAAACAAGTCTATCCTAACATGCGGAATAACTAAATCGCAAGGTAAATCTTACTAGGCAAAGAGTTCTGCATGTGCCTTCCTAATGCTTTCTTCTGTCTCCCAAGTACAATCATTCTCGTCCTCGCCCCACTGAACTTTGACTAGCTTCACCGACTTCCTTCGAAGTTGCTTCGTATCGTGCCCCACAATACGAATCGGCTTGCGGTTCCCAACCGCCTCAGGTTCTACTTCGAAGTCCTCTAACTAATCAGGTGAAATAGTCACATTTGAGTCGTGAACGAACTTCCTTAGTTGGGAAACATGAAACACATTGTGAGCTCCTGTCATCTTCTCTGGTAAGCCAACTCTATATGCCAAATTCCCGACTAGTTCAAGAACAGGGAACGGGCCAACAAATCTTGGTGCCAACTTGCCTCTCCTGCCAAATCGAACCACGCTCTTCAACGGAGAGATCTTGACAAACACCAAGTCACCAACGGAGAATTTCAAATCTCTTCTCCTCTTATCAGCATAACTCTTCTGCCTATCCTGAGCAGCTTTCATTCGTTGCTGAATGATCTTGATCTTATCGGAAGTTTCTCTCACCACATCTGGTCCAAGCACAAACTTCTCGCCAGTCTCTATCCAACATGATGGTGAGTTACACGGTCTTCCGTACAAAGCTTCATATGGAGCCATACCGATACTGGATTGGTAGCTATTATTATATGCAAACTCTACTAGATGCAAATGGTCATCCCATGATCCACCGAAATCCAATATACACGCTCTCAAGAGGTCTTCCAATATACGATTCACCCTCTCCGTCTGACCGTCGGTCTGAGGATGATATGCGGTACTGAGATGTAATCCTGACCCTAGAGCCTCTTGTAAGCTCTTCCAAAACCCACTAGTGAACAACGGGTCTCGGTCACTCACAATGCTTTTGGGTACTCCATGAAATCTCACTACCCACTTCATACACAATTCTGCCAACTTGGCTGTCGTCCTGGTCGATTTGACTGGTATAAATCTTGCACTCTTAGTCAATCGATCCACAATTACCCAAATGCTATCATATCCCGATCTAGTCCTTGGTAAGCCATCGGTGAAATCCATCGAAACTTGCTCCCATTTCCATTCGGGAATTTCTAATGGTTGCAACAACCCACTAGGCTTCTTTTGCTCGGCTTTAACTAGCTGACAATTCATGCATTTGGATATAAACTTCCCAATGTCTCTTTTCATCCCTTCCCAGTAGTAAGTCTGTCTCATGTCTCGATACATCTTATTACCACCGGGATGTATAGTCAGTTTCGAGTGATGACATTCTCTAAGCACTTCATCTCTCAAACCATTCACGTTGGGCACAACTAGTCTTCCATTCTTCCGAAGCCATCCATCTCGATCAAGCCCATACACATTCATCTCCTCATCAACTCCCATTTCTAACTTGGAGATGATTTCTAATAGGTTAGGATCGTCCCTTTGGCTAGAACCAATCCGCTCTATCAAAGTGGGTCTGATCGTCAAACTAGCTAGCATAACTGGATCCAATTCGCACCTTGGTCTGAAATCAAACCCCGCGATATACTCCAGTTGCTTCCATTCAAGAAACAATGCCCCTAAGCTGGCATGTCTCCTACTCAAGGCATCGGCTACCGCATTACCCTTCCCAGGTGTGTATGCGATATCAAAATCATACGAGGCCAAGAACTCTAACCATCTCTGCTGACGGAGATTCAGATCTTTCTGAGAGAAGAGATACTTTAACGATTTATGATTGGTAAATAGCTCAAATCTTTCTCCCAAGAGATAGTGTCTCCACATCTTCAGCGCAAATACAATCGCTGCTAATTCCAAATAATGGGTAGGATACTTCTTCTCATGCGGCTTTAGCTGTCGACTAGCATAAGCTACAACCCTACCTCCTTGCATCAATACTGCACCCAATCCGATACCACAAGCATCCGTGTATACCGTCATCTCTTCATTCCCTTTAGGAATAACTAACACTGGCGCACGCGTCAACCTCTCCTTTAGACTTTTGAAGGCATCCTCACACACTCCGTCCCAGACGAAGGACTGATTCTTCTTAGTCAACTGAGTCAACGGTGCTGCTATCTTGGAGAAGTCCTGGATAAACTTACGATAATATCCGGCTAATCCCAAGAAACTTCTTACATCTGTAGCATTCTTGGGCGTAGGCCAGTCTTGTACCGTAGCCACCTTCGCCGGGTCCACGGCAATACCACACTCTGAAACAACATGACCCAAGAATCTTACTTCCCTTCTCCAAAAATGACACTTAGAGAATTTCGCTTTCAATTGGTGTTTCCTCAACACCTCCATCACTATCCTCAAGTGTCCCTTGTGTTCCTCCTCTGTCCTTGAGTAAACAAGGATATCATCCACGAACACAAGAACAAACTTATTCAACTGATCTCTGAATACTCGATTCATAAGATCCACAAAATAGGCTGGTGCATTGGTCAACCCAAACGGCATGACCAACCACTCATAGAATCCAGACGGCGTCCTAAATGCCGTTTTCGGAACACTCTCATCTGCTACTCGAAGCTGATGAAATCCTGTCGCGAGGTCCAACTGGGAGAACACTCTAGCTCCTTCCAGCTGATCAAACAAATCATCTATCCGCGGTAGAGGATACTTATTCTTCCTCGTCACCTTATTCAACTCGCGATAGTCCACACACAAACGAAGGGAACCATCTGCCTTAGTGGCAAACACAACTGGTGCTCCCCACTCGGAGACACTCCTTCTAATCAATCCCTTCTTCAAAAGATTGCTGACTTGCACCCCGAGCTCTCGCTGCTCCTTTGGTGCCATACGACGAAGTGGCATTACTATAGGTCTGGCATCTTTCACTAAATCAATACGGAACTCAATCTCTCGGTGTGGTGGAAGCCCGGTCACCTCCTCGAAGACGTCCGGATACTGGCCAACCACGGGCACATCTGACAACTCATCCTGCGGGATGTCGAGGGAATTTACAAAACTAGCCATAACCCCATCACTAGGTTGGCTACCAAACACTACCCTCCGCCAATCATCCGCCCTCACTGTCACCAAAAAGTCCTCACAGTCTACCACCACCCCGTATCTTTGGAGCCAATCGACTCCCAATATAATGCCATACCCAGTAAAGCCCAAAACAAAGCAATCACATACAAACATACATCCATGACTCGATAAGACCAAATTCCTGCAAATCATACTAAGGCTAGTTGAACCACCAATCGGGTTCGTCACAACCAATGGTCTATCGACTATCTCGGGTTCCAGTCCCAACCTATCTACCAGGTCACTAGATATGAAGGAACGGGAAGCCCCAGTATCAAACAAAACTCGAACTGGTATATCATAAATAGAAAGCATACCTTGAATAACAACATTCTTTCCTTTCTCCGCCGCAGTTGGGGCATTCGACGAAGAAGGAATAGCATCAAGAGCATATGCTTTCACAATCTGCTTCTCCTTAAGAGGTTGCGGACACTTATCTTTCTGATGTCCCACTTGACCACAGTTGTAGCACTTCCTTTCCGCTGGCTTGGCCCAACATTCCTTAGCATAATGGCCCTTCTTTCCACAGCTGAAGCACTCAACATCCTTCTTGCTCTTTTTCTGGCCACCTTTAGATTGATCCTACTTCCTCTTATTCTGAGAATTATTCTTGCCTCCACCGCCTGCTTGCGACTTTGGCCCTTCTGCAGATGCAGCCTCAGTCTTTGACTTAGGGTAAAGACTCTCTGATCTCAAAGCTTTCCCCACAATCGATTCAAAAGTCTCATCGATGTGATTAATAAGCCTCTCCCCCAAGTATCCATCCAAACCAGTAATGAACTTCTCATTCTTCTTCTCAAGAGTATCGATAAGAGATAGTCCATACTTCGACAAAGTGTCGAACTCAGCAATATAATCAGAAACTGCCCTCCCATTCTGCTTCAGTTCCAAGAACCTCTTAAACAACACTGACTTCTGGGCAGCTGGAATGAACTTCTCGCTAAAGCGAGCCTTGAACTGAACCCAAGTAACCTGGTCCTCTGGAGTAGCTGTTCTAATGGCATTCCACCAATTCATCGCTCGCCCTTGCAGCTGACGAGACGCTAGCCTTCTCTTCATCGCATCCTCAAGACCCAAGTCATCAAAGATACGGTCACAGCTATCCATCCAGTCCTGAACATCCGTGGCCGATTCCGTTCCATGGAACGGCTTCCCACCAAGATTAGTGTAATCTTTGCACAACTTGGCGAAATCGACCCTAGGCGCCTGCACTACTGGGCCAACACCAACTCCGGGATTGGGAATTGCCCCTTGCACTTCTCTAAGCATGTCTCTCATGAGGTTGGTAAACATAGCCCTCATGTCAGCGGCATTCCCTTGGTTGGTCCCTCTACCAGCACCTCTCGTCTCCCGGCTCATCGTTAATCTGTAAAAAGGGAAACGATTAACGACCCCACATTGGTGCTAGTGCAGTGCGACTTCATCTTTATACTACTAATAGTATATACATACATAGTTTTTTTAAAAAAAAAAAAAAAAACCAAAGTAATCACAAATACGCGCTCTCATATACGTACTAACTCTCCCTAGTGTCTTTCCCTAGGTTAACTACGCAACCTAGAGCTCTGATACCAAGTGTGACCGCCCGCCCCGCACCAACCGACATTTACTCCAAAAGTGCGCTGTACACATGTCCAGTTAGCACGGAACGGGTCGCCAGAAGGAAAAGAAAGAAGGAAATGAACATACAAAGAACCTGTAGAATGTCTCACAGCGCATAGAACCAAAATATAATAGTAACATACTTGACATAAAACAGGAGAGACAGTGCATAAGCTGAAAATCAGAACTAAACATCATAGCAGCGGAAATCCAAAGTACAGCTTATTACAACTTTCAAACTGTCTCCAAGCAAAAGTAAGGTAAATGAGGTACACTACTAATGCCCAAGTAGTGACCATCAATGACACAGGGAGAATGTGTATATATACATATAATACGTGGAAGCCTCCCGCTCGCCTCCGAATCAGCCACTCGCACATCACCAGCTAACCTGTCTCTAGTCTGCTCGTGTGAGCACCCAGAGTAATAAGAGGAGACATAAAACTCTGGGTCAGACATAAAGCCTGGTATGAGCGATAAGCATCTAAAGTGAACAATAACAGGTAGACTAAAACATACCTGAACCTGGACCTGCAACCAAAGAGTTAGCACTACATACTGTACAACACTCTAAGGTATCATATCAATCAATATAAAGATACGAAGGTGGGGGAGGTGTGCATGTCATAATGATGGCAAACAATCAAACATAGCATCCATCCTCACATCTCTCACTCAGTGCGTAAAGCATACGATATCCACCACTTCGATCACCCAACATTCCTTGCTACGATCACTTTGCCCCATGAAGTCATAAATGGCTTCACTGCACTGATAACGTAGCCACTAATTCCTCGCTATGTCCACTTGCCCCATGGAGTTATTCACCCCATCTGCGCTGGCTCATAGCCTTACTAATCCTTACTATGTCCACTTGCCCCATGGAGTTATTCACCCCATCTGCGCTGGCTCATAGTCTTACTACGCATCACCTTGCCCCTCAGGTCATAATGACCCTACTGCACTGATAACGTTGTCTTGCTACCATCACTTTGCCCCTCAGGTCATAATGACCCTACTGCACTGATAAGTAGCCCATCATTCATTCTTAGTGGTGAATCGAAGTTATGAACGTCGACAACTCCTTAGCACACGTCCCGCAGCAAAGTCCAACCATGAAGTGAACTCATTGGTTCCCAACTGGTTCCGGGATCCTGAGCTCTAACTTCCATTTGGACTACCTTTGCATCTCGGGTTATTGATCATCACCAGATCGGATCGGATCGTGGCCTTCAGATCGGATCGGTTCGGAGCCCAGCTTTCCTCGTCTGCACGGATCGGATTAAGTTACGCCATCAGCTCGTGGTCACCCATTCGGATCGGGTCGTGATCACCCATTCGGATCGGGTCGTGATCACCCATTCGGATCGGGTCGGGGTTCCTCCTTCAAGTCAGTTCGTGCTTCCCCAACTGGTCGAGTCGGGTCGGGTGCGCCTTCCCAGGTAGTCAGCTCGTGAAATTCTGAAGTGAATCGGTTCGTGCTCCTCCCTTCGGATCGTTGCGCCTCATCCAATCTGAATCGGATCGTGGAGAGGATTCGCGATCGGGGGTGGACATGCGGATCGCTGTCTTCGGATCGGATCGTGGTATATACCCACGATCGGTTCGGGTCGGGGAGTCCGATCCGATCCCACTTGCAACTTCCTGCAGTCCCTCCAACGAGCAGTTTACGCCATTCGACGACGTTTTCGACCATTCTAACTATTGAAATCAATCACAAAGCATTTCATACAGTCATAGCAGCATGCATAATCAACCACAAACATCAAAACATCAATATGATAGGTTAAAATGGATCAAACATACCCAAAATCCCATATTTCCCCTTATGCATGTTTAGGTGAAACTAATGATAGGATTATCAAAACTTAACCAAATTAACCCAAATTCATATCAGAGGTCTAAAACATCATTCCGAATTTTATGAACATTTTTCCAGAATTTTATCATGTTTAAATTCGCTAATTAACACTAATCACTCCTAATTAGCCATAATTAGTGCAAAACTAAGCAAATCACTCACCTTAGCCACAAAATAAACTAAAATCTGAAATGATTCTCTGATTTGACGTGAATCTCAATGCCAACTGCAGCTCCTTTGTTGATTTGGTGAAGATCCTTCTTGATTAGGGGTTGCTAAGCCAAATCCTTAACCTAAGGGTGATTTGGAGGTGATTTAGAGGTTGGAGGCCATTTTTAGGGTTCCTTGGTGATAAGTGGAGGCTAGAAAACTGAAATGGAATGATTCTCCATCTCATTTCAGCCCTCCCATAACCCTAATCCCGAAATGGGTTATGGGCCTACTCACTAATCACGCGATTTGGCCCGTTTAAGCAGTTTTTCACTCTCCAAACCTTGTTTCAGCCATATCTCCCAAACGGTAAGTCCGTTTGGCTAATGTGACCACTCTACGGAAAGAGAAACCATCAAACGAATCAAATGTAAGTGGTTTCAGGTCAAAATTCCTTTCCTACCAAAAGTTATGGCCAAAACAGTACCGACTAGGGGCAAAATGGTCATTTAAAAATCGACAAAAATCGTGAACATGGAAAATGACTCTAATGGATGTTTCCCAAAGTTACATGACCATACAACTTCATACGGGAAAGAAATAAATATCCTACAATCCTATGATGTGTAGAATACGGGTCGTTACATCAGCCGACCCTAATACACCCGCCGCCTCTTTTTTCTCCAACTCCTGCGTTCATCAACAGTGAGTACACTGATTTTATTTTATTTTATTTTTATTTTACTTCATTTATTATATGTCTATGTTAAATAAAAAAAGTCTGTTTTTACTTTTATTGATAGGAAAAAAGGTGAAAATTCGATTTTTATATATAGAAAGTAGTGATATAAAAATAGAATTTTATTATACATAACAACAATATAAAAATGTGATTTTTATATATGTAGTGGATACAGACAACGAAAGTGGCAAAAGGCGAGCGCGACGAAGATTTCTACACAAGAAGAGTCGTGGTATTGGATTAGCTAGTCGGTGAGAACTTCTCACTTTAAATTTCATTTTCTAGTTAAAAATATATACTAGGATGTAGACGGTGTTTAGTAGCACCCGACACCTGTCGTCCACAGACCATGGACGACTTGTATGCTTGTTTGATGTGTTGTGAAGTTTGTTTGTGATGTTGATGTGAAATAGATAATAAAATATTCATGTGTTGAAATAAATTAATTATCATTAAAAATATAATTTTTAACGTGAATGTGAATAAATAAATATTCATTTACAAACCAGACGTTTTGTTTATGAACACCTATTTGGAGGACATTCATTGGGACGATAAATTTTACACATTGCTCAACTGCACAAATAAAATCTGTGTTTGATTGTCTGAAACCCCACACGGGTGTTGGGATGATATTTGGCGTACACTAATCCCAATTATTTAGTTGTATGTCGATCGATTGGTCGACAGACTGTGTGAGCGTTAACTATTTATATTTGATGCTTATGCAGTTGTGTGGTGCACTTTGGATGATGGTTGATTATTTATCGTTGCTATTATATACATGGGTTGTATGGAATCCATATAATTAACATTATATGGTAATTGATTGGGCCTTATTCCAATTGGGAAAATAAAGTGTATTATAAAATAAAGATTCATGTGTTGACAGTACTCATTTGTTGAGATTAGTCATGTGTTGAACGAAATACTTTGACAATAAAATTTACATATTTATCATATATAAAATTAGAAACTAACTGGAAAATAGATAAGATGAGTGGTCTCCTGGGTATTGATCTGATGTTGGTTTCGGCCTTCGGGGTTAATGCTTAGGGAATCGTTCTCTTACTAATTAACGGTTGGAGTCTGATTAAAAATTAAACGATAGAAATCATAATTTTATAAAATATATTAAATAACAAAAATAGTCACGTGTTGACAGTACTCATTTGTTGAGATTAGTCATGTAACACCCCACATCCTTTAGTGTCTATAACGACCCGTGTTTTTGGCCGTCAAATATTTTATTTAATTATTTATTTTAAATATTATATTTGGAATATAAATGGATTTTAATATTTAATTCATTATTAAAAACGAAGTTGAACGTTATAGTTTATATATAATATAAATCGAACTCAAAATGGCGCTGCAGTTCGCAATATGGAGTTTCGAACTTCAACTGAGAATACAGGGTTCGATATATGTCGGATTTCTGTAAAACAAGACACGTTGGGATCGTGTTGACGATAGTTTTCATATGAAAGATAAAAATCCAAATTCCGTGTTATAGATTGCGAGTTATGGCTAAATCAAATTTTGGAAAAAACGTTGTGGAAATCATTATTAAAATATCGACCTTTAAAATGGCCATTTTGCAAACGGACTCAGATTTCGACGAAATCAGTTTCATTGGGACCGTAACATTAAATTATTATACGGTGGTGAATGGCGTGGAAAACCGATGTCGTATGTGGCCACGGTAACCGTAAACGCCCAGTTATTTTCTATAACGCGTAATTAAATTTATAAAGAGATATTTGAGTGTAATTTGAGCAGACGATCGAATTAAGCCATGAAACTAGTTCCGTTTAGTTCGTATCGTCGATTAGAGCCAGAATAGGTATATAGTTTGCTATTTTTGTAGATTGGAAAATTTGACGTTAAAAAGGGTATTGCGGTACGCGGTAAAAACAACCTACCGGGAAAACATTCCCAGAATGCGACGAAACTGGTGCCATTGGGTTCATATCAACAAATTATTGTAAGATTTGAATATTTCAAGTTGATTTGACTTATCTGGTGACCGTGGAAAAATTAAACGCGTGTTTATTTCTGGTTTTATAAAGGAAATTTTTTCATACGACCTCGGATTTCGACGAAACTTGTCCCATTGGGTTCGGAATACCTTTTTACACTAAGAATAGCCTTTTTATTAGTAGACAAAAATTTTTTGTAGAGGTTTTAATCAACTACTTTAGGACGAAGTTTCGTTATAATATTATATTTATATTTGTCCACTATATATACCCTGTTATAAACCCTATTCTCAACAGGCCAACATTTGCGCCGCCATTAAATAATGAACGAACCAATTACATCTATTTTCTCAACCAATCTTTCACAAATCTATTCATCGTTTTGCCAAAACTCCAACCACTAAAACGTTAACCCCATGAGTACTGTGATATGTCTAGTGGTGATCGGTTTAAGCGACAGTGGTGTTCGGATCGGCGGTTCGAAGGGGCGGAATCCGAAGGGTTTTTGTTGGCCGTAGGATGAGCTGGAACGGACGGGGCTCTGGACGAAGGGGGAGGTCGTTGAGGCGGTCAGGTGGGAGCCCTCAGATCGGAGTCCGGTTGAGTCTAGGAGGCGCGGTGGGTGAAGGTTCAATGGTAGTGGGGTTCGGTTATCTGCTGTGTAAAGGAATGAAGTGTTCCTGGAGCGAATTGATAAAAGACGAGGCGGCTTGGTTATTTGCATGCCAAAGCACAATTTATTCAACTTAATGAGGTTTATAGCTTAATTAAAGTAGGGATACAAGAATATAATTGTTTTACTTAATTTACTTAACTGAAAACATGGATTTTCTTTGCAGAAAAAGTTCGAAGTAGGAGTTCAAGAAGTCATGGCCTGTTTTGTTTCCTAAGCCAGTGCACTAAGCTAATCTAAAAGGTAGTGGTCCAAAAACAAACCTGTACTATAAAAGGAATGATCGGCTCCATCATGTTAGAAAACGTAATTAGTGTATTAAATTTTTTGTTAAGAAATTAGTTAATAGTTTAAGTGAAAACCGTAACCTTATAATAGTTTAACTTGTGCAGAAATGAATGGAAACGGCATGAAGAAAACGAAGTAATCAACATCTGCCTGCGTTTAACAAAGTAACTAGAATTATATAATTATTTAATTAGGGGTTAGTTAATCTAATTAAAACTGTATGTGCTAAGTTATTTATAACTTGTTATAGTGTTGTCAGAATCAAACGAAACTAGCTACTTGGAACCGCAGTGTCGGATACTGTATTCTGGAACTGGAACTGATCTGGACGGGAATGGAAGCTACTGGAATAAATTAAACATCGTTTAATTTAACTAATAACCTAAACCCTTTAGCGGCAACAAATCCGGTGAGTTAAACTCACTCAGTTTTCCCCATTTATATTTTATATAAATTGGGTTTTTATTTGTGTGCTCTGTTTGCTATGGTTACCTGTTTACTAGTTATGCATTTGTTGGTTGATTGAACAGATGAAATTGAACTTTGTTTAATTTCAGTGAAATACCAAATCGTTATTTTTAACGGTTGATTCCAATAAAGGTAACTTACCTTATTGGTCGCGTTTATTTATAAACGTGTTTTAAATTGTTGAACTCTTTGAATGGTTTGGGGTTGATGTTGAATGGTTGCTATTTAGTGTTATCAGTTAAACAAAACTGAATGGTCTGATTTGAGATAACCATTTGAATACAGGGAAGAACAGGTTGGAGGGATCCAACCGGATTCCTCAAAAATATTATTTGTTTTCATATTATCATATATGAACCGTCATGTTTGGGGTGATTGATTTGATTGTTGATTTTTGAATATTCAACATCTGTTAGTTTAAACCAATGGGCGGTATCGGTTGAGTATTTGGCAGCGTATGGCCTATAAAATCAACCGTTTTATAAATATTGATTTCACCGTCAGGTGAATCGATAGAGATGAAGTTATAAAATTTATTTTTTAACTGGAGTTGGATTTTGAAATATATTGTTTTGAATAAAAGTTGTTAAAAAGAAATAAATAAATATTTTATTTAAGACTTTGATTTATTATTAAGTTATTTTATAAAGTTAATTCTGATATTAATCAGATTTATAAGTACATGAATAAGAAATGAATCGAATGGTTAGACTTTGGAAATTGTGTTGTAAGAAAAAATTTAATGGCATTTATTTAAATTAATTATATTTTAAATTAATTTAAAGTGAGAATTAGTTGGAATCGGTTAGGAGAATAATCGCATTGAAGTAAATTTAATCGACCGTTTTGAATTGGAAGTGATTTTCAATTAATGTGTTTTGACGAATATTTCTTAATCTAGATAAGGAGTTAAAGGGGTTTACTATTTACTTTAGTTAATAAAGACTTAACTACTGAAGTAGTTAATAATCGAACTAAATTATATTTTAGATAATTTAGAAAATTACTTTTCAAAAGGAATCAAAGTGAAATCGAAATCAAGTGAAAAAGTGAACATTGAAATAGGATTTCCAAAGTGGAGAATAGTCGAATAGATTTGAAAGGAGATTGTAAATAAGTGAATCTATTGAAAGAAGTGGGGTATAGGGCTGTATAACCAAATCAGAGTTAAATGGAAATTGTTTTGAGACTAGAGTGGAATGTTTGGATTACAACTGATATTTATCTAAGGATAAGAACGTTGTTGATTAAGGTCTGAGAGGTAATTAAAATACCCCAACTTGAACAACATCGGGATTACCTGAAGATAATATTAGTTGGTAATCGTAAAGAGGTTCGTGATAATGTAACAAATGTTTTGAAAGGAGAATTGAGTGGAAATTATATATGGTTATAAGTTATTTTACTAAGTATTATAACGTAATGGTTCTGAGGACATTAGTATATAAGAATATAGTTATTCGAGATAGAGTTAGTCAAACATAGTTATTCAGGATGAGTTGCCATTTTGTACGACTGCTAGCGTAATTCGTAGGGCTGCAGACAGCCTACGGCGGTCGGATGTTTCCTGAGGGAATCAGGCGTAACCATTGTGATCGCTGCGATATAGAGTCAAGCAAATGGAGTTAAGTCGAATATTAGATAATCGATAGGAGTTAAATAATTCGAGTTAGTCGGTTAGAATAAATCAGTTAGATTTAATCGATTAGAGTTAAATCGAATTAGAGTTATTCAAATATTGTATTTTTAAATATCAAAAGAGTTAGAAGTTTTAATTAAGCAGAAGTGAATTAATTTGTCTAAATAAAGGCCAAGTGATGCTGAATACTGAACCAGCGAGCTCATTGGAGTGTCATGATTGAAACACTGTATATTTTGATAGTTAAAACACCGACTATCAAATCTGTCCAATACGATTGTTGGTATGGAAAGTCCGGGATCGAATTTAAATTCGAAAACCATTCCGACCAACAAAAAGACATCAAAAGATGTTCGAGATGGAGCGTTGAAGACCGTGGATTTTTATAAACGGAAGAACCACTAATATTCTCTGCCTGGCAAGTAGAGAAAAGCTGTGATTCTGTCGTGGTTGGATTCTATGAGTTGCAAGGACTTCTCGCTACTGATCCATGGGGTGATTCCTATATTGGATGCGGTAGGAGAGTGCCTTCGGTTCATCCTGTTCCTGGATGACTTGTATGGACGGATGTCTGACAGAGTATTTCCAAAGGGTCACGTACGTTGATTTCTTCAAACGTGCTATGGTTGTTGGCGGAGAATTGTCGTTCTCTTAGCTTCTAACTAGAGTATTTTTGTGGACATCAATTAGTGATATCTGACGGATCTGACGATGTGGCATTCAAAGTGAATGGTGATCAGATGTTTCAAGAATAAACTCTGAACTCAAGCCTCATCAACCGGGAAATGACAAAAATCGGGCAGGCAGCATGGCTATGTGGGTCGCTCCCATTAGGGTGCATAATCACCTGTCTAGAGGAAATCCTATTTGCTTCTTTAATCTATGTTTCAATGCTGTCCCTTTTCGGGAGACGGTTGTTGATCCCAACCGTCGGTGATATACATTCGATACACTTAAGCGAAATGAGTGGTCGGTCATGTGAGGGCCGGGTTGCAAGACGTTTTTGTTGAACCAAGTGTATTCGTCCCTAGAGATACACTATCGGCAGGTGGACCCATACCTTGTCATAGTTGGAATCCAATCTCCAATAAGCTTCCGTGGTTTTGATTGTATACTATATATGTGGAGCGTGAGATGCAAGCATTCCACTAGATTGTTATTTACTTGTATTTAGACATTATTATAATATCAGACATGATATTGGTTTCAAAACTGTTTTGGGTTATCGTAAGGTAAAAACCGTCCGTGTTTATGTGTGGATTTGGTCTTACGATTATCCTTTTATTTTGAAAAGATTTTGAACTTTAAAATCATGATTGAATGATTTACCCTTAATACTGTGCGAGTTTATCTCACTCTGTTTCACCAGACTGACCCGGTGTTTTGTAAATGCTCGGGTTAGCCCGGAATGTACATGTTCAAGTTATCGGAAGCTGTGAAGAGACGAGCTGGAGATGTTCAGACGTATGATATTATATAGCCACTATTCCGCTGTGTGTTGTATATGGGAACAGGCTGTTATAACTGTCCCATTGTATGATGTACTCTGATACTGTAAGTATTTTCAAAGCTCTCAATAAAGATTTATTTCTGTATTATATTTTGTTCCGCTGCGATGTGAGACTCTATGTTGTGTTGTTTCTTCTTCTTCTATTCTTATATTTCTTTCTTTCTTATCTCACCCTCTAATTTCTTTCTAATAACTATCCGGTGTTTTTGGTGCTTGGAGGGTCGGCATGAGTTACAGTAAAGGTATTTATGTCGATTTTCGGGACCGGAAACCCTGGGTCGTTACAGTGGTATCAGAGCTAAAGGTTAAGTGATTACCTTGGCTCTGTGGCGTGACTCAGTAGAGATGGGGTTAGCAATACCCTAGATTGAGTTTGAGCGTATGTATACGAGTGAACGTATTTGTAGATTTTATAAAAATTGTTTTATATTGTGGAGATTTATTTGTTTGAGTTGTTTATGAGTTCTGGTCGATCAGTTTGATCCACTGTATCGATAGGGGTTTCTAAACACTCAAGTACGATAAACCGACGCATTATGTTTTGAAAGAGGGTAAATGAAATAATTTTACCCAAATTATATTTTAATATAAAGGAAATATATATATTGGAAATATTATAATATGTTGGATGTGTTGTTTGTTATTATAATCGAATGAGATTATAATTGAAATGGTTATGTAAATGACCAACCTGAATTCATATCAGTATAAAAATATGGAATCAGAAGAATTAAATCTGAAATCTAAATAAGAATTTGAATTAAAATTCCTAAAAGTAGGAAAGTTGTTTGCAAATGAACTTGGATTGAATATATGAGAATTTCAAAATCCTGGGAGATTTTAATTTGTTTTACGAGCATTGTGTTTGATATTTTGAAATATATTTCAAAATGAAAATGTTTAAATACAATTTTGGTAAGTGATATAATATTGAACTCACTTCGATAGCAGGGGAATAACTCCGAGGATGCTGGCCACATCATCAGTGTTCATTTCTGAGTTCTAAGTGACGGATTACTACAAAAAAATCTAGTTTTGAATTGCTTTGAGAAAAACAGGTTGTTTTGTATCCTAAAAAAAATATTTGATTTTTGAAAGAGATGAACTGTTTAAAAACTCCCAGGAAAATTGTTTGACCCAAAACACAATTTAATAGAAATTTGTGAAAGCAAATATGAATTGAATTGAAATCAATTGACTAGAAATTTAATCGAGATATAATATATTGAGTAGAATCAGATTTTGAATTGTGAGACAGGGATCTGAAATGGTGTTGGACTGGTAAGTGAAGAGTCGAAATTGATAATGGATGGAAATTGAGTTAAGAATGGGATTTGGTTTGGATGCATGAAGGATTAGGTTTTGAGGATAAAATTGGAATTTTGTTTGGGAATGCATTTGTATATGCTGACAGGGTAGCAGATGGAAATGATATAATGATATGCCCGACAAAAAGGTACACATTTATTTTTATATGGGATTGGTGATTTATGAGCCTATTTGGCAAGCCGCTTGGCTGTTTTATTTTCTTTTGGATTAGAGGAGGCCTGGAAAGGCGAGTTGGGGTTGTACCGATTGAGCCGTACAAAGGAGATGCTGGCGAAATTTTACGGAAATTTAAGGTGTCAGAAAATTTTCAATATTTTTGAAAATATTTATTTACGATATTGAATTGATTTTCGATTTATAAATAAATTAGATTTGAAAGTTAATGGGTTTATAACGTTCTTTCTTACCTTAGCAATTTCGAGGACGAAATTATTTTAAGGGAGAAGAATGTAACGACCCGTGTTTTTGGCCGTCAAATATTTTATTTAATTATTTATTTTAAATATTATTTTTGGAATATAAATGGATTTTAATATTTAATTCGTCATTAAAAATGAAGTTGAACGTTATAGTTTTTATATAATATAAATCGAGCTCGAAATGGCACTGTAGTTCGCAATACGGAGTTCTGAACTTCAACTGAGAATACAGGGTTCGATATAAGTCGGATTTCTGTAAAACAAGACACGTTGGGATCGTGTTGACGATAGTTTTCATATGAAAGAGAAAAATCCAGATTCTGTATTATAGATTGCGAGTTATGGCTAAATCAAATTTTGGAAAAAACGCTGTGGAAATCGTTATTAAAATATCGACCTTTAAAATGGCCATTTTGCAAACGGACTCAGATTTCGATGAAATCAGTTTCAATGGGACCGTAACGTTAAATTATTGTACGGTGGTGAATGGCGTGGAAACCGATGTCGTATGTGGCCACGGTAATCGTAAACGCCCATTTATTTTCTATAACGCGTAATTAAATTTGTAAAGAGATATTTGAGTGTAATTTGAGCAGACGATCAAATTAAGCCACGAAACTAGTTCCGTTGAGTTCGTATCATCGATTAGAGCCATAATAGGTATATAGTTTGCTATTTTTGAAGATCGGAAAATCTGACGTTAAAAAGGGTATTGCGGTACGCGGTAAAAACAGCCTACTGGAAAAACATTCTCAGAATGCGACGAAACTGGTGCCGTTGGGTTCGTATCAAAAAATTATTGTAAGATTTGAAAATTTCAAGTTGATTTGATTTATCTGGTGACCGTAGAAAAATTTAAAGTGTGTTTGTTTCTGGTTTTATAAAGGAATTTTTTTCATACGACCTCGGATTTCGACGAAACTTGTCCCAGTGGGTCCGGAATACCTTTTTACACTAAGAATAGCCTTTTTATCAGTAGACAAAAATTGTTTGTAGAGGTTTTAATCAACTACTTTAGGAAAAAGTTTCGATATAATATTATATTTATATTTGTCCACTATATATACCCTGTTATAAACCTTATTCTCAACAGACCAACATTTGCGCCACCACTAAATAATGAACGAACCAATTACATCTATTTTCTAAACCAATCCTTCAATAATCCATTCATCGTTTTGCCAAAACTCCAACCACTAAAACGTTAACCCCATGAGTACTGTGATATGTCCGGTGGTGATCGAGTTTAAGGGACAGTGGTGGCCGGATCGGCGGTTCGAAGGGGCGGAATCCGAAGGGTTTTTTCTAGCCATAGGATGAGCTGGAATGGACGGGGCTCTAGCCGAAGGGGGAGGTCGTTGAGGCTGTCAGGTGGGAACCCTCAGATCGGAGTCCAGTTGAGGCTAGGAGGCGCGGTGGGTGAAGGTTCAATGGTAGTGGGGTTTGGTTATCTGCTGTGTAAAGGAATGAAGTGTTCCTGGAGCGAATTGATAAAAGACGAGGCGGCTTGGTTATTTGCAGATCAAAGCAAAATTTATTCAACTTAATGAGGTTTATAGCTTAATTAAAGTAGGGAATCAAGAATATAATTGTTTTACTTAATTTACTTAACTGAAAACATGGATTTTCTTTGTAGAAAAAGTTCGAAGTAGGAGTTCAAGAAGTCCTGGCCTGTTTTGTTTCCTAAGCCAGTACATTAAGATAATCTAAAAGGTAGTGGTCCAAAAACAAACCTGGACTATAAAAGGACTGATCGGCTCCAACGTGTTAGAAAACGTAATTAGTGTATTAAATTTTTAGTTAAGAAATTAGTTAATAGTTTAAGTAAAAAACCGTAACCTTATAATAGTTTAACTTGTGCAGAAATGAATGGAAACGGCATGAAGAAAACGAAGTAATCAACATCTTCCTACGTTTAACAAAGTAACTAGAATTATATAATTATTTAATTAGGGGGTAGTTAATCTAATTAAAACTGTATGTGCTAAGTTATTTATAACTTGTTACAGTGTTATCAGAATCAAACGAAAATAGCTACTTGGAACCGCAGTGTCGGATACTGTATTCTGGAACTGGAACTGATCTGGATGGGAATGGAAGCTACTGGAATAAATTAAACGTCGTTTAATTTAACTAAGAACCTAAACCCTTTAGCGGCAACAAATCCGGTGATTTAAACTCACTCAGTTTTCCCTATTTATATTTTATATAAATTGGGTTTTTATTTGTGTGCTCTGTTTGCTATGGTTACCTGTTTACTAGTTATGCATTTGTTGGTTGATTGAACAGATGAAATTGAACTTTGTTTAATTTCAGTGAAATACCAAATCGTTATTTTTAACGGTTGATTCCAATAAAGGTAACTTACCTTATTGGTCGCGTTTATTTATAAACGTGTTTTAAATTGTTGAACTGTTTGAATGGTTTGGGGTTAATGTTGAATGGTTGCTATTTAGTGTTATCAGTTAAACAAAACTGAATGGTCTGATTTGAGATAACCATTTGAATATAGGGAAGAACAGGTTGGAGGGATCCAACCGGATTCCTCAAAAATATTATTTGTTTTCATATTATCATATATGAACCGTCATGTTTGGGGTGATTGATTTGATTGTTGATTTTTGAATATTCAACATCTGTTAGTTTAAACCAATGGGCGGTATTGGTTGAGTATTTGGCAGCGTATGGCCTATAAAATCAACCGTTTTATAAATATTGATTTCACCGTCAGGTGAATCGATAGAGATGAAGTTATAAAATTTATTTTTTAACTGGAGTTGGATTTTGAAATATATTGTTTTGAATAAAAGTTGTTAAAAAGAAATAAATAAATATTTTATTTAAGACTTTGATTTATTATTAAGTTATTTTATAAAGTTAATTCTGATATTAATCAGATTTATAAGTACATGAATAAGAAATGAATCGAATGGTTAGACTTTGGAAATTGTGTTGTAAGAAAAAATTTAATGGCATTTATTTAAATTAATTATATTTTAAATTAATTTAAAGTGAGAATTAGTTGGAATCGGTTAGGAGAATAATCGCATTGAAGTAAATTTAATCGACCGTTTTGAATTGGAAGTGATTTTCAATTAATGTGTTTTGACGAATATTTCTTAATCTAGATAAGGAGTTAAAGGGGTTTACTATTTACTTTAGTTAATAAAGACTTAACTACTGAAGTAGTTAATAATCGAACTAAATTATATTTTAGATAATTTAGAAAATTACTTTTCAAAAGGAATCAAAGTGAAATCGAAATCAAGTGAAAAAGTGAACATTGAAATAGGATTTCCAAAGTGGAGAATAGTCGAATAGATTTGAAAGGAGATTGTAAATAAGTGAATCTATTGAAAGAAGTGGGTTATAGGGCTGTATAACCAAATCAGAGTAAAATGGAAATTGTTTTGAGACTAGAGTGGAATGTTTGGATTACAACTGATATTTATCTGAGGATAAGAACGTTGTTGATTAAGGTCTGAGAGGTAATTAAAATACCCCAACTTGAACAACATCGAGATTACCTGAAGATAATATTAGTTGGTAATCGTAATGAGGTTCGTGATAATGTAACAAATGTTTTGAAAGGAGAATTGAGTGGAAATTATATACGGTTATAAGTTATTTTACTAAGTATTATAACGTAATGGTTCTGAGGACATTAGTATATAAGAATATAGTTATTCGAGATAGAGTTAGTCAAACATAGTTATTCAGGATGAGTTGCCATTTTGTACGACTGCTAGCGTAATTCGTAGGGCTGCAGACAGCCTACGGCGGTCGGATGTTTCCTGAGGGAATCAGGCGTAACCATTGTGATCGCTGCGATATAGAGTCAAGCAAATGGAGTTAAGTCGAATATTAGATAATCGATAGGAGTTAAATAATTCGAGTTAGTCGGTTAGAATAAATCAGTTAGAGTTAATCGATTAGAGTTAAATCGAATTAGAATTATTCAAATATTGTATTTTTAAATATCAAAAGAGTTAGAAGTTTTAATTAAGCAGAAGTGAATTAATTTGTCTAAATAAAGGCCAAGTGATGCTGAATACTGAATCAGCGAGCTCATTGGAGTGTCATGATTGAAACACTGTATATTTTGATAGTTAAAACACACCGACTATCAAATATGTCCAATACGATTGTTGGTATGGAAAGTCCGGGATCGAATTTATATTCGAAAACCATTCCGACCAACAAATACGTGAAGACATCAAAAGATGTTCGAGATGGAGCGTTGAAGACCGTGGATTTTTATAAATGGAAGAACCACTAATATTCTCTGCCTGGCAAGTAGAGATAAGCTGTGATTCTGTCGTGGTTGGATTCTACGGGTTACATGGACTTCTCGCTACTGATCCATGGGGTGATTCCTATAATGGATGCGGTAGGAGAGTGCTTTCGGTTCATCCTGTCCGGGATGACTTGTATGGACGGATGTCTGACAGAGTATTTCCAAAGGGTCACGTATGTTGATTTCTTCAAACGTGCTATGGTTGTTGGCGGAGAATTGTCGTTCTCTTAGCTCCTAACTAGAGTATTTTTGTGGACGTCAATTAGTGATATCTAACGGATCTGATGATGTGGCATTCAAAGTGAATGGTGATCAGATGTTCCAAGAATAAACTCTGACCTCAAGCCTCATCAACCGGGAAATAACAAAAATCGGGCAGGCAGCATGGCTATGTGGGTCACTCCCATTAGGGTGTATAATCACCTATCTAAAGGAAATCCTATTTGCTTCTTTAATCTATGTTTCAATGCTGTCCCTTTTCGGGAGACGGTTGCTGATCCCAACCGTCGGTGATATACATTCGATACACTCAAGCGAAATGATTGGTCGGTCATGTGAGGGCCGGGTTGCAAGACGTTCTTGTTGAACCCAGTGTATTCGTCTCTAGAGATACACTATCGGCAGGTGGTACCATTGTAACAACCCGGATTTTCGGCGACATTGGTTATCGACATAAGCTCGATGTCGATAATCAAAACATCGAAAAATCCCGGTAACTAATGAAAGAAATTAGAAGGTGAGAATATATAAGATAGAAACTTAGAACAGAAGAAGAAGAAGAACACAACATCAGAGTAACACGAACCTCACAGCGGAACGAATAACATATAATAGATAACATAACTTTAAAATATAACAGTTATGTATACAATAGCACTTATCAAAGTACATCAGTTACAACACAGCAGAAATAAACTATAGCTATATGATTCTGAAGCCTCCTGCTCCAGCTCTTCAATGTATCTGCAAATCCCGACTACTTGACTGCCCGTACAAATTTAGACACCCAAGAGTTTAGGGAAAACAACAAAGTAAACTCCGAGTCAGTCATGGGACTGGTGTGAGTAAAACAGTTTAAACAGGTATATGAACAAGTAAACGATATCTCACAAGACCACGCCGCAGAATGGAACGGGTTTTTCCCCTTTGAGAATCCAAAATATCTTTATATCAAAAACCTTTTGATATTATAATAATTTCTATGTACAAATAGATATCAACTAGCAGAAACGCTTCCATCTCACGTTTTACATATATAGTATACAATCAAAATCGCAAGCACGTACTGGATAATGGATTTCCAACTATGACAAGGTATGGAACCACCTTCCGATCAGTGTACTCTAGGAACGATACACTGGAGTTCAACAAGAACATCTTGTAACTTAGCCACACATGACCAACCACTCATTTCGCTTGAGTGTATCGAATGTACATCACCAACGGTTGGGATCAGCAACCGTTCCCGTATGTATATATATATATATATATATATATATATATATATATATATATGGGACAACATTGATAGATTTAAGAAACAAATGAATATTCTCTAGATAGGTGATTATACACCCTACTTCGGTGCGACCGACTTAGCCATGCTGCCTACCCGATTTCTGTCATTTACCGGTTGATGAGGCTAGAAGCTACGCTTTATCGTTACATCAGATTCACTTCGAATGCCACATTGTCAGATCCATCGAAAATCACTAATTGGCGTCTACAACAGTACGTTACGTGTCAGATAAAAGAAGTTTCCTTCTCCGCTTCCACTCTAGGTACGGTCGAAGAAATCAATGTACGTGACCCTTCTGGAAATACTCTGTCAGACATTCATTCATACAAGTCATCCTCATTCACTTAGAATATCACATCGTCATACCCGCCAAATCACAAATTGACTTATTCAAAAATAACACGGGTATACAGCTAAGAGAAACGAATTCCTCCGCCACCAAACGTGAATACGTTTGAACAGATCAACTTACGCGATCCATTGGATATACTCTGTTAGACCTTCGTCCATACAAGTTGTCCTGGGACTGGACAAACCGAAGGCACTATTCAGTATATCTATCTTAGTCACTGTTATCTAAGACTTATACAACAGCCCTTGCATTTTACTCCGTCTTCAATTATCTTTGGCATATATGATTCGCAACGCTTATGCCAATACAGAGTGGTTCTTTGGATAATAATCCAACTGGTATCTCCATATTAACAATGTTAAAATGGTCAAAACTTCGATAGTCTGTGATTTAACCATCAAAGAAAACAAGTGTGCAAACAACGATAATATTTCCAGATGGAAATTATATCGGTAAATCATCAACATATATATATATATATATATATATATATATATATATATATATATATATTCACATTGCCTTATTTTCTTTGTTTAGAAAATATATGTTATTAACACTGGAAAACGTTTTCCATTTGCTTATTTACAAATCACTACTCTTCCCTAACTATTAGTCCCTGACTGTGAACTAGTATGAGAACAATTCTCTAAGTATAAATCCCGAAGGCCGAAACCAACATCAGATAGACACTTAGAAAACCATTCAATTTACTAATCTCTAGTCAGTTCTAATTTTACTTAACTCTATTTGATTAACTCTGATTGATTAACTCTAACTGGTCAACCTTAATTAATTAACTCTAACTGGTTTTACTTGGTTTGACTAACTCCATTTATTAACTCGACTGACAAATTCAACACGATTAACTGAACTAATCACTTTGATTAACTCGACAAATTCACTTTGGTTAACTTAACCAATTCACTTAACTAATTCATTTAGTTTAACTTAACTAATTCACTTTGATTAATCTAACTATTCACTTAACTCCTGTCGAATAAACTATATTTGATAACTCCTCTAACTCTACTCGAATAAACTATATTCGATTAACTCCTTTAATCTATTCAGTTTGATAACTCCCCTTTTCGAATAACCAATATTCGATTAACTCACTTCGAATAACTAATATTTGACTACTCACTTCGAATAACTAATAATTGATAACTCCTTCGAATAAACTATATTCGATAATATCCTCTCGAATAACTAGATTCGATTAACTTAACTTATTTAACTTAACTTGATTAACTCCTATCGAATGACTAGATTCGATTAATTTAACTTATTTAACTCATCTTGATTAACTCCTATCGAATAACTAGATTCGATTAACTTAACTTATTTAACTTAACTTGATTAACTCCTATCGAATGACTAGATTCGATTAATTTAACTTATTTAACTCATCTTGATTAACTCCTATCGAATAACTAGATTCGATTAACTTACTTAACTCACTGGTTAACTTGACTTACTTAACTCACTGGTTAACTTGACTTACTTAACCCAACTGGTTAACTTGACTTACTTTACTCACTGGTTAACTTGACTTACTTAACCCAACTGGTTAACTTGACTTGCTTAACTCACTGGTTAACTTGACTTACTTAACCCAACTGGTTAACTTGACTTGCTTAACTCACTGGTTAACTTGACTTACTTAACCCAACTGGTTAACTCTATTGAACTGGTTAACTCTACTGAACTAGTTAACTCTATTCAACTAACTCGACTCGACTAACTCCTTTCGAATAGCATATTCGTTTTACTAACTTTCGAATACCATATTCGATTTACTCCCTTCGAATACCATATTCGATTTAACTCCTTTCGAATACCATATTCGATTTACTTTATTCACTTTATAAAGATTTCCTTTTTAACAACGTTTTATTCATTTGAAAAGATTTACTTTTAAATAACGGTTCTACACTTTAAAAATGATTTCCTTTTTATAACGTTTCCTTTTCAATTCTAATTGTAAATGGTTTATAAATATTTCCTTTTCAAATTTATTCTTGAAATATTCTAACTCCTTAAATTCTCTGAAAAATTCGCCATAACCTCCTTTGTACCAGGAGCATCGGGAAAATCCCCAAACCCGCCACACAGGCCTTTCCATTCAAAAAGAAAATGGTTTGTAATTATTTCCCTTTTGAATATCCCCTATTTATAAATATTCCAATTTATAAACATTTCTTATTTATAAATATTCCACTTTATAAATATCTCTTATTTATAAATATTCCATTTTATAAATATTCTATTTTCAATATCACTTTGAAAATCCGCTTATCAACATTTCGGTATGTTATGGTATTCAATCATATCAAATAACGATGTTCAATATCGTCCAAGTACATATAATCACCCACAGATTTTATATCACATCATATAACAATATATGAAAAACAATAAAATAACCGTTGAGTAATCCAGTCGGATTCCTCCAACCTGTTTTTCCTGCATCCACAGATGTTACACAATATGATTATCATCACTTTCAGTTCACTATAAATTATTCTGATAGCAGAATCAATATATAAGTATTTAATGGTTTATATATATATATATATATTTATAAATATTCATATATAATTTTCACTAACTGACTATCAGTTCATTTAATCAACCAACACACAACAATCAACAGATGATTAACAGTTCTAAAAATACATTATAAAAATATAACTGTTCAGAGTTGGTGAGTTTTACTCACATTTGCAGTTCATCGTTAAAGAAAGATAAATCGTGGTTTGATTTGAATTAAACAATTTATTTTGCCATAAATTGTAACGAGCTCGGATTCATTCCCAGTCAGCTCCATCGGGTTGCTCCCGTCCATACGATCCTAACGCAACTTACGGTTCTCGATTCTGACCACGTATGGATGAGATATCACATTCACAAGTTAATATACATTTTAAATAGTTAAAATAAAAATAACTTTGTTATTGGGCCTCTCACCCTTTAAAGCCCACCACGCCCTTACCCATTCAAGCCCGTTCCTCTACTTCTTCTTCCCCGATATTTTCACGGCTTCAGGAAGTACACCGAACACCATTTTCAATCTTCCACACCACATCGTACACTCGTCTTCCACCATACAACCAAACGAAATACACCGAATATCTTCTCCTTCCTTCCTCTACCCGTCCATACCACTCATGTTCAACTAGGTATCCCCCTTCTCGTCGCGATCTGCAGTTCCCAACCATCCCACAGCCCCTTCGTACGATCATTCTTGGCTCGAAATCCTTCAAAACTTGAAGACCAGTTGCGGATTTCACTGCAGAGCTCACAAATGTATTCGAATCAATTGATTTCCTCTTTAATACCTCAAAACATCAAGCCCTAGTTCACCACACAAAAACCCAGCGTCGACCTAGCATGATCGAACACTACAAAATGGGTACTAAAATGAAAAGCTAACCCATGCGAATCTGAACAAACCCCCTTTGTAATTTATTGGAATTGATTTGATTTCATTTTGATTTTGGAAGATGAACATTCTCACGATATTTTGTTTCTGGAAAAACAAAGTGGCGGCTATAGAATTTTCTGCGTTGACTATGGGAGGAGATAGGTTAGGGTTAAGAGGGTAGGGCTATTTATAGACCACAAAAATATCTAGATATTTTTATATTAATATTTTAATATTTTTATTTAATCCTTTATATTCATTTCTGACTTCTAAAAATCCGTGTGATCACACATGATACCTAAAAATCATGAAACTGGACATGCAGCTAGAGTTCGACATTATGGTTCCAACGAAACTGGTTTCGTCGAATTCCGACTTCGTATGCTCACACAGTGTATTTTTAACTGTCAGAATACTGACTGTTTTACACTCTAAAAATCTGTACGGCCACACAGTGACTCTAAAAATCACGAAACTAGAAATCTAACAACTATTTGACATTGTGGATCCAACAAAATTAGTTTCGTTGAATTCCGACTTCGTTTGCAAAAATGGCTATTTTTAAAGCTTTGGATGGCCCATTTAAACATATAAATATATTTAAATATAATTGAATTTAATATTTAAAAATAAATATTATCGTCTATATTCACAGTGGAATACCATACAGCTCCAATATATTTCTAACTGAATTTACAGCTTGATATTTAAAATTTTAGATTTATCGATATTCAGTTTTATATCGAAAATCCTTTTATAACGTAAATAAAGCGTTGCAAATTATAAAGGAATTCCACAATGACTTTTCTGAAATTTGATTTGGACATAAATCAAAATCTACACGACGAAATCCCGATTTTTCTCTTTCACCAGAAAGATATACTCCACCAGCTCCAAACGTTTCTTGTTTCACAGAAATCTGGCTTAAAACGAATCCTGTACATTCAATTGAAGTTCAAATCGCCAAATCGCGAACTGCAGCGCCATTTCAAGCTCGATTTTAATTATAATATAATTTTACGTTTCAAACTGACATCGATTGAATATATTCATCAATATGATTCAATTCTAAGCTGAATTAAATCTTGGGGATGACCCTGTTCACCTTATATTGTGATTTCCAATATTTTTGATTATTTCTGAATTAAATATATTATTTAATTTAATTATATATTCCATATTATTTAATTAACGACGATTAAATTCCCTATATCACTATTTTAAACAATTAAATAAATTAATTATACCCCTGGAAAATGCGGGTCATTCCACCCATACCTTGTCATAGTTGGAATTCAATCTCCAATAAGCGCCCGCGGTTTTGATTGTATACTATATATGTGGAGCGTGAGATGCAAGCGTTCCACTAGATTTTTATTTACTTGTATTTAGACATTATTATAATATCACACAAGATATTGGTTTCAAAACTGTTTTGGGTTATCGTAAGGTAAAAACCGTCTGTGTTTATGTGTGGATTTGGTCTTACGATTATCCTTTTCTTTTGAAAAGATTTTGAACTTTAAAATCATGATTGAATGATTTACCATTAATACTGTGCGAGTTTATCTCACTCTGGTTCACCAGACTGACTCGGTGTTTTGTAAATGCTCGGGTTAGCCCGGAATGTACAGGTTCAAGTTATCGAAAGCTGTGAAGAGACGAGCTGGAGATGTTCAGACGTATGATATTATATAGTCACTATTCCGCTGTGTGTTGTATATGGGAACAGGCTATTATAACTGTCCCATTGTATGATGTACTCTGATACTGTAAGTATTTTCAAAGCTCTCAATAAAGATTTATTTCTGTATTATATTTTGTTCCGCTGTGATGTGAGACTTTGTGTTGTGTTGTTTCTTCTTCTTCTATTCTTATATTTGTTTCTTTCTTATCTCACCCTCTAATTTCTTTCTAATAACTATCTAGTGTTTTCGGTGCTTGGAGGGTCGGCATGAGTTACAGTAAAGGTATTTATGTCGATTTTCGGGACCGGAAACCCTGGGTCATTATAGTGTCACTCACAAAGGGAATGCACTAAGTTCTGTGGAGCATTTAGGGTAAAAGATGCAGATAAATTACAAGACAGACAAAATTAAAATAGCGGAAAATAAAACTTTACTTTATTGATAAAATAGTTTGTACAATAATTGTTTTCCAATATCAGAGTATCATCTGTCTTACAAAATAAAGAAGCATAAAATAACATTTATATTCCCCAATGTAGCATAAGCCAGCCATAGCAGCAGAAAAAGAGAGTCCAAAGCACTTTGTCAAAGAATCTTCGAGCTTGGGAAGAGTGACGGTCCAATCTAACCTGAGCTATGCTATTCCCTCCTTAACCACCTGGGGGGAACGGAAGAAAAGAAGACGAAAGAAAACCGGGTCATACATAAAGTCTGGTAAGTTCAGTTACTTCTAGCATGTGAACAAGGAAAAACAAAACGACATGAATTAACTGAATACAAGACAATACCATGATGATAGGGCCAACAAGATAGGATAAGATTAACACAAGATATGCTAAGACAAGATAAACTGGATATGCTTTAATACTTTCTCCGCTTCGCTCTTAACCTGTTATTATGGTTTCTATGTCTCTGCACCACTTATCTAGTGTCCCAACTAGTAATCTGTCTAAAATGATAACGCAATCCCAATCCCAGTAATTGTGGTTGCCTTTAGGCGTACATTTATTATTTATTACCTAGATCTAATCTAGGGTTTTATATCAAAGTGCTTCCTAGATTCCACTCGAGTTTACGCGGCTTATCTAATGCTTCACAGATTCAGGGTTTATGCCACCTAGGTCCAAATAGGGATAACGCTACATGTCGAACGATGCCCCTAGTCTAGGACACACTATCTAAAGCGGTATATGTTCCTAGACTTTCCCCACGTATGTGTCGCGAATTGTTTATCGCTGTCTAGATGCACATGTCCTGAAATGTGCGACCCGAGTCCCGTGGTAGGGCTAATCAAGAAACACGGAACTCGGTCGGGAGCTTTTAGTTATCTGCCGATGCAGATGCTAAGGTCTGTTTTTCCAGTGGCTATATTCCCACTCGACCCCTCCCTCAACTAATGAAAGGCACACCTTGAAAACTGAGAACTATACGCAGGCCCTCTATGCCCCCACTAACCGATGGCCATCTTCTCCCATATCTAGATAGCAAGTATATGGTCTTTTGGAGTTCTCCGCCTTTCTGCTTTACGTATCTCGACTGACTCAAGATGCTAGGTAGACGACGAGTCGCTATCACAGGGCTACTAGTCTCGCCGAATCACGCTGGTCCATCCTAGTCTTTTGTTTGCCATATATTGTAACCAAGGCATACCCTTGGTTCTTCTTACGCAGACCTTAACCTCTGTGAGCCCAGGAGGATCATCTGACACCTCACAGAGGGATACCAAGAGTACCCTCACGTCCCCTCGAAACCTCGGGCTTCGTAACCCAATTCGTTGGAGCCTCCTTTAAGATCGTTCGCTCCTCCTCGTGTTATACTAAGGATTACTACTTTGTTTTCCTAACTAAGGTTTACCACTTGGTTTCCTGAATCGTCGTTTTCTTAACTAAGGTTTACCACTTAGTCCTTTTAACTAAGATTTACTACTTAGTTCTCTTTCTCGTCAAGTTGGATTGGTTAAGTGTCATTAGTCGATACAAACTAACTTAACCTATTCATTTGTCATGTTAAACTGGTTAAGTGTTACCAGTAATTCACGTTGACTTAACCCTAACAGCATCAAGTTATATTGGTTAAGTATTTACTTAACCCTACCCATTCATCTTGTATTGGTTAAGTGTTCCTTTTTAACTTAACCTTGCCTATCTGTTTTAACTAACATGTTATAACGGTTAAGTGTTCCCTTAGTTAACTTAACCCTAACATTGATTTGATTAACATGTTCTAATGGTTAAGTATTGTCCCTTCATGTTTTTAACTTAACCCTATTCATTTATCACACTCTTATGGTTAATTGTTCAAGCTTACTTAACCCTACGGTCTAGTCCTGCTAACATATTAAATTGGCTAAATGTATTAAATATACTTAACCCCAACCTCTAGTCTAGTTAGCATGTTAAATTGGCTAAGTGTATTAACTTTACTTATCCCCAACCTCTAGTCTAGTTAACATGTTAAATTGGCTAAGTGTATTGAATTTACTTAACCCTCACTTTCTAGTCTGGTTAACATATTAAATTGGCTAAGTGTTTTTCTTAGTTACTTAACCCCTACAAATCTTGTCTTGTTACCATGTTAAGTTGGTTAAGTGTTCTAGTTAACTTAACCCTATCGTTCTAACTTAACTGTGTAAAAGTTGGTTAAGTGTTCTTATGGACTTAACCCTCCCATTCTAGCTTAACTTTAATTGTCTTATTAAAGCACCAGTCACTCACATTAGACAGGTATTGTTGTGGCTGCCGGTATGCCGGTTGGTTCCGGGCAGTCTTACGCACAACTCAGTCTAACCTCGGGCCTTTATCGGGTGGGTCTGGGCAGGTTTACATCACAACTCAATCCAACCTCGGGTTAATCATGTTCGTATTGTCTAAATTTACTTTTCTCATTTAGGATAAATTCTATAAGTAAATTTTCCCTAATTTACTTATTCCACTATCACTCTTTTAATGTACATTGTCAACATTTATTATTATGGCCCAATTTCCCTATATATCATACTTATAGATTTTGGTATGTAAATTATACCAAATTAAGTGTCATTAACCATGATTATTCTAAACATGACAATTACTCACAATTATGACTAAATTCAAAATTTGTGCTAATATACTTATTATGCCAAATTAACTTTAATTGACCCAATTCTGATTTAACATCCTAATTTACAGTTTATGGCAAGACTAGAATTATTATTCTAGTTTACCGTTTACGCCTAAAACTTAGCTTACTTGCCAATACTAAATTTAATATGTCAAATTACATATTCCATAATTCATGTCAAATTTTCAAATTTGCGTTCTAAAAACATGCCATAATACATGTTCTAAATTATGTCAATCATAATTATGTTCATGTTCCACATTATTCCAATTTCCAAGTTTACAACCATGTTTAACTCAAATTTATGATTTGCCCAAATCGTATTCCCATCGTTCGTGTAATCGTGATTTCATCCTAGATTATAGATAAATCTAGATTCGTGGATAAAAAGGGAATGAACCAAAATGCCATGAAAAGATAGACATAATGACTGGCAGAAGATGATAATTCACTAATCATAGATCTAACAAATTACACTGAATAAATTGATTAAAGCATCGAAGGCCTATAGATCTGATAATATTATGACATAAAAAGGGTTGAACAAATAACATAGGTTCAAGTATATGGGTAGATCTAACTTAATAGATAAATTCCCATAATCAAGATCCAAGGATAATTAAGAATAAACTGAATAGATAATCAAGTTTAAATCCAATCTCACAGTCATAATCCTAGACAATAATATCATGTTCATGAATCATAGGTAATTATCCACTATTGTCCTTGTCATAGTCATAGGCATTGGTTTATGCTCCTAGTCAAAGGCTTATGTTCATAGTCAAAGGTTTATGGTTTCGAAGGCCACAGTTCCATAGTCATAATCTTAAGCATTGGCAATTTAGTCACAATGTGTTCTAGGCCATAATCAAGAATCAGATCCAAAGTCATAAACAAGCACAGATTCAATGAAATGATAAGGCATATTTCTTATATTCTTTTAATTTTGTGTCACAAATAGAAAAGGCGTTCAAATCTAAAAAGTAACCGACTTACATTGATTGGATCTAGTAAAGAATAGAAAGATAGCATTGCTTGAAGCCGTTGAATCTTTACTTGAATCCTAACTTGTTTTGAATCTTCTCTTGAAAGACTTGAGCAGCATATCCTCGTCTTGATTTATATTTTATTTTATTCTATTTATTTAGATTTAGAGGAAGAAGAAGAAGCCATGTCCATCAAGAATTTGTGCAGCATAAGCTTAGAGAAGAATGGTGCAAAGAGATGGAGACTAGGGGGCTGTTTATATAGGATTGCAAGTTAATTTGAGCCGTCGATGAAGCCAAGGTTAATCAAAGCCATCCGTTCTAAAGAGAAGCCAATTATGTTCACAATTGCTTTCTTAATGTTCTAAAGTTAATTTTAGATTTATTATTATTTTTAAATAAATAAATTGGATTTGAAATGGGTTTTAAAAAACCAGAATTTCTAATATATTTAATTGGAATTGAATTAGAATTGATTTGTGGGTTTATCATGAACGGTGTTTTAAATAACACTTGTTCTTTAACCCGATAATAAATAGAATGTGATTTGGGTTTATCGTGAACTGTGTTTTAAATGACATTAGTTCTTTAACCCAGTAAAAGGAGTTTTAATGAATCTGTAATTAGTTTGAAATGTGAATTGATAATTTAAATTATCAAATCCGGAAAGTGAGCGAGAATGGAGTATCGCTAGTTTTGCTCCAAATCGATAGTTAAATCTTTAATTAGATTTGAACGTGAAATGGTAATTAATTTTACCGATAACACCGTGGTGTTTGATATGGAGTATTACCAGTTTTGCTTCGTGGGATAAATAGGTTGGGATTGGGAAATAAAATAAATAATTACTTTGGTGTGGTTCGCTAATCCAGACTAGTTTGGAAAACCATAATATGGTTTGAAATGATATCCAAAGGAAGATTAAAGAATAAATTTAAAAGAATTTATCTTTGATAAAATTAATGGCAACATTTCCCTAAGAATGTGAAATTTAGAAACTAATTGTAGGTTAGCTAAGAAGAATGGTTTCTTGGGTATTGATCTGATGTTGGTCTCGGCCTTCGGGGTTAATATTTGGGGAATTGTTCTCTTGCTAATTTACAGTTAGTGACTGATGAATTGGAATGAGGTGTATGTTGTGTTTATGTAACATTTGTTTATTATATACGCGAGTCATTCAGAAAGGCCGGATTTATACCCATTCTGAATAACCGATTCGACGATAAGTCGAAAATGAAGACGGTGGTTGAAGACTGGAAGTCTTCACATCATTTGGGTGATTACTGATGATCTTGATTGGGCTGTACACCCAAGATGAGGGAATCAGTTGGTGATCGTCCAGACGTACTTGGAGATCGATGGATATGCGAGGAAAATGCCTCCGGTTTCGTTCGGACCTAGAACGAACTTGTAAATAGACTGTGTGTCTGACATTAGATTTTATTCTGTTTTGATTGATCTCTATTAAATATACATCAGTTTGGCGGCGGAGAATTTATTCTCTTGCTTAACACCCTTCTTTGAGACGTACGAGCTCAGAGGTTGTATATCGATGGACATCAGTCGCATGGAGTGAATTGCGTGTGTGGTATGCCTTAGTGGCAGATGATCAAGGCTTCTATTGAAAATCAAAGTCTTGTGGTTGATGACCAAAGCACGACCTACGTGGCATAGCTTTGTGTATAACGTGAATTCGCGAGCCTCACAACTCGGTATGAGTCAAAAATGGGATATGGACCATTGGGAGAACGGCGTTTCTTTCTAGCTATGGGTGGTGTCAGTGCTTAAACTGGCTGACATTTATATTATTTTTACCTATGTGGATGTTGGATTGTGAGGTGCCTCGATTATAGGTCTGTAAGGACCGGGAAACGTGTGTTCAGGAATAACTAATCCTCAAACGTAACGGAGGACCGGCCCAGCCGATTCCAAGGGTTACCCAGAGTGTGTAGTCCTGAGGCATTTGCTATAGTGTCTCGAAGCGGAGAGGAGCTTGCCCCTTTCCTCGACTCATGACGGAAATCCAATTTCCAATATGAGATATTTCGGTTTTATTTGTAGAGCCAAATATGACGACATGATATATGGTACCCATGCCGTCTATGATTGATATTTGTGATTGAAATTGTTTTGACACTATACACTCATAATAGTATCAAATGATTTGTTTTAAACGTACCAAGCATGTTTGGCTATTATAAGGGAACACCCTATCCTCCGGCTTGCGTTGCATTGTGTGATGCGACCTGGGTCTTATAATAGCTTCATTTTTTGGAAAAGCATTGCGTTGTTTATTCTAAGCACTGGTATTCTTGGGAGGAAACCCGTTCCGTGTTATACAACGTGGTCCCTTGAATTACTCTTTTTTAAAGTAAAGTTTTAAATAACTGTTTTAGTTCTCACACCAGTCACATGACTGACCTGGAGTTTATTGTTTTAACCTAAACTCTAGGTGCCCCTATTTTCGACACGGGCAGCTAGTAGTTTTGTTTTGCAGATTTATATTCACGGGATCCTGATTTACAGCTGGAACAATGCTCGGAAAGCTCTGCATCCGTGTATTACTTTCAGTTGTGTTTTGTATTATTTTTCCGCTGCAGTACTGTATTTAAATCTCTGTTATTCTTTGTTGTATAATATTTATTCATACTCTGTATATTCTTGTAATCTGATGGAATTGTTGTAAATAACAATGAAATATTCTCCTGTTTGCGTTCTGATCTGTCTTGTCCTCAATTCTATCCGGGCTTTCCTTACCGGGGAAGTTTCGGGTCGTCTCATTTATTGTTAACCCGAAACTTAAGCTATATTCCTTATTTAAACTTCAAATTCAAATTATTACTCGAAGCAAATTACAATATATCATTATAATTATTTATCTAACTTTTATCAAACCCATATCCAAATAACTCAAGTTTAAATATCCTTTCCAAATAGTTTAATAATATTATTTCAAAATATCTTCTAAGGTCAAATTAGATTTCAAAATCAAAAGATTGAGATGCCTTTAAATTTTATTCAATGTTAAAAAAGCTATAACGTAGTTCATAAATCGTTTTAATAATACCATATAATTTATCAATATTATAAATTATCATTAAATAAAAAGTTACTTAGAGAGATTATCTAAAACTCAAATATTACTTACTTAACAAAATATCATTAAATCAAAGAATCTTAAAAATATTATAAATCAATAAACATTATCCTATCCGTATTAATAAGGTAACAAACCGCTACATAGTTATTAAAATGTTATTTAACAAACAAAGCGTTCCTTAATTAAATTTAAGGAACTACCAAATTTTCGTCGAAGATCGGTACATTAAATTTAAGGAATTACCAAGCATACAACCGTTCAATTCAAGATTTATCATACTAATCTTATTTAAAAATTAAATTTAGATGTTCCCACCGGTCATGCTCTCCGATAAAGGTCCTCCAAAGTAGCGTTGTATGCTTTTCCGCGCCCATACTTTCTTCCTCGCCCTCACATCTTCTTATTATCGCGTCCTCTCTCTGTCTCTGCTCTTTCTTGTGTTTCCTTTGTTCCTTTTTTTCTTTCTTTCTTTCTTTTTTATAGAAAGCAAAGGCTTTTTAGCTGCAAGCAAATACATGCGCATGCATGCAAAATCGAGTGGGTTGATGGTTTCGGTGCAGACCATTGGTTGCGTGAGATATCAGTTAAGGGAAATTGCTAAATTGCGGATAGTGTTAAATAAAGAAGATGAAACTTTATGTGGTAGAACTGGTCTTCATGCACGCACAGGCGAAAGCCTTTCATTTGGGTTTTTTTTCTAAGTAAAAATGTGCGGAAGCTTGCAGGCAAATGAAGGGGACAGAAAATGGATGCTGCAGGTTTAAAAATGGGGTGGTTGACGGTGCTTTAAGGGAAGGATGATTGTAATTTGCATGCGAAGGGAGGAGGCTCAAATGGTGATGGAGGAATGCTTAAATGGGGAAAAGAAAAGTGGATATTTGAGTCTGGAAAATTTTGGGATGGAAGTTGTCAGTTTGCGGTGGAAGGCTGTGTGGCATGCAGGCATCATGTCTTTTTTCTTCTGTGAGGAATGGCGGAAATTTATAGGAGTTGGAGATAATTAAAGGGTAGAAGAGGAGAGAGTGTCGAAGGGGTGAAGCTTGTATAAGTTTAAACAGTGGGGCGAAGAATGAGGAAGCACAAGTAAACATGAACCTACTTGTCTTACTACACTTCCGTATGCCTGCCACGTTGTAACGTCCCGTAATTTTTGGCCAATTATTTAATTTATTTTATTTATTTAAATATGTTGGTTTTTATTTAAATATTCGATTTAACCCATTTAATTTGAATATTTGTTTTATTGATAATATAATAATATTTTATTTTAAGAATATTTGGGAAAATGTTGAATAGGCTGTATAATGTGATCGGGCAATTTAAAGTGGTTTATATTGACTTTTATTGAGATTATCATGGCGATTTCGATATTATGTTTAATTTATAATTTAATTATAAAATGAGCTGCAGCGGCGCGGCAGTTCGAAATTGGGCGTTTTGAACTTTAAACGACCGTATAGGGCCCAAAATGAGTCGGATTTTCTCGAAACAATAAACGTTCGAATTTGTTGGATAATATTTTTCTAATGAAAGAGAAAAATCGAGTTTTCGTGTTGTAGATTTTATTTTATGTCCAAATCAAATTTTAAAATAGTCGATGTGAAATTCCTTTATAAATTATATCGTTTATTTATATAGAATAAAGGGTTTTTAAATATTTATAATATCGATTTGGCTTCAAACTCAACCCAGGATATTTTATCTTGGTAATGTATGAAATTCTGGTCGTGTGTGGCCAATTATAATGTTTTAATATTTTAATATTGAGGTATTTTAAAATTGGTTTATTTTATTTGAATTGAGCAGTTACAAAAGGGTCTTTATTCAAATGACCTTCGTTTTCGACGAAACAAATTTTATTGGGACCGCAACAACAAATTATTACTAGATTTCAAGTTGTGTGTCAATCGGGGTTATTTTGTGAGCGCAACAAAATAAATACAAATAAAAATGACCATTTGGACGTGAACGAGCGCCATTTGAGAAAACGGACTCGGAATTCGACGAAACAAGTTTCATTAGGACCGTGTCGTCAAATTATACTATGACATCCATTCGCATCTCGAATGGGGTTTGCATGTGAGCACAAGAGCGAATAATCAAAATTTAAAACAGCGATAGGTGCGAAATAAAAATTGTTAGTCAACATCGCTTGTCACATCAATATAAAATATTAATACTTATAATTATATATACCCCAAAATCAGATTTTTCAGCCCAAACCATTTTCCACCCTTCAGCATAATTGCAGAAAACACCCTACTCTCGTTTTAATTTATTTCTTCAATCCTGGTGAGAATCGGGTAGGGCGACCTGAAGTAAATGGGTAGATCGGCTCGATACCTGGCTACTATAAAAAGTTGGGGTGGAATGGAGGGTTATGGTGGCCGAAATCGATGAAGGAAAGTCTAGATCTGACTTTCGGATTTTGACCAAATTCTCGACGATGGAGGAGTTTCAGGTAGGGGGCCTGGGGCGAATGAAAGAGGGAAGACAGAGCTTTCAGATGGTCTCGAGTCTTCTGGTGGACGGAGGAGGCCGAAAGAAGGATATGAACGGAGACATGGTTTTGGGGGTGTTTTTGGGAGAAATGATCGGATTTTACCAAAATTCAGGCGATGGAGGGAGTTTTGGCGATGGGCGCCTGAAGGAAGATGGGGAGGAGGTCGGCGCCGTGCCATAGATGGTGGAGCGGTCATCTCAGATGGTAGGAGTTGGGTGAACGACGGCCCCGAACATTTTCTGGTAGCTTTCGTGTTTTGGGGTGATACGGCGGCTTAAGGTGGCGGGTGGTGACGAGGTTGGGCGGAGATGGAACGCCGGAGGCTGGCGGTCTGGATGGGATTGGCGGCGTGATGTCCGGTGGGGTATACTAGCGGCAGCGCCGGTTTGAAGAACAAGGCCGGTTTCGTGTTTTCCTGGAAGAAGAGAACGTCGGGTCTGATATGAGGAATTGGGGAAAACACGTTAGAGGTGCTGATGTGGATTAAGGAGTAGCAAATGATTGGGTTAATTAAGATAATAAAGGTAAGGATTTATTTATTAATTATTTAATTTATATAAAAACTAGTTAAACCTTTGTATTAGCGCAACTTTTTCATACTTTAACGAAATCTGACGAAACTGGATCCGTTGGGATCGTAGGGACGAGATCTAGACATGGCACTGGCTAGGCACTGATCTGACGCAGTTGAAATTTTAGTAAATTTTGAACGTTCGACTGAAATTAAATGCAACAAACACATCAACCGTCGATCGAATAATCTGGTGTGTTAATTCGCACACCTTCTGGAATCCTGTGATGTGGTAAATTCATATTAAAATATAATTTACCGTTAAAAATACAAATTGGTTGATTGGCTGCTATTGCTTGTTTATTGTTTGGTTGATTGCTGTTGTTTATATTTCATCGTTTTAAATGTTAGATTATTGGAATTTATTTCATATATGATTATCAAATGTAATAACAAGCTGTGGTGTAGGGAAGAACAGGTTGGAGGGATCCGACTGGATTCCTCAAATATTATAAATGTTGTTTGTTTGTTTTATATTGTTGATATTTGAACTGATTTAACCCCAGATGGTAGTGAAACCTGTTTGAACATGATGGTTGAATAAATATTCACCTGTGTTGCGTTTAAAATCAACCGACGTTGTTGATTGGGTAATTGGCAGTATATGGCCTAAAATGTGTTGTCTTAGACGTCGTTCTACCGTTCAGTGAATCGACGTAGTTTTAAAGTTATAAATTATTTTATAATTGAATTGAAGTTTTTCAGTCATTTTATATAATGAATTAAATTAGAAATTTATAAATAAATATTTTAATCAAGTTTATAAAAGAATTATTTAAATGGTTTGAGTAGCAAATTCTTATGATGTAAACAAGTTATACAGCAGAAAATCCAAAGAAATTTCCTACGGGTTGGTAAAATAGAATAATTGTTTTTAAAACAATTAAATGGTGATTTTAAATTAATCAAGTTATTTGATTAACTTAAAGGGGGAAATGACAAATGGAATTCAGTTAATGATTAACTGAGATGTACAGTTGACAAAGTCAGCCATGTTTAATTAGAATTGGTAATGTAATTAAAGTGATAATTGAATTAATTGGAATTTCTAAAAATTTCATTAAATTTAACAAATAATGTAAATATTAGCTAATTTCCCGATTAACTATAAATTAAGAAAAATTATTGAATTGGTTGGTGTTAAATATTAGTTAATCTTCGATTAACTATAATCTAAGGTAATTATCAAATTGGTTAGTGTTAATAAAGTAAATTATTATTTAATCAGCTTTTAAAAGTGATAATTATCCTATTTTTAATTAACAACAAAGTTAACTATAATTATATAGTTAATGTTAAAGTTATTATTGTTTAAATTAATAATAATTAGAGAAGTGATTTTCAATTGGAATTCAATTAAGAAAGGATTAAGTGGTCTTATGGTTTGATCAAGGAGGTGGTAAGAGTTTATAAAAGGGGTTTATAATCCAAGTTTTAAACTAGATTAGTAAATAGAATTTGAAAGAGAATGCAGAAATTTAAATAGGATTTTACTTAATTGTCAACTAGGTAAATTAAATCCAAAAGGGAATGAAACTTCCAAGAGAGATGATAAAGAAGAAAAGTAATAGCTTTGGAATAAAACAAAATAAGTCGTTTAGTATGCTAAATAGATTACTAAATGATTGGGAAGAAATCCAAACAAGAGTTTAAAAAGGGTTTTTAAACCAAAAGCAGGACCTTAAGGGTTAAAGCATGGAATTGGGCGAAACGTTGTAATTGAAATAACGATTTCAAATGTAAGAAACGGGTTATAAAACCATATTTGAAATCGAGATGGTAAACAAGATTTTCATAAGGGTTTAAGTTACGAACGGATATTATTCTGAGATAAGAACATTGTCGATCAAGGTCTGAGAGGTAAATAAAATACCCAAACTTGAATGGCTTCATTATTATCGAGGAGTGGTATTGGTTTGAAACGAGTGAAAGGTGTTTTAATTGGTGTGATATCCCATATGAGAAGTAGCAAATATAAGTGTGAGATTTTGGCAATATGAATAATACCAAAATGTTATTTACAACGTAAATAAAAGTAGTTGGTTTTAAAATATAGTTTGACATTTGCTTCGCCATATCAAAATCGATAATTTGTTTATATCATGTAGTATAATACATGTGTATATATATATATCGTGAGATATCTGAAAATAAGAAAAAGGGAAAAAGGGTTTTGAAGAAATATATCGCTATCCCAAAGGTAATGGTAAGTTGAGTATACATATTCTAAAAAAGTATAAAATAGTTTTGATAAATAAAATTTAGGAAAATTAAAATGTTTGGAATATATGGGAAGATTTAGAAGTTTGTTAAATATATTTTAAACAGGCCAAGTCATGCCAAGTACGGAATCAATAAACTTATTTTATATGCACGACTATTATTTGATAGTTAAATCACCGACTATCAAACTTGACCAATACGATTGTTGGTACGGAAAGACCGGGATCGAATTTATATTCGAAAACCATTCCGACCAGAAAATACGCGGAGATGTTGATCAAGATGGAGAAATTGAAGACCACGGATCTTCATAAGCGGAAGGACTACTTGTCGATTTCTCTGGCTTGCAACCAGAGTCATCTGATTTGTGATTCTGTCGTGGTTGCAATCTACAGGTTTGCAAGGACTACTCGCTACTGATCCTTGGGGGTGATTCCTATATAAGGATGCAGTAGGAGGGTGCCTTCGGTTCATCCGGTTCCTGGATGACTTGTATGGACGAATGTCTGATAGAGTATTTCCAAAAGGATCACGTACGTTGATTTCTTCAAACGTACCATAGTTGGCGGTGGAGGACGACGGTTCTCTTAGCCTAACCACTAGAGTATTTTTGTGGACGTCAATTAGTGATATCCAGAGGATCTGACAATGTGGCATTCAAAGTGAATGGTGGCCAGATGTTCGAAAAGAAATTCTATCCTCAAGCCTCATCAACCGGGAAATGACAAAAATCTGGCAGGCAGCATGGCCATGTGGGTCGCTCCCATTAGGGTGTATAATCACTTATCTAGAGAAATTCCATTTCCTTCTTTAATCTATATTCGATGTTGTCCCTTTTCGGGAGGCGGTTGCTGATCCCAACCATCGGTGATATACATTCGATACACTCAAGAGAAATGAGTGGTCGGTCATGTGTGGGCCGGGTTGCAAGAAGTTCTTGTTGAACCCAGTGTATTCGCCTCTAGAGATACACTATCGGCAGGTGGTCCCATACCTTGTCAAAGTAGGAACCCAATATCCAATAAACCCCCGCGGTTTTTGATTGTATACTACATATGTGGAGCGTGAGATGCAAGCGTTCCACTAGCTCGTTATTTACTTGTATTTAGACACTATGATAATATCATAATAAGTTATGATTTCAAAAACATTTTGGGTTATAGTAAGGTAAAAACTGTACGTGTTTATGGGTGGGCTGGTATTACTATTATCCTTTGATTTCATAAAGGATTTTCCAAAGTTAAAACAAATTATTTGTGCTATGAATTTATCACTAAAAGTATTCCAGACTGACCCCGTGTATTTTTCTTTGCTTCAAATGTGCTCGGGTCAGACCGAGTATGTTCCAGGTTAGGTTCCGCTTGGAGTTTCAAGAGCTGGAAGTAGGCGGCTTCACCGTTAGATATATAATGTTATTTTCCGCTGTAACTGATATATGTTGTACTCTGATGATTGTTATGTGTGTCTAGTTTTCTTTTGAATAAAGAGATTCGATATATTATATTTATTCGTTCCGCTGTGAGATTTTGATGTGTTCTTCTTCTTTCTTCTATTCTAATATTCTTTCTTTCTTTTCTCACCCTTTAAATTCTTTCTAATAACAATCTGGTATTCGATACTTGGGTTTTTGGTATGAAATATGAGTTTATATGTTGTTGTCGAAAATTCAAGTGTCGAAGTTTTTCCCTCGGGTCGTTACAGTGGTATCAGAGCTATTGGTTTAGTGATAACCTTGGCTCTGTGGCATGACTCAATAGAGATAGGGTTAGTAATACCCTAGATTGAGTTTGAGTGTATAAATGAGAGCGCGTATTTGTAAATTTGGTATAAAATTATTTTTGAAACTATTTCTACTCAATTTATTTTTTAAAATAATAAAGAAAGGATTCTTCTCAAATTATTATAATATGGGCAAATTATTTGGATTTGTTAATGTTGATTGTGTGATATGTTTGGATGGTGTGTTCGATCTCATGGATATAAACCTGAACATGATAAACTTGGTTAAAACCAATATGAAATAAATAAGTTGGATAAATTAATCCAAATTTAATAAATCCGAGTGGATAATTAAAGAGATAAATGGATTACTGAGACTTGCTTATAATCCTGTATGGATTAAATTGGGTGTGAATGGGTTGATATGTATGGTATGGATGTTTTGAACATAATTAACATTTGTTTGATGACTAATGAAATTCATTTGAGTTGAGAACAGGTGAAGAAGTGCCAATTCAGCTTTAAAATCCATCCGAGAGAAAATTTTGGAGTTAATTGTATCCAGTTTGAATAGAGCTGCATAATAACTAGGCAAGCTCAAATATAAAATATTGCTTGTCGCGTAATAACGCTCGCAAAAAGGTACGCATACGCAAATATGGAATTTTGGTTTTTATTTGGGTTTTGAGTTTGGATTTTGATTTTTCCGACTATGAGAGTCGATGTATATATATTTCTTGAAACTGCGATATTGCTGATGTCCTCCGTACAGGGGAGACTCAGCAATTTTTTTCAAAAATTTAAGGTGTTAAATTTTTTTTTGAAGATTTTTGGAAAATTCTTTTATTTGAATTAATTTGGTTTTAAAATCAATTGGATTTATTTTGGAAATAAAAATCGAGTTTTAAATTTTAAATATTATTATAAGATAAGGTGTTGTAACGTTGTCTCTACCTTAGCAATTTCGAGGACGAAATTATTTTAAGGGGGAAGGAATGTAACGTCCCATAATTTTTGGCCAATTATTTTATTTATTTAAATATGTTGGTTTGAATTTAAATATTCGATTTAACCCATTTAATTTGAATATTTGTTTTATTGATAATATAATAATATTTTATTTCAGAATATTTGGGAAAATGTTGAATAGGCTGTATAATGTGATCAGGCAATTTAAAGTGGTTTATATTGATTTTTATTGAAATTATCGTGGCGATTTCATTATTAAAACGACGTTAGAAAATTTAATTTATAATTTAATTATAAACGAGCTGCAGCGGCGCGGTAGTTCATAATTTGGCATTTCGAACTTTAAACGGTCGTACATGGCCCAAAATGAGTCGGATTTTCTCGAAACAAGAAATGTTCAAATTTTTTGGATAATATTTTTCTAATGAAAGAGAAAAATCAAGTTTCGTGTTGTAGATTTTATTTTATGTCCAAATCAAATTTTTAAATAGTCGATGTGAAATTCCTTTATAAATTATATCGTTTATTTATATAGAATAAAGGGTTTTTAAATATTTATAATATCGATTTGGCTTCAAATTCAACCTGGGATATTTTATCTTGGTAATGTATGAAATTCTGGTCGTGTGTGGCCAATTATAATGTTTTAATATTTTAATATTGAGGTATTTTAAAATTGTTTTATTTTATTTGAATTGGGCAGTTACAAAAGGGTCTTTATTCAAACGACCTTCATTTTCGACGAAACAAATTTTATTGGGACCGCAACAACAAATATTACTAGATTTCAAGTTACGTGTCAATTGGGGTTATTTTGTGAGCGCAACAAAATAAATACAAATAAAAATGACCATTTGGACGTGAACGAGCGCCATTTGAGAAAACGGACTCGGAATTCGACGAAACAAGTTTCATTAGGACCGTATCGTCAAATTATATTATGGCATCCATTCGTATCTCGAATGGGGTTTGCATGTGAGCACATGAGCGAATAAATAACATTTAAAACAGCGACAGGTACGAAATAAAAACCGTTAGTCAACATCGCTTGTCACGTCAATATAAAATATTAATATTTACAATTATATATACCCCAAAATCAGATTTTTTAGCCCAAACCATTTTCCACCCTTCAGCATAATTGCATAAAGCACCCTACTCTCGTTTTAATTTATTTCTTCAATCCTGGTGAGAATTGGGCAGGGCGACCTGAAGTAAAAGTGTAGATCGGCTCGATACCCAACTACTGTAAAAAGTTAGGGTGGAACGGAGGGTTGTGGTGCCCGGAATCGATGAAAGAAAGTACAGATTTGACTTTCGGATTTTGACCAAATTCTCGACGATGAAGGAGTTTCAGGTGGGGGGTCTGGGGCGAATGAAAGAGGGAAGACAGTGCTTTCGGGTGGTGATGGTCTCGAGTCTTCTGGTGGACGGAGGAGGTCGGAAGAAGGAGATGAATAGTGACATGGCTTTGGTGGTGTTTTTGGGAGCAATGATCGGATTTTACCAAAATTCAGACGATGGAGGGAGTTTTAGCGACGGGCGCCTGAAGGAAGATGGAGAGGAGGTCAGCGTCGTGCCATAGATGGTGGAGCGGTCATCTTAGATGGTCGGAGTTGGGTGAACGACAGCCGTGAACATTTTCTGGTAGCTTTCGTGTTTTGGGGTGATACGGTGGCTATAGGTGGCGAGTGGTGACGAGGTTGGCCGGAGATGGAACACCGGAGGCTGGCGGTCTGGATGGGATTGGCGGCGTGATGTCTGGTGGGGTATACCAGCGGCGGCATCGGTCTGAAGTATAGGGCAGGTTTCGTGTTTTCTTGGAAGAAGAGAACGTCGGGTCTGATATGAGAAATTGGGGAAAACGCGTTAGAGGTGCCGACATGGATTAAAGAGTGGCAAATGATTGGGTTAATTAAGGTAATAAAGGTAAGGATTTATTTATTAATTATTTAATTCATATAAAAACTAGTTAAACCTTTGTATTAGCGTAACTTTTTCATACTTTAACGAAATCTGACGAAACTGGATCCGTTGGGATCGCAGGGACGAGATCTAGACAATGGCACTGACTAGGCACTGATCTGACGCAGTTGAAATTTCAGCAAATTTTGAACGTTCGACTGAAATTAAATGCAACAAACGCGTCAACCGTCGATCGAATAATCTGGTGAGTTAATTCTCACACCTTCTGGAATCCTGTGATGTGGTAAATTCATATTAAAATATAATTTACCGTTAAAAATACAAATTGGTTGATTGGCTGCTATTGGTTGTTTATTGTTTGGTTGGTTGCTGTTGTTTATATTTCATCATTTTAAATGTTAGATTATTGGAATTTATTTCATATATGATTATCAAATGTAATAACAAGCTTTGGTGCAGGGAAGAACAGGTTGGAGGGACCCGACCGGATTCCTCAAATATTATAAATGTTGTTTGCTTGTTTTATATTGTTGATATTTGAACTGATTTAACCCCAGATTGTAGTGAAACCTGTTTGAATATGGTGGTTGAATAAATATTCACCTGTGTTGCGTTTAAAATCAACCGACAGTTTTGATTAGGTAATTGGCAGTATATGGCCTAAAATGTGTTGTCTTAGACGTCGTTTTACCGTTCAGTGAATCGACGTAGTTTTAAAGTTATAAATTATTTTATAATTGAATTGAAGTTTTTCAGTCATTTTATATAATGAATTAAATTAGAAATTTATAAATAAATATTTTAATCAAGTTTATAAAAGAATTATTTAAATGGTTTGAGTAGCAAATTCTTATGATGTAAACAAGTTATAAAGCAGAAAATCCAAAGAAATTTCCTATGGGTTGGTAAAATAGAATAATTGTTTTTAAAACAATTAAATGGTGATTTTAAATTAATCAAGTTATTTGATTAACTTAAAGGGGGAAATGACAAATGGAATTCAGTTAATGATTATCTGAGATGTACAGTTGACAAAGTCAGCCGTGTTTAATTAGAATTCGTAATGTAATTATAGTGATAATTGAATTAGTTGGAATTTCTAAAAATTTCGTTAAATTTAACGAATAATGTAAATATTAGCTAATTTCCCGATTAACTATAAATTAAGAAAAATTATTGAATTGGTTGGTGTTAAATTTTAGTTAATCTTCGATTAACTATAATCTAAGGTAATTATCAAATTGGTTAGTGTTAATAAAGTAAATTATTATTTAATCAGCTTTTAAAAGTGATAATTATCCTATTTTTAATTAACAACAAAGTTAACTATAATTATATAGTTAATGTTAAGGTTATTATTGTTTTAATTAGTAATAACTAGAGAAGTGATTTTCAATTGGAATTCAATTAAGAAAGGATTAAGTGGCCTTATGGTTTGATCAAGGAGGTGGTAAGAGTTTATAAAAGGGGTTTATAATCCAAGTTTTAAACTAGATTAGTAAATAGAATTTGAAAGAGAATGCAGAAATTTAAATAGGATTTTACTTAATTGTCAGTTAGGTAAAGTAAATCCAAAAGTGAATGAAACTTCCAAGAGAGATGATAAAGAAGAAAAGTAATAGCTTTGGAATAAAGCAAAATAAGTCGTTTAGAATGCTAAATAGATTACTAAATGATTGAGAAGAAATCCAAACAAGAGTTTAAAACGGGTTTTTAAACCAAAAGCAGGACCTTAAGGGTTAAAGCATGGAATTGGGCAAAACGTTGTAATTGAAATAAGGATTTCAAATGTAAGAAACGATTTATAAAACCATATTTGAAATCGAGATGGTAAACAAGATTTTTATAAGGGTTTAAGTTACGAACTGATATTATTCTGAGATAAGAACATTGTCGATCAAGGTCTGAGAGGTAAATAAAATACCACAACTTGAACGGCTTCATTATTATCGAGGAATGGTATTGGTTTGAAACGAGTGAAAGGTGTTGTAATTGGTGTGATATCCCATATGAGAAGTATTAAATATAAGTGCAAGATTTTGACAATATGAATATTACCAAAATGTTATTTACAACGCGAATAAAAGTGGTTGGTTTTAAAATATAGTTTGACATTTGCTTCACCATACCAAAATCGATAATTTGTTTATACCATGTAGTGTAATATATATATATATATATATATATATATATATATATATCGTGAGATATCTGAATATAAGAAAAAGGGAAAAAGGGGTTTGAAGAAATATATCGCTATCCCAAAGGTAATGGTAATTTGAGTATACATATATATACATATTCTAAAATGTATAAAATAGTTTTGATAAATAAATTTAGGATAATTAAAATGTTTGGAATATATGGGAAGATTTAGAAGTTTGTTAACCAGTTTGTTAAATATATTTTAAACAGTCAAAGTCATGCCAAGTACCGAATCAATAAACTTATTTTATATACACGACTGTTATTTGATAGTTAAATCACCGACTATCAAACCTGACCAATACGATTGTTGGTATGGAATGACCGGGATCGAAATTATATTCGAAAACCATTCTGACCGGCAAATACGCGGAGAAGCGGATCAAGATGGAGAAATTGAAGACCGTGGATCTTCAGAAGCGGAAGGACTACTTGTCGAATTTCTCTGGCTTGCAATCAAAGTCATTTGGTTTGTTATTCTGTCGTGGTTGAAATCTACGGCTTTGCAAGGACTACTCGCTACTGATCCTTGGGGTGATTCCTATATAAGGATGCAGTAGGAGGGTGCCTTCAGTTCATCCTGTTCCTAGATGACTTGTATGGACGAATGTCTGATAGAGTGTTTCCAAAAGGATCACGTACGTTGATTTCTTCAAACGTACCATAGTTGGCGGTGGAGGACGACGGTTCTCTTAGCCTAACCACTAGAGTATTTTTGTGGATGTCAATTAGTGATATCCAGAGGATCTGACAATGTGGCATTCAAAGTGAATGGGGGCCAGATGTTCGAAAAGAAATTCTATCCTCAACCCTCATCAACCGGGAAATGACAAAAATCGGGCAGACAACATGCCTATGTGGGTCGCTCCCATTAGGGTGTATAATCACCTATCTAGAGAAATTCCATTTTCTTCTTTAATCTATATTCGATGCTGTCCCTTTTCGGGTGGCGTTTGTTGATCCCAACCGTCGGTGATATACATTCGACACACTCAAGAGAAATGAGTGGTCGGTCATTTGTGGGCCGGGTTGCAAGATGTTCTTGTTGAACCCAGTGTATTCGCCTCTAGAGATACACTATCGGCAGGTGGTCCCATACCTTGTCAAAGTCGGAACCCAATATCCAATAAGCGCCCACGGTTTTTGATTGTATACGATATATGTGGAGCGTGAGATGCAAGCATTCCACTAGCTTGTTATTTACTTGTTTTAGACACTATGATAATATCAGAATAAGTTATGATTTCAAAAACGTTTTGGGTTATAGTAAGGTAAAAACCGTACGTGTTTATGTGTGGGCTGGTCTTTCTATTATCCTTTGATTTCATAAAGGATTTTCCAAAGTTAAACAAATTGTTTGTGCTGTGAGTTTATCACTGAAAGTATTCCAGACTGACCCAGTGTATTTTGCTTTGCTTCAAATGTGCTCAAGTCAGACCGAGTATGTTCCAGGTTAGGTTCCGTTTGGAGTTCCAGGAGCTGGAAGCTGGAGGCTTCACCGTTAGATATATAAAGTTATTTTCTGCTGTGACTGATATATGTTGTACTCTGATGATTGGTACGTGTATCCATTTTTCTTTTGAATAAAGAGATTTGATATATTATATTTATTCGTTTCGCTGTGAGATTCTGATGTGTTCTTCTTCTTTCTTCTATTCTAATATTCTTTCTTTCTTTTCTCACCCTCTAAATTCTTTCTAATAACAATCTGGGATTCGATACTTGGGTTTTTGGTAAGTAATATGAGTTTATATATTATTGTCGAAAATTCGAGTGTCGAAGTTTTTCCCCCAGGTCGTTACACACGTTTCCTATTTTACTCTTCTAAATATATATTTTCTCGCATGCGTTAAGCATAAAACAAAGTCTAATGGTTCATATGTTAGAATCTACTTGCCTGTTATCCATGCGTTACAAGTATAAATATACTGTATATTTCCAAAAGAGTTTATTTTATTTTATTTCAATTTTAAATGGTGAATAACCACAACTAGAAATAAAATCCTATATAACAATATATCATGATCCCAAAACAGTAATAAAATAGATCGGTTGATAAATTCTGTAAAGTGTCAAAGGGGACCACAGTTACCCTAAAATACGTTAGAAATATATACGCTTGTTTTCCAAATTAAAAATTACAGTAAAATTCCATAAAATATTTTAAGACTACGTGAACTGAAACTAAACAAAAGTTTGAAACGAATATTTAATTATAATTTAATTTCAAATTCTGATCGTTTCTAGCAACTCAATTACAACTCGTTTCGATATTATGACTTACGACGAACCGTTTCTCCAAAACAAACATTATTATCACAAATTTCACAATAAAATTTAAATTTTCAAACATTTAAAATACTATTATCACCTAAAAATTTGATTCAACAATTATTTAAACCTTTAAAACTTTATTTAAGATTCATATTAAATTCAAATTTGATTTTCAAAAATCTTAGATCGTTACAAGTACAAACATAACATAGATCACCAAAATGAGGTAGGGTTCGTGCCAGACACACAAATAAACGACGTGCGTGAAGATATTCCTGGTCTTCAATTACGATCTACAATGCCACGACCTACTAGATGTGTACAAGTTCAACCATTTCGTGCTAACCATAGAGCCTCATCTTCCTTAGCTTCAACTAACGAATATTCTTCAGATGGATTACTTATCCTCATGAAAGCGTATACTGAAGTTGAGCATCGAGATACGTTATTGATTAAAGGAGGTGGCGTTTTAAGCCATAAAGAGTTCTAGGCAATTATCGCGAGATTACATAACAACCACCGTAGGTGTCCCATTAGAAGATCAACATCTGAAATTCATTTAGCTCACCATCATTTTTAGAAGCTTGCAATCGTTACAATATGATTATCCAGGCAGTGGAAGATGAAGACATATTACAAGCATCTATAGAAACTTTTGATTCTCATTACTTGTTTGAACACATGAAGGATTTCATGGGTCACAAAGCTTACAAGCTTCGCTATAGTTGGCTTACGCGATCTCGGGATGAGTAAGAATTTCTATGTTACTATTTCTAGCTTGTTGTATCCTAATTTAAATTTTCTATGTTGGGTGTAATGTTGCTCTTTCTGTGTTGTTTTTTCTTAATGCAGTTAGTTTGTGTAATTTTCTTAATGACAAATCTATATGCAATTAGTTTTATGTTGGGTCGAACATTCACTGTATCATGTATCTTGTATTTTGCTATATCGAAGAAAGTTTGTATGCAAGTTAAAAGGTAATATTTATTCTTATGAATGCAAATGAGTTAAAAACCAGGGTCGTCCCCGTTTAAATTAAAAGCATCAAATCACAAAGGAATAAAAAAACAGGGTCATATTCATCCACTTAGGCATTATTCCTGACAAATGCTTTGGAAATCGCATCACGTAAAGCAAAGTGGAACCAGTGACCGTTCACATCATGGCAGTACGAAAAGTAGATTCCATACAGTATTACGTCAGGTGAAACAGTGACTTGTAACATAATTATTTATTTTATTGATTTGTACACTACGCAGCTCTATATTTCTTTCAAATTACTCACAACTTACCTCACTCAAACAACTTTGTTCCCATTCTTGTACCACCTCCTCCTTTTATCACACATTCAAAATACCTTCTTGGCCATCAACTACAGACTCCGATGAATAGGCGTATGAACAAATGAGACTACAGGAGCTCGAGGACGAATTCCAGTTTCTAAACCAAATAAGACCTCAGGATGAACCATCGCATGAATAAGGGAACGTACATCTTCCACAAGAAGCTCAAGCATCGCATGTTCAACTATCGTAAGAACAAGCGGTCGGTCAGCCACAACAAGAAGTAGAGTTTTGTCGAGTACTACCGTATGAACATGAAGTTGATTCTTATCCAGTACGTTGCTACTGCGGTTATGCGGTTGAAGTTGTGGTTCGAGCAGAGGGCAACAATATAGGTCGACGCATGCAGAAATGTCCATCTTATCCGAATGGATGCAATTACATGGAATGGATAGACGAGCCTTTGTGCCCAAGGGGAATAGCATATGCAAACGAACTCGAACGAGAAATTAGACTTCTCCAAAATGATATTGAACAGTTGCGATTTAGCATAATAAGACTCCCTTGAGATTGAACGTATAACATGTAGTTGGCTTAAGTAACTATTTTCTATGTTTGCTTTGATGTTTTAGTTGGCATCTACTATCATTAATTGTTGTATCTTTAATAACCGGTTGTATCTGTATGCTTATTGTTAGTTTCATCGTTATGTGAAATATTAGTTGAATCATTTTGATCATAACCATTTATTTTTGTTATACGAAATACTAGTTTCATCATTAATGACCGGGTGAATAATATGACTCGTGTTTACGAGTCCACCAGTACCAGTAACTCATACGGATACCATTTAATGGTGGACATGGAGGAAGAAGGAAGGGATCGAAAACGGAGTTTTTTTTTAAATGATATAACATAACCAGCCTTTTTATAGCTGACTATGTACGCTTAGCCGGCTTTCATAAAGCGGCTAAGTCGACGGTCTGGATTTAATTCGAGACCGTCACACGGATTACAATCCTACGGTTGGTGGATTGTAATCTGTGTACTCTCCTTAGCCAGCTTTTAGAAAGCCGGCTAAGGACCAAACAGCAACCCCTATTGGGGTTGCTATGTTTCCCCCACTGGGCTGGGGTGGGGTGGGTGTCAACCCAGCCGGATGTGACATCCGACCTAACCCAGTGTTGGGAACGATCTAATGGTGTATAAATTTGATATTTGGTTTACACAATTCCCATCCCATGAGAATATTAAGTTGCACATTTATACATGTTCTGAATCATGACTTTTTCAACTTTGGAAAATATTGCACCTCTCGTTTAGCTTCTCCCTTCATGTGTATTATTACAAATTGCTCTACTAGCATAATGAGTTTAATTTTTATTTTCTTAATTAAATTAACTTTCAAAATGAATGGTCATTGTTTGTTTTGAAATTTGTGTTAACGCAATAGTTTGCATGCCCCTTCGGCTTCATGCGAATAAATGGCTTTAATTTTATCATAAAGGATAATGTAAAATAAAATAAAGCAGTTATAGTGTGAATGAAAAAGAGAATAGAAATGTTCTGTTTCAACTTGGACATTTTTGCTTCCAATAGTTGAAAAATAAGGGACATATCCATAATTTCTTTTATTATTGCATTTCACATCAATTTTTTTAATAACATAAAACGAGATGAGAACAAAATGAATGTAACAACTAGCACAACATGATTTTTTTTTCTTGGTTATAACAGAAGAAAACTTATGGTGACAAAAAGGTGCAAAGCCGTGCTAAAGCCTTGGTCCGGTATTTTAAATTTACTGCGCAACACATATCCATAATTTAATTTTATCAATTTAGCATATACGTAAAGTTTCATATAATTTATATTTTTTTTATTAAAACATGTGTAATAAGGATTTTAAATTGACACGATTAATCCCAAGTTCCACGTGTCTTTTCATATTAATGCAAAGTTTGGATTATTTTTAGTTGCTATGAAGTTTGGGGGTATCTTCCCATGTTAATGCAAAGTTTTCGCATGCCATTGTTTCTCTTCTTATTCCAAACACCTGCTTTTCTTTTCACTTTAAATTAAAATCTCCTGTACCCAACCGTACGACACCTATGGATCTTACGTTTCATCTCGTCTATCGGCCAATCCATATTCTTTAGTTTGCAATTCTGATCACCTCAAATACTCCTTTTCTTACGACTACAAAGTTGGGTTCTTATATATTCTACCTGGAGTGGGCTTATTAGTGCAAGATTGAGTCTAGGAGCTAAACGATCTGATGATGCTCTCTCTACAGTCAGGCTAATCTTGGACGCCTTAACATTATTGGACACAATGCATTATTATCTTCAACTTCTATGTTCAAGCACCCTAGAATTGAATCCTCAAGCCAGCTACCTTTGTATCCACAAAGAGAAAAGGATTGTGTGCATTATATGTTAACAAAAGTATGTAAATTTGGTAAAGCCTGCAAGTTCGACCATCCAATGTGGGTACCTGAGGGTGGAATACCAAACCGGAAAGAGGTGATGGTCCTTGTAGCTTCTACTGCTGAAGTTCCTCCTGAAAGACCCGGGGAACATGATTGTCCTCATTACATGAAGACTCTACAATGTAAATTTGCTAGCCGATGCAGATTTAATCATCCTAAAAACAAGTTAAATGCCTCAGCTGTTGCAGATGGGACTGAAATAGAACCCAGTTCATTGCTTCCTGAATGAGCGGGATAACTGATATGTGCTTATCACTCAAAGACTGGAAACTGTAGATTTGGCGCAACTTTCCATCATCCTAAGGATATTCAACCAATAGAGCAGAATTCAGATCAGGCAGCATCAGCAGCAAAGAACGTTGTTCCTTTTACTCCTGCTTTATTTCAAAATTCTGAAGGACTTCCATTATAACCAGATGAAACCAGATTGTCCATTCTACCTTAAAACTAGCAGTTGTAAGTATAGCACTACATGCTGGTACAGCCATACTGAGAGAAATGAAATCAATCCTCGGATGGCTCTGAGTTAAACCAAGCATTATTGTCTTCTACTGGCCTGCTTGTCAGTTTGTTTAATGCAGCAGCAAATCGTTTCATTGGTTTAAACCCATTGTTTTCCAAAGCTTCTCTTGGTGTCTTCTATAGAATCGCGAAGGAGGCTGGTCAGATTTTCTTCGAAGGCGAGGGAGCATGAGGCGGTGGTCCAGTCATGACGAGGATATGAAAGTAGAGATGGTGGTGGTCTCATTGCGGTGATACAGTAACCATGGGTGGTGCACATGTGCACTCGAATTGGGCACAGGAGCTTTTAATTTAAAGAGAAGAGAAGAACAAAGTGTTTGGAATAAGAAGAGGAACAACGGCACACAATAACCGGTTAACGGGTGAATGAGATCAATATGGGATGGACCCTCAAACTTGAGATTAACTAAAAATAATCCACTTCTGGATTAATATAGCAAGACACGTGAAACTTAGGATCAATCGTATCGATTTATCCTTTATTTTTCTACATTTTGTAAAAACTTCATTTAATATATCATCATAAACATATAATCTCAAGCATAATAGTCTTTAAGAACTAAAATTCAAATAATGTTATATACTATTGATAAAACAGAAATATAAATTTGATTAAGCTAATATATTTTTTGAAACAATATCTACTTCATCAGATTCATAATCTTCATCGTTTTCTTCATTTATCTCATCTCGGTTAACAATCTGTTGGTACGACCATAACATTAACAAGCAGTTCAAGTTCATCGGCGACTAATTTGAAAAAAATGCGTTTGCTATTTTTTTGTTCAATGCAACAATAATTAGAACAAATAGTTCAAAATTCACTTGAGAATAATTTGGACAATGCAATCTTTCGAGAAAGTTTGTCCTCTCAAGGGTAGCAATTAGACCTATTGGGCTAAATCTGAACTCAACACAGTGATTTTTGATTCTAGTCAGGTTGGATTAGTAGAGTCAAACCGTATATTTTAAAATCTTGAACCGATCCAAAATCCGATTTGGTTATGGTTTGATTGGAATAGCATTAACACTGCATGTGTTTTCCTACTGCTATCCAGTTTTGCGAATCATATTTCATGTTATTTTGCATCAACAGCTAAACCCGACCTAGGACTCATTGGGTTCAAGTTGGATATGGATCAGTTTGATTTCGCTTTGAAGATCATTATTCTAATGGCCTCTTATAGTTTGACGCAACAATTATGTAAGTAATAGTTTAGAGTTTGTTTGAGATTAGTTTGAAGCATAATTGTATCATTGTTAAATTTGGTGATACAATATCATAAATAGGTGGAAATAAATATGCAAAATGAAAAATAAATATATTAATATGGGTAAGCATAAATCATTGATTGCATTTGCATTATATGACAAAGAAATAAATGCAGGATTATTTTCTTCCATCTATGCAAAGGAAGGGATTTATTAATTTACTTGCTATGTTTGCGCCATTGGTTATCTTAGTAATTTTCCCCCATTATTTATTAACATATCTTGGTAATTTGATTGATGACTAAGGTATACTTCACTGGCTATATATTGGGGGTAGACTTCATTGTAAACTCATCCTGGTCGTCTTAATGAGTTCAGTTCATAGAGCTGATTTTAGCGGATTTGGTGTCATTGTGGTTCATCGTCGATTTTGTGATGTTGTCTTAAAGGAATGGTGCTACACGTAGGTATGTGGAAGGAGAGAGATTTATCTGGCACATAGAGATTTGGATTAGCCTTTTTTGCTGTCAATTGGCTTTAAGTTTCTGGCTTCGTATTTAGATTGGTAATTTAGAGGATTTATTGACCTTAGTGGTATTGAGATTACTTTGAAATCTACCTTATTGACCTTAGTGGTATTGAGATTACTTTGAAATCTACCTTATTGACCTTAGTGGTATTGAGATTACTTTGAAATCTACCTTATTTGAAATCTGGATATTTACAACATTATTTGAAATCTGGATATTTACAACATTTGTTAACGAGCGGGGACATAGTCTGAACTCGTTAACATGGTGTGAATGGGGGTAGCTTTGTTGGAACTCGTTTGATAAATATTCAGTCTTTCTCACTATGAGATTTTGGCTTAAGGTGAAGTTCTTTTCTTTTCTTTTTTTCTTTTCTTTTTTTTTTTTTTTTTTTTTTTGAAGAGTTTTATGTTGTGAAGAGAATTTTACTCAAGATGGAGTGTTGAAGATATGTGAGTTTACATCAAGGTGGAGTGTTAAATTTGGTGATACAATGTCATAAATAAGTGAAAAAAATGCAAAATGGAAAGTATATATTAGTAATATGGATAAGCATAAATCATTGATTGCAATTGCATTAGTTGACAAAGAGATAAATACAAGATTATTTTCTTCCATCCTGCAAAGGAAGGGATTGATTAATTTACTTGCTATGTTTGCGCCATTTGGTCACCTTAGTAATTTTCCTCCATTATTTATTGATTGATGACTCACGTACATTTCACTAGCTACATATTGGAGGTAGACTTCATTATAAACCCATCCTGACATGGAGCTAACGATCACCAAATGTAGTGTCTCTTCTTGTTAAGCCAAATTTGAGGGTTTGGTTATGTAAACTCTTATCTTGTAATCTCTTGTATCTCTCTCTTATGTGGAATAAAATCTCTCTTCTTTGTACTGGACATACACTATCTTATTGATGATAGTGGAACCAGTATAAATATTATGTGTCCTTATTTTCTTCTTTATAGTTATTTACTATTTGTTTCGAGTAATAGAATAACTATTATTAGATTGATTGATGTTCAACTGGCAAATCTAGATCCGGCTTTTTTTGCTTCTGCATCAGTGAAACATTAATTTCATAACAGAGTGATATTAGAGCCGAAGGTTATGGACTGGGCCATGTAGGCAAGATAGTGCTCTCAAAAGATACTCATAGAATGCGAGTCAAATCAGAGACTGTTAGGATTATCTCACATGTTGTTAAGGCAGAAATGATGGTTTGAATAAATAGTCCCACATCACAAAACAAATTGAAGGAACGGTGTATAAATATGAGTTGGTAGGCATGTAACATCAGGCATTCCTTTTCTTACAATGATGTGTGTGCCAACTCATATATGTGCGCCCTATACAGGATGAGGGAGGTCTTGTTCTGACTGTTGTTCCATAACAATTATTGTATAAAAAATACATGACACATCGAATAATTGCTGGATATTAGTTTAGACCGCTAAAAATGAAAAGAGAAAAAGCGAAAAACAACGAAATTATAAAAAGGTGCGCCACATGTGCGTCATGCACCATTTATTGCGTCTTTCCATGTGCACTACGCCATATGGAAGAAAGAAGCAAATGTCGTGTTGCGCCATGGCGCACACCTTTCATAATCATGATCACAAAGCTGACCCTGTTGAGGCATATGAGTTGGTACTTGGAAAAAAGAAAGAATAAAATATTTGGATGGATACTGTATTGGAGCAAATAATAGTAAGTTTTATTGATTTTCTAAAGCTATATATAATCTTAATCTGAAAATATAAAATCTTTCTTGTTTGTGTATAAAAGTTATGAAAAATAACGATCAAGTAAAAATAGTTAAACTTACGTTGTATATTTAATTTAATATTTGAAACTTACTTTCCAATGAAACTTACTATACTAAGTGTGACACTTATATAGAAGTTAAACATTAAGCTTACTTTTTACTTAATAATATTTATCTAAACTTTGCTATGTACTTCCAACATAAGACTAAAAAAATCTTAACCATATTCATATAAAAAATTTGAATACATGACGTAACCAATATCATAACATATTGTTTACTATTTTAAAATTTAATTGCACTGAATGATGGGTTTAATTCCAATGAATGCAATACAGAGTAGCATCATACAAGCACCGAGGTAAATAAATAATTTGGTTAACAATGAACACTTCAGACTTAACATAGTGTATTTTACACTCAATGATATTCATTGAAAAAAGAGTGTGTGTGTGTGTGTGTATGTTACGAACAAAGGGTTCACACGAATTAAACCAACTAATAGCTATACACAGTGAAGAGACACTAGAATTGAGGCTGCAAGCTTATGTAGCGACGACGAGGTTTGAGACTCATAATAGAGCTCATTGCCATGGTGATTTTGTGACATCGAGCATGGTTTTTTGGGTACAACAAACTCAACTAGTATTACCAATTCATAAATCACGCAAAGGACGAGATTATGCATTTTTGGAGTCTAGGTGTTTAAATATACAAGACATGTGTGGAAAGCAAATCCAGAAGATAGAATAGTTAAAAGGTTATGATTTATGTCTTCGCAACGATGGTCATCATCATCCAGTTTTATTTCACAACCACCGTCGTGTCTCAACATTATTCATCCCATCGAGCACAACAATCTCCTACTCGAAATCAACCAAACACCCATCAAATATCTACAATCCAACATCAACCACTCCTACAACAACATCCAACTTCTCAACATTGTATATCAAACACTATGTCAGCAATGCTGCTTTGTTGTGGCTTTGAGCCATTGCAAAATCATTTTGCAACGACTACAGGAAATTGCAAAAAGTGGGGTGGCAAAAAATTAGCAACGACCTTAAGCCGTTGCTAAATTACATTCTGCAATGGCTCAAAGCCATTGCTAATTTTGAATTAGCTACGGTTTATAGCCGTTGCGAATGTGCATATCTTTCTTTTTTTAAATATTTACAATACCAAATTCGTTTAATTTTCATACAAAATACAAGCATTTGCAAATTTAACATAATATCACAAAAGAAAGATCAGTAAACCAAATATCTTTTACAAATTCAATACGAAGACCAAACTTTTCAAGTTTTGAAAAAGATATAATAATATCGATATATTCAATGAACAGTTGATCTAGGCATAAATAATGAGATACTACATCTACTCATCAAACGTTTTTTTCCCTTGGGTTTATAATACAACGTAGCTGAAAGCCAAAATAAAATTCTGAAGTAACTAATTCAATATGAAAAACATGTGCACGCAATATCTTCACAAATTTATTAGGACACATTAAGTTTATCCTCGCGAGTAATTTGTGTTGGTTCCTCTAGGTTTGCATGTGAATGTGCTAAAAGGCCATTTTGCAAGTCTCCCCCATTTTGAGTATAACCTACATAGTCATACTTATTATTGAAATACATGTAACAAATGCTAGGAGGAACAAAGACAGTGGAAGAACAAATGGTGAAGGACCACAATGGTGAAGATCAGCCTGTAGTTGTATAGTTGCATGTCCATTTTTTTATAGCTATTAACAAATGAAACAACACTTCATCAAAATAAGTTTCTTACTTTTAGTTTCAAGTTAAAAATTCAAAGCCTATCAGGAGCATGATGAATATGAATGAATATAGAGGATTAGAGCACAATTTCGTGATGAACTTAAGTAATTCTGCAGAGTTCTTAAGTGTTAATTGAATCAACCATTGAGTAAACAAGTGCAATAACTTATGTTATTTCTATCAGGCTGTTTACAAGGTGATTTTAACAGCAATAAAAATAGAAATGAAACTTTTCTGTATTTCTTTTTTAGAGATTAATGCATAATTTTAAACGTACAAACTTTGCAAGCTTTTGCAAACATATCTAGCAGAAAAGGAAAAAAGAGCAAAATCCAAGTAGAATACGCAAACTACATAGATATGTAGATAAATTTATCAAACTTAAAATTAATGAATGCTCTGAACAACTAAAATAGATCAAAGAATTTCTTTATTGCAATATTTTTGAGAAATTACCATATTATATAGGTTAAATATACTATTTACACTACTAGATGTTCCATCGTATAAAAAGGACCTTTCTACTCCTTTTATGTTCAGTACTGTGTTCAAGTTAGAGTTCAAATACTAAAACTATAAAATAAATATGCCAGTGTGGTAAAGCTGGAAAAAACAAATAACTGGCAGCGGTGAGAAGTTCAACCGAAACTAGCATTTAGAGTTCTAATTTTTTTTACATGACTTTAGGAAGTTCCAGGTAAACTTGCTCTATACTAAATAGCTCAAATAAGATTTATTTTTTAAATAAAATAAGTGATGATATTATCTTAATTCACTTCATCGTATTTTTCATCTCTACTCCCCTAGCAAAACATGCCTATATCTGTTACAAGTTTTAAATTTAACCTATTAGATGAAAGTGACCTGAAGCAAAAATTATACAATAATAAAAATAATCATAAATCATCTTCACGTTCAACTAATTATCCGTTAACATGGTCTACAAACTTGCATGAGGTATTAACAACTGCAAAATTTCTTTAAACCAAAGAGCCAGGTAGATGGAATTTATAAACAAGGAAACTACATAATTTAATTTGATGGCCTTCAAATGAGTCTGTGAATATTACAATTTGGCTCAATGGTATATATAACCGATAAAAATGTGATTATATGATCGTCCACTCAATTTATTGTGGGTGGCTTTTCTTTCTCAAATACACAATGATTTGACACTGACAATGTGGACCTAATTAACAATCCCATCAGCTTATAGTAGAATATGACTATAATAACAAACCACTTGCTACAGTGGTAAATTTAACAAACATAAGATTCTAAGAATAAGGACTACAAACTGATGGATTGAGGCTAGCACGAAAATATGTATACAAGTTTACCTTGCAATACTGTTTGAACTTTTTGTTATACAAGTTGTCGGCAGTGATGCGTGCTACCTTTTGGCTGAAAACCACTACAATAAAATGCACCAGCCATATAAAAAAAAAAAAAAAAAAAAAAAAAAAAAAAAAAAAAAATTATTGTAGCAACAATAGATTATAAAATTATCATTACAGTTAGCAGGAAAGAATGGCCAACAAAAAGCAGGATGCGAAGTGTGTGATGTTAATAAAAGATTATTTATAGCCAAGTTACTGAAATGGACATTATATAGCTTGTTTGTTTACCGACTCAAGCAAACCATGAACAAATGCTTGTGTGCTACCAGACAGATGCAAACCTATTGCAAAATTAATAATAATGTTAGCTCTAACACCATGACCCATCAAATTGGAAAAAGTTGTTAGGGTTTCCTGGGATCTCAATCCCTAAAAACAAAAACAAATTTTTTTCTCCCTTCAAAGTACTTATAAATCCATCTCTAATGAGATGTTTATATAGGCAAATAGAAAGACTAGGTCAATACCATAATTGGACCCTATAATCTCTAAAAAATAAATCATCCACAAAACTTGGTCAAAATAAATCTTTAGATAAGTGTAGATAATTTGTTGCCTTTTTTAATGCAATAAAAGAGACAATTAATTTCTCCATAAAATCTACCAAATCTTTAAAAGATGCAATTAATCAATCTTCAAAAATCTAAAAAACCTATAAAATAGGTAATGAATTGGAGTCATAATTTCATATAGACTCAAATATATCTAAGATCAACATAAATATGGAATATTGTATCACAGAATACCTAACAGAAGTAAAATCACTGCCAACCAATGAACGCACTTGATCAAAATAAAAAGCACGGCAAGACAAAACTGTTTCTTTACAAGGAACAATTGCCAAATATAAAGAATTGCGTCCAATATTGAAACACCAAAATCATAAGGAGATGCAATCGTTACTTTGTTACATGGCACAACAATCCTCAAATTCACTATTTTATTATCAACACAGTAAGAGTCGAAAAATATCCAACAAGTAGCCTTCTTCAAATGACAGCTCATACCCATTGAAACAAACTCAGGCACAATTACCGATGCTGATAAAGCCAATTACTCCAAAGAATTGGGGAAAAGAACTAAAAGTAAGTTGAAATGCAGAGTCAATATACAAATCTAATGCATGTACAACCCTTTTAAATCTGAAACGACAAGAGATATTCAAGTAAACCTAGGTACTATTTGCAAATGTAATGGGGCAGTTGAAGTTGGCGTTTGCGTCTAACGCGTCCGATGCATCGAAGGTGGGTCCTGCATCTTTGACCCGTTGAAACGAACCGTTGGTAAGAAGCCGTTTGCATCAGACGCGTCGGACGTCGATGCAGTCTATTCTTCCAAATCTTTTATACAAACCAACCTCTCTACTACCATTCTTCACCTCTATTCCGCTCCTTTCAATTTGTTCCTACCGTAAAAAAAGGCATTCCCTGTATTAACGATATTTTTCATCAACACCAGAGACAGGTCTATGGAGGTGGACCTAAGGAGAAAATGGGGTTATCTAGCTTTTACAAGCTTGATTTAGTTCACCGTTTCCTAGTTATCAAGGTCTAAGCCCAAAAGGATATTTACTCTTCCCTTAGGGGGTGAGCATCATGCTTAAGCAACTTGAGAACCAACAACTATTTTAGGACAAGGGTTCCCTAAACACAACACTCAGGCCATTAAATGACTTGTTGGAAAGTGTTTTGCAATGACTTTGCGTAAAGGCTTAAGCTTGAGTAGGGATCCGAAACCACATGAGAAGCATAATGTATGTAGCATAGGAAATCACTAAGAAAGCTCATAAGGAACTCATAAGAAAGTATATTATGTGCTGATCTGCTCTTTATTGATCTTTGATTTGGAGTACATAAGTGATTACAATAGAAATCCCCAAACTGATTTAGTAATTAGGCTTTACTCTAGAGGAAAAGAGTACAAGGATGAGAAATAAAGAATTGGTCCTGAAAATGAGACCCATGGGGTCTTATTTATAGATAAATCGGGGCCCTTTTTGCTTTTGGGCCAGTAGGACCCCTTGTCGGCTGCTTTCCCCTTTTGTTCCAATTGTTTTGCTCTCGGCTCCTCTTTTGGCTTTGCTTATGGATTTTTGAGGTGCTGGTTCAAGCTCTTGGAAGGATGGTCCAAGTTTTTGGAACTTATTTTTGATGTCATGTCTACTTTCTTTGTGTCGATACCAAGCCTGTCAGTATGGACAACTTTAGGAAAGCTTTAGGCTTCTGGATATAGGCTTCCAGTCATAAGCTCTCGGTCTTACTATTAATTCTTTATGGAATTTGCCTTCATGATCCAAATGGATGGTTACCAGATCCGCCACCCATGTCGGTATCTACACTAAGTTGATTAGTATGGATAGCTTGTCTCTACTCGAGTTTTTGGCTTGCCTTTCGGTAGATTCTTAAAGTGTATCTCGGCTTTTTGGAGGGTTGCTTCAAGTGCTTTATTAGTTGCTTACTAAAGTGGCCTCTCGGTGACCATCTAATAAGGGTCTCGGTAGCTGGTTCCCGGATGATTCCCTTATGCCTCAGACTACGGGCTTTCGATGAATTAGTATTAAGCAAGTTAATATCGATAGCCATTTCACCTTTCTAGGTCTCAGTTTGTAGGATTCCAGGTCTTTCTCCTCATTTGCTTCCGGTTTTGGGTGACCCTCCGTTATTTACTCTTCGTGCCGAAACTACCCTGTCGGACTCCTTTCTTTGCATAGGTTTCGGGTTCTTTCCGGTGATGATGGTGTCAGTTGCCACGCTTTCATGTTGTTCCCTTTTGCTCTCGGTTTTACGTTGTGCTTGATTCTTGCTTACGAATTATTCTTCTATGCATGTGATGGTCCATTAACCCTTCTCCGATAGCCTATTTCACAGTTAATTTTGTTAGTAACATTCCCCCTCTTTTGTGGGGGTAATTTCGACTTTCCAAGTCAAACTTTGATGTCCCTTTGGCATTTTGATTCTCTGTCTTTTGATCTTCCTCGAACAGACCTGTAGATTGGTTCTTGCCTGTACGGCTCAGATTAAAAGTAATTTGACATAATTATTGCCTCTCCTTCTTCACTCTTTTAGCTACAACATTAATTACTCAAACTAGATTACTATTCATCTAGAATTATCAAAGCTTTTCGAGAATTTCGGATTCAACCCTTTGTAAGTATTTTTATTTCAATTATAAGCAAAAATTTAAGCTTAGCACTTAAATCAATTAGGATTTTGCGTGTGAAATACAAGTTATTTAACCATAGGCAATTTAGACTACGATTCATGGTGAACTACACGAATGCTCTTTTACCCAATGTTATTTCTTGGGGTTTCGAGATGCACAATTTCATAAGAAATGCTATTTACTATTACAAAGTGACATTTATGCCTTCGGTGCAGGTGAGCTTACTGTCAATGTTATCGATTCGTTTGTTCCGATTTTACACACACCAATTCCTTCATCTGTCTATTAAGTAAGTGTTGGATTAATCCGAGAATGTTGGACCATCTGAAAGGGTTGTCGAAGAGATGGTTCTTGCTTCTGTTTTGGTGTCGGTAAAGTTTAAGAGCTTTATTGTCGTGATCTTTCCACTTTGACTTTACGTGTGTTGGACCCAAAGGCCAATCAGGATTTTGGTAATGACTTTGGGTCATTTTTGTCTCGGTTCAACCGTTACCAGTTTCTTTTAATCTTCTCGCACCGTTCTTTCACTTCTTTTTGTCTTCGACGCCAGGATGAATAATTTTTTCATCACTAAGGGCTTGATTGTTTCTAAGTGAATGCAAATCTTGTGTGAGTTCTATCTAGATTAATATTTATGACTATCTTGATATGCAATAGTTTTAATTTTCTAGCATTAATAGGTTTACACGTTATCTACCCATTTCATATGAATGAATGTGGCACTAGTGCACATATTATGAAATTATATCACATGGCAGCACTATGTCTGATAAAAAGAGCTCTAGTCAATTAAAGCCTTGTGTTCCCAGCATCTTTCGGAAGAAGAAGCCATTCGCTTTTAAGAAATCTCTAATTACTTCTCAGGATGAAGTAAAATCCATCTTTAACAACTTTGGAATGTCTGATGTAGATGGGATTCATGCCATCAATCGAGATAATATCAGAAATCCTCCAAAAGGGTTACTCTGCATATTATGCCATCCACATTTGGCATGGGGGATTCTTTCATTTTCCGACTTTTATATCTCGACTCTTATGGGACCTAGAAATTGCACCTATCCAACTTCTGCCGAACACCTAAACTTTGCTTCCATGTCTCGAAGTTCTGACACTCGAATCGGTCTAGGCTTCCCTTACTTCTAATCTTATTTAGCATTTGGTGCAGTTTTCGAAAGGAGCAGACTCACCTATTATGTGTGGCAATCCTTTGTAGAAAATCATTTGTGATAGTATTAGTAAGACTAAACCCTGGGAAGATCAGTTCTTTTTCATTAGATGCCCTGCTGGCATTACGGGCAATTTAGCAGATTTTGGTGAGTTCCCCTGCTTGTTCCCGAGTAGTCATATTTTTCCAGGGCATTCTTTAACTTTACTTGCTTTCCAGATCCAACTTCCAATAGAGTTGCTTTAACGAAGAGTGTGTCTCATGCACTTGAAATTATCTCTGAAGCATTTAAAGAGCCGCAGAGTCGATCAGTCTTGTTGACCTTGGATAAATTGCATCGATATAACCTTCTCCTCGACGGGAAAAAGATCATGGGGCGTCCACCCATTCATTTCTTAGGATCCAAACATTTGACTTTGGGCTCGGATGTGTTTACTATTTCGTCTCCTTTGTTTCTAGATATCCTTATTGGGATTGCTACTTTCTTTTCAAAGTTACCTTAATTTGTAAGATATTCACTCCTTAGTTTACCTTTATATTTACATTTGATCAGGGGTCTTGGCTTCTGAAGTTGTAACTCCCACCGATGCTCTAGATTAGTCCATTGTTGTCACTATCAGGAGGCTGGCAGAATCGACCATTGAGTTACCAGCTAAAAGATTAAAACATGAAGCTTCTGTTCCTCTTTCTCAGGATACCGTTACTAAAATAGCTGATCAAGAAGTTCCCGTCTCCATAGCCCTTGTTGTCGATTCTACTGTGGTGGCTATTACTGTCTCTCCCGAAGGTTCTACCAACCCGCATTCTACGCATCGGAGGATCGTAGAATATTTATTTCTTTCCCATATGAAGTCGTATGGTCATGTAACTTTGGGAAACCACCATTAGACTCATTTCTCATGTTCATGATTTTTGTCGATTTTTAAATGACCATTTTGCCCCTAGCTGATCTTGTTTTGGCCATAACTTTTGATTGGAAAGGAATTTTGACCTGAAACCACTTCCATTAGATTCGTTTGATGGTTTACCTTTCCGTAGAGTGGTCACATGCGAAAAACGGACTTACCGTTTGGGAGATATGGCTGAAATAAGGTTTGGAAGGTGAAAAACTGCTTAACCGGGCCAAATAGGGTGATTAGCGAATGAGCCCATAATCCATTTCGAGATTAGGGTTATGGGGAGGCTGAAAAGGGTTAGAGAATCATTCCATTTCAGTTTCTAGCGTCCACTTATCTCCAAGAAACCCTAAAAATGGCCTCCAACCTCTAAATCACCTCCAAATCATCTTCTAATCAAGGATTAAGCTTAGCAACATCAAATCAAGGGAGATCTATACCAAATCAACGTTAGAGCTTCTGTTTAGCATTGGGATTCGCATCAAATCAGAGATTTATTTCAGATCTTAGTTTATTTGTGGCTAAGGTGAGTGATTTGCATAGTTTTGCACTAATTATGGTTAATTAAGGGTAATTAGTGAAGATTAGCGAATTTAAACATGATAAAATTCCGGAAAAATATTTATAAAATTCAAAATGATGTTTTAGACCTCTGAGATGAATTTGGGTTAATTTGGTTAAGTTTTGCTAATCACATCATTAGTTTCATCTAAACATGCTTAAGGGGAAATATGGGGTTTTGGCTAGGTTTGATCCACTTTAACCTATCATATTGATGTTTTGGTGTTTGAGGTCACTTATATGAGTTGCTATGAATGTATGGTATGCTTTGTGATTGATTTCAATAGTTAGAATGGTCGAAAACGTCGTCGAATGTCGTAAAACACTCGTTGGAAAAGTCTCAGGAAAAGTGCAGGTTTTGAACCGAATCAGATCGGATATGGGGCTCAGATCGGATAAGTGGACGGGCAAGGACATCCGAATCGGATTGGAACTTAACACTTGAGAGACTTGGCAAAAAGGAAGGCCATGTTGGTTAAGCTGGGGATCGGATCGACTTAAGGACGAAGGGCTCGGACCGGAGTATGGCGAAGGGATCGGATCGGATTAGAATAGGGAACGGGACCAGACAAGGCAACAGGAGCTGGAGCACGAACTGAATGGGAGATAGCAACTCGAACTGTAACAACCCGAAAATCTGGGCCAGTTTAAAATTTTTATTTTGGCAATTTTAGCGAATTTTGAATATTTAAAATGAATCATTTTAAATAAAAACGAAGGAAAATTTATTTTGGAATTGAAATTCGACATATATATTATATACGTTGTCGTTAGAATATAAATATTTATATATAATTATAAATAGAATTGAAAATGGCGCGGTAGTTCGATAATTCGATTTCAAATTTCATTTGAACGTTCCGGGTGCAAAACAATCCGGATTTTAGTGAAACCAAAAACATTAGGATCTAATTGATTATATCTTTCCAACGAATCCAAAAAATCGAAATTTCATAGCGTGAATCAAAAAATATGCCCAGTTGAAAATTCTGAATAGTCGCTATGGAATTCAGGCCCTTAAAAATGGAAATTTTGCAAATGACCTCGGATTTCGACGAAACCAGTTTTGTTGGGTCCGTGATGTTAAATTATTGTTAGATTCCAAATTTTATAATTTTTTGAATCAATATGTGAGCGTGGCAAAGGAAAACGCGTTTGACCAGTTTCAGTTGATTTTAATCGACTGGAAATTGGCCATTTTTCAAACGGTCTCAGAATTCGACGAAACTAGTTTTGTTAGGACCGTATCGTCAATACGAAGCTAGAAAATATTTTTCTGGAATTTTTAAAGTTCGTGTGTGACCCCGGTAATTTGAAATGTACGTTTAAAATTCAATATAGTGATTTAAATGTAAATTCAAAGGAAACTGATTGTAACGATCGAATCAGCTTACGATACATATCCCATTGTGTTCGGAATGGGGGTAAAACGCTATGGATGACAGGCGGTGGGCCTCGTTTAGAGGTCGTATGAAAAAGTCAACTTTATGCAATTAAAATAATAATAATAATAAAATATCTTCCTCCTTTTAACTTCTGGCCCCTCCCCCGTTCTTCTTAAATCAGAAAATCAAAAAAAAAAAAAAAGAAGAGAAAAGGATTCGACGAAGATGGAAGCCGCCTCCCCGTGATGACCGACGACGGCCACGCCCCCTCCAGCATCTCCCCCACCGACGCGAGACCCTCCAGTCTCTTCCCTCTCTCCCCACGCTCCTCCGTAGAAGCCGCAAAGCCCGGCTCGAGACTGCCCAACCCTAGACGCTACCGAAGCTCAGCCCTCCGCTACCAACGTCGAAGACAGCTCCGGCGACGGCTCCTCCTCCAGCGACGCTTCGATTAATCCAAACCCTAATCGAAGACGATTGGGTTCCAGACAGAATGAAGAGGATTGCGACCTGTGTTCATTGTGGAGGAAGAAACAGTGAGTCTTCTTTGTAATTTTTTTTTTAAGTGATAGAAATCTTGCTTTTAAAATTTGTGAAACATTGTTTTTAAATTTCAGATTTTATAATAAAATAGTGTTGTCTTATTTTTCGGATTTTGATTTATAAAACAATGTTTAAAAATATTATTTTAATAGAAAGAGCATTGGTTCAAAATTCAGTTTTTTTTTATATGTAAAAAAAAAACATAGGATAAAAATTCAGATTTTTATATGTAAAAATAGGATTTTTATGAAATAGCTTTGTAAAGTAAAAATAAGATTTTTATGAAATATAAACAACTTAGTTTTTAAAATATAAACAGCTTTGTTTGTTTTAAAAATAAAAATAGATATGGTTTTAAAAATATAAATAACCTTGGTTTATAAAAATATAAAATAGCATTGTTTTATTTTCAAAAATTCATTTATTAACATAGGGTTAAAAAGATGTGATTTTTAGTCATTCGAAAACGAATAGAAGTGAAGATAAGAATTTGATTTTTATATAATCTAGAGAATAAAAATATGATTTTCATATATTGAATAGCATAGTAAAAATATGATTTTTATATATTGAATAGCATAGTAAAAATTCGATTTTTATGTATTGAACATCGAAGTAAAAATTCGATTTTTATATATTGAATAATGAAGTAAAAATTCGATTTTTATATATTGAATAGCGAAGTAAAAATTCGACTTTTACATATGTAGTGGCTACAGCAATGAAGATGATAAAAAGGCGAGAACGTTGAAGATTTCCTGCATTGGAAGTGCCGTGGAGCTAGGATAGCTATAAGTGAGAATTTCTCACCTTTCAATTTATTTTCTAGTTATATATATATACTTGGATGCAGACGGTGCTTAGTAGCACCCGACACAATCGTCCACAGACCATGGACTTGTTTGTTTGGTTGCATAAATTAATTTGATGACTTGATTTGAATTGGTTGTTTGGTGAATTTGATTGATGTGTGAATGGCGTGGGCCTTCACTAGACCGGGGATAAGGCTAGGCCTTGTCCCGTTTCTAGTATCGTGCCGTTATGCGGCCGAAATTTTCTAAAATATGTTAGAAAAATAAAAATATCATTTTATTTAAAGAATGAACTGAATAGAAATTCATATGTTAAAATAAAATGTTTTATCGTTAAAAATATAATTTTTAACGTGAAGTGAATAAAATAAAATATTCATTTACAAACCGGACGGTTTGTTTATGTACACCTATTTGAATGACATTGATTGGGACGATAAATTTTAAACATCGCCCAACTGCACAAATAAAATCTGTGTTTGATTGTTTGAAACCCCACACGGGTGTTGGGATGAAGTTTGAAGTTCACTCATCCTGATTGATTAAATATGTCGATCGATTGATTGACAGGCTGTTATAAGCGTTAGATATCTATATTTGATGCTTATACAGTGTAGTGCACTTTGGTTGATGGTTGATTATTTTTCAATGCTATTATATGTGTATAATGTATGAAAATCCATATAATTAACATTATATGGTGATTGATTGGGCCTCATTCCAATTTAGAAAATAAAGAATAATATAAAATAAAGGTTCATGTGTTGACAGTTCTCATCCATTGAGGTTGGTCATGTGTTGAACGAAATATTTTAGTAATAAAATTTACATCTTTATCAATATAAAATAAAGGTTCATGTGTTGACAGAACTCATCCATTGAGATTGGTCATGTGTTGAACGAAATATTTTAGTAATAAAATTTACATCTTTATCAATATAAAATAAAGGTTCATGTGTTGACTATACTCATTCGTTGAGATTAGTCATGTGTTGAACGTAAATAATTTAACAAAAATAGTCACACGTGGACAGTACTCATTCGTTGAGATTAGTCGTGTGTCGACAAAAATAAATATTCATTTGTTGAATAGAATATTTGAAAATAGAAATATATGAAGCCGTGTTGATTAGATTGACGCCATTTTGACGTGAACGATATTTATATCGATTTTATTCGATTTCGAAATGAATTGAATTGAAAACGATTTCGAAATGAATTGAATTGAAAACGATTTCGAAATGAATTGAATTGAAAACGATTTCGAAATGAATTGAATTGAAAACGATTTCGAAATGAATTGAATTGAAAACGATTTCGAAATGAATTGAATTGAAAACGATTTCGAAATGAATTGAATTGAAAACGATTTCGAAATGAATTGAATTGAAAACGATTTCGAAATGAATTGAAAACGATTTCGAAATGAATTGAATTGAAAACGATTTCGAAATGAATTGAATCGAAAACGATTTCGAAATGAATTGAATTGAAAACGATTTTGAAATGAATTGAATTGAAAACGATTTCGAAATGAATTGAATTGAAAACGATTTCGAAATGAATTGAATTGAAAACGATTTCGAAATGAATTGAATTGAAAACGACTTCGAATTCGAATTGAATTTAAAGCGAATTGAAAACGAATTCAAATTGAATTGAAATTTGAATTGAATAGAAATGAATTTTAAAACGAATCTATAAAGAAGAATTCAATTTTGATTTGAATTGAAATAGAAGTTGAAATTGTTTTTGAAACGAATGCCAAACGATTTATATAATTCGTTTTAAATAGAAATCGACGAAATATATATTATATATATTATATATATAATATAATGGCCTGAATAGAACGCGTCGCGCCGCGGCAGTTCGTGAATTTCGACCATTTATTTCAAACGGACATTACGGGAGATCCGACCGTCGGATTCTCCTAAAACCGGAACCGTTGGGTTCGTATCGAAAAGAGCTTTCTAACGATTATTAGAAATTAGAAATCTAACGGTTGGATTTGGAATTATGTCCAAATCAAATTTGAAAAAGGTCGCTGTAAGTGCAGTTCGATGACCGTTGATGGAAATCGACTGTACGGGCCTTGATAAAATTATTAAAAATAGTAATAATTTGTGTAAAATCATAAGAAATGATTTAGAAAGAATTGGGATGAAAAACTCCTTATTTGAAAAGATAAAAATAGATTTTTATCGAAATGAACTAGTTTTGAACTAGAATTACAATTCTATTAATTTTTAAATAAATAAATTGAATTTGAAATGGTTTTGAAAATAACCAGAATTTCCAATGATTGCATTGGAATGGATTTGAATCGAAATTGCCTTCGGAACATTTCGATGTTGGATTTCGTGATGATACAGATATTGTTATGGGAATTTGAAAGATATATATATATATATATATATATATCGTTATTTCCAATGCGATATTTGTTAGTCGTAGAATTTGATATTGAATATAAGCCGGTATATTTTCTATTCAGAGCTTTGTATTGAATATCAAATGTGATTTGGGTTTGTCGTGAATGGTGTCTTTACTAACACTGTTCTTGAACCCAGTTGAGAAAAGATTAAATCTTTTTATTTAGATTTAATGAAGTGTACCAATTCAATAATATTTAATTGGAATTGAATTGATATTGATATTGGGTTTATCGTGAACAGTGTTTTAAATAACACTTGTTCTTTAACCCGATAATTAATGGAATGATTTTTGGGTTTATCGTGAACAGTGTTTTAAATAACACTTGTTCTTTAACCCGATAATTAATGAATGTGATTTTGGGTTTATCGTGAACCGTGTTTTAAATGACACTGATTCTTTAACCCAGTCGAAGATTAAAACTAAGTGGAGTTTTAATGAATCTTTAATTAGATTGAAATGATCGAAAATGGAGTATCACCAGTTTTGCTCCAGGCGTTAGTTAAATCTTTAATTAGATTTGAACGTGAAATGGTAATTGAATTTACCGATAACACTGTGGTGTTAGATATGAAGTATTACCAGTTTTACTTCATGGGATGAATAGGTTGGGATGGGGAAATTAAAATAAATAATTACTTCGGTAAGGTTCGCTAATCCCGACTAGTTTGAATTGAGATTCAAAAATAGAATAAAGAATAAATTCAAGGAATTTATCTTGGATAAAATTAATGGGAACCTTTCCCTATGAATGTGAAATTTAGAAACTAACTGTCGGTTAGCCAAGCAGAATGGTTTTCTGAATATTGATCTGATGTTGGTTTCGGCCTTCGGGGTTAATATTTGGGGAATTATTCTCTTGATTAATCTACGGTTAGTGACTAATGAATTAGAATGAGGCGTATGTTGTGTCTGTGTAACACTTATTTAAAATATACGCGAGTTATTCGGAAAGACCGGGTTTATCCCATTCTGAATAACTGATACGACGATAAGTCGAAGATGAAGACGGTGGTCGAAGACCAGAAGTCTTCACGTCGTTTGGGTAATTACTGATGATCTTGATTGGGCTGTACACCCAAGAAGATGGAAACAGTTAGTGATCGTCCAGACGTACTTGGAGATCAATGGATATGCGGGGTACTAGGTGCCTCCGGTTTCGTTCAGACCCAGAACGGACTTGTAAATGGACTGTGTGTCTGACAATGGATTTTAGTCCGTGTGATTGATCTCTATTAAATATATATCTGTTTGGCGGTGGAGAATTTATTCTCTTGCTTAACGCCCTTCTCTGAGACGTACGAGCTCAGGGGTTATATATTGATGGATATAAATCGCATGGAGTGAATTGCCATTGTGGCATGCTAAGATGCAAATGATCAAGGCTTCTGTTGAAAAGCAAAGTCTTGTGGTTGATGATCGAAGCAAGGCCTTTGTGGCGTAGCTTTGTGTAACGTTTACCTCGCGAGTTTCACACCCGGTATGAACCAAAAACGGGAGACGGACCTCAGGGGGGACATGCGTTTTCTTTCTAGTTAGGAGTGGCGTCATTGCTTGAACTGGCTGACGAGTTTGACTCATGTGGATATTGCTTATTATTACTTGCTGAAAAGCGAGGCGCCTCGTGATATCGGTTTCGGCCGATGCTTCTGGTCGGCTGACGGGCCAGGCTTACGCCCCAAAGGGCGGAGAAACGTATTGTTCAGGCATTATAATCCACATCGGCGGACCGGCCCTGACGATCCAGGGGGCAGTTGCGGCTGTTCCTGAGACACGGACTAGAGCGTCTCGAATCGGTAGAGGATCTTGCCCCTAGCCTCGGTTCATACCATAAATGATAACCCGACTTCCAATACGACATTGCGGTTTTGATTGTAAACTTATATATGGCGACATAGTGTTATGGGGCATTCATGCCGCCTATGATTGATACTTATGATTTAAAGTTGTTTTATACACTATGCACTTATAATAGTATCAAATGATTTGTTTTAAACATATCAAGCATTCTTTGGCTGTTATAAGGGAAACCCCTATCCCCCGGCTTGCGTTGCATTGTGTGATAGGAGCTGGGTCTTATAACAGCTTCATTTTTCTTTATTTAGCATTGCGTTGTTTGTTTTATGCACTGGTATTCTTGGAAGGAAACCCATTCCGTGTTATACGGCGTGGTCCCTTGATTTACCTAACTTTAAAAATAAAGATTAACTGTTTTAGTTCTCACACCAGTCACATGACTGACCTGGAGTTTATTGTTTTAACCTAAACTCTGGGTGCCCCTATTTTCGACACGGGCAGCTAGTAGTTTTGGTTTTGCAGATTTATATTCACAGGATCCTGGTTTACAGCTGGAATGATATCCGGAAAGCTTTGTATCCGTATATCTCTTCTAGTTGTGTATTGTATTATTTTCCGCTGCTATGTATTTAAATGTAATTTAAATCTCTGATATTTCTGTGCAATATTCATTTATACTCTATGTATTCTTGTAATCTGATGCATTGTTGTAATAACAATGAAATGTTCTCCCGTATGCGTTCTGTTGTGGCTTGTTCTCGAACTATCCGACACTTTCCTTTACGGGGAAGTTACGGGTTTTCACACGAACCGACCCAAAGTGGGACGCCCGACCCGAACCAACGCGACGTTGTGAATTTGAACCGAACCGTTACCAGAGGAAGACCACGAACCGAACCAACTCATGGTAGAGGACCCGACCCGAACCGATGGATAGAAGGGGATCCCGAACCGACCCGGTGATGACCAATAACCCGAGATGCAAAGGTAGTCCAAGTGGAAGTTAGAGCTTAGGATCCAATGGGGAACCAACGAGTTCACTTCATGGTTGGGCTTTGCTGCGTGACGTGTGCTAAGGAGTTGTCGACGTTCATAACTTCGATTCACCACTGAAAATGGATGATGGGCTACTTATCAGTGCAGTAGAGTCATTATGACTCGAGGGGCAAGGTGATGGTAGCAAGACTATGTTATCAGTACAGTAGAGTCATTGTGACTTGAGGGGCAAAGTGATGCGTAGTAGGACTATGAGCCAGTGCAGTGGGGTCATTGTGACTCCATGGAGCAGAGTGGACACAGTAAAGGATTAGTGAGGTTATGAGCCAGTGCAGTGGGGTCATTGCGACTCCATGAGGCAAAGTGGACATAGCGAAGGATTTGTGGCTATGTATCAGTGCACTGAAGCCATTTATGACTTCATGGGGCAAAGTGATCATAGCAAGGTATGTTGGGTGATCGAAGTGGTGAATATCGTATGCTTTACGCACTGAGTGAGTGATGTGAGGATGGTTTTTATGCTTGATTGTTTGCCATCACTATGACATACACACCCCACCCCCGTTACCTTTACACCATTTGAAATGGCACCTTAGAGTGTTGTACAGTATGTAGTGCTAACTCTTTGGTTGCAGGTCCAGGTTCAGGTATGTTTTGTCTACCTATTATTGTTCTGTTTAGATGCTTATCGCTCATACCAGGCTTTATGTCTGACCTAGAGTTTTATGTCTCCTCTTATTACTCTGGGTGCTCACACGAGCATACTAGAGATAGGTTAGCTGATGTTGCGCGAGTAGCTGATTCGGAGGCGAGCAGGAGGATTCCACGTATGATATATAGATATTCTCCCTATGTCGTTGGTGGTCGCTACTTGGGCATTAGTAGTGTACCTCCTTTATCTTGCTTTTGCTTTTTGAGACAGTTTGAAAAGTTGTAATAATGTTAGCTTTGGATCATAAGCTGTACTTGGATTTTCCGCTGCTACGTTAGTTTATTTTCAGCTTATGCACTGTCTCACCCGTTTTATGTCAAGTATGTTGTTATTATATTTTGTTCCATGCGTTGTGAGACATTTTACAGGTTCCTTACTAGTTCATTTCCTCCCATCCTTTCATTCTGACGATCCGTTTCGTGCTAACTGGACATGTGTACAACGCACTTTTGGAGTAAATGTCGGTTGGTGCGGGGTGGGCCGTCACATTTGGTATCAGAGCACTAGGTTGCGTAGTTAACCTAGGGAAAGACACTAGGGAGAGATAGTACGTATATGAGAGAACGTATTTGTGATTACTTTGGTTTTCAAAAGCTATATATATACTATTAGTAGTATAAGAATGAAGTCGTACTGCACTAGCACCATTATGGGGTCGTTTATCGTTTCCCCTTTTACAGATTGACGCTGAGCCGATATGCTAGAGGTGCTGGTAGAGGAGCCAATAATGGGAATGCTGCTGACATGAGGGCGATGTTTACTGACCTCATGAGAGACATGCTTAGGGAGGTGCAAGGGGCAGTTCCCAATCCCGGAATTGGCGGTGGTCCAGTAGTGTAGGCGCCTAGGGTCGATTTCGCCAAGTTGTGCAAGGATTACACTAACCTTGGTGGGAAGCCGTTCCACGGAACGGAGTCGGCCACAGATGTTCAGGATTGGTTGGATAGATGTGATCGTATCTTCGACGACTTGGGTATCGAGGATGCGATGAAGAGAAGGCTAGCGTCTCGTCAGCTGCAAGGGTAAGCGATGAATTGGTGGAATGCCATTAGAACAGCTACTCCAGAAGATCAGGTTACTTGGGATCAGTTCAAGGCTCGCTTTAGCGAGAAGTTCATTCCAGCTGCCCAGAAGTCAGTGTTGTTTAAGAGGTTCTTGGAACTCAAGCAGAATGGTAGGGCAGTCCCTGACTATATTGCTGAATTCGACACTTTGTCGAAGTATGGACTATCTCTTATCGATACTCCTAAGATGAAGAATGAGAAGTTCATTACTGGTTTGGATGGATACTTGGGGGAAAGGCTTATCAACCACATCGATGAGACTTTTGAATCGATTGCGGGGAAAGATTTGAGATCAGAGAGTCTTTACCCTAAGCCAAAGATTGAGGCTGCATCTGCATAAGGGTTGAAGCCGCAAGCAGGCGGTGGAGGCAAGAATAACTCTCAGAACAAGAGGAAGCAGAGCCAATCTAAGGATGGCCAGAAAAAGAACAAGAAAGAAGTTGAGTGCTTCAGCTGTGGTAAGATGGGCCATTATGCTAAAGAATGTCGGGCCAAGCCAGTGGAAAGGAAGTGCTACAACTATGGTCAAATGGGACATCATAAGGATAAGTGTCCGCAACCTCTTAAGGAGAAGCAGATTGTGAAAGCATATGCTATTTATGCTGTTCCTTCTTCGTCGAATGCCCCAACTGCGGCGGAGAAAGGAAAGAATGTCATTATTCAAGGTATGCTTTCTATTAATGATGTACCAGTTCGAGTTTTGTTTGATACTGGGGCTTCCCGTTCCTTCATATCTAGTGACCTGGTAAATAGGTTGGGACTGGAACCCGAGATAGTCGATAGACCATTGGTTGTGACGAACCCGATTGGTGGTTCGACTAGCCTTAGTATGATTTGCCGAAATGTGGTCTTATCGAGTCATGGATGTATGTTTGTTTGTGATTGCTTTGTTTTGGGCTTTACTGGGTATGGCATTATATTGGGAGTCGATTGGCTCCAAAGATACGGGGTGGTGGTAGACTATGAGGGCTTTTTGGTGACAGTTAGGGCGGATGATGGGCGGAGGGTAGTGTTTGGTAGTCTACCTAGTGATGGGGTAATGGCTAGTTTTATAAATTCCCTCGACATCCCGCAGGATGAGCTGTCAGATGTTCCCGTGGTTGGCCAGTATCCGGACGTCTTCGAGGAGGTGACCGGGCTTCCACCACACCGAGAGATTGAGTTCCGTATTGATTTAGTGAAAGATGTCAGACCTATAGTGATGCCACTTCGTCGTATGGCACCAAGGGAGCAGCGAGAGCTCGGGGTGCAAGTCAGCAATCTTTTGAAGAAGGGATTTATTAGAAGAAGTGTCTCCGAGTGTGGAGCACCAGTTGTGTTTGCCACTAAGGCAGTTGGTTCCCTTCGTTTGTGTGTGGACTATCGCGAGTTGAATAAGGTAACGAGGAAGAATAAGTATCCTCTACCGCGGATAGATGATTTGTTTGATCAACTGGAAGGAGCAAGAGTGTTCTCCCAGTTGGACCTCGCGACAGGATTTCATCAGCTCTGAGTAGCGGATGAGAGTGTTCCGAAAACGACATTTAGGACGCCGTCTGGATTCTATGAGTGGTTGGTCATGCCATTTGGGTTGACCAATGCACTAGCCTACTTTGTGGATCTTATGAATCAAGTATTCAGAGATCAGTTGAATAAGTTTGTTCTTGTGTTCGTAGACGATATCCTTGTTTACTCGAGGACAGAGGAGGAACACAAGGGACACTTGAGAATAGTGATGGAGGTGTTGAGGAAACACCAATTGAAAGTGAAATTCTCTAAGTGTCATTTTTGGAGAAGGGAAGTGAGATTCTTGGGTCATGTTGTTTCAGAGAATGGTATTGCCGTGGACCCTGCGAAGGTGGCTACGGTACAGGATTGGCCTACACCCAAGAATGCAACAGATGTAAGTAGTTTCTTGGGGTTAGCTGGATATTATCGTAAGTTTATCCAGGACTTCTCCAAGATAGCAGCACCGTTGACTCAGTTGACTAAGAAGAATCAGTCCTTCGTCTGGGACGGAGTGTGTGGGAATGCATTCAAGAGTCTAAAGGAAAAGTTGACGCGTGCGCCAGTATTAGTCATTCCTAAAGGGAATGAAGAAATGACGGTATACACGGATGCTTGTGGTACCGGACTAGGTGCTGTGTTGATGCAAGGAGGTAGGGTTGTAGCTTATGCTAGTCGGCAGCTAAAGCCGCATGAGAAGAAGTACCCTACGCATGATTTGGAATTGGCAGCGATCGTGTTTGCGCTGAAGATGTGGAGACACTATCTCTTGGGAGAAAGATTTGAGTTGTTCACCGATCATAAATCGTTAAAGTATCTATTCTCTCAGAAAGATCTGAATCTCCGTTAGTAGAGATGGTTAGAGTTCTTGGCTTCGTATGATTTTGATATCGCATACACACCTGGGAAAGGTAATGCGGTGGCCGGTGCCTTGAGTAGGAGACATGCCAGTTTAGGGGCTATGTTTCTCGAATGGAAGCAACTGGAGTATATCGCAGGGTTTGATTTCAGGCCAAAGTGCGAATTGGATCCAGACATGCTAGCTAGTTTGACGATCAGACCTACTTTGATAGAGCGGATTGATTCCAGCCAGAGGGACAATCCTAATCTATTGGAAATCATCTCCAGGTTAGAGATGGACATCGACGGTGAGGAGATGAATGTGTATGGGCTTGATCGAGATGGATGGCTTAGAAAGAATGGAAGACTAGTTGTGCCCAACGTGAATGGTTTGAGAGATGAAGTGCTTAGAGAATGTCATCACTCAAAACTAACTATACATCCCGGTGGTAATAAGATGTATCGAGACATGAAGCAGACTTACTACTGGGAAGGGATGAAAAGAGACATTGGGAAGTTTATATCCAAATGCATGAATTGCCAGCTAGTTAAAGCCGAGCAAAAGAAGCCTAGTGGTTTGTTGCAACCATTAGAAATTCCCGAATGGAAATGGGAGCAAGTCTCAATGGATTTCATCGATGGTTTACCGAGGACTAGGTCAGGACATGATAGCATTTGGGTAATTGTGGATTGATTGACTAAGAGTGTAAGATTTATACCAGTCAAATCGACCAGAACGGCAGCTAAGTTAGCAGAATTGTATATGAAGTGGGTAGTGAGATTTCATGGAGTACCTAAAAGCATTGTGAGTGACCGAGACCCGTTGTTTACTAGTGGGTTTTGGAAGAGCTTACAAGAGGCTCTAGGGTCAGAATTACATCTCAGTACCGCATATCATCCTCAGACCGACGGTCAGGCAGAGAGGGTGAATCGTATATTGGAAGATCTCTTGAGAGCATGTATATTGGATTTTGGTGGATCATGGGATGACCATTTGCATCTAGTCGAGTTTGCATATAATAATAGCTACCAATCCAGTATCGGTATGGCTCCATATGAAGCTTTGTACGGAAGACCGTGCAACTCACCATCATGTTGGATAGAGACTGGCGAGAAGTTTATGCTTGGACCAGATGTGGTGAGGGAAACTTCGGATAAGATTAAGATCATTCAACAACGAATGAAAGCTGCCCAAGATAGGCAGAAGAGTTATGCTGATAAGAGGAGAAGAGATTTAAAATTCTCCGTTGGTGACTTGGTGTTTGTCAAGATTTCTCCTTTGAAGAGCGTGATACGATTTGGCAGGAGAGGCAAATTGGCACCAAGATTTTTTGGCCCATTCCCTGTTCTTGAAGTAATTGGGAATCTGGCGTATAGAGTTGACTTACGAGAGAAGATGGCGGGAGTTCACAACGTATTTCATGTTTCCCAACTAAGGAAGTTCGTTCACAACCCAGATATGACTATTTCACATGATCAGTTAGAGGACTTCGAAGTAGAGCCTGAGGCGGTTGGGAACCGCAAGCCGATCCGTATTATCGAGCACGATACAAAGCAACTTCGAAGGAAGGCGGTGAGGCTGGTCAAGGTTCAGTGGGGCGAGGATGATAATGATTGCACTTGGGAGACAGAGGAGAGCATTAGGAAGACGTATCCAGAACTCTTTGCCTGGTAAGGTTTACCTTGTAATTTAGTCATTCCGCATGCTAGGATAGACTTGTCTTGCTTGTTTTGCATGTTTGATTGTTGTTTTATGGTTGATAGGCATGCAGGACCCTTTGTGTGTTTTGGTTAGGGAATTTCGGGGACGAAATTTCTTAAGGGGGGAGAATGTAACAACCCGCATTCTGCGCATCGGAGGATCGTAGAATATTTATTTCTTTCCCATAATAAGTCGTATGGTCATGTAACTTTGGGAAACCACCATTAGACTCATTTCCCATGTTCATGATTTTTTTCGATTTTTAAATGACCATTTTGCCCCTAGCTGATCTTGTTTTGGCCATAACTTTTGATTGAAAAGGAATTTTGACCTGAAACCACTTCCATTAGATTCTTTTGATGGTTTACCTTTCCATAGATTGGTCACATGCGAAAAATGGACTTACTGTTTGGGAGATATGGCTGAAATATGGTTTGGAAGGTGAAAACTGCTTAACTGGGTCAAATAGGGTGATTAGCGAATGGGCCCATAACCCATTTCAGGATTAGGGTTATGGAGAGGCTGAAAAGGGTTAGAGAATCATTCCATTTTAGTTTTCTAGCCTCCACTTATCTCCAAGAAACCCTAAAAATGGCCTCCAACCTCTAAATCACCTCCAAATCATCTTCTAATCAAGGATTAAGCTTAGCAACATCAAATCAAGGGAGATCTACACCAAATCAATGTTAGAGCTGCTGTTTAGCATTGGGATTCACATCAAATCAGAGATTTATTTCAGATCTTAGTTTATTTGTGGCTAAGGTGAGTGATTTGCATAGTTTTGCACTAATTACGGTTAATTAAGGGTAATTAGTGAAGATTAGCGAATTTAAATATGATAAAATTCTGGAAAAATATTTCTAAAATTCGAAATGATTTTTTAGACCTCTGAGATGAATTTGGGTTAATTTGGCTAAGTTTTGCTAACCACATCATTAGTTTCATCTAAACATGCTTAAGGGGAAATATGGGGTTTTGGTTAGGTTTGATCCACTTTAACCTATCATATTGATGTTTTGGTGTTTGAGGTAACTTCTATGTGTTGCTATGAATGTATGGTATGCTTTGTGATTGATTTCAATAGTTAGAATGGTCGAAAACGTCGTCGAATGGCGTAAAACACTCGCTGGAAAAGTCTTAGGAAATGTGCAGGTTTTGAACCGAATCGGATCGGATATGGGGCTCGGATCGGATAAGTAGACGGGCCAGGACATCCGAATCGGATCGGAACTTAACAGTTGAGAGGCTTGGAAAAAGGGAAGGCCATGTTGGTTAAGCTGGGGATCGGATCAACTTAAGGACGAAGGGCTCGGACCGGAGTATGGCGAAGGGATCGGATTAGAATAGGGAACGGGACCAGACGAGGCAATAGGAGCTGGAGCACGAACTGAATGGGAGATGGCAACTCGAGCCGACCCAAAGTGGGACGCCCGACCCGAACCAACGCGACGTTGTGAATCTGAATCGAACCATTACCAGAGGAAGACCACGAACCGAACCAACTCATGGTAGAGGACCTTAACCGATGGCTAGAAGGGGAACCCGAACCGACCCGGTGATGACCAATAACCCGAGATGCAAAGGTAGTCCAAGTGGAAGTTAGAGCTCAGGATCCAATGGGGAACCAACGAGTTCACTTCATGGTTTGGCTTTGTTGCGGGACGTGTGCTAAGGAGTTGTCGACGTTCATAACTTCGATTCACCACTGATAATGGATGATAGGCTACTTATCAGTGCGGTAGAGTCATTATGACTCGAGGGGCAAGGTGATGGTAGCAAGACTACGTTTTCAGTGCAGTAGAGTCATTGTGACTTGAGGGGCAAAGTGATGCGTAGTAGGGCTATGAGCCAGTGCAGTGGGGTCATTGCGACTCCATGAGGCAGAGTGGACATAGTAAAGGATTAGTAAGGTTATGAGCCAGTGCAGTGGGGTCATTGCGACTCCATGGGGCAAAGTGGACATAGCGAAGGATTTGTGGCTATGTATCAGTGCACTGAAGCCATTTATGACTTCATGGGGGCAAAGTGATCATAGCAAGGTATGTTGGGTGATCGAAGTGGTGAATATCGCATGCTTTACGCACTGAGTGAGTGATGTGAGGATGGTTGTTATGCTTGATTGTTTGCCATCACTATGACATACACCCCCCACCCCCGTTACCTTTACACCATTTGAAATGGCACCTTAGAGTGTTGTACAGTATGTAGTGCTAACTCTTTGGTTGCAGGTCCAGGTTCAGGTATGTTTTGTCTACTTGTTATTGTTCTGTTTAGATGCTTATCGCTCATACTAGGCTTTATGTCTGACCCAAAGTTTTATGTCTCCTCTTATTACTCTGGGTGCTCACACGAGCAAACTAGAGACAGGTTAGCTGGTGTTGCGCGAGTAGCTGATTCGGAGGCGAGCAGGAGGCTTCCACGTATGATATATAGATATTCTCCCTTTGTCGTTGGTGGTCGCTACTTGGGCATTAGTAGTGTACCTCTTTTATCTTGCTTTTGCTTTTTGAGACAGTTTGAAAAGTTGTAATAATGTTAGCTTTGGATCATAAGTTGTACTTGGATTTTCCGCTGCTACGTTAGTTTATTTTCAGCTTATGCACTGTCTCACCTGTTTTATGTCAAGTATGTTGTTATTATATTTTGTTCCATGCGCTGTGAGACATTTTACAGGTTCCTTGCTAGTTCATTTCCTCCTTTCCTTTCCTTCTGACGATCCGTTCCGTGCTAACTGGACATGTGTACAGTGCACTTTTGGAGTAAATGTCGGTTGGTGCGGGGCGGGCCGTCACAAAGGTACCCTTGATCGTGAGCGTGAGAGTCGCATTCTACAGTCAACCTTTCCAAGTACGTCAAAAGTGGACAAGCATGCCATGACCCAAAATTCCACTTCTCAACTTGTCAACCCCCTAGGGTCTTCTGTGCCAACCATGAATTTTGATGATATTGTGAAGCTCGCACTTTCTTCCCCCAAAATTACGAAAGTTTCGTTATCTTCCACTTCTTCAGATTGGGAAGGTGTTTATCAGTATTTATTCAATCAATATTTATCGGTATATATTTTCCTTCCTTTTTATTATCTTTAATTTGTCATGATGGCTGATCGGATTCCATTTCTTTCCAAGATCACTAAAGGATGACTCTTATCTAAAACAACGCCTTCCTTTTCTTCTTCTGAGGTTAATCATCTTCAGGAAGAAAACGTGACTTTAAGTGATGAATGCGAGAGGTTGAACACCTCCCTTGAGCATGCCGAAGCAACTCTCGAAAGAAGGGGCAGGTGAAGAGTCTTTTATTTGACCAAGTTTCGACTTTCGAGCATCAGATAACAGAGAACGTGGTTAGTCATGCTGATGAACTCAAGAGGAAGGACGAGAAGTTTTCTCATGCGATGCGGATAATTTACGAGGCCAAGAGCAGAATTTTTGACTTTTTGCAAGTTCATCTTCCCCAAATTAAGATTGAATACTATAAGGATGCCTTATTCCATGTCTTTTCTGATTAACTTCAGACCCTTCCTGAGATACAACTAACCAACATCCCTTCTTTCATTAGAGATAGGGTCATGGAAAGGGTTAATATAGCCAAACAAAGGGTCGAGATGCCAAAAAGGGACAAGCTCATAGCTGAAGATCTCGTATACACTAAGGACCTTTCCGACGACTCTAGTGAGGAAGCAGAGCTTTGACTTTTGTTAATGATTATGGAGACGATGGTAGTGATGGTCCTAATGGTAGTAACCGCCGAGATGAGCATGACAAGGACGGGAGTGATCCTTCTATAGCTCTTAAAGTCTCACACGATTTTACAAGATATAGTCCTGACGTTGTAGGTACTCATGTTGGTCAAGACTCTAAAGCTCCTCCAGCCAAGTAAGGTGGTACTTCTGGGCCCTCAGAAAGAGAACAACCTACTCAACCTGGGGTTTCTCCTTCTCAGGTATAGCTTTTGTTTTCGCATTGCTTTTTTCTTTTTCAAGTATACGGCAGTAACTAGCTTCCTGTCATTATATTGAATAAACCAAAAAAATATCATCTCATGACTTAAAGCAATATTAGATAAAAAACAGATGGAAATAACTTGATCCTCTATAGAGAAAAGAAGGTTGTTAAGAGATTATAATGCATTATCCTAGAGATATCACGATTTAGAGAAGAGCGCATCTAAGCTCAGGTACTACAAGGAGCATGAAGCTGCACCCAGACTAAGGAATGCCCGAAAGCGTATGAAAACCCTTCGGGAGGAAAATAAGGAGATGATGACCTTATTTTAGATGTTGATTGAGGACCTAGATATCCTAGCTAACTTCTTGTATGAAGTTTATAAATGATACACAACAATGGATTTTTCTTTACTAGGGATTATAGTGGGGGCTTAATACGTCGCCTTCATATGCTTTATCTAGATGAGTTTGGAGTTGACTCACAGCCCAAGCTTGTTGGAACCTCGAAAGGGTTCTTTCAATTCCTAAGGATCTTCCCTTAGAAAAGCTTGAGTATAACAAGGATAGGTTTATTACTGAACTATTTAAGAGGTCACTCTTGTATGAACATGAGGATTATTTGTAAATTCGGTGTTACGAATGTGTAAAATATATTATAATTCCGCCTGTTATTTATGGTTACTAATTCCTTTATTCATATCATGACAAAATTTCACTTACCAAGAAGACGCATTATGTTTGACCTATAAGCTAAGAGAGGAATTTTCCACAATAATATCTCAAGTTTTTGGAAGAAAACCTTTTCTAAAAGAGCTTAAGAATGTTTACATGAAATTCCCTCGACTCTCTTTTAACTTCTTGGGTGAAGACCGTGAGGCGACCTTAAAAAGACTTAGGAATGAACGTGCCGAATTGATACGTAAATAATGAATGTATCGATACGTAAATTTAAACCCTTGTAACTCTGTTTGGCTTGTGTAATGAAGAGATTAAAATTTGTTTTTAAATAAAGTTCATGCGATTTTTTTTATCTAGATGAACAATGCCATCCTTCTAAGTAAAAAAATAAGAGTTATGCATAACCACTTTTTATTTTTGTGAGCAGGCGGATCGACATGAGATTTTTACACCTCTAGATGAACTTCCGTTAGCTGTTGAGAAAAAGGGTAGGGCAAGTGAGGAACTCTCTGTATCTCGAGGGAGAACAATCTTATTTCCAGATTCATCTATCAAGAATTTGAACAAGAGAATAGAATCTCTGAAAGGTCAATTAGAAGGAAAAGACAAAATTATTCTTGAATACGTATATAAAGACCAAACCCTCTATTGAGTTTGAGGATGAGTTAAGAGGTTTACGCCAATGCGTCACTAACTTGGAAATTGAGTTAGACAATGTTAATGCAAAATGTAAGACATGGGAATACTCCTTCAAAAACATTTCTATCATAACGTGTCTCAGCCTTCTAGTGTTGCGACTGTGCCTAGGGCCTCAGTATCTCAAAAGTATTTTTACTTGAAGAACCCCTTCGAGGGTTAGAAGAATCAGTCATTTCTGAATGGTGCAAGAGAGTGATAGCTGTGATGAAAAGCATCTATGACACCAAATTGATTGAGGATACATTCAGCCGTGTTAAACGGTATGCTGATCAAGGTAGGCATTTACAAAGGGAAAGACATGATTTGCATATAAATGTTTCTGAGTTAGAGAAAGACAATAAGTCTCTTAGGGATATGTGCAAAGCTTACGATAGGGCTTTGAAGCTTCAGGTCAAACCTTTTGACAACCTTGGTGAAGTTAGCAGCAGGGTGTGAAAACTTAATGAGCTCCTGATCGACGCTTTCTAGGAAATAGAAAAGCGTGAATTTTGTAATAATAACTGCAAGCGCACAGATCGTGTAATATGCAGGTCGAACATAAGGAGGAATTTTAAATTTTATTATTTATATATTTCTTGGGCGAGTTAGACAAAACTTGGAGTTGGGTTGTTCACAATAAAAATTGAAACTATAATTTAATTCAGAACAAATCTAATTGAACCGACGATCAAATCACAATTTTCAATTAAAAAGAAAATAAAACTATGAATCAGATCTAATCTAATCAAATCCAATTTAACCTAGGAAGGAAATTAAAAAGCAGAAATTTAAATTGCAGAAAATAAATAACAAACAAAAAATAAAATTAGGATTACCGCTGTATCTAACCAGACGGTTAATCATTAATGAAAAAAAATGAAAAAGACAAATAATGCTTTACCAAATCTAATTATGTAGACAACACTAATTGCAAAGAAAATAAAAAATTGCATAAAAGAGAAAAAGTAAGAGAAAACTCTCAATTCATGGATGATGTTTACATTGAGAATACAAGGGTATTTATAGGATATATAGCCAACCTAAACCCTAATAAAATCACAAATGGGCCTTAGTTAATTCTAGTAAAATTGGGCCTTTCCTCTTTTGCTCTTGCTTCCTTGACAAGCCTTCCTTGATTTATGATATAGATCGTCTTTCTACCAATTATTTTCTTGTCCAAAAAGCAACTTGATGTAAGATCTTCATCTGCAAGTCTTCATTCGTATATATACAACATTTTGATCTTTATTTTCTATTTTTCTAACTGCATGTGACTTAGTTAGCATATCTGTAAAAGTGACAAAACAATATCCAAGTAATATTTATTTATATACAAAAGATAAGATATCAGAGCATAAAATAAATACATTTCTATGTCAATCAAATACCCCCACACTTATTTTTTACTCGTCCTCGGGTAAAACAAAAATTAAAACTAACTAGATAGGTCACACTTTTGCAGGAAACACGATTGCATTGAGCGTATGCAACAAGCCGTTAAATCTCTAGGTGCCCCTAGTAGGATGAGTCGTGTCTCGTGAAGATTTTCAGCGGATACTACCCACAAAATCCAAATGCAGTATGTTATGATTCTAATGCAACTACACGAATGCAATGGACATATGCAAATAAAAACGAAAAATGAAAACACGACTTGTTTTAGAAGAATGGTACAATAAAGTAAGTTAACGATTTCTTATCATTTGATTGTATTTTAGATACCTCAACTTGTCACAAATTTTCAACATAATTCAAGTTCTCAAATGTTAAATTCCAGTTTGGCCAGTTGGTTCGGTTGATAAATAGTACAACCATGAAATAAATTCTTAGGTTGCTTATCACAATTTGTAAAGTGGTATTATTATTTCCTCGTATATGGCTAGTCAAATCAATAAGGTCAAGAAGTGTTTGAGCATCATCGCTTATTCTCTATCTCTATAAAAATTGAAACTTTCGATTAACTACATACACCTAACGTAAAGTCTAAGATATACCACCCATGCATTGCCTTGCAGACTTACGGGGAGTTGGAAAAGAGCTTGGCGGATTGTGCAGATCGACGCTAGCTTTGTCAACAACATGTCGGTAATCCTTAGGTGTCCAACTCATAAAATGAGACCAAGATATACCAACGCTGACTTTGTCAACAACATGTCAGATATAGCTTGGCGGGTTTTCACACCAACGCTAGATTTACAAGCAATGTTGGATACCCTTGGATTAATATTATTATTATTGAAAATATAAGAACAAGAGAGAGTTACGCGAATTCAGCTTAACACAACTTAGTTTTAAAGATTCAAAAAGCCAATATAAGTATTTTAAGTCTTTCACTTATTAAACATAAACTACAATTTAGAATAAACTTGGCCATCACCTAAGAATCTCCCTATGTACCGGTTACACTATTATCCCTCAAAATTAAACTTTTCATTGTATTTCCTATTCGATCTTAGTTGAGAGGAAAAACACTATCAACTGATTAACAGTCGTTAACTTATTTTGTTGTATCAATCTAAAATGAATCGTATTTTCAGAAAAAAAAAAAATTGGTATGTTACTACGTTCTAAAATGTATGATGGATCGATCTAAATGCATGAAAAAAAGGATGCAATGCAAACTCCCCTCACATTAGATCCAAACAGTGTTCACACTGTAAACATTTCCTAAATTTGAAAGATCGTACCTAAAGGTGAATGAGTTGCAAAATTATTTGTAAAATGAAATGAATTTTAGCCACTATGTGAGAATGAAAATCATATACAAATGATTTATATAATGATGATGAATGTTCTGTGACGAATGATACTTCCTTTCCCCCCACTTGCCTCTGCCGAAAATGATGCACAATGATTTCTTATTTGATTTGCGAGGTGCAACAGGCATGTTAGTGAATTCTGAAATGAAAAACATTCCTATGAAAATTTTGTCATGCCAATGATTTATATAAATCAGATGCAGATTATCCCATAAAATTTTCAAAGGTGTTTCTTTTTGATCCTCGGTAAGATCAGAGGCCAAGATTACGAGAAAATTTTGTGCAAATTCCAAGTAATCATACTCAAAGTCCTGTGGCAGGGCTTTGAGGTCTAACTTAGGAAGTTCTTGTGTGCTAACATTGGTCAACATTCCTTGGTTAGACTCAGATGACATAGGTTTCGGATCAAGAAGTTCATTTAATTCAGAAATGTATTCAAGCTCATTGAAATCAGAGTTGAAATGGTTAAAACACATTCTAAAGGCGTCAGAAGTGTCAGTAAGGTTTCATCAACTATGGTCTGAATCATGCCAATTTCATCAATCTCAAAATTCCTAGGAGAATTATGATGGCTAACACTCTTTTCACTCATCATTGTTGAATATAAAAAATCCAAGACTTAAGATTGACAAGTAGCTGTTATTACAAAATAGATAACATACTCAAGTATATCCTATTAGTTGATAATCACGATTTAAAGGGGGAAGAAGGTCTTATGGCCGTTCACGTATACTATAAATACTAAGCGATACAACCAATGTTTTACACTTAGTATGCAACCTCTTTTGCTATAAGTTCAATAAATCGAACTAATATATATCCGCGATCAAACCCTTAAGAGAATCAATTTCACAAAATACACTCTTGTAATTAAATGTTTTGCAAATCAAATCAAGTTTTATTTTTGAAAATAGTTAGTATGATGATAATAGTTATGGAAATTCCAGCTAATCACAACAATTAGACAATAATAAATGCCGAAATAAAAAAAATGTACAAGCGAGCCGCTGCCTCTGTAGATCGTTTTTTACAAACAATGTCTAAATATTTTCAAGTAATAGAATTAGAATTTTTTTACAATATGAATGGTTGTCCGTCCATAGCAATGGAATAGTTTGAACCCTTTTCACACTTTGATCCTTTTCTCGTTTTTTTTAATAGATAAATCAAACAAAAGAAAAAAACTAATTTGAAAATAAAACAAAAACTTGACCAAGAAGGAAATATATATATATATACACACTAAATGACACTTAAAAAAAATAAACTAACACTTTTTTTAAGAAGCAAATTGAATAAACAAACAAAAAGAAAAAGAAATTACTTGGAAAGAAAAACTAACCTAACAAAAAGCAAAAACAAAACAAAAATACTCACACATAAGAAAAGAAGCCAACGCATTCCCATTATCACATGCCCTTTTTCCGCAACCCAGTATCTAGATTAAGTCACAAATTGAAATACCCAAAATAAATAACCCATAAAATCAAATCTCTATGTACACATGTATAAAATCATGCACAACACCTTTTACAAGCCACACAATAAAAACAGCAAAAGAAAAAAACGGTTTATTCTCAGAAAAAAGGTCGTTTCTCTCCTTTGTTCTTGAGATCAATTTGAATTCAAGAATCTACTCTCGAATAGGTTTGGTTTTCGATTGCGATTTGGTCGTTGAGTTGCTGAAGCTGTTCGAAAGGGGCGGTTGTTCGATTCGGTGATTTAGGAAATTTCAAATTGTGTTTCAGATACTTGGTGGGGATGTTCTCTTAATCAGTGGCTGCGGTGATAGATTATGGACATTACAGTGCGGAGGGTTATTGTTGAACGCGATGAGACCGATGATGGTGATGTAGTTGCTGTAATGAAAAGGGCGATTGTGATCGTGAATTGGTTTGACATTGTATGAGAGGAAGATGGTAAAGGGGCTCAGATGGTATTGATATTTGAAAGGATGAGGTGTAAAAGTTTTCTACAAGCTGGTTGAAGGGGGATGAGATGATTGGTTGGGATCTGGACTGATGCTGATATGGTGCTTGTTGTATTTGGCTAATGTTGGTTGTGAGAGGAAGTAGCGTGGATTCGAGGACGGTTGCTGTGAAGATGTGGGTGATGCTCATACCAGAGAATTGCAAGATAGAAGAAAGAGAAAAAAACAAAGTTGCAAAAGGAATTTTGATGGCGTTTGTGCGAAGTAAGCGGTGGCTGATGATGGCGTTGTTCGAGAAGGGGAAGAAGATGTGGATGTTTTTTTGCGGTGGAAGGATGGTATGGACAGTGCGATGGATTGGTTGTTGAAGGTGGAGAATTGGAATTCGAACAGGGGAATTTTGATTGCGGTGATATGGTGATGCGTGGAGTATTGAGGTAGAAGATAGTTGTGATAGTTCTGTTGGTTAGAAGAGGTTGGGTAATTTCGTACTGTCGTTGAGTGGTTTGTATGGTGATTTTTTGGTGGCTATGCAAACTTGTAGGGTGCTGAAAGATGATGAATTTGTAAGGTTGCGATGTGTGGTGATGGGCAGAACTGGGTGAAGATTGGTCTGCGCTACGATGTTGCTTGAGGTGTTGTTTGGTTTGTGAAGGATATGAAATGGGTTATGTGTGGTTTTGTTGAACGTGGATGGGAGGAGGTGGAGAATTACAGTGGAGAGAATTGGAATATGACAGTGGATAGAAAATAGCAAGAGGAAGGTTGTATTTTTTTTAGGAACTTGTAGAGGAAGAATTTGTAAGAGAAGAAAAGAAATGTAAAACAGGAAAGGAAAGGTAAGAAACGGAAGGAGAGAAAAAAATAGAAAAAGAAATAAATGTTAAAAAAAAAGGAAAAGAAATAAAGACGGAAAGGAATTATGAAAAAAAAACTGGCAACTTGTAATTGGAAAGACCGGAAAGAAATAAAGGCGGTAAGGAAGATTAGGTAGGAAGGGAAAGAAAATTGTAATTGGAAAGAAATCAATAAAACAATGCAAGTTTTTTTTATTGTTTTGACACTAGAATAAGGGAAAAAATGAAAAAGGGAAAAAACCGAAAAGGGGAAAGAAAGAAAAAAATAAAAAATAAAAACTAACACGAATTGGAAATTAAATAAATAATAAAATTTAACTGTTGCCTCCTCGGCAACGGCGCCAAAAACTTGATCGACGCTTTCTAGGAACTAGAAAAGCGCGAATTTTGTAATAATAACTGCAAGTGCACAGATTGTGTGATATGTAGGTCGAACACAGGGAGGAATTTTAAATTTTATTATTTATATATTTCTTGGACGATTTAGACAAAACTTGAAGTTGGGTTGTGAAATAATAAAAATTGAAGCTGTAATTTGATTCATAACAAATCTAATTGAACCGACTATCAAATAACAATTTTCAATTAAAAAGAAAATAAAACTATGAATCAGATCTAAATCTAATCAAATCCAATTTAACTTTGGAAGGCAGTTAAAAAGCACAAATTAAAATTGCAGAAATTAAATAACAAACAAAAAATAAAATTAGGATTACCGCTGAATCTAATCAGACAGTTAACCACTAATGAAAAATAAATGAAAAAGACAAATAGTGCTCTACCAAATCTAATTGTGTAGACAACACTAATTGCTAAGAAAATAAATAATTGCGTAAAAGAGAAAGTGTAACACCCCACCTCCGTTAAGGTCACTCACAAAGGGAATGCCTTAACTTTGGTGGAGCATTTTAGTAAACAGAATAGAAACTTACAAGACAGATAAAACAGTACTTGAAAATTTTATAACTTTATTACAACAGAAACCGAAATATGATTGGTTACATCCTTTCAAATCACAATATCAGAATTCAAGTACAAAATATCAGTCTCGTACAAAAGCCTTTAGAATGCATAGTTTAAAATCATAATCCCCACAGAAGAAGACAAGCCATACTTTAAGCACTTCAAGCGGAAGGAATCTGGATCAGGCAAGAGAACTCCCTTCTACAAAACCTGGGGGGAAACGGAAGAAAGGAGGCGAAACAACTAGGGTCAGACAAAAAGTCTGGCAAGTCCAGTGATTTTCAGTTATGAACGGATAATAATAACATGACATGAAAATAAAACTGGATGAGAGATAACAGTAACAGGTGTAGCGGATATTGCAGAAGAACAGAATGACATAAGCTATTTCTTTACACTTCTCTACACTAATACTAGTATAACAGAATTAGGTGTCACCCTAATGTCTAAACTGAAACAGAAACGGGTACAGAATAATTTCCACAGAAGAGAGTGCTAGTAATGGGCCTTTACCACCCGAACAGAAACAGACAGAAGCAGAAAAAGATTAATCCCCACGGAAACAGAATGTAGAATTAGGTGTACACTAGTAATGGGCCTTTACCACCCCAACAGATGGTACCACGCAGAAACAAACAGGTGTTACCACCCAACAGAAACAGACGGTACCAACAGAAACAGACAGAACTAAGTGTACTCTAAAACCCTACCCCAAGCGATCGGCTCCCTAATACATAAATACCCTGTGTCGGCCCCACAGTAGGGTGTATCACTCCCTAAAGTGACAACCAATTCGTACAGACCTATTTACAGATGTCACAGCGTCTTACATCCTCAGAGATAGACCGGGATCCATGCACGCACATGACCCGGTTGGAACGCACCATCAACACCCCTCGCCATTATCAGAATGAACCGCTTATAATTAGTTCAGTAAGCGTGCCCGGATCCTACCTACTGTTGGGTCAAAGTTTTGATACCAGAAAGGGTTACTGACTAATATGGGTCCCAAACAACAGATGACACAAGTAAATTCCCTCTTAACCTTGTGTCCCCAAACTAACAGATTTCAGATTTACTTGTTTACAAGTTCAGACATACAGAGATTAGATTTACTAGTTCACTGATCAGAAAATCAAATCAACAAGTTTTCAGACTAACGGATCAGATGTACAGATTTAACAGAATTTCAGATTTGTCTAACTTTGTATTGGGCCAACAGATTCATGAACGGGTTTATTATATATATAATAGTCCAGTTGGTTTAACCCTATCCACCCAACACGTTTTGGACATCATTTTTATCTTAGATTTGCATTAATTAATTATTAATGCACAGACCTCTCACATTAGGTCACTAGCTTGTGGCCGCTGGATGGGTCGGGCGGTTCCAGGCAGACTTCTGCCACAAGCCAGACCTAACCTCGTGTCTAAGCATATTATGACTAACTTATCACATTAGAAACAATTGTTTGCGGCCACTGGATGTGCCGGGCAGTTCCGGGAAGGATTACGCCGCAAACTCATTCTAACCTCGAGTTAGCCATGTTCATCTTTGCGGCCAATTAATTAATGATTTACCATTTATGCCCACGCCTAATATACATGTCAATTATTCATAACTATAGCCAATTCAGATTATGTCAATAACAGACTAATTATATCAACTCAACAGATACAGCAGATAACAGATTTTGCAGATTAGGCGACTTAACGGATTTAGCAGATTAAGCAAACTAGCAGATTTAGCAGATAACAGATTAGGCATCTCAACAGATTTAGCAGTTTAGGCATCTCAACATATTTAGTTTAGTAGATTTGGCATTTCCAACAGACTTAGCAGATGACAGATTTTGCAGATTTAATATTTCTAAAGGTTCTATTTACATGCCTTGCTCAATCATAAATTAGGCCTAAATAATTATCATGATTCACAATATGATCATATACCCCATGTTTGCATAAATTTACATAACACAGAATATGGACATAATTTACCGTATAACATATGTTCCCATTTTGGTTAAACTAGCAGTGTACAGCAGATTCATCTATAAATTATACCAATTATTACAATGCATGCCATATATCCAAAAATCCCTATTTAGGTGTATTCACACTTAATAGTCCTCAAATCTTATTATAGATTTTAATTTCTACACCTAAGTCACATATCTTCCCCTTCTTAAAATGTGCCACAACTCTAGGTTTTAATAATGTATCATATTCCTAAAATCAGATATTGAATTATGTCCCCAAATCACAGATTATCATACATAGCTTGCTCAGATCTAGATCTAGTTTACAACATGTAATATGTATCTAAACTAATTACATGCCTACGGTCAAACTTATGCCCTAATTCCTAAGTCGTATGTCCAATGTAAATTTTATGCCCCAACTTCTCAAGTCGTATGTTCAATCTTCTTTATGCCACAAAACTCAAGTCATAGGTTCAATTATATGCCTTAGATTTATGTCCTAAGTTCCAAGTTCAACCTATGTTCTTTCCTCAAATCAGTCACATATCGGTCATGCCCATTTCATGCATTATCCATTTTACTATACCAAATATTTTAGCGTATGCTAATCTCTTATGAGATTGGCTCAGGCTCGTGGTAGCCTGGCTACAGAACAGAAAGCAGAAAGAAATACAGAATAAGGTAGATCTAAACAGAACAGAACATACATAATCTCAGATTCAGATTTACAATTCATGTCACAACCAGAATTAACGTTTATATCATAAAATAACTGTACTTGCCTTGATTGTATTCTAAAAGAAAGATAGTTGTAGCGACGTTAGTTGATCTTCTTTAACCATTGTTGAAGTTTTAAGCTTGAATTGAGTTGCTTAGGTTGATGTTGATTAGCTTCTAGTTTTGATTTCGGCAGAGTGGCGACGCCATTTTTATTTTTATTTAGAACAGAGGCAGAGTAGAAACAAAATAGAATTGTGTTTAGAGAAGGCTAGGTATGGGGCTGTTTAATTAGGGTCAAGTCAACGAATCTAGACAGAAATCGGACCAGAAACATCAGAGTGAACTCTGACTCAAAAATGGGCTCGGGGACCAGGTCGACACCCAGGTCGACTGCCCAGTCGACCTGGCCAGGGGGGTCGACTGCCCAAACGACTCCCCAGTAGACCTGGGTCTGGGCGGGAAATTTCCTGCCCAGTCTGTTCTGGGTTTGAAATTCGAATTTTGAATTCGAATTCGTGCTGTTTTTAATTCTGAAAATTTCTGAAACTTTGGAAGGCCATAACTTCTTCATATGGACTCCGATTTACGCAAACTCGGACTCGTTTTCAAGCAGAATTCCAAGACGAACGCAATGGAGCAACCCGTTTCCCTTGATTCTTATTTTAAAAATTAATTATCCTTTGATTGGTTACTTATACGTTCACAGAAAATACGGGGTGTTACATTCTCCCCTCCTTAAAGGATTTTGTCCCCGAAATCTTCAAGTTAAGAAGAATGTGTCCTACCATCCAACATCCATCTACTCAATCATCAGTCACTGGCGTCCATTGTCCTTGGAAACTTCTAATGTTGTATGGACATATGCAAAGGTGTGTGTATATGTTCCTTATCTAATGCAAAGATCAGGCGGTCCACTGATTCAGTTGACCTCCTTAATGCGAATTATGCCAGTGCCATGAGTCCAACATGTATGCAATTTTCCTACTCGATACATATCATTTCTATATGAGTGCACAACCATTCGATCATATGCAACATCCATGTGCTGAGTCAATCATTTTGCATCCACAAAAATTGAAAAATGCTCACACATCCATATGCAGTATGAGAGTGTTTTCGAGCCGATCTAGTGCCTAGTGTGTGTATATGCATCCACGAGCAACCACTAGCAACCACTTGAATCCACTTGCAACCATCAAACATAACATGTGTCAAACACATGTTTACACCCATTAGTTTCTACCTAAAGTTCGAAGATTCGATCGATAGGATACAGTCGAATGATGGAAGCGAGTACAGATAAAACAAAAACTTGGTTCCCATTAGACATGGGTCCTAAGTATCGGCCCCGAATACCGAAACCAACATCAGATTGACACCCAGAGGATTACCCTCTTTAGATAATGTCAAAACTAGAAATCTTAACCTTATCAGAAATATTCAGATATTTACATATTACTACTATAGATCAAATTACCGAATGATTCTTAGGAAACTAAGCATGATAAATCCCAGAATGTATGCGTCCTACTTGACGCCTAACACGAATATCTCTCAAACCCCAATCACAAACAGATGAGTCATAACCCTTATGGATTTGGGTCTACACTGGAATCAGAAACAATACTAGTATTAAAGTGCAGAGTATCGATTACAGAATCAAAATGCCAGAATCAGAAAGAGTTTTAACTCAACAATCAGATAAGAAAATTAAACCTTCTACTTAAATTTTCTTATTTCTACCCTATCTACCAGTCCCTTGAGCATTCGCCTGTCCTCCAGAAGTGGGTTCTGCCCTTGCCCTCATTTCTTCGGGCAGTCCCTAGTGAAGTGTCCTATCTCACCACAGTTGAAGCAAGTGCCCTTCCTTTTTCTGCAATCCTTGTTCAGATGAGTCGAGCTTCCACAAGTAAAGAACTTTTTCCCCTTCTTATCTTCAGACTTCTCATCCTTCTTTTGTGTTTCCTTTTTGGGCCCTGCTTTCTTATTCTGTGGTTCTTCCTTCTTTGTCTCTTTCTGGCCCTTGTCTTCCTCGTGCAGTAGTGCCATGTCCACCAATTTCTCGTAAGTCGCTCCCATGGGTACATGGGTCATGGCTAGGCTGTGCAGTGGCTCGTTAAATCCTTTAACAAAGCGAAGAGCCTTTTTATCCTGAGTGTTGACTAAATCCAATCCGAATCTAGCCAGTTGGTTGAACTGGTTGACGTATTGCTTGACCGTCATACTTTCTTGCTTAAGAGATAAGAACTTTTCCAGTTGTAAACTTCGTTCAGCTTGCGAGAGGAATTTTTTCTCAAACCTTGTTCTGAAATCCATCCATGTCTCAACAGGCCTCTTGGCGTTAGTTACTTCCCACCAATAGGAAGCTTCGTCTTTGAGCAGCCATACTGCCAACTGTACCTTCTGCCTATCGTCCACCTCGAAGATAACGAATAGATCCTCAGTTTCTTTGAGCCAGTTCCTCGCTTCTACGAATGATTAGTTCCCTAGAAATCCTTCCCACCCATGGCCCTAAAATCTCTACAGATCTTTGAGAAAGCAATTGCATGAGGAGGGGCGGAGGATGGGGATCATTTGCTGGACCTGCAGCGGCGGTCCTAGCCTCAAGATATTGACGAAACCAACCGGGTACATGAACACCCTCTGGTATCTCTGATGCTTCAAACATGCTGAAACGAAAAAGGAAAAATTCAATTACAAAAAGGACTGAAGGTAAGATATATGGCCCTTGGGGATTATGTTTTTCAAAAATAGGCTTTACTTTCGAAAATACTTCCTTTTAAAACCTTTTTGAAAATAGTTTTCAAAAAATTTACCCAATCTGGTAACCTTCAGCTCTGATACCAAGTGTAACACCCCACCTCCGTTAAGGTCACTCACAAAGGGAATGCCTTAACTTTGATGGAGCATTTTAGTAAACAGAACAGAAACTTACAAGACAGATAAAACAGTACTTGAAAAATTTATAACTTTATTACAACAGAAACTGAAATATGCTTGGTTACATCCTTTCAAATCACAATATCAGAATTCAAGTACAAAATATCAGTCTCGTACAAAAGCCTTCAGAATGCATAGTTTAAAATCATAATCCCCACAGAAGAAGACAAGCCATACTTTAAGCACTTCAAGCGGAAGGAATCTGGATCAGGCTAGAGTACTCCCTTCTAAAAAACCTGGGGGGGGGGGGGGGGGGGAAGAAAGGAGGCGAAACAACAAGGGTCAGACAAAAAGTCTGGCAAGTCCAGTGATTTTCAGTTATGATCAGATAATAATAACATGACATGAAAATAAAATTGGATGAGAGATAACAGTAATAGGTGTAGCGGATATTACATAAGAACAGAATGACATAAGCTATTTCTTTACACTTCTCTGCACTAATACTAGTATAACAGAATTAGGTGTCACCCTAATGTCTAAACTGAAACAGAAACGGGTACAGAATAATTTCCACAGAAGAGAGTGCTAGTAATGGGCCTTTACCACCCGAACAGAAACAGACAGAAGCAGAAACAGATTAATCCCTACGGAAATAGAATGTAGAATTAGGTATACACTAGTAATGGGCCTTTACCACCCTAACAAATGGTACCACGCAGAAACAGACAGGTGTTACCACCCAACAGAAACAGACGGTACCAACAGAAACAGACAGAACTAAGTGTACCCTAAAACCCTACCCCAAGCGATCGGCTCCCTAATACATAAATACCCTGTGTCGACCCCACAGTAGGGTGTATCACTCCTTAAAGTGACAACCAATTGGCACAGACCTATTTACAGATGTCACGGCGTCTTACATCCTCAGAGGCAGACCGAGATCCATGCACGCACATGACCCGGTCGGAACGCACCATCAACACCCCTCGCCATTATCAGAATGAACCGCTTATAATTAGTTCAGTAAGCGTGCCCGGACCCTACCTACTTTTGGGTCAAAGTTTTGATACCAGAAAGGGTTACTGACTAATATGGGTCCCAAACAACAGATGACACAAGTAAATTCCCTCCTAACCTTGTGTCCCCAGACTAACAGATTTCAGATTTACTTGTTTACAAGTTCAGACATACAGAGATCAGATTTACTAGTTCACAGATCAGAAAATCAAATCAACAAGTTTTCAGACTAACGGATCAGATGTACAGATTTAATAGAATTTCAGATTTGTCTAACTTTGTATTAGGCCTACAGATTCATGAACGGGTTTATTATATATATATTAGTCCAGTTGGTTTAACCATATCCACCCAACACGTTTTGGACATCATTTTTATCTCAGATTTGCATTAATTAATTATTAATGAACAGACCTCTCACATTAGGTCACTAGCTTGTGGCCACTGGATGGGCCGGGTGGTTCCGGGCAGACTTCTGCCACAAGCCAGACCTAACCTCGTGTCTAAGCATATTATGACTAACTTCTCACATTAGAACCTATTGTTCGCGGCCACTGGATGTGCCGGGCGGTTCCGGGCAGGATTACGCCGCAAACTCATTCTAACCTCGAGTTAGCCATGTTCATCTTTGCGGCCAATTAATTAATAATTTACCATTTATGCCCACGCCTAATATACATGTCAATTATTCATAACTATAGCCAATTCAGATTATGTCAATAACAGACTAATTATATCAACTCAACAGATATAGCAGATAACAGATTTTGCAGATTAGGCGACTTAACGGATTTAGCAGATTAAGCAAACTAGCAGATTTAGCATATAATAGATTAGGCATCTCTACGGATTTAGCAGTTTAGGCATCTCAATAGATTTAGTTTAGCAGATTTGGCATTTCCAACAGACTTAGCAGATGACAGATTTAGCAGATTTAATATTTCTAAAGGTTCTATTTACATGCCTTGCTCAATCATAAATTAGGCCTAAATAATTATCATGATTCACAATATGATCATATACCCCATGTTTGCATAAATTTACATAACACAGAATATGGACATAATTTACCATATAACATATGTTCCCATTTTGGTTAAACTAGCATTGTACAGCAAATTCATCTATAAATTATACCAAATATTACAATGCATGCCATATATCCAAAAATCCCTATTTAGGTGTATTCACACTTAATAGTCCTCAAATCTTATTATAGATTTTAATTTCTACACCTAAGTCACATATCTTCCCCTTCTTAAAATGTGCCACAACTCTAGGTTTTAATAATGTATCATATTCCTAAAATCAGATATTGAATTATGTCCCCAAATCACAGATTATCATACATAGCTTGCTCAGATCCAAATCTAGTTTACAACATGTAATATGTATCTAAACTAATTACATGCCTACGATCAAATTTATGCCCCAATTCCTAAGTCCTATGTCCAATGTAAATTTTATGCCTCAACTTCTCAAGTCGTATGTTCAATCTTCTTTATGCCACAAAACTCAAGTCATAGGTTCAATTAAATGCCTTAGATTTATGTCCTAAGTTCCAAGTTCAACCAATGTTCTTTCCTCAAATCAGTCACATATCGATCATGCCCATTTCATGAATTATCCATTTTATTGTTCCAAATTTTTAACATACGTTAATCTCTTATGAGATTGGCTCAGGCTCGTGGTAGCCTGGCTATAGAACAGAAAGCAGAAAGAAATACAGAATAAGGTAGATCTAAACAGAACAGACATAATCTCATATTCAGATTTACAATTCATGTCACAATCAGAATTAACGTTTATATCGGAAAATAACTGTACTTGCCTTGATTGGATTCTAAAAGAAAGATAGTTGTAGGGACGTTAGTTGATCTTCTTTAACCGTTGTTGAAGTTTCAGGCTTGAATTGAGTTGCTTAGGTTGATGTTGATTAGCTTCTAGTTTTGATTTCGGCAGAGTGGCGATGCCATTTTTATTTTTATTTAGAACAGAGGCAGAGTAGAATCAGAATAGAATTATGTGTAGAGAAGGCAAGGTTTGGGGCTGTTTAAATAGGGTCAAGTCAACGAATCTAGACAGAAATCGTACCAGAAACATCAGAGTGAACTATGACTCAAAAATGGGCTGGGGGACCAGGTCGACACCCAGGTCGACTGCCCAGTCGACCTGGCCATGGGGGTCGACTGCCCAGTTGACTCCCCAGTCGACCTAGGTCTGGGCGGGAAATTTCCCGCCCAGTCTGTTCTGGGTTTGAAATTCGAATTTTGAATTCGAATTCATGCTGTTTTTAATTCTGAAAATTTCTGAAACTTTGGAAGGCCATAACTTCTTCATATGGACTCCGATTTACGCAAACTCGGACTCGTTTTCAAGCAGAATTCCGAGACGAACGCAATGGTGCAATATGTTTCCCTTGATTCTTATTTGAAAAATTAATTATCTTTTGATTTGTTACTTATACGTTCACAGAAAATACGGGGTGTTAAAGAAAAAGTAAGAGAAAACTCTCAATTCATGGATGACATTTACAATGAGAATATAAGGTTATTTATAGGATAGATGGCCAATCTAAGCCCTAATACAATCACAAATGGTCCTTAGTTAATTCTAGTAAAATTGAGCCTTTCCTTTTTTCCTCTTGCTTCCTTGATAAGCCTTCCTTGATTTATGATTTGGATCTTTTTTCTACTAATTATTTTCTTGTCCATAAAGCAACTTGGTGTAAAATCTTCATCTGCAAGTCTTCATTTGTATATATACAGCATTTTGATCTTTATTTTCTATTTTTCTAACTGCTTGTAGCTTAGTTGGCATATCTGTAAAAGTGACAAAACAATACCCAAGTAATATTTATTTATATACAAAAGATAAGATATCAGAGCATAAAATAAACACATTTCTATGTCAATCAGCTCCTAAGCATCATAATTCGTCACGCTATCAATCCCCTTTTACCCGAGGATGAAGGGCGGTAGGACACTTGATTGTGTTTGTAATTGTAATGTATACATATCCATGTTTAAATAGCCAATGATGCAATTCTTGTAAATAAACTTGTAAATCGTGTGTATTACTTGTCATGTAACTTATTTCTTGTATTGAATAGAAATAATAATGATTTGTACATAAGAGGTTTAAGAAATCTCCCTGAATAAGACGGAAGATGGCTATCTTTGTTCGACATCCCTTTAATAATAGACTTTGAATTTTCCTCTAAGTTCTGTTTTGTTGATCCCTTTCCGGGAGCGAAACTTTAAGTCTTTGTAATCCAAATGAGAGTGCTAACAAAAGATGGACAGAGGGCCTTTTCTCGTAATGACTTGTGACACCCCACATCCGTTAATGTCACTCACAAAGGGAATGTATTAAGTTTCGTGAAGCGTTATAGGTAAACAGAAACATAAATATTACAAGACAGTTATAAAATGATAGCGGAATTAAAAAAATTATTTAATCATAAAGCAACGTGGTTTGAAAACATCACATGTCTGAAATACATAAAAATCACTACATCATTAAAACTACTGTCTTGTACTTTAAAACATCAAAGTACATAAAACAAGCAAAATCCCCAGAATAAAACATAGCCATAGTAGCTAGTATAGGAGCTTGAGCCATACATCTAAGCAGCTCTAGCAAAACGAAAGCATAATCGCGGTCAAGCCTGAGTCTTCCTTCCCTGAGAACCAGGGGGAACAAAAGAAAGAAGGGGAGATAAAAAGGGTCAGACATAAAGTCTGGCGAGTTCAGTTACTTTTAGCACGTAAATAAGTAAAAGTAGCATGACAGGCATATAAATTGGATAAGAGAGGGAGAGAGAGATAACACTATATAAGGCAGGTATGACAAGGTAAATACGATAGAGCGTATGTACTTCACTAAAGATCCTATGATTCTCTGCATTAATACCAGTGTAACCTGGAATGAGATGATCCCAACAACTCTCAGATAGTAGACTTAGGCATACGACCAGGTGTATCCTATCCACTACCCTAATCGATCAGCTCCCTACTCCGCGTAGATACTCTGTGCCAGCCCCACCATAGGATATATCACCATCTATAGTGGCAACCCTCCGCTGATGTGCACAGCCATATCTACATGTGTCACGGTCACCTTAGCCCCCTCTACCCGGCCCATGCACGCACATGTCCCCGGTCGGTTTGCGCCGCCCACACCGTCCTCCTTGTTTGGATCTCTTACATTTAGCCGAGTAAGCGTGCCCCAACTCCGAGCCAGTTCAGAGTACTCATTTGATACCTATTAAGGGTTACTGACTGAAATGGGTCCCACACAATATGTACAAGCTCTCCCCCTTGTCTTGTATCCCCACTAGGATTTCCATCAGTTATGTATACCACTAGGTATCTTTAATTACATAACTCTATCATTTCTACAAGTTATGCTTACCATTAAAAGGTGTCTTTAATTATATAACTCTAATATTTCCATTGATTATGTATACCACTAGGTGTCTTTAACTACATAACCTTATCAGGTTAAGTTTGTGGGCCTATATGTAAATATTACCTACCCCCTCAGATTTACTTAACCCACCCATTGTTCAACAAAATTTACTTAACCCCAACTTAAGTTTATATTTATACAATTCCTATGGATACAACTAGGTTAAGTATTTAAGGTTTATTCCATATTTCATTTACGGTTATGGTATACTAGACCTCCCACATTAAGCCTATCATTTGTGGATGTTGGACATGCCGGGCGGGTCCAAGCAGACTTATTCCACAAATTGGGTTTAAGATCGTGTCTTAGCACGTCTCGTATTTGTGCACCTAGACCTATTACATTAGATTCACCACTTGTAGTCGCTGGATATGCTAGGCGGGTCCGGGCAGACTTCCACCGCAAGTGTAATCTAACCTCATGTCTAGGCGCAATTACAGTTTCTAATTACTGAAATCCTAGGCATTTCATTATTAGCCAAATTTTCCTATGTCCTTATAGGTTATAGATTCCATGCCCTTTTTTTCCTATTATATTCATAGTTAATTATATGTCCAAATTCATATACATAATCATTATTCAAGTTATGCCAATTTTTCCCTTTTTTACCAATTATGCCCAAATTCCCAATTCACAAGATATGCCCAATTTCAATGTTCTCCCCTAGTTCCCAAACTAAAGCATTCGCATAATTTAGCGGCATGCCTAGGCTTGAAAGTAACCTGGCTATATACAATAAAAAGGGAAAGAGAGAAGGGAAGATGACAGAGATGTTTATTCTAACGAACTAACATAAGAATATGATGGCATAATGATAGGATGGACATATAAGAACAGATCGGTGAAATTGTGATAATAAAACAGGTTCTAACATAGTAGCAATGTCATAATAGGCATGATTAGATCTAAATTGGGATTTAGATATCCAACTAATGTCAGATCTAAATTGGCCACAACATGATAATCATAAGATGATCCGAATAACAAATTAGATCTGTAATTAAAAGTAGGTCTGACATGATAAGGGTTGAGATCCAGATCGTAGTCAATTCAAAATGTCATAGATTCGCAACTTACAATAGTTCTGATATGACTCAGTCACAGGCATAGATCCAAATTGCGATATTATGGATTCACAAATTACAATATATCTGATATGATTCATTCATAGGAATAGATCCAAATTACAGTCATATCATACTTTACTTTTATTTATTTAAATCTAAAGGCAATTGAAACTCACAGCGTTTGGATCTAGAACAATAGAAGGAGAAAATCAGTTGATGAATCCCAGATCTACGCTTGAATCTCTAAATTTGATTGCAGAATAAGAAAGGGTTCTGATTCAGTCCAGGCCACCATTGATTTTCAGTGAAGAAACAAGAGAAATGAGCCTGTATTTATAGCTGCCAGCCCTAGAACCGACTTAGCCACGTCAGCCCTGGGGGGTCGACCCTGGTGTCGACACCCCCCTTGGGGGGTCGACCTAGGAGTCGACTCCCATAGGGGGGAATATTCCCGCTCACCCCGAATTGTGGAATTTGAACTTTCTGGACCTGATTTTGAATTCTTGGAACTTATATATATATATATATATAGTAATTATCTCTTCATACGGTGTTCGTTTTACGCAAACCAAATGTCTATCTTGACCAGAATTTCGAGATGGACAAATGGCGCAGTCCGTTTCCGTTAATTCTGAGTATTAAATTAATTATTATTTTATTTATCCTCTTTTAGTTTTGTTAAAATACGGGGTGTTACATGACTGGAAGCTTTGGTCCATATTCTAAATCAGAATTTCAGGATGAAATCCGGAAATTCTGCTCCTGTAATAATAGAAGTTTAGATCCAACCCCAGACTCGGATTGCTTAATAAAGAACAAGGAGAACTCACTTCTGGTGTCTAATAGAAGTCCCGATCTAACTCAGATTCGGGTATTTAAAGAAGTCACGAAATAACCTAGATTCGGGTATCTGATAGAGGTCCCGAACTAACCCAGATTCGGGAATTCAATAGAAGACCAGAAACTAATTTCTGGTAATTAGTTTTGTTTCTCCCGCTGGGTTTGATTTAAGAAGTAGAGGATGCGTGCTTCTTGAGCCACTCTCTGGGCTTTTGGTTATCAAACCAGAGTATGTACGTGCTTTGTTGACCACTCTCTGGGCCTGTGCGTCTGGGGTGCTTAGCTAGCTTATCCACAAGCAGGGCCCAAGGACTTACCCAACCTCCCTCTAGGAAGCGCTACCCTGACCATTGTAGGCGGTGATAAGGTCCTAGATGCTTAAACCAGGCCATCGTATATGCGGACTTAAGGCTTACTCTTTCGATGCTCTACCCAGGTCATCGTAAGCGGTGACTCTTACACTCCACCCCTTCCAAGGGGCAATATGATGGACTGCCCCGCATTAACCGAAATTTCCTCCGAAAGTGCGCTGTACACATGTCCGCTAGCACGGGACGGTCGTCAAAGAAAGGAAAGAAGATGAAAGAACTAACAAAGAAACCTGTAGAATGTCTCACAGCGCATGAAATAAAATATAATAGTAACATAATTGACATAAAACAGGCGAGACAGTGCATAAGCTGAAAACTAAAACCATCATCATCATAGCAGCGGAAATCCAAAATACAGCTTATGATCCAACATCATTATTACAACTTTAAAACTGTCCCTAAAGCAAAAGAAAGTAAAAGAAGGAGGTACACTACTAATGCCCAAGCAGTGACCTTCAACAACACAGGGAGAATATCTATATATTATACGTGGGAGCCTCCTGCTTGTCTCCGGTACAGCTACTCGTGCATACCACCTAACTTGTCTCTAGTCTGCTCGTTTAGGAGCAACCAGAGTAGTAATAAGAGACATAAAACTTTGGGTCAGACAAAAGTCTGGTATGAGCGATAAGCAACAAAACAGAACAATAACATGTATAATCCAATCATACATGAACCTGGACCTGCAACCAAAGAGTTAACACTACACGCCGTACAATAATCTAAGGTGCCACTAACATATGGTGTAAAGATACGTGGGAGGGAGTGTGCATGTCATAGTGATGGCAAACGATCAAACATAGCAACCATCCTCACATCTCTCACTCAGTGCGTAAAGCATACGATATCCACTATTTGGTTACCTAATCCTTTGGGCCCTGACGGAGTCCAACCCCGTACAACTATCACTACAAGCCCACTATTCGTCTCTCAGTGGTGAACCAAAGTTATGAATACCGACAACCCCTTTGCACATGTCCCACAATAAATTCCAACCATGAAGTTAACTCGTTGGTTCCCAACTGGATCCTGAGTACTACTTCCCATTTGGACTACCTTTGCATCTCCGGTTCTAGTCATCTCCGGATTGGTTCGGTCTTCTCTCTTCACTTTTCTTCGGATCGGTTCGTCCATGTCAACTCCTCTGGTTCGGATCGTGGGCACCCATTGGGTTCGGGTCGGATCGTGGTGCTCGCCCTCCATCGGACCGGTTCGTGCTTCCTCCGTCGGATCGGGTCATGGCACATGACCAGCTCGTGGCCCCTCCTCTCAAGCGGATCGGTTCAGATGAGTACACAGGTTCGGAGGCGGGTCGGATCGTGACTTCGTGGCGCACTCCAAGAGAACGGGTCGGGTCGGAGCTGCATGGTGCTTCACGGTTAGGATCGTGCTCCCCTTCTTCGATCCGATCCGGTTCGGCTAATTTCCTGCACTTCTTTCCAGCGACTGTTTTACGCCACACGACGGCGTTTTCGACCATTCTAACTATTCTAAACATTCGCAAAGCATACCATACAGCCATAACAACATGTATAAATATCCACAAATAGCAAAACAAGAATATGATATGTCAAAACGGGATCAAACATACCCAAAAACGCTTATTTTCCCCAAGCATGTTTAACAACAACTAATGATAATATTAGTAAAACTTAACAAAATCAACCCAAATTTCTATCAGAGCCCTAAAATAATATTTTAGAATTTTAAAAAAATTTCCAGATTTTTATGATGCAAAATTTCGCTAATTATCACTAATCACCCCTTAATCCCCTAAATTCCGAGATTAGCAAAATTAGTCCAAATTAACCCAAATTCATATCAGAGGCATAAAATAATATTCTGGAATTTTACAAATTTTTCTAGATTTTTCTGAGTTATAATTTCGCTAATCTTCGCTAATTACCCTAATTAGCCACAATTTATGAAAAACAATGCTAATCACTCACCTTTGCCACAAATTAAACTATAGTTCTGAAATATCCTCTATTTTGGGTCAAATCCCAATGCTTAGCAGCAGCCCCAACTCTGATTTGATGCTATCTTGGCTTGGTTTGATGTTGATTAGCTTAATTCTTGATAAGAAAGTGATTTAGAGGTATTTTGAAGAGATTTAGAAAGTGGAGGCCATGGCTAGGGTTCAAAGGAGGTTAGTGGCGGCTAAAAAATACTGAAAAAGGATGTTTTCTAAACCCTAGCAGCCTCATATACTCCTAATCCTGAAATCCTCCAATGAGCCTAGCTACTAATCACCCGGTTAAGCCCAATTAAGCTGTTTTTCACCCTCTAGACCTTAATTCAGCCAAATCCCCTAAACAGTAAATCCGTTTGACTAATGTGACCATTTTACGGAAAGGTAAACCATCAAACAGATCTAATGGGAGTGGTTTCAGGTCAAAACTCCTTACTAATCAAAAGTTATGAACGAAACAACATCAGCTAGGGGCAAAACGGTCATTTAAAAATCGACAAAAGTCATGAACATGGGAAATGACCCCACTAGTCGTTCCCCAAAAGTACATGACCATACGACTTACCAGGAAAAATAAAAATAATTAAATAAATATTTATGATCCTCTGATGCAAAGAATGCGGGTCATTACATTCTCTCTCCCCCCCCCCCTCCTTAAGAAATTTCGTCCCTGAAATTTCTTAACCAAAACATACAAAGAATTCTGCATGCCTATCAATCATTTTCAAACAATAAAACATACAAAACAACACAAAAAGCCTATCCTAGCATGCGGTTTACTAACAAGGGAAGAACTATCACTACCAAAACCTTACCAAGCAATGAGTTCTGGATACTTCTTCCTTATGTCCTCCTCTGTTTCCCAAGTGCAGCCTTTCTTATCATCACCCCATTGAACTTTGAGTAGTTTCACTGCCTTCCTTCGAAGCTGCTTCGTATTGTTCCCAACAATACGCATAGGCTTGCGATTCCCAACCGCCTTGGGTTCAACCTCGATATCGTCCAACTGATCTGGTGAAATAGCCACATTAGGGTCTTGCACAAACTTCCTTAACTGGGAAACATGAAATACGTTGTGAACTCCCGCCGTCTTGTCTGGTAACTCAACTTTATATGCCAAATTCCTATATTGCTTGAGAACTGAAAATGGACCAACAAACCTTGGTGCTCTTTCCCACCAAAACGAATAACATTCATCAATGGAGAGACCTTGACGAACACCAAGTCGTTAACGAAGAATTCCAAATCTCTTCGTCTCTTATCGACATAATTTTTTTGCCTATCTTAGGTAGTCTTCATTCTCTGTTGGATAACCTTGATCTTGCCTGAAGTCTCTCTTATTATTTCTGGTCTAAGCTCAAATTTCTCACCATTCTCCAACCAACATGATAGTGCCTTGCACGGTCTTCCGTACAAAATTTCAATTGGAACCATACCAATGCTGGGCTAATAACTATAACTCAACCAGATACAAATGGCCATCCCATGACCCTCCAAAATCCAATATTTAAGTTCTCAAAAGATACTCTAGTATACGATTCACTCAAATACCATCATGACCTGACCTAGTCCTTGGTAAACCATCAATATAATCCATTGAGACTTGTTCCCATTTCCATTTAGGAATTTCTAATGGTTGTAACAACCCATTAGGCTTCTTTTGCTCAGCTTTAACTAACTGGCAATTCATGCATTTGGACATAAACTTCCCAACGTCCTTATTTATCCTTTCCCAGTGGTAGGTCTGATCCATGTCTCAATACATTTTGTTACCACCGGGATGTATAGTCAGTTTCGAGTGATGATATGCTCTAAGCACTTCATCTCTCAGTCCGTCTACATTGGGTACAACTAGTCCCCCATTCTTTCAAAGCCAACCTTCTCGATCAAATCCTTGCTTGATCATTCTCTTTCCATCGATACGCATCTCCACCCTAGAGATGACTTCCAATAGGTTAGGATCATCCTTCTAACTGGAACCAATCCACTCAATCAAAATCGATCTAATCGTCAAGCTTACTAGCGTTTCTAAATCCAATTTACTCTTGGGTTTGAAATCATATCTTGTGATATACTCTAATTTCTTCCAACCCAGAAACATAACCTCTAGACTGGCATGCCTCCTACTCAATGCAACTGTTACCGCACCTAAATCCGTTGCTATGTCCACTCTTCCCCCATGAAGTCATGACAACTTCACTGCATGGGCTCATAGCCTTGCTACGATCACTCTGCCCTATGGAGTAATGACTACCCCACTGCACTGATACGTAGCCTAATGTCCGTCTATACTACCATCTCTTTATTCCCCATCGCTAGAACCCAACAGGTGATAGTCTACTCAAGAGAAGAAAGATAGGGACAAACATAGCAACCATAACATCCATCAAACAAGTCCTACCTATCACCTGCTAAAGCCATGAGCACGTCGACACCTACATGACTGGTCTAACCAATCCCAATATGTCGATTCTTGTATGTCTGGTCCAACCAACATCAAGAACTAATGGATGCCCAGCCTCCAAACGGACTACCATATGTCCAACGTACATTTTATCCTCCAAGGGTAACTAGATCACGTCCAACGGATCCAAGGTAACGGGCGTCCCCAGATACCCCTGCTTTAAGTCCGCCTAAAATACTTGAGTCCAACCCAAGTCTGTCCATTATCTTGCTGCGCTCTTGAGTCCAAATCGAGCCAAATTCAATTCCTTGCAGCCTTCTCGAGTCCAACTCGAGTCAATCTATAATTCAGACCTAGTCTTGAGTATCCATTACCGACAAACTCTAGTCCAACATGAGTCTTCTCCCTATTCGTTGCATCTCCAAGATCAATGAGCACCCATTTTCTTTTATGAGTTCAAGTCCAACTTAAATCGTCCTAATCTTCGTTGCATCTTCCATGATCAACGAACACATCCTATTTCTTCAAAATTCTACTATCCAAAGAGAATATCAGCATAGGGTCCTAAATAATCCATTACTATGCATCTTTCTTGAGTCCCAGTCGAGCCATCTCATAACCCTATCGAGTCTAACTCGGGGCAGTCTATACCATTGAACAGTCTTATCATGTCAAGGCTTCCCATCACTCCTCGAGTAAACCAAGATATCATCCAATGAAGAATCGCAACAACTATTTATCTCTCACGCAAACCATCCTAGTCGAACTCGATATTCCCCAAGCACAAGCCCCAAAGGCCTAAACTAATATCAGACAAGCACCCAAGGAACATCTCCTTCGAATTCGTACAATCCACATGAGGTTATACTAGCAAAACAACTAAGCACTGGAGCACTCATTTGCCTCCTAGAGACAACTAGAACTTATTACAACGGTAACCTCTCAGCATCCTTAACTCCACTTACTATCGCCATCACTAGGTAGGTACCTAATACCACCCTATTCCTTTAGAGTAGTTCGACTCCCCAAAATAATGCTAAACCCAGTAAAGCCCAAAACAAAGCAATCACAAACAAACATACATCCATGACTCGATAAGACCACGTTATGACAAATCATACTAAGGCTAGTCGAACCACCAACCGGGTTCGTCAATACTAAAGGTCTATCGACTATCTCGGGTTTGTCAAACAATACTCGAACAGAAATATCTTAAATAGAAAGCATACCTTTGATAATGACGCCTTTTCCCTTCTGCGCCGCAGTTGGAGCATTCGACGAAGAAGGAAAAACGTTGATAGCATACGCTTTCACAATATACTTCTCCCTAGGAGGTTGTGGACAATCATCCTTGTGGTGTCCCGTCTGGCCGCAGTTAAAGCGCTTCCTTTCCCCAGGCTTTTATCGACAATCTCTGGCATAGTGGCCCTTCTTGCCACAACTAAAGAACTCGCCACCATTCTTATTCTTCTTATTCTGACCATCCTTGGTCGGGTTCTGCTTCCTCTTGTTTTGAGAATTCTTCTTGCATTCACCGCCTGCTTGCGGCTTTGGTTTCTCTATAGATGCAATAGCAACTTCGGTCTTTGACTTAGGGAAAAGGCCCTCTGACCTTAATTCCTTTCCTACAATAGACTCGAATGTATCATCAATATGGTTTATAAGTCTTTCCCCCAAGTACCCATCTAAACCAGTTATGAACTTTTCGTTCTTCTTTTCGACTGTATCGATAAGAGACAATCCATATTTCGATAAAGTGTCAAATTCAGCGATATACTCCGAGACTGCTCTACCATTCTGCTTAAGCTCCAAGAACTTCCTGAACAATTCTGATTTATGAGCAGCTGGAATAAACTTATCACAAAAGCGAGTCTTAAACTGATTCCAAGTAACTTGATCCTCATGAGTAGCTTCCTTAATAGCATTCCACCAATTCATAGCTCGTCCTTGTAGTTGACGTGATGCTAGCTTCCTTTTCATTGCGTCTTCGATTCCCAAAACTTCGATGATGTGCTCACAACTGTCTAGCCAATCTTGAACTGCTGTAGCCGGCTCCGTTCCGTGGAACGGCTTCCCACCAAGGCTAGTGTAATCCTTGTTTAGCTTGGCGAAATCGACCTTACGCGCCTGCACTGCTGCACCACCACCATTAGCAGCATTAGGAACGGCTCCCCGAGCATCCCTAAGCATATCTATCATGAGGCCGGTAAACATCGTCCTCATCTCAGCAGCATTCCCATTATTGGCTCCTCTACCAGTACCCCTCGTATATCGGCTCATTGTTCGGTTTGTAAAGAGAAAACGATTAACCATCTCCATAGTGGTGCTAGTGCAATGTGACTTCATCCTTAGCTATACTAATAGTACATATATAGCTTTTGAAAACCAAAATAATCACAAATACGCACTCTCATATACGTGTACTATCTCTCCCTGATGAGTTCTCTAGGTTAATTATGCAACCTAGAGCTCTGATACCAAGTGTGACGGCCCGCCCTGCATTAACCGACATTTCCTCCGAAAGTGCGTTGTACACATGTCCGCTAGCACGGGACGGTCGTCAAAGAAAGGAAAGAATATGAAAGAACTAACAAAGAAACCTGTAGAATGTCTCACAGCGCATGGAATAAAATATAATAGTAACATACTTGACATAAAACAGGTGAGATAGTGCATAAGCTGAAAACTAAAACCATCATCATCATAGCAGCAGAAATCAAAAATACAGCTTATGATCCAACATCATTATTACAACTTTAAAACTGTCTCTAAAGAAAAAGAAAGTAAAAGAAGGAGATACACTACTAATGCCCAAGCAGTGACCTTCAACAACACAGGGAGAATATATATATATATCATACGTGGAAGCCTCCTGCTCGTCTCCAGTACAGCTACTCGTGCATACCACCTAACATGTCTCTAGTCTGCTCGTTTAGGAGCACCCAGAGTAATAAGAAGAGACATAAAACTCTGGGTCAGACAAAAGTCTGGTATGAGCGATAAGCAACAAAACAGAACAATAACAGGTATAATCCAATCATACCTGAACCTGGACCTGCAACCAAAGAGTTAGCACTACACACCGTACGATACTCTAAGGTGCCACTAAAATATGGTGTAAAGATACGGGGGAGGGGGCGTGCATGTCATAGTGATGGCAAACGATCAAGCATAGCAACCATCCTCACATCTCTCACTCAGTGCGTAAAGCATACGATATCCACTATTTGATCACCTAATCCTTTGGGCCCTGACGGAGTCCAACCCCGTACAACTATCACTACAAGCCCACTATTCGTCTCTCAGTGCTGAACCAAAGTTATGAATACCGACAACCCCTTTGCACACGTCCCGCAGTAAAGTCCAACCATGAAGTTAACTCATTGGTTCCCAACTGGATCCTGAGTTCTACTTCCCATTTGGACAACCTTCGCATCTCGGGTTCTAGTCGTCTCCGGATCGGTTCGGTCTTCTCTCCTCACTTTTCTTCGGATCGGTTCGTCCATGTCAACTCCTCTGTTTCGAATCGTGGGCACCCATTGGGTTCGGGTCGGATCGTGGTGCTCGCCCTCCATCGGATCGGTTCGTGCTTCCTCCGTTGGATCGGGTCGTGCCACATGACCAGCTCGTGGCTCCTCCTCTTAAGCGGATCGTTTCAGATGAGTACACAGGTTCGGAGGTGGGTCGGATCGCGACTTCGTGGCGCACTCCAGGAGAACGGGTCGGGCCGGAGCTGCATGGTGCTCCACGGTTCGGATCGTGCTTCCCTTCTCCGATCCGATCCGGTTCAGCTAATTTCCTGCACTTCTTTCCAGCGACTGTTTTAAGCCACACGACAGTGTTTTCGACCATTCTAATTGTTCTAAACATTCACAAAGCATACCATACAGCCATAGCAACATGTATAAACATCCACAAACAGCAAAACAACAATATGATATGTCAAAACGGATCAAACATACCCAAAAACCCTTATTTTCCCCTTAAGCATGTTTAACAACAACTAATGATAAGATTAGTATAACTTAACCAAATCAACCCAAATTTCTATCAGAGTCCTAAATAATATTTTAGAATTTTACAAATTTTCCCAGATTTCTATGATGTGAAATTTCGCTAATTATCACTAATCACCCCTTAATCCCCTAAATTCCGGGATTAGCAAAATTAGTCCAAATTAACCCAAATTCATATCAGAGGCATAAAAAAATATTATGGAATTTGACAAATTTTTCTAGATTTTTCTAAGTTATAATTTCGCTAATCTTTGCTAATTACCCTAATTAGCCATAATTAGTGAAAAACAATGCAAATCACTCACCTTTGCCACAAATTAAACTATAGATCTGAAATATCCTCTGCTTTGGGTCGAATCCCAATGCTTAGCAGCAGCCCCAACTCTGATTTGTTGCTATCTTCGCTTGGTTTGATGTTGATTAGCTTAATCCTTGATAAGAAAGTGATTTAGAGGTGTTTTGAAGAGATTTAGAAAGTGGAGGCCATGGCTAGGGTTCAAAGGAGGTTAGTGGCGGCTGAAAAATACTGAAAAATAATGTTTTCTAAACCCTAGCAGCCCTAATATACTCCTAATCCTGAAATCCCCCAATGGGCCTAGCTACTAATCACCCGGTTAAGCCCAGTTAAGTTGTTTTTCACCCTCTATGCCTTAATTCAGCCATATCTCCCAAACGGTAAATCCGTTTGACTAATGTGACCACTGTAAGAAAAGGTAAACCATCAAACGGATCTAATGGAAGTGGTTTTAGGTCAAAAATCCTTACCAATCAAAAGTTATGAACGAAACAAGATCAACTAGGGGCAAAACGGTCATTTAAAAATCGACAAAAGTCATGGACATGGGAAATGACCCCACTAGTCGTTCCCCAAAAGTACATGACCATACGACTTACCAGGAAAAATAAAAATAAGTAAATAAATATTCTATGATCCTCTGATGCATAGAATGCGGGTCGTTACAGGCACCTTATCCCAGCCATCGTAGGCGATGATAAGGGTTTTCATTCCCTTCTGCCGGTGATTCAGAACATAAGTAGAAGTAGGACGTGCTCTTCTACGAGCAGATGTAGGACATGCTTAGTTCATAGCAAAGAAAGGTCGTACTCTTCTTTGGCCATGCCCTGGCCAACTCGGTGGTGACAAGGGTTTTTATCCATTTATGGTTTGATCCATCTTTGGGCATTTCGAGTATTGAGGGGGTTTCCTTCCCCTGTAATTATCTAGACAATCTTTTTTTTTTCAAACAATCTGTTGCCGTAGTTAGCTATGTTTTTTTACATATCTGTATAGCTTTCCTTGGCTCAAAAAGTTAGTAATCATTCCTTCTAAGACTCTGAAATGATTGGTTTTATGTCCATTCACCATATGGTAGCAGCAATAAGGTCCTCCCAGCTTAGCTTCATTCTGGGGTTTCTTCTTTATTGAAGGCCAAAAGTTTAACTCACGCTTAGTCAGGAAGTAGATACCCTCAATTGATGTAGTAAGCTCGCAACCTTTGGGTAATCTTGATTCGAAGACTTTCTTTCGATGTTGGGACTTAGCCTTTTTACCACTTGAATCCATTATCTCATCTTTATCCTCAAACTTTCTTTTAGCTGTGTTATGGTATGGGGGCACACCTCTTTTAGGTTTTTTGTAGTAAGGTAAGCAGAATCTTACTCAGTTCTATGTCCAAAAATTGTTCCTCTAGCCTGTGTTTGGACGGCTTCTTTGAAACGAAGAAAGGGGTTATATTCTTTCGATGCATAATTGCTTAAGGCGAGGATCGCAGTTTGTCCCAAATGGAAAGGGTTGATGCTCCAATGATCAGGATCATAAGGCTCTACACCTCTTCCCTTATCTTGAATATGCAAGGTTTCTAATGTAACCTTCTCGATTGTCCATGGCTCATTAATACTTGATGTAACCATGAGAAACTCATTAGTTACTCGTAGAGACCTTCTATTCATGATTTCTGCTTCTTCAAATCTTAGTCCAACCCGGGACGGAACAACACAGTTAGATATGTGGCTGTTAACCACGAGGTCGGAGGTTTAAGCCCTCCTTATAGCACCAAAATGTTAACTATATTTTTCATCAACACCGGAGATAGGTTTATGGATGTGGACCTGAGGGGAAAATGGGGTTATCTAGCTTCTGCAAGCTTGAGTTAGTTCACTTTTTCCTAGGTATCAAGGTCCAAGTACGCAAGGATAGTTACTCTTCCCTCGGGGGTGAGCATCATGCTTAAGCGACTTGAGAACCAATAACTATCCTAGAACAAGGGTTCCCTAAACACAACACTCAGTAGAAGGCTAAATGACTTGTAGGAAGGTGTTTTGCAATGACTTTGCGGAAAGGCTTAAGCTTGAGTAGAGATCCGAAACCAGGTGAGAAGCATAATGTATATAACATAGGAAAACACTAAGAAAGCTCATAAGGAACTCAAATGAAAATATACTAAGTGTTGATCAACTCTTTATTGATCTTTGATTTGGAGTACAAAAGTGATTACAATAGAAATCCTCAAATTGATTTAGAAATTAGGGTTTACTCTAAAGAAAAAGAGTACAATGATGAGAAATGAAGAATCAGTCCCGAAAATGAGACCCCTGGGGCCTTGTTTATAGGCAAATCAGGGCCCCTTTTTCTATTGGGCCAGCAGAAGCCCTTGTCAGTCGCTTTCCCCTTTGGTCCCGATTGATTTGGCTCTCGGCCGCTCTTTTGGCTTTGCTTATAGCTTTTTTAGGTGCTGGTTCTAGCTCTCGGAAGGATGGTCCCAGTTTTTGGAACTTCTTTTTAATGTCATGCCAATCTTCTTTGTATCGATACCAAGGCTGTCGATATGGATAGCTTTAGGAATGCTTTCGGATATAGGGTTTCGGTCATAAGCTTTCGGTCTTACTATTAATTCTTCGTGGAATTTTCCTTCATGATTCAAATGGATGGCAACCGGATCCGCCACCCTGTTGGCATCGATACGAAGTAGATTAGTGTGGATAGCTTGTCTCTCCTCGAGGTTCCGGCTTGCCTTACAGTAGATTCCTGAAGTGTATCTCGGCTTTTCGGAGGTTTGGTTCCGGTGTTTTATTAGTTGCTTACTAAAGTGGCCTCTCGGTGACCGTCTAATGGGCATCTGGTAGATGGTTCCCGGATGATTCCCTTATGCCTCAGAATCTGGGCTTTCGATGTATCGGTATTTAGCATGTTAATATCGATAGTCCTTTCCCCCTTCTAGGTCTTGGTTTATGGGATTCTTGGTCTTTATCTTCATTTGCTTCCGGTTTTAGGTGACCCTCTGTTATCTACTCTTCATGCCGAAACTACCCTGCCGGACTTCTTTCTTTGTATAGGTTTCGGGTACTTTCCGTTGATGATGGTGTTGGTTGTCTGGCTTTCGGGTTTTTCCCTTACGCTCTCGTTTTTACCTTATGTCTGATTCTTTCTTTCGGATTATTCTTCTATGCTTGTGACGGTTCGTTACCCCTTCACCGATAGCCTGTTTTGTAGTTAATTTCAATAGTAACACCCTGTTCACGAAAATCCCCCTTCTTCAACCCCTTCCAAAAGCCCCCTTTCGGTTTGTTTGCAAACGTACCCCAAGACTACACACAAATCAGACAAATTACAGACCTAAACTCATCACTTAGCAACCCATGATTTTAAGAACATGATCTAAAAACAGCAGTATTGGGCAAAATCCCCAAACTTAGACGATGAAGAGAAATAACACTCATTAGCTCCAAGTTACCCAGACTCATTAAAATTCCTGCTGCATCTAGAAGGAGACTACTTATAATCACACCCATTAGAAGAAGACTGCTTAGCACCATAATAAAAACTGACCGAAGTTGTCTCATTAGTAATCAACTCCTCATCATAAAAGAGGAAGGACGAACCACACACTCTTCTATAATATCCAAATTCATCAACTCATGCCCACCATTATCAGATAAAGGTTCACAACTCACTAAGTCATTTGTATCAACCACGTATAGAACATCAAATTGATTTTATAACAAATTTTTTGAAAGGAACCAGCTTACTAGACTTACCTGACTTCTTGCCACTGGACACAACTTCTGAGAGAGAAAGATCTTCAACCCGAGCAACTTGAGATTTACAAGAAATCGGAGAGTCATCAAGGAAATGAACCTCATTGAACATAACATCAGTCATGGTCAGGCCAACTGAAAGCTCAACAGCCGGACCACCATCATAGGGACACAAGACCGAACCAACCTGGAAACTTAACAGTTGATTTTTTAAAGTGAATGATATCTTAAGAATTGCCAACGAAAGCAACATAAACCAATAACATGTTATCGAGTCGCTTAAAATCCGAAGCAACTTATAACATAGAATTGAAAGAAGACCTCGGCGAATTCGAAAATAAGACTGATTTTGTCTGAGAAAAATCAATAGATGATGTAGCAATATAACCTCAGTTGCAAAGATAAATCCCAAACTAAAGTTAACATCAGTATTTAAAATGTCAAAATGGCAAAGCATTCCCTCAAACAGTTTAAGGCCTTCTATTTTTTTTTGAAGAATATAGTCCAAAAAAAATTATCTTTAAGAAAACCAAACAGAAATGAGAACCATGTTCTTCATAAATATAAAGGGGGCAAAGAAGGAAAACAAGAAAAAACAGGATGTTTCAAAATATAATTACGATCAAATAATGCAATAGTGTTCAAAACATCAGAAAGCCAAAACAATCTGCCAAAAAAATATGGACCAACCTCCTTATCAGTGAAACGCAAGAAGAAAAAAATCATTTAACAATAAAAAATTACGACAAAAATAGTAACTATGCTTCTTTAAATAAAAAAAAAAAATGGAGTACTCTAAAACGTACACGAAAACTTGCTATGCCCAAAACGGTCCTCAAGTGATTAACATTAACCTGCTTTTATTCAATATCGAACATACAAGCCAAACCATGTAAAAATTAACCTGCTTTTGTTCTACAATTTTTTGACGGATAGTTTGAAATCTATTTACAGTCCGTAGCTGTGAATCAAAAATATTAAATTCACGAAAGACAATTATCTTGAAAGACTTTTGGTTTAGTTTCAGAACGACAAATTTGGTATTTTTAGTGTTGTTGTTAGTGATAACCAGCACTTCCTCTTGCTGGTCCTGTTTTCGAGCCTCTCCTCAATACGGAGGCGAGTTATTAAGCTTTCTAAGGAAACTTCGTTAGTTTTATGTCTCAACACATTCTTAAAGTCTTTCCATCCCGAGGGCGGTTCGTCAATTATAACAACAGTCTGGAACTATTCATCTAAAGTCATACATTCGCTGATGATTTCATGAGCTATTTTCTGAAGCTCATGCGACTGCGTCTCTACTTACTTGTCATTTGGCATTCGAGGTAGCGGCTCACTGTGTACTTCTTCGCCCCTGCCTCCTTTGTATTATATTTCTTCTTCAGTGTCTTCCACATTTCCTTTGCCGATTTATGTGAGTTGTAGTAGTCATACAACTCGTCGCTGAGTCCGTTGAGGATGAAATTCTTGCATAGGTAATCCTTCTCTATCCAAGTCTGCCGCTGTTTTGATTTCTCTGTCCAAGTGACCATATGATCTGCGTCAGCTTCGTCTTGTTTCTCTGGCAACCGCGATCTGTCAGTCGTGAGCATTGTTATCACGTCGACGACTAGTCGATGACAAGTCGACCAGTCGCTCGATCGAGTTCGACGATGGTCGACTTTTTCAAATGGCCGATATTGTGCTTAAACCGGCCAAAAACCTAAATTAACATTGATAAAACCCGATATCGATAACAGACGAATCATGAGATCGATAACATCGAAGGAAAAAACCCTAATTGCAACAAAAATCCAAAATCAAATCAAACATCAACAAAATCAAAAACAGAAGAAACCAGAAACCCAAGAAGGAAAAAAAATCAGATAAACAGGAAAGTAGGCGAAATCGACTGACCTCGCTGTTTGAAAGGTAATAGAACTTTTTTTTTTGGTTGAAGTGTTGTAGTATGAACTATAGTTGACTAGTCAAAGTTCAATTGAAATACATTGTTGAGTTGCAGCTGACAGCTGTATAAATAAAATTTTCTGTTTTATATAGTATAAACAGATGTGAACATCTTGAAACTGGTTCAGTCATTTGCTGTCATTTACGAGAGATTTTTTCATGTTATTTAATTGGGTAAATTGTTAGATAGTGGTTGGCTGGTGTAAACAAGGCAGATATATAAATATGTACATCTGCATGCCACAGGATACATTAAAAAATAATAATACTAAAATCTACGATTTACAATTTAAATCCCGATTTGATTCAGAATACTAACTTTACGATTTACGATTTAAATCCCAAATTGTCAACCTTGGGTATTATTATGTTGTGACTAGAACCTATTATGGATATTTGTTGATTTTGAACCTATTATTATGTTATCTTTGTTGAATTTGAACTTATTATAAATTTATAAGTCTAATAAATAATGTATATAAAAGACTTGTCTACTAGTCAGGCGATTTATCGACTAGTCTTCTAGACGGTAGTGGCTCGACTTGGCTCGACTTGACGTCGTGATAACCTTGGTCGTGAGCGCAACGACCACTTTTCTCATTGTCAGAAAGAACTCCATCTTTTGACGCCAGCGTTTGAAGTGAAGGCCTTCGAATTTGAATGGGGCAATGGTCACATGAGAGATTTGGAACATGGAGGAAGACACAACATCATCAACATTTGCGGTCGAAGCCATTGTTTTCTAAGAAACGAGAACGTCCTCAAATTGTTGGAAAACAATAGCCGAGTCGTGGACAACACAACGTCACTCTCTTAAAAACGTTTTGACGATCTGCTCGGTGGTGCAAAGTAGTTCGTACCTATCGCCGCCGCCTTTAGGATAAAAACACCTTTCTGTCACTATCAATTCGCTTGCACAAACGAATTGACTCAGATTTGCACTTGAAAAAAAAAATTACTGCTCGGATTTGTGTTTTTATTTAATGGAGGAAGAAGCGATATTGTTTTGTTTCGTCTCGTTTTAAAACCGTATGAAAGTAGACGGAATACGAAACTGAACACGTTACTGTGTTAAGCGGAGGAAAATCGGATCTAATCGAAAATAATTGGTCTTACTTTTACCGTGTCAAAATAAAAAAATGGTTAACTATTTTTGTCCAAAGAATATATGTGTGTATACCACAAGGCTAGCCTAGCCTAGTCAAGCCCAAGTCTGAGTCGATCGTGCACGTGCGTGTGTGGTTGCCAAACTTGGTGTCCCTCCTCACAACAAAGCACACATGTGGGAGCTCCAAGGCCCCAACTAGCTAGTAAGAATCAAGTATAAATACTTGATTTTTCCATATAATATCATGATGTCGTCGGACTATTCACAAATTAAAGCCATACTTACACTTAGTCAATTTGTAATAATTCAATTTTCAATGCATTTTCCAACCGTTTACATCAGTACCCAATGCAGCTAATATACATCAATGTTCAATGGAATTAATTTTACGCAATAGATTGCGACTTTGGGAAACAATAAGAGCATGGAGCTTTATATCAATGCTCAGTGGAACTGATTTTGTACATGAAACTGCATCTCCAAGAAATAGGCAAGACTGAGAGTTTATATCAATGCTCAATAAAATTGATTTTACCCACAAGGTATGCAACCAAGAAATAATCAAATCGACCAGAGGTTGTATTATTATGCCTTGATTTTTATCCCAAACTTAAAGGATTAACAGAAGTTTACTTTCCTATTTTCTCAACAAAATTCATTTTGTTTAGGAGAATTATCATGTGGCGTAATTGATTTTTCAGGCAAATATAGTCTTATAAGTTCATTTATGCAAGGTATACACCACCACATGTTTATAGTTTGGTTAGTTTGAACCGTTATGTCAAATGTGTTAAAAAAATTATTATCTCATGCTAACCAAACTTTCATCACTGTAGCAAAAATCAATGATATATGGCTTGACAGTTGTTTTTTCCTGGATAGTGATCTTTTGCAACCAATATTGTTTTAAGCTTCAGTGACAATTTTTATGCTAGGATGCATTTTAAATGTAAAATGATATTAAAATGATGAAATGAACATAATTATATTGCTTTACTTTGATTTACTATTAACAAATATTGCTAAAAGCGCTGATAGCTTGTAAAATTTTGCAGAGCATGCAATGATTCAATCCAGATGGATGATTCTCTAAGAAAGATGCTATGAAAATTCATGTTTTTGAACTATGGATAAATAATTGGTACAGTGTATATGATGGAGCATTTGTTCAGCCAAGGTTGCATAGCGTTTTTCTTGAATTGTATTGTCTGTTTAAGGAAAATAGGATTGATATAAGTGATATACGATTCGACTTTGAATATGTAGTAATTCGAACATTTGAATCTGTCCTCGCTTAGGCACAGTTCAAACAAGAACAATGGTTGTAAGCATGTGAAATATTTTTGTTTATACTTTGCCTAGTTATTATTTTCATTTTCTGTGCACTTTGTAGTTCTGTATTTTGTATTATGTACGAACCACCTTTTGGTGTTGTTACTTTTCTATTTGTGTTAGCAGATGGTAATGCACATTGCACATGCCACTATTTCTTTCACTTCCGTAGTGAAATGCCCAGAGCCGGCGCTTGGGCCAGGCCATCAGACGCTGGCCTGGAGCAACCCCCCATGTATCAGCAACCCCACATCGATTAAAAAAAATTAATTTCAAAATTAGAGATCGCGACCTGCAGAAAAGAAAAGGAGCAGAAAGAGAGACGAGAGACGAGAGAAAGAGAAAAGGCGACAAAGAAGAAGAGAACCCTAAACTGACATCGGACTTGCCACGCGCAGCACGTAACCTTCTGCGCGTTGTGAGATTGAGAATCAATGAGTTCTTCCTTCCATTATTCAGAAAAAAGGCAATTAGGTATATTTTAATTTTTTGATTTTGTCTTATTATCTCCCTTCTCTTCTCTGTATGATTATATGAATAATATAGTGTGAAACTGTGAATTGATTTCCGTTGTAATTGCTTGTATGATTCTATGAATAATATAGTGTCACATTGTCAATTGATTTCCGTTGTAATTGCTTACTTTCACGGTTAGGCTGTTAGCAGTAATTGGCAATTTGACATGAAATTGATTCAATTGAAACATGTTGACATTATGGCAGTATGGAAACACGTAAAATATTAAATTATTTGATTCTAATAGGATACTGGAAGCAATTTGTTTTTTGATTTATTTATCGGTTGATTGTTCTAAAATTAGAATGGATGAATCATGAAATCAATTAGTGATGATGATGAGACCGAGTTCTTAGAAAACTTTGGAGATGTCACGGAGAGAATTTGAACGTCAACAAGCAAACGAAGAAGCTGAACAACTTCGCAGTTTTCAAGAGGCAATGGCAGCACAATCGAACAATGTTCACAACTAAAGGAAATTCCAACAGTTGCTAAGCCAGTAAGCCTGAGGAAATGAAACCAACTACAAAGAAAGCTCAACAGTCTTTTCCTGCTAATTTTATTATAGCAATCAAGATGCAGGCAAAGAAAGCTAAAACTGAAGCAATCACCTCAGAAAGACAACCCTTACCTTCTTCTTGTTTAGTTTAGTTGAAAAGCCTCCTGAGGAAACTCACTTCTGGACTTCGTCTCATATAGTGATGAAAGTGATGATGATTAATATTCATCTGGAAATGTATTTTTGTACTTGCTTGAATTATGAGGCCTAAAGAAATATTTTATGAATATGTGCAATAACACCTTAGTTTGTAGGAAACAATAATTTAATTTAAGCAATGCTTCTACTGTTAAAAAAGAAAAAAAAAGAATCCAGTATACATCTTTAATTATATAATAGTAATTATATGCATCAAGTATGATTGGTAGTAACATATGATTTTCGTTTTATGGTAGCCCATAATTGTTTACATATGAAGAGCATCCTCCTACAATGCAGAGCAATCTTCTACACATAAAACAGGAGTATGCATACCCACTTTTGATGGGTAAGTTCTCATACACTACGCTGTGCATTTTTTTTTTTTTTTTTTTTTTTTGTAAATGACAACAAAATTGGTTTCCGCCTAGAGCAACCCAATGTTCCGAGCCGGCTCTAGAAATGTCGTGCCTTCAGTGGCTGAAATTTTATTTTCCTGGCATTGTCCTCCTACATTCTTCCTTTGGATTAGCATCTTATTTTTAGTTAACATCAAGCAGTATGCTAAAAATATATTTGTTAAATCCGACATGGACTAGTTTTAAGTCAACGTGCTCTAAGAAGAAAGTGTAAACCTCAGTAGGAGGTTCATCACAGATAACTCCAAGAGCTTTCTCAGTTCAAATATAAAGAACGAAAGGTTGGGGGACTCATTTGAATCATGAAAATAAGAAATGGATTACGCCTTTGTAAAAGCCATTAGTTAATAACATGCTTGATTATGACTTAACAAGTATCCATCATACAAACAGATCTGACGATTTATCACTGATGGGCTTTTCGGAATCCACTTATTTTAGGCTTAAATTGTGCAAATGCAATTTTCTTGGTTATGATTGTAGATTTGTAGGCTTGTAGGATAGTTGATGTAGGATGATCACAATGCACAACTAATCGTTGGAGTAATCTATCAGCTGAGGTTTTACAAATATAACATTGGTATTATCAATTATGCAATAATGAAATATAACCATATTCACTACAACAAAAAACACTTTTCGCAACAGGTCATATCTATTGCAGTAGACCTATTGCAACAGGTCAGCACCCGTCTATATAGCTGAAGTTGCAAAAGATCGGTCCCTTTTCGCAACAGTTTATGCCCGTTGCAATAAGATGTTGCGTACACTTTTTTGCAATGGGCTTTTGTTGTTGCAGAAGATACTTTTGCAACAGTATATGCCCGTTGCAATAGATTCATAAATCATTACAAAAAAATATTACACCTTATAGATATTACATATTAAATGTATTCGTTTTAGTAATAGTGTATATCACAAAATGAAATAAACAAATAAAAAAATTATTTTAACAAAGTTTTAATAGTGCAAACAATTACAACAAAAATTTCTATAATTTTCATACATCATTCATACAACAATTTCTACTCATGCAGCACTTTTTTTTTCAAATTTAATAATTTATTACATTTTCCAAATACACTATTTCTACTCTCATACACTAATACGATAGTTCAAATACTTTAATGAGCTTGCCCCTCTTCTTGAAAAGCTTTTCATTCTTAACCTTAGCACCCTGCTCCGTCGCAAGGGAAGACATCATTCTTGCAGTCTTTACTAACCGGACATGCACAACATCATTTGCTAAAAAATATATAATGCAATTACAGCAAGGTAAATTTACTTACATATATGAATAGTGCCATGCGTTTATGTGTCATTTTAGCAAGTGTTTATGTATTGTGGTGGTACTTACATATGTGAACAGTGCCATGCATTTATGTTGTACTTGCTGCTTCAGATTCTTGCAATTTCGGATATTTGGCCTCCTACATTTGGTCATAAAAAAAGGTAAAAATAAAGAAAACATGTGGAGTTGAATATAAATTTGGAAAGTACCTTGTTAAAATGACTTGCATCATCAGATAGCTGGGTATATCAATGAAAATAGCACCAAGCTGCTTGAAGCAAGGCCCAAACAATTAGACAACTAAATAATTTCCTCAAACTGCGCCAAAAGGAAATGGAATAGGACATTACGCTTAAAAAGACGCTATCTTAGTATCCTGAAATGATGAAGCAGAAATCCAGTTATAGTAAGTCCACCATTAGTACAACCTTCAACAAAGTTATCCTGCACGGTTTTCTTGATTGCTGAAATTTCACTAGGATGAAGAGAGCCACCAACATATTTAATCTGATAATTATTGATCTCTCCATCATTTAAAACACCATCATGGTCTTGGTCACAGAGAATGAAAATTATTTTCAAAGCGCTTTTAAGTGCAGGCCTTAATGTAAGATCTTCTACATCAAAAAGAGGAGAAATGGGATAAAGAGCCGACTTCTGAGCTTGGTAAAAAAACTCGAATAACCTGCAAATATTCAAGCGTGGAGCACTCAAGGCAAGTTTTGACTTCTCTAAACTGTTCCATTAGGGAGAACATCTTCTGCTCAAATTCAAATTCGTCCTCTTCATCCTTCATAGTACTAATCAAATCCACCTTGCATCCACTGACATTAACTGGAACACTTATATCATCTCTCTGGAGCTTCGGAAGCCAGAAAGTGGTTAGCCTTGCTAAAGTAGATGGAATCTAACCCCAAACTTGTCAATATGGTTCATTTAAGCCAGAAAACAAGTGAATGTCAGTGAACAATTATACTGGTTAAGGTAGCATTAATGAACAGTGAACAATTATACTGGTTAAGGTAGCATTAATGAACTATTGTCAATGACTGCAATTTTCACCATAAAGGAACGAAATATACCAAACTGCTTAACAGTGGATTGGATCGATCAAAGGGAAAAAAATCTCTATTTTTTTAAGGAATAAAGGTAGAAAACTATGGTGTATATAAAGTGATGCATACTGGAACATAGCTATTTAATTAATTATATATATATATATATATATATATATATATCAAAAATGCTCCTATGACAAAAAAGGTTTTTGTTAAAAAGTACACCAGAGACAAAAGAATAGGAGGCCCACCCCTTGAATTACACAAATACCCCCTGAATTCAATGCTTACCACCCCTGAATTCCAGAATTACCCCTATTTCTTACTTTTTGACAAAAAAATTCGGTTATTCTAGCATATCTATATCTATATCTTTATCTATATACACACACACACACCTTTCACAGTCACATCAATAGGCAAGAAACCGTCAACTGCAGCAACACCTTTGAGCTCATCCCAAATGATGTCAGTATCAACAAACTGTAAGATATATTATCATCAAAGTTGTATTTGGGAGGAGCGAGCAGTGCAAGTTTTGCACAAAATTATCTTAGTATCTTCTTTACTAATTGGTCCTTTAAACTGCTACATACCCAATCATTTATAATTTAAGCCAAACCATATTGGCAAGTTTGAGGAAATTACTCAGTTCTCTAATTGTTCACTGACATTAACTACCTTAACCAGTATAAGTGTTCTCTAATTGTTTCTGGTTAATTTAAGCTAGAAAGTCCTTTAACAAGTATCGCAACAGTTCACTGACATTAACTACCTTAACTAGTAATGATTCAGTTATTCACTTATTCCTAAGAAAACAAGTGGAATCTAACCCCAACAGGAAAACAAATGGAATCCAATCCCAACCTACTTAGGGTAGTGTCATATGAATTCGACACATCAGAAAGTATGATACTAACATAAACCTAAGACCTATAGGAACAGAAATAGCAAGGACTGTACAATATGTCTTAAGGACCGCAAGTACATCGAGTCATATCTCGAAAGAACTTATATAAGACTCACCTAAACTTGAGGAGCCCCACCTAAAATTCAAATGTCCGTGCCTAAATTCAAATCTTTCACTACGCCCTAAGATGTAACCACTTGGGTCTGTCTGGATGTTGAGGAAGGCCCAAACTTCATATAATGTAAACTCTGCATTGCCCATAAGCACATCCAAGATTTAACTGATCATCTTATCTTTCATGAAAAATAAGTACAATGACTGCACTTATTCTAATCAGGTGTTGCATGTGTGACGTACTATGGTAATTTGAAGCTTTTTTAATCTATCATATATTAACCAGAAAAACAAACACAATAAAGATGGATTAGCAAAATTAGTTTCATATTTCAATTCTATTACAAATATCCAGCTTAACTATGCTTTATGAATCAAAGTAGAGTCATATTCCTAAACTGAAATACCAAATATGTCTATCAAATATATTGTGGTAAAAATATAAAAAGGAAAGGACTTTAATATAGACTTAAAATGTTAAACGGATCAAAAGCATATTTAATTGCCAAAATCGGACACAAACACAATGTTGCTTTTTACCAATCGGAGCACATCAAAACACCAAAAAAAGGCAATACAAGTAAGCTGAGGGCTAATCGATTTCTAACTAATAAACTAATGAAAAATTACCCGTTAATGAGGCTGGCCACAGGTGGAATACTGGAAAAAGAAGCAACCAGGTAGCAACTTTGAGACGGAGTGGAAGAAAGCGGGATCCAGACGAACGGATTTAGCTGGATGTAGGGAGACCCGATCTAATAAAAAATGAGAATAATAATTAGGGCAATGCTAGAACCTCATTATTATCAGGCACGAGCATTGAGAAACACGATTTAGGGCGAGAGAGAGGCTTGCCGGTTTTATAATCAGCACTTTATAATTCTGGAAAACAAATTGGATTAAAAAGTGACAAGGTTAGACTGACGTGGCGGCGGTTGGAGCTTTGTGCAGTGGTGTACTGGTGGGCTTCGGCTGCGGAGCAGGGACATTGCTTTGGATCAATAAAGAGGGAGGATGGCCGGGTCGGGAGGAGATGAAAGGAAGAAGGTGACCTGGTATGTCACCACCGATCTGGAGTTAATGCCAATTTTCTGGATCTAAAAGATATGTCGTACAACTAATTTACTAATTTTGGGGATGATGTGAAGCGGGAGATGAAAATTGAAGGCGGCAAGAGTAAATTATTACAGGGCGGAGGCGGGTTAACGAAAGTTAAAAGCAAATTCTAAATTAATTTACAAGGAAATTTGTACTTTATTAAATAATAAAATAATAATGCATACAATAGTCTTCGATCAATTCAAACAGGTGAACAGTATTTTAAAACATCTGAAAACTCATTCATACTGAATTAGAGATCAACGATGTGCACAAACCAACCATCGAACAAAACAACACACGACATGTGTGTGGGCGGCCGGATGGATGTGCAAAATGTTAATTAGTTATTTGATTATTTTTTAATTATGAATTATATTATTATTTCATTATTTATTTCATTATTGATTATTTGCAAATTATTGATTATTATTTACTTATTGAATTATTAATTATAAATATCACTTAATAAAAATTAGATATTCATTATTAACTAATAATTATTAAATGTTAATCTTATTTCATTATTCATTTCATTATTAATTATTTGTCACTAATAGTTTATTGCAACTGTCATATGATTACAGTTGTAAACAGCCAAATTAAAGAGTACCAATTGTTATTTTTAAACATATATAAAAGCATCTTTTTTTAGAAATTCTATTTCACTTAAACAATAATTTAATATCAATTAAAAATACTTAAAAAAATAAAAGCAGCAATATCAACAATTATTAATAACAAATAATTATTTAATTCATAAAAATACGTCTTTCAAACACAAATTATAAATTAATCCATACAAAAGATTATTATAAATTATTAATTACTCCTTAATAGCAATATTAATCAATTATCATTTATTTATTGATTATGAATTTATCATTTATTATTTATACATATTCATGTTTCAAATTAATTATTAATTTTTATCCATTAGTTTGTTATTATTAATTAATTAATATTATTTATTTGTTTGTTTGTTTTTTAACTATTAATTATTATTATTTAATTATCAATTATAAGTATCATTTTATAATAATTAAATTTTATTATTAGTTAATAATTACTAAATAGTAATCTTAATTATTATATAATTACTAATAGTTAATTATTCAATAGTAACTATTTAAAATTAATTATTAAAAGTTAATCATTAAAAACTATTGTTTATTTATTAATGATTAATTATAAGTAGTCCTTTATGACTTCTTAATTAAAAACTACAACTTATTTTTAATAATATGTTTTTCGCAACTGCCTTTACCAGTCGTAAAAAAGATACAGTTATTGCAAGTGGCAAAAAAAGTTGCTAAAGATACTTTTTTGCAACATGTCTGGAAGCACAGTTGCTAAAGGTATATTTTTGCAACTGGAAAGGAAGAGCAGTTGCTAAAAACATGTTTTTTGCAACAGAAAGTAAAAGTTTGTTGCAAAATCTCATCTATTGCAACTTCCACGAAAGGTCTGTTGCTAAAAATCATTTACTGCAACTGTCATATATCGCCAGTTGCAAATAACTAGTTGCAATAAGGTATTTTTCTTGTAGTGATTTAACTTAATAATCTCAGCAGTATTTATAAATGTACCTCCAGAATTCAACATGTGGGAAATTCGATGCTTGTTTTGATCACTATGTTGTTGGAAGTTTAATCAATGGATGGTTTTATTTCCACCCTTTGACACCTTATTTAGTTAAAAAAATTGACTCCACTTAGTTTTTTTCTTTTCATTGTTGTTTCTTCCTGAAAATGTTTTCATATTTTTTAAACTACATTCAACTGATACGTGGTTTGTTCACAAACCACGTTCGGATCGAACTAGATTATTATACAAACTTTGATCGAGATAGATTTTTATAGATACATTGCTTCATTAGAGATATGCACTTGATGTTCATTTTAAAAATAATATGTTATGTTAAAAAATACGGATAATCTTGAAAAATCTAAAAATTGAAAAAGCAGAAGAAAAGTGAGATGTAAATAGAATTAATCTTTGATAATATGCAAATAATTTACTAGATTAGAAAAGACATATTACAAACCTTGAAAAGTCCCGTTTGCATAATAAGCTAATCTTCCATTAATTCCAGCAGCAAACATCGTCCCCAGCTCATTACCTCCATCGTCGAAACTTTTTTGAGTATCGTTAGTGTCACTCCAAAAATGGTTAAGAGGGGTCGGTTTTGTTGTTAATTAATGATTAAGATTCGCGCCAAGACACGAAAGATTCACTGTCTTTCAAAAATGTTTTCTCCTTTCTAAATCACAATGAGTTGATTGAAAACGTTCTTTCAGGATACAATGGAGATTATCTATGCAAGTTGTGATTACTTGCACAGATCAGAAGAAACACTTAGAGTTAATTTGATGATGTAGAAGATAGACCAAAATGCCCTTTCATTATTTTACCCTGATTACGTTTTAGTGTTTGTTAAATCTTAATCATCTTCTTCTCAAAGTAAACAATGAATCACTGTTTTCATGAAGGAATCAATTTCTAATGAAATTTCCAATTTTGAAAAAGAAGACAATATGATTTTTACTCAAAAAAGCGAACAATAAGTTAAATTTGTTGAAAAAATCGCTGAAAAAGTAACAATTTACTGAAAGAAATAGAGTTATGTTTTTGTTCATAAACGTTATATCCGTTGACAGCGAGCCAAAGTTAAACAATTGAAGCAGCATGTACTAGCCGAATTTGGTGAACGCATCAGGTCATGACAATAAGACAAATACGGCGATATACCACCGAAAAAAATCGTGTTTTCCGATGTACTATCGCCGAATACATAGGATTTCAATTTTTCTTTAATTAATATATTTTTGGCATGTTATTTTCGAATTTTATACCGAATTTCGGTATGCCCTTGTCGATTTTTACTTTTTTATGTATTTGAATGGAGGGTAAATCGGGTTATTTAATTTAACTTTTTCATTGTGTTTAGCCCCCCCTTAACAATTTAATTTTTAATGAAGTGAGAATAAAATATAATCCTCTATCCATTTTTTGAGTGCGACTAACAATATATTTTTTTTTCCATATTTTTTGTGTCTTCTAATTTTTCCCTTCTATTGAACCTGCTGCTCACTTTAACTTCAATATCTAGCCTCAACTATTGTATATGCTTCCGGCTGTTTTCTACTCAAGTCAAATATTTCCCCCTCCGAAACATGGAATCGCCTAGTTACGGTTCCACCAAATTCAACGCAATATTATACAAAAAATCAACCATTTAATTAATTCATATAGTTTATGACCACAAAATTATTTAAAATAACATTCAAATCCCCGATTTAGGTTGATAATATCAACTCATACTAAGAGAATAGCCTAAGATTTTGAAAATTTTAAACCTCAAATTTTTTTTTATCCTTTTAATCATAGTGTCAATGGTAGGCTGGTAGCATATCCATACCTCAACAGCTCATCAAACTTGATGGCATATATTCTACTGTCGCTGTATCTTGCATCAGTTCATCAAACATCTTAAATAATGGTAGACTTAGTAACTTCAAATACAAACTCTTTTTAAACTCTGTCCATGACAATTCTATTGAAACCGGTGATAATCAAATCACAATTTTAAACAATAAATAATCTTACACATTTTATGGAGAAATTTGTTGCTAGATTTTGTGCTAGATTTGATGAAGAGATTTGGTGCTAGATTTGATGAAGAGATTTGGTGCTAGATTTTATGGAGAGATATTGGTTGCTATATTTGTGGACATTTATTGCAAGGATATTTGGTGCTTAACCAAACAGTTTTATAACATATATGAAGATATTTTGGGAGCCAAGTTTTCTTGGGCATGAAGCCAAGTTTTCTTGGACATGAAGCAATTCTCACTATAAAAAGGGCTAACTAATCTCTTCATGAGGTGTGGAAAATTTTCCATTATTCTTCATTGTCTTTCTCCTCAAATTATTTAGCCATTAGATATCCTCTACCTATTTCTCAATAAGGTTATTGGTTCAAGTTGTAATTGTTTGTAACGATAGTTGAGATCGATTGTAAACAATTTTTTATTAGTGAATCAATAAAGAGGGTGGTTGGGTGGAATATCATGTGCTCATATTTCCAATATTATTTGTGCTTTTTTTTTTAATTTTTCAATCAAATTCATCTTCAAGTGATTGGGTGAAAAAGATCATGTTTTTCGAGCTTTTGTCAAACTTCCGCTGAGCACAAAAATCATAATAGTTTGGTATCAGAGCCAGATCATCGCATAGCTTGGAGTGTTTGTTGGATTGAAAATCGGAGATGTCGGAGATGATGACGTTTTCAAAGATGGCTATTTAAAATGGGAGGAATTGAGGTATATGGAAGCCGAAGATGGAGGACATTATATATCTCAATGATTTGCATGATCACATTGATGGAGATGGGGTGAAGCCCTCGAATATGGATGAGGGAAAGTGGAAGAAAATGGACAAAAAGGCGATTGCGTTGATTCGCCAATATTTGGATGATTCTATATTCCACCATGTGGCTAGTTGTAAATCCGCGAAGGCGTTGTGGGACAAATTAATATCTTTGTATGAGTCGAGGAGTGCTACAAGTAAGGCTTTTCTGGTTCGAAAGTTGGTGCAACTTCGATTGGATGAGGAGAAGTCTGTTGCAGAGCATTTGAAAGAGTTTCAGGATGTCATCAATCAATTGGCAAATATGAAGGTCAATTTTGATGATGAGTTGCAGGCTCTTTTGTTGATGAGTTCTCTTTCGGAAAGTTGGTAGATTTTGGTTGTTTCAATGAGTAATTCCAATGCTAATGGAACTATCTCTTTAGAAATGGTTCAAAGTAGTCTTTTGAATGAGGAGCTAAGGAGAAAAAGGTCGGAGTTGAAATCGGTTCAAACTGAGGCGATGGTAGCAAGGGACTCGGGGAAAGATACAAGAAGGATGAAGAAAGGGGCTAATGGTAAAGGTGCTTGTTATTATTGTGGTAATGAAGGTCACAAGCGTAATGATTGCTATTCATATATACGAGATATGAAAAAGAAGAAGGCGCAAGGTGATAATAATAATGATTTGGCACAAGCAGGTTTTGCTGAAGGTACCGAAAGCGATTCTTCATGTGATGTCCTATTTAGTGTTGTGGAGCCTTGAAAGATGGATTCATGAGCCAGTTTTCATATATACCGTGATGTGAAAAGTTTCTCTTCATACGAGAAGAGTGTTGGCACGATAAATACGGCCAATGGAGTAGAGCTACCAATTTGTGGAGTTGGAGCTATTAGGTTTCGGATGCATGATGGAGTGGTGAGAGAAGTGGCCGGTGTGAGGCACATACCCACTTGTTCTCATAACCTCATATCTCTCGGTCAGTTAGATCGCCGCGGTTGCACTTATGAGACTCGAGGTAGAGTTTTGAGAGTGAAGAAGGGTGGTCGTGTGATGATGCATGGAGTTTTGGAGGAGGGAAACCTATATAGTTTGGTCGGTTCGGTGGTTAATAATGAAAGGCGAGTGACGGTTGAAGAACCTAGTCCACAGCAAGGTGGAGAGGTTAATATGGTCACCGCTGATGGTCCTAAGGTGGAGGATCATGGTATCGACAAGAGTCTAGATGTTGATGATGCTCGAGAGATCCCGGAGATGAAGAGATCATGTCAAGCGGAAGACATATGTCGAGTTGTGAAATCCACAAAGACGAGATGGAGGTCTTTGTGGTATTACAAATGCTTTTAAAGATCGCTAGTGGCCTGGTGGACGGATAAGGGAGGTGCATCATTAACGGGCGATGGTGGAGGTTTGTAATGGTGTTAATTGAGAAAGAAAGGTTGAAAGTCAGAGCTAAGGGGCTATTGTTTGAGTGGAGGAGATGTTGTGATTTGGTATCAAGGTGGAGTGTTGAAACCGTTGATACGCAAATCACAATTTTGGGCAACAAATAATATTACATATTTTGTGGAGAGATTTGGTGCTAGATTTGATGAAGAGATTTGGTGCTAGATTTAATGAAGAGATTTGGTGCTAGATTTTATGGAGAGATATTGGTTGCTATATTTGTGGACATTTATTGCAAGGATATTTGGTGCTTAACCAAATAGTTTTATAACATATATGAAGATATTTTGGGAGCCAAGTTTTCTTGGGCATGAAGCCAAGTTTTCTTGGGCATGAAGCAATTCTCACTATAAAAAGGGCTAGCTAATCTCTTCATGAGGTGTGGAAAATTTGCCAATATTCTTCATTGTCTTTCTCCTCAAATTATTTAGCCATTAGATATTCTCTACATATTTCTCAATAAGGTTATAGGGTGAAGTTGTAATTGTTTGTAATGATAGTTGAGATCGATTATAAACAATTTTTTGTTAGTGAATCAATAAAGAGGGTGGTTGGGTGGAATATCGTATGCTTATATTTCCGATATTATTTGTGTTGTTTTTTTTAATTTTTCAATCAAATTCATCTTCAAGTGATTGGGTGAAAAAGATCTTGTTTTTCAAGCGTTTTGTCAAACTTCCGCTGCGCACAAAAATCATAACAAATTCTTTCTCAGGGAACCCAACAGTTACCATGTTCTGCATGAATAATGCAGCTCCCTGCAACTACTTCGAAATCGATCTTTTTTGTTGTGGTCATTCAAGCTCAAATCAACAAAGGTTCCTAGACAAGACTTTCCTCCAAGACTGATATAATCCTGACTTAACTTGGAATAATTTTTTTCCATATAGGCCACATAATCCCGTATTAGAAACATTTCCATAAGCCAAACTAACGGCTACTCCAACTTGTATCGGCTTAACAAGAAATATATATATATATATATATATGCATATTCCTTATAACTATTGGTGGCGTTGCAGCATCAACATAAACATTAGCTTATTGACCCTGATTTCTCCTATGTCGAACCAAATATCTCTATTTGTCATGATACCTTCGCCATCTAAATTCACTCTTCCATTTCATGGTTCCATATCTCACTTCCTTTAATTCTGTAGATCAACAATTTTGAGGTACAAAAGAATGATCTAAGAGAGAGAAAATGGAATGCCGACTTATATATAACAAGTACAAGTACATTTCTATAATTTTAGCCTATATCTCGATCTTACTCTCTGATTCACTGGGATTACGTTTCAAAACTCTCTTAAATTCAAAATGTGAGTTCGTAGTAGGATCTAATGAAATGTGCATAAATATGATATGATATAAATTATAAAAATAAAAATACAAAGAAGCAAAAAAAGGAAAAAAAAAGAATGATCATACCAAAGTTTTTATGTTGGTTCGGACTTCCCATTATACCTGTAGTCCTGAAGTTCTCATTTGGCCTTTCACTAGCTAGTAACATCTCACCTCGCCCGGAGGAATAGACTTACATAAGCAATTTGTCTTGACAGATTTGTGTTATACAACACTAATCTTGTCTTTGAGTAAAATCCTTTCTATTATCTCTCTTGAGTGTAAATCCTCAGTGAGCATAGATGTAAGGAAGTAATTGCAAGTATTTAGATAGCAGTAGTGTTTAAGAGGGCGTACAAGAATTTAGAAGGCAAGAGTAGTTGAAATAAAATTCCCTGAATCATATTCATGAATTCAACAAGTTTAAATAGATGTTGAATAGTTTAATCAGTAGTTACAACTCTTGAATTGTTCTTCTTTGATTAAGGGTTGCAAGTAAAGAGAAAGAAAGATGGAGGAGAGAAGAGAAAGGAAGAATCGATTCAAAAATTAGGCAGTTATAAAGGGTCATACGTTCAGAATTTCCATTCAGACATCTTAAATAGTTCAAGGTTGTTTGCCAGACTTGGTTGAAATGTCTATATATGAATATGACCAGCTAATAATATAGGGTGCTACTATTCATACCCTGGTTTACACTTCCGGCCACTTTTATAAATTTAATATTAATGATTATTTTTTATATTCTTCTAGCCACCATATATTATTCTTTCACTTAGTTATTCACCACCATATTTCTCCTAAAAAAACACATACTTCTTTACAATTTCAAACTCTAAACCTTTACAAAAGCAGATATTCTTTTGTGTCTAATGGGGATGGAAGATGAAGATAAAAAAGAGATTAGAATTGCTTGATTTTTAATATTTTCTATTATGATATATAACATGTTGTTAGGGTTTTCCATTGCATTTTAGGATATTTTTTCCGTTCGGTTGGAAATTTCAAGCTTAGAGGACATTAAATTTGATGAAGTTGTAATAGAGAATGACAATGTAATTTTTGACTTGTAAGGTTTTTATCTGTATAAATTACGTAATTTTTTTTAAAAACTAATACATTTTTTTTGGTCGTTTGACAGTTGGAATATTTGAATGATGATAAACTGGATGATAAACATGATGGTTATGATAATGTGATGCAATATGTTCGATCAAATGACTCAAAAGACATAAATGTTGATTTGATGAATAATTTCATAACAGACGAAGTAAGTGCTCATTTATCAAAATTAAAATTGCTAAAGTGGTTATGTAAATGGATTATTAAATTAAATCATTTCATAACCGACAAAGTAAGGAAGGAAGCGTTCGTGTAGAGAAAGGAGCTGGTAGCCTCTGCATTTTTTGGTTATTAATTTAGACGGTGGCCAGAAGAGGAAATTTAAAATATTTAGGGTGCTTTTAGTTTTGACGGCCAGAAGTGTAAATAAGGGTATGAATAGTAGCACCCAAATACCAATTAATAATATCATTAACTTTAGAGAGTCATGAATATGAAAATTTACATAATCCCATACGTAATCCCATGTTGAGAAATATAAATTAGTTTATAGAAAAAAAAGAGCAACACATAAAGATGCACTGTTGGTAGATCAGAGTCAAATTGGCATTAATATGGTTGCCACTACATCCATACAGACAAAACTAAATAATATAACAGAATTAAACAAAGCTTTCAAATAATTAGATTGCCTCATGCATGCCTCGGAATGCTTATTCACCAAGCTGAAAACCTAAAAATCCTACTCTCGAAATACTTAATTGAGCAACTAAGAGATTAAAGAAGAAAATAAAACCTTTGAGTCAGATAGAAAGTCTATTGTGAATATTGAGCTACGATATCAAACCAAACAAATATATAGTGGGATCACATCCTTGAGCGGAACAGGTTTTCTCCTCACTAGCATCTTTATCAAAATATGTATATCCTGGACATAGACCTGCAACCATAATGGTTAAACATCATAACATAAACATATGCATGTGTATACAATGAGTATTGTTGACTCCTTTGTCATTATATTGTTCTATCCACCCTAAGTTAATCTTTCTTATCCAACCAAAACTTCCTGTTGGAAATGTTGTACAAACACTAAGTGAATTATTAAAAATGTTGAATAAGTGTATGAATGGCTCCTATGTGTGAATAGTCCCACATCATGGGATTATATGGAAGAGACAAGGATTTATACTTGTTTCTAAGAAATCATGTTGGGGCCTTGGGCTCCCAATACATGCTTTGTTGTGAGGAGGGAGACCATGCATCAAGAATATCATACACGCACGACCGACCGACCGACCCGACCCTACCGGGCTTGGGCTTTGTGGTGCAGACACTTATATTTTTGGACCATAAAACTTTGTAGTTTTCGAACTGTTTTTTTTATGGAAAAATTATTTACTGCACTGATAATTCTTTTCTGCAACGGTAAAAAGTTTGCAACGGTAAAAACTTTGTTCCCTGAAATTTTAGCAGATCCGATTTTTTCTCCCAATCCCTAATTCTTGTTCTATATATACTTTTTATCTGCAGACAAGAAAATACACCGAATTCTATTTTTCTTCTACCCTCCACCACTAAAAACTTTCTTTCAGAAATTTGGAGCAATATTATTTTCTGAAGTGCAAATCTGCACTGATCTGTTGTGCAAGAAGATCGGTTATCATTTTTAGAGGATGTTTTATCCTAGAGGCGGCGACGAAGGAATGAACTGGTTTGCACCTCTGACCACATCGCTGAATCATCTTCAAGAAAGCGACCTAGTCCGCGACTCAGTCATTGTTTTCCAACAATTTGAAGACGAAGTGAAACAATGGCTTCGAAATCAACCGTAGACGATGCTGCTCCACCCTCTACTTTCCAGAACCCTCTCGTGACTGTTTCTCCATTCAAATTCGAAGGCTTGCATTTCAAGTGATGGCGTCAAAAGATGGAGTTCTTCCTCACGATCAGAAAGGTTGTGGCTGTGCTGACTGCTGAAAAACTGCAGCTACCAGATAAACCTGACGAGGCTGATGCAGTGAAGATGGCATCATGGACTGAACAGTCAAAGCAACTGCGGATCTAGACTAAACAGGGTTATATATGCAAGAACTTTATTCTGAATGGACTGAGCGATGATCTGTATGATTACTATAACTCAGATGAGAAGACAACAAAGGAGATCTGGGAAGCTCTGAAAAAGAAGTATGATACAGAGGAGACAGGGGCAAAGAAACATGATGTAAGCCGCTACCTAAAGTACCAGATGACTGACGATAGATCAGTTGAGATGTAGTCGAATGAGCTGCAGAAAATAGCTCATGAGATCATCTCCGAAGGTATGGCATTGGACGAACAATTTCAAATTGCGATTATCATTGACAAATTACCCCCTGACTGGAAAGATTTTAAAAATGTTTTATGTCATAAGACTAAGGAATTTTCCTTAGAAAGCTTGACCACGCGCCTCCATATTGAGGAGGAGGCACGCAAACAGGACCAGAAAGAAGAGGTGTTGATTGTCAATAACAACAACACTAAAAAGACCGCACCCGCTGTTCTAAACCCGAATCAGAAATCTTTTAAGAATCAGAACAGGCGCAACAAGCAGAATGGGAATCCGCAAGGAAACCCAAAAGGACAGCAAAAACTATCCCAAAAGAATGATTCTGGACAGTTGTTTCTTTGCTACAACTGTGGAAAACCAGGTCACATGGCACGAAAGTGTCGGAACAGGCCAAGCTCTGCACCGCGGGCTAACCTGACTGAAGAGCCTCTTACGGCTATGATTACTGAGATTCACCTTGTTGTTGGATCATAGGGTTGGTGGGTAGACACAGGTGCCTCTCGCCATGTCTGCTATGATCGTGGCTTGTTCTCTACATACACGGCTGCTGAAAATCAGAAAATGTTGTTGGGAGATTCTCACACCACTAAAGTTGCATGGATTGGCAATGTGGAAATTAAGTTTACCTCTGGAAAGGCTGTAATTCTGAAAGATGTTATGCATACTCCAAAGATTAGAAATAATCTGATGTCTGGCTTTCTCCTTAATAAGGCTGGGTTTACTCAAGTTATTGGGGCTGATTTGTATACCCTAACTTACAAGGGAACTTTTGTGGAAAAGGGTTATGCTTGTGAGGGTATGTTCAAACTGAATGTTGAAACTAATAAAGTGACTACTTCTGCTTATATGTTGTGTGATTTTAATATTTGGCACTCTAGACTATGTCATGTTAATAAACAAATAATTCACAACATGAGCACCCTAGATATGATTCTTGAATTGACAGAATCTGAACTTGATAAATGTGAATTCTGTACACAAGCAAAAATCACAAAGAGACCTCATATATCTGTTGATAGAATTTCTGAACCCTTAGACTTGATTCATTCTGACAAATGTGAACTTGATGGTACTTTGACTAGACAAGGACATCGTTATTTTATCACTTTTATTGATGATTGTTCTGATTTCACATATGTATACCTTATGAAAAATTAAAGTGATGCTTTTGACATGTTTAAAACATTCAAGACTGAGATTGAGAATCAAGCAAATAGGAAAATTAAGAGACTTCGTAGTGATAGAGGAATAGAATATGAATCCACTTCAATTCTGGAATTCTATAAACAACATGGTATAATACATGAAAGAACTGCACCCTATTCTCCTGAGATGAACGGTAAAGCTGAAAGGAAAAATAGGACCTTTACCGCACTTGTAGTTGCCATATTATTAAATTCTGGTGCAGCAAAACATTGGTGGCGGGATATTTTATTGACTGTATGCTATGTTCTGAATAGAATCCCCAAATCTAAGAATAAAATTTCACCTTATGAAATTTTAAAGAATCATAAACCTAATGTCTCATATTTTAGAATTTGGGGTTGTTTAGCATATGTTCGCATTCCATACCCTAAGAGAATAAAATTGGCAAGTAGAGCATATGAATGTGTATTTATAGGCTATGCTATTAATAGCAAAGCATATAGATTTTATGATCTTAATGCACAAAACATAATTGAATCAAATGATGCTGATTTTTATGAAACTAAATTTCCTTTTAAATTAAGGAATAGTGGGGGCACTTCAAGTATGCCTATTAGAACAGAACTTAATGAAAATTCTGAAGTTGAACCTAGAAGAAGTAAAAGAGTAAGAACCATAAAGGATTTTGGTTTAGATTTTTGTGCTTTTACTATTGAGGAGGATCCCATAAACCTCTAAGAGGCCTTATCTTCCTTAGATTCTGATTTTTGGAAAGAGGCTATAAATGATGAGATGGATTCTTTAGAATCCAATAAGACTTGGCACTTGGTAGATTTACCCTCTGGTTGTAAGTCTATAGGCTGTAAATGGGTACTTAAAAAGAAATTAAAACCTGATGGAACTATTGATAAATATAAAGCATGACTAGTAGCCAAAGGTTTTAAACAAATAGAAAACATAGATTTCTTCGACACTTTTTCACTAGTTACTAGAATCACATTCATTCGGGTATTTGTTTCACTTGCCTCTATTCATAATTTGTTAATACACCAAATGGATGTGAAAACCACATTTTTGAACAGTGAATTAGACGAAGAAATATATGTAGACCAGCCTGAAGGATTTGTGGTACATGGTCAAGAACATAAAGTATGCAAATTAGATAAATCGTTATATGGTTTAAAACAAGCACCTAAACAATGGCATGAAAAATTTGATAATTTAATCGCTTCACATGGTTTTAAAGTTAATGAAAGTGACAAATGCATTTATTACAAATCTGAGAATGACATTTGCACTATTATATGCCTTTATGTAGATGACCTACTCATTTTTGGGTCAAAAATTCATGCCATAAACTCAGTCAAATCCTTATTAAGTGCCAATTTTGATATGAAAGGTCTAGGTGAGGCAAGTGTAATCCTTGGTATTAAAATTACTAGGTCAGAAAAGGGAATTTCTTTGGATCAATCTCATTACATTGAGAAGATCCTAAAGAAATAAAATTACTTTGACTGTAAACCTGCAAGTACACTATATGCTCACAGTGTAAAGTTATTTAAGAACACTGATGAAGGTGTAAGACAATCTGATTATGAGAGCATCACTGGCAGCCTTCGGTATGCCAATGATTGTACTAGACCCGACATTGCCTATGTCGTGGGATTATTGTGCAGGTTTACTAGTAGACCTAGTATAGAGCACTGGCATGCTATTGAAAGGGTGATGAGATACCTTAAACGAACCATGAACCTTGGATTACATTATGAAAGGTTTCCAGCTGTACTTGAAGGATATTCTGATGCAGACTGGAATACCTTATCTGATGATTCTAAAGCGACCAGTGGCTATATATTTAGCATCACTGACGGAGCTGTTTCTTGGAAATTCAAGAAACAGACATTTTTGGCTCAATCTACTATGGAGTCTGAGATGATATCACTAGCTACAACTAGTGAAGAGGCAGAGTATTTGAGAAACCTGCTAGCTGAGATTCCCTTATGGGAAAAACCGATACCGGCTGTGTTGATACATTGCGATAGAACCGCGGCTATTGCAAAAGTTCAAAACCGTTATTATAACGGTAAGAGACGACAAATACGTCGTAAGCATAGCACAGTTAGGTAATTGCTTTCCACAGGTACCGTTAGAGTGGATTACGTACGTAGTGAAGAAAATTTGGCAGATCCTTTGACAAAAGGACCGTCAAGAGAGAAAGTCCACAATTCTTCTAAAAGAACGCTACTATTGCCCTTAGATTGTTGAGTCATGCATAATGGTAACCCGACCTAAATGACTAGAGATCCCAAGAACTAGGTTCAACAGGTAAAAACAAGTTGTGTAGTGATAGGAGTTGAGCATGCTATTTAATAAACCAAGAAGCATGTATTTCTGAAGTGATTAGAGGATGAGTTAATAGAAACTGTTAATGAGATTTATATTCTATTTGGAGCAGAATACCTACCTTCAGGAGTGCTCTTGATAGACTCACCTTTGTGAATGTGGAAATATGGTCGTTTCCTATGGAGTTTTAGGCAAAACTTCTAGAGCATTCACTAAACTAGGATAGATGTGCATGGCCATAAATGCACGAGCTTATTTGATTGTACTATAGAAAAGGTTGTGTGTGGTTTAATGTCAGGAATAGAGTTCAAGACTACGTGTCACTCTAGTAAAAACTGAATCTTACTCACTATGCAAAGGTTCAAGTCGGATGACACCTATGTTTATGCATAATCTTATGTTTTTAGAAATTGCTCGAAAATATTTTAAAAAATTCAAGTGGGGGATTGTTGGAAATGTTTTACAAACATTAAGTGAATTATTACAAACGTTGAATAAGTATATGAATGGCTCCTATGTGTGAATAGTCCCACATCATGGGATTATATGGAAGAGGCAAGGGTTTATACTTGTTTCTAAGAAATCATGTTAGGGCCCTGGGCTCCCAATACATGTTTTGTTGTGAGGAGGGGGACCATGCATCATGAACACCACACACGCGCGCGACCGACCGACTGACTCGACCCGACCCGGCTCGGTCCGGGCTTGGGCTTGGGCTTTGTGGTGTAGACACTTATATTTTTGGACCATAAAACCTTGTAGTTTTCGAACCGTTTTTTTATGGAATTTTATTTACTGCACCGATAATTCTTTTTTGCAACAGCAAAAAGTTTGTAACGGTTAAAATTTTGTTCCCTGAAATTTTAGCAGATCCGATTTTTTCTTCCAAACCCTAATTCTTGTTCTATATATACTTTTTATCTACAGACAAAAAAATACACCGAATTCTCTTTTTCTTCTACCCTCCGCCACTAAAAACTTTCTTTCAGAAATTTCGAGCAATATTATTTTCGAAAGTGCAAATCTGTAACACCCCGTGTTTTTAATACAATTAAAATTGAAATAAAATTTATGAAAATATGGTTATATAGGTAAATAATGGTGTTGTATAATGAGAATTAATTAATACATGGAAGAGAAGAAAAATTAATTCGATAATAGTGTGTGTAACGGAGAAGATAGTAAAATAAGTATATTTAATTTAAATATCAGGAATTAAGTAAATTGGGCATCACCATTGCGTTCCTCTCGAAATTTTACATGAAATAGAGTCCGAGTTTTCAAAAACGGAGACTGTACGAGTAAGTTATGGCATTTCAAAGTTTCAGAATTTAATTTAATAACTAAACAACTCAAAACAGGGCCAAATTCGAATTTCAAACGCACAGGCAGGCTGGGTGGGAGAATTCCCTCCCAGGCAAGGTCGACCACAGGGTCGACTATGTAGTCGACCCCCCCTACCAGGTCGACACTGTAGTCGACCTGGGTGTCGACCTGGTCACTTTTCCCAGAATCGGTTCTGGGTTCATCTTAATGTATCTGGACTAGTTCTTGGGCGGGATTCGTAGTTTGGTTCCTATATAAACGACCCTAGGCTCCTTGAAAACTCCACAGCAATTCGTGGCGAAGCCATGGCTCTTTTCTCCCTCATTTTTCTTATTCTTCTCCAAATAAATCTTGGATCTACTCTTCACTCTTTTCTCTACAACCTCTATTCTTAAAACTAAAAAGAATAAGACCTAGAATTACTACAATCATGGACGAAAAAGAAAAGAGATTTAAATCTAAAAGGCTGCGCAAAGAAAAGAGAAGGAATTCAGATCCGCAACCCACACCGCATATGAAATCAAGGAAAGATCAAGTTGGACACGAAATCAATTCAAGATTAATCTAGACCCTACTTTGAAGACACCAAACAATGTAGTGGAGTTATAATACACTTTTTGTGTAAAATTATGATTTATCGTGCAAACATTCCTTATGCAAACGCGAAATGAAATTGTTGTGGAAATTGGATCTGTAATATTTAACGTTGTCATGTGTTCACCTTTAATTATTATGCCTACGATTTATGTCCTCTTTTATTCTCCCTCTTTTACCTTTTTATGACTAGGCTATCACGAGCCGAGCTTTATTTTGAAATAAATACGATGGAGCGATTATTGTGAACTAAAAAGGGGAACGCTTGATTTTGGGTCATGACGTGAAATGGAATGCTCGGTAAAAAATTACAATGGGTTTTGGGTATAATATAATCTTAGTAAGATTTGAATGGGTGGACCAAGTTGAAAGGATTTAAGCATGAACATGATTTAGGATATGTCATATATTTGACACCACTGAAACGACTTAAACATGAATTTGCTTAAAGAAATTGTTCATCGGTACGTGACACTTGAATAAGACCTGAATTGTAACTTGGACATGAATAAGAGCATGGCATTTACATCTAGAACTTGACATGAGACTTGGCACCCAAAACTTGAACATGGACATGACGCGTAGATAAACTTAACATGGCCAACTCGAGGTTGGGTTGAGTTTGCAGTATAAACCTGCCCGGAACCGCCCGGCGAATCCAGTAACTGCAAAAAATAGGACCCAATGTGAGTAGTTGATCATATCGCACTTGAAACCCGAGGTTAGACTAGGTTGTGGTGTAAATCTGCTCGAACCTGCCCGGCTTGTCCAGTAACCACAACAAAGTCTAATATGAGAGGTTGTGGTGCATTAATAATTAATTCATGGCACATGGTTCGCAGGGTTAAGTCGTGAATTTAAAGACAATACTTAACCAAAATTGTTATTGAACGTTGTAAGGAGATGGGTTAAGTTGACACGAACATATGAACAAAACTTAACCAAAACGGAAATAGGGAATGTTAACTACCTATTATAAATCAAAGTTGAAATAGTCAAAGGGGTAATTAAGGGGGGTAAACCTGCCCTAGGGACAGAGAAAGACTATGACATAAGATGTAATGTAAGACCTGAAAGGTGCGATAACCTATAATATGGAGTAAGCTAAGCAAGAACTATGGGAAAACACCCGTGCGCTATCACCGAATAAAAGAGAACCCAAGTTATGCTTGAATTCAGGGGAAAGCCTTAGTCAACAAGTTGAATTATAAATCGAGAATATGTGCTCTAATGTCTAAGGTAATGAGAATTGACTAAGTAAAACAACGAGAATGATAACTAAGTAACAAGTCTTAGTTAATAGGAACTAAGCAGTAAACCTTAGTTAAGAAAACGGCTGAGAACGGGAACTAAGTTGTAATCCTTCGTTAAGGGGACTAAGTGGTAAACCTTAGTTAACAAGAGTAACGGGAAAGGAAACTAAGTGGTAAAACTTAGTTAAGAACAACTAAGTAATAATTCTTCGTCAAGGAAAGTGAGCCAGTCCATAAATAGATGAATAACCCGATACAGTAGATCATCGCTTAACTAACACACGAGGAGGAGCGAACGTTTATCTGATTTCGAAAAAGGCTCCAGCGGACTAGGTTACGAAGCACGTATCTTCGGGGAACGTGAGGGTACTCTTGGTATCCCTCTGTGAGGTTGTGGATGATCCGCCTGGGCTCGCAGAGTTTAAGGTCTATGGTAGGAGAACCAAGAGTATGCCTTGGTTGCAATATAAGGCAACCTAAAGACTAGGATGGACCAGCGTGAGGCGGCGATATCTTGTTTAGCCCTGTGATAGTACTCGTCATCTACCAACCATCTTTAGTCAATCGTAGTACGTATACGGAAAGGCAGAGAACTCCCAACAGACCATATACTTGCTATCTAGTTATGGGTGAGGCTGGCCAATAGGAAAGTGGGGCATAGGTGGCAGGAGCACATTTTTCATGCTTGATTTTCTTGGATTGCCTTTCATTAGTTGAGGGAGAGGTCACGTGGGACCATAACCACTGGTAGAAAAACAAACCTTAGCATCTTCATCGGCAGACAACTTAAAGCTCCCGACCGAGTTCCGTATTTCTTGATTTAGCCCTGTCACGGGACTCGGGCCGCACATATAGTGTACATGTGCACCTAGACATCGGAAACGATTCGCGATACATACGTGGGAAAAGGGCGCTGTTCGACAGGTAGCATAATCCCTAGTAGTCCTAGGTGGCATAAACCCTAATCGAATCTAGAAAACGTTCAACAGGTAGCATAATCCCTAGTGGTCCTAGGTGGAATAATTCCTGGTTGAACACTCGGTAGTTCATGATAAGGAAACCTAGCCTAATCAAGGGTGGCAGTCCAAACGATTTCAAGAATTGTGGCACTACGTTGAAGTAGTATAGAATTACGTGATAAAACCCGTACTATATACGTTAAGGGACTGTACGTATACATGGAAAGGATTATACTAGTTGGGAAAAAATTACATATACGATGTATTAGGTTAAGTCATCTAGTAAGTGGACGAGAATGACATGAGTTGGCCTTGAATGCTAATATTGTGAATAACCTAATAAACAAGAAATTATAACTGAACGGTATACGTAGGGTTACACAAGAGTTTATTATAGTCCAGTCACATAGAACTTATGTTCTGACCCCCTCCTAACAACATGCGCAGGTTAGGTTCATGACAGAGATAGTATTGCTTGACTACTGGCTTAGCAGTATTATTATTAAGGTAATGCTATTTTGAAAAAATTATATTTTATTCCTTCCGCTGTGAGCTGCTTTTCGAACTCTGACATGTTTCTCTCTCTCTGTCTTTTTTGCAGGATACCAGGGCACCCAACTCGAGGTCCGATGGATTGGATTTTTGAAAAATTCGGTCTATCGAATCCTGGGTTGTTACATTTGGTATCAGAGCGAGGTTTAGTTTTTTCCTTGGGAAAAATTATGAGTGAGCGTATTTGTATTTTTTTGAAAAATATTATATATAAATAAGTCTAGATAAGTATAGAGCTCGCTCGAGAGATAAGCTTGGAGAAAAATGGAAATTTTACCCCGTACACTAAAATGGAGTTTAAGGAAATTTTTTAACTTTTAAGTGAAATTAGTAAGTGTACATAAGTGTGGATATTTAAGATTGCGTGTTCCGCATAAGTTTATATTTCATGGAATCGGAACCGACATGTAGAAAGGATGAACAGTCACTAGTGTGCATATCAAGTTTTGAACTGACAATACGACATAGGAATGGAGGTGGACCATCGCAAAGGAAGACGAAGGATCGTCACCTGAAACCGTACGAGAAAATTCAAAAAACAAAATTTGCAAGGGGCAGGTCGACACTATAGTCGACCTCCCCAGCGCAGGTCGACCTCCCCAGGGCAGGTCGACCATAGTGTTGACCCCCCCCCCCTGTAGCAGAAAAAAATATTAAACGCATGGAAGGTCGAAGGCCTTCAGCTCCAAAGCACTTTTGTGCGTCCTCTCTTCCACCCAGCACCCAAAGAACCCAATCCCCTTCACTTCTTTGACCTCCCACCGCTTCGTTTCTCCGCTATTTTCTATAGAATTGGTCTCAAATCGAAGCTAGAGTCATCCTATATCCAGATCTATAATCCTCCTCTCTCAATTTGTGCTCGAATCGTCATGGCAAACCAACCTTCCCTTCTTGAGCTTTACCCTCAACTTACACCGCAAGAGATCGAGTGGTGCAGCGCGCAAGAGGAGATAGTCAAGGAATACGTGAACACCGCAAAATTAAAGTTATTATTGGGATGCCTGGTGAGATTTGCTGATTTTGTTGCAACCCCCATGGAAGATTTATTTACGGATGCGGGTTTGACTTCTATTATGGATGCAAACACTGCCGAGAGAAGGGGATTCAAGCGTTTGGTAAGACTCTTTGACGCTAATTTAGACATTGGTATGGATGATGAAGGTTTGGTAACCTATAATTCAGATGTTAAGGGTACTCATATATATTTTAATAAAGTCCAATTTGGAGAAATGTTAAATATCCGTGGTACAGGACTTGATGTAACGGATCTTGAGATGGATAATGTAGCCGTATGGCGTAGGATTTTTAAGAATGAATTTGAGAGGCATTGGGATAATGTCCATTTGCGCCCACTTGCTAGATTTGTCATTAGGATTTTGCAGTATAATCTTGTTGGGCAGAACGGTGGTTTCGACAGGGTTCCGCATGTCATGAAGCGTGCCACTTATGCTATTTTTGGAGGTATACAGATGAACTGGACACGCATCATTTTACAGCATTACAGCTCCACTAGGGAGATGAGACAGTCAAATATTTTCTTCGGAAATTTATGGACTATAGTTTTTGTACGGAGCGGTGTTGATCTACATAGCGAGAGTCATATAACGCCTTCTCCTCATCCCTCTAGTATTATCGATTTGGCTGCACTGACAAGGATGGGTATCCACTTATATTATTTATTAGAGCCGCATCCCATGGAGCATGATGGAGAGTATGAGGAGGAGGAAGAGGGACAGGAAGATGAGCCGCACGATGGTCATGATTATCAGCCTAGACACGATGAAGAACCCCAGTATATGCCGCACGGAGGGTTTTATCCAGCATAGATACAGCAAACTTGGGGAGGTGCTGGGACTTCCCAGGCTCCGGGATAGGGGACTTTCGATACCACTGGATGGGATCCCTGGGAGTCCCGAGACTTAGATTGGAGGGCTGAGTTGAGGACCATCTCTGAGCGACAGGTTCATCTATTTAGAGATCAGCAAGATATCCTTAAGACCCAACAGGAGATGCTCCAAACACAGGTCGAGTTAGGGCAGACTCAGCAACATATGTTACAGGATATGGGCACCTCTTATGATCACTTGGGAGCTGGGCTACAGGAACTGCAGTTAGAGGTTAGGCAGGGGAATCGACAGCATGGAGAAAATCTTGATAGCATAGAGGAGTTCATTCGTAGCTACTTCCATTAGACTTGGCCTCTACTATTGTATTCGTAGCGTAGTATTTTATTTCATAATGTTTAACTGTTTTCATTGTTTCTCTGGTTGTAATGATGTACTGAAATTATCTAGACGTAATCCACGAGTTGTTTGTTTTGTTAAATCTGTCGTGATTATATAACCATGAAAAATATTACATTGTAATGAGAATTGTAATAAGTGGACAAAGAAAAACAAGGAAGAAATAAAAACGGGAAAATGCAGATTTTTTCCGTTATATAAAAATTTAGAAAAAAAATAGATTTTTTCTAAATTTAAAAATGGATGGTAGGATATTAGATGCGACAATTGAATGAACTATGCTCTTATTCTATAAGAGTATGGGAAAATTTGAATGGAAAAATGTTTTGATTTTTCAAAAATATTGCATCCATATAGAACTGCAAGTATATTTAGGATGTGAGCATCATGTTTTGAAAAGTTTTTTTAAAAGTTTGCATACATATAGGTGGATCCAAATTAGGCATACATGCTTTACTATAATGTACTTCACTTTGCACATGTGCACAATGTTGCAACAATTGGATGAACACTAATTGGATGTTGCGAGGGATTATCTATTTTACTCTTATCGAATTTCGGGGACGAAATTCTTTAAGGGCGGGAGAATGTAACACCCCGCATTTTTAATACAATTAAAAATGAAATAAAATTTATGAAAATATGCTTATATAGGTAAATAATGGTGATGTATAATGAGAATTAATTAATACATGGAAGAGAAGAAAAATTAATTTGATAATAGTGTGTGTAACGGAGAAGATAGTAAAATAAGGATATTTAATTTAAATATCAGGAATTAAGTAAAATGGACATCACCATTGTGTTCCTCTCGAAATTTTACATGAAATAGAGTCTGAGTTTTCGAAAATCGGAGACCGTATGAGTAAGTTATGGCATTTCAAAGTTTCAGAACTTAATTTAATAACTAAACAGCTCAAAACAAGGCCAAATTCGAATTTCAAACGCACAGGCAGGCTGGGCGGGAGAATTCCCGCCCAGGCAAGGTCGACCACAGGGTCGACTATGTAGTCGACCCCCCCTACCAGGTCGACACTGTAGTCGACCTGGGTGTCGACCTGGTCACTTTTCCCAGAATCGGTTCTGGGTTCATCTTAATGTATCTGGACTAGTTCTTGGGTGGGATTCGTAGTTTGGTTCCTATATTAACGACCCTAGGCTCCTTGAAAACTCCACAGCAATTTGTGGCGAAGCCATGGCTCTCTTCTCCCTCATTTTTCTTATTCTTCTCCAAATAGATCTTGGATCTGCTCTTCACTCTTTTCTTTACAACCTCTATTCTTAAAACTAAAAAGAATAAGACCTAGAATTACTACAATCGTGGACGAAAAAGAAAAGAGATTTAAATCTAAAAGGCTGCACAAAGAAAAGAGAAGGAATTCAGATCCGCAACCTACACCGCATATGAAATCAAGGCAAGATCAAGTTGGACACGAAATCAATTCAAGATTAATCTAGTCCTTATTTTGAAGACGCCAAACAATGTGAGTGGAGTTATAATACACGTTTTGTGTATATCTTTCAAACATTCCCTATGTAAACGCGAAATGAAATTGTTGTGGAAATTGGATCTATAATATTTAACGTTGTCATGTGTTCACCTTTAATTATTATGCCTACGATTTATGTCCTCTTTTATTCTCCCTCTTTTATCTTTTTATGACTAGGCTATCATGAGCCTAGCTTTATTATGAAATAAATACGACGGAGTGATTATTGTGAACTAAAAAGGGGAACGCTTGATTTTGGCTCATGACGTGAGATGGAAGGCTCGGTAATAAATTACAACGGGTTTTGGGTATAATATAATCTTAGTAAGATTTGAATGGGTGGACCAAGTTGAAAGGCTTTAAGCATGAACATGATTTAGGATATGTCATAAATTTGACCACTGAAACGGCTTAAACATGAATTTGCTTAAAGAAATTGTTCATGGGTACGTGACACTTGAATAAGACCTGAATCGTAACTTGGACATGAATAAGAGCATGGGATTTACATCTAGAACTTGACATGAGACTTGGCACCCAAAACTTGAACATGGACATGACGCATAGATAAACTTAACATGGCCAACTCGAGGTTGGGTTGAGTTTGCAGTATAAACCTACCCGAAACCGTCCGGCGAATCCAGTGACTGCAAACAATAGGACCCAATGTGAGTAGTTGGTCATATCGCACTTGAAACCCGAGGTTAGACTAGGTTGTGGTGTAAATCTGCCCGGACCCCCCCGGCTTGTCATTAATAATTAATTCATGGCACATGGTTCGTAGGGTTAAGTCGTGAATTTAAAGACAACACTTAACCAAATTTTTTATTGAACGTTGTAAGGAGATGGGGTTAAGTCGACACGAACATATGAACAAAACTTAACCAAAACGGAAATAGGGAATGTTAACTACCTATTATAAATCAAAGTTGAAATAGTCGAAGGGGTAATTAAGGGGGGTAAACCTGTCCTAGGGACAGAGAAAGACTATGACTTAAGATGCAATGCAAGACCTGAAAGGTGCGATAACCTATAATATGGAGTAAGCTAAGCAAGAACTATGGGAAAACACCCGTGCGCTATCACCGAATAAAAGAGAACCGAAGTTATGCTTGAATTCAGGGGAAAGCCTTAGTCAACAAGTTGAATTATAAAGCGAGAATATGTGGTCTGATGTCTAAGGTAACGAGAATTGACTAAGTAAAACAACGAGAATGATAACTAAGTAACAAGTCTTAGTTAATAGGAACTAAGCAGTAAACCTTAGTTACGAAAACGGCCGAGAACGGGAACTAAGTTATAATCCTTCGTTAAGGGGACTAAGTGGTAAATCTTAGTTAACAAGAGTAACGGGAAAGGAAACTAAGTGGTAAACCTTTGTTAAGAACAACTAAGTAATAATTCTTAGTCAAGGAAAGTGAGCTAGTCCATAAATAGATGAATAACCCGATACGGTAGATCATCGCTTAAATAACACACGAGGAGGAGCGAACGTTTATCTGATTTCGAAAAAGGCTCCAGCGGACTGGGTTACGAAGAACGTAGCTTAGGGGAACGTGAGGGTACTCTTGGTATCCCTCTGTGAGGTTGTAGATGATCCGCCTGGGCTCACAGAGGTTAAGGTCTGTGGTAGGAGAACTAAGAGTATGCCTTGGTTGCAATATAAGGCAACCTAAAGACTAGGATGGACCAGCGTGAGGCGGCGATATCTTGTTTAGCCCTGTGATAGCACTCGTCATCTGCCTACCATCTTTAGTCAATCGTAGTACGTATACGGAAAGGTAGAGAACTCCCAACAGACCATATACTTGCTATCTACTTATGGGTGAGACTGGCCAATAGGAAAGTGGGGCATAGGTGGCAGGAGTACAGTTCTCATGCTTGATTTTCTTGGATTGCCTTTCATTAGTTGAGGGAGGGGTCACGTGGGACCATAACCACTGGTAGAAAAACAGACCTTAGCATCTGCATCGGCAGACAACTTAAAGCTCCCGACCGAGTTCCGTATTTCTTGATTTAGCCCTGTCACGGGACTCGGGCCGCACATATAGTGTACATGTGCACCTAGACATCGGAAACGATTCGCGATACATGCGTGGGAAAAGGGCATTGTTCGACAGGTAGCATAATCCCTAGTAGTCCTAGGTGGCATAAACCCTAATCGAATCTAGAAAACGTTCGATAGGTAGCATAATTCCTAGTGGTCCTAGGTGGCATAAATCCTAGTTGAACACTCGATAGTTCATAATAAGGAAACCTAGCCTAATCAAGGGTGGCAGTCCAAACGATTTCAAGAATGGTGGCACTACGTTGAAGTAGTATAGAATTACGTGATAAAACCCGTACAATATACGGCAAGGAACTGTACGTATACATGGAAAGGATTATACTAGTTGGGAAAAAATTACATATACGATGTATTAGGTTAAGTCATCTAGTAAGTGGACGAGAATGACACGAGTTGGCCTTGAATGCTAATATTGTGAATAACCTAATAAACAAGAAATTATAACTGAACGGTATATGTAGGGTTACACAAGAGTTTATTATAGTCCAGTCACACAGAACTTATGTTCTGGCCCCCTCCTCACAACATGCGCAGGTAAGGTTCATGACAGAGATAGTATTGCTTGACTACTGGCTTAGCAGTATTATTATTAAGCTAATGTTATTTTGAATAAATTATATTTTATTCCTTCCGCTGTGAGCTGCTTTTCAAACTCTGACATGTTTCTCTCTCTATGTCTTTTCTGTAGGATACTAGGGCACCCAACTCGGGGTCCAAAGGATTGGATTTTTGAAAAATTCAGTCTGTCGAAACCCGGGTTGTTACAAAATCTGCACTGATCTGTTGTGCAAGCAGATCGGTTATCATTTTTAGATGCTGTTTTATCATAGAGGCGGCGGCGAAGGAGCGAACTGGTTTGCAGCTCTGACCAGATCACTGAATCGTCTTCAAGAAAGCGACCTAGTCTGTGACTCAGCCATTGTTTTCCAACACTTCCCGTCATAACTTGTAGTTTTTCTTTGGTTTCTACGACGTTATTAATTTTCATGGACAAACTAATAACTTGCCAATGTTTAGAGAGACTCCTCTTCTTGAATCGTAGTTTTGATGAGATCACTATGAACTTGTTGGTTTTACCAATACCATTTCATTAATCATAGTCTCTATGGAATCACTACGAACCTACTGGACATCCCCAATAACATCTCCTAATCGTAGTTTTCATGGGATCACTATGAAAATATTGGCTTTTACGAATAACATATCTTTAACCATAGTTTTCATTGGATCAATAGAACCTGCAGGTTTCACCAATGACATAACTCTCGTCATAATTTTCATCAGATCACTATGAACATATTTGTCTTTTCTAATAATATCTTTGTGTCAATTATAGGCAACCTAGTACCTTGGATCAACCTGATCTCTTAGACGCAATTAGGGTACGTTCGCAGCATTTTGCAGGCACACTCCCGTTTGAGCAACGTCCGACGCATCAGAAGCGTCGAACGCAACAGCGACGAAAAAGCACACTGCAAGCACGATAGGCGGATGGCAAAAATTGGTCCGTTGGCTTTATGAACGGTGTGCGAAGGCATGCCTTTCAGATGCTTAAGGGTAGCGTCTCATTATTATGCTTTGACCGAAGGCTTTTATGCTTGACCGAAGGCTGATTTGGTGAGATTAGGAGGGAAAATGGGGTTACATTGTTGATTTGATGAGATTAGCTGGAATTGATCTGTTCGATTAATCCAAAATAATTTAATTAAAAATTAAATACCCCGTTTAGATACCATGTTCAAATATCTCATTCGTAGCAAAAAACACATTCCATGTTTATAACAGTGCCCCGCTCAAATACCCCGCTTAGATGCTCCGTTACCGTTTGCCAAGAATGCATTCTTATACTCACTCAAGAGTTAAGTCAGACTATACTCACTACTAGGTTAACCTAACCTGTTATCCTGCCTTTAAATATCTCAAAGTGCTGTTACGGTTCATGATAATGTGTGTATGGAGAAAATAATCGTATAAAAATAAATGACCAAATAATAGCAAGAACATATAACATTTATTATTAAAATATGCCCAAATATCACTAGCTATTGGAATCTTTTAATTACTTAATCTTATTTTTTATGTTGATTTACATCAAAACTTGGGATAACCCCATTATTTTATTCTTTGAAGCCATTATAATTAATCCCCTTAATTTATAATCAAAGCAAGGAGATTATATTCCTTTATTTTTCCAAGTTTTTAAGCCAATTTATAGTCCATTTTAATAATCCCATTTATACTTCCGGTAAAAATAAGGATATCACACCTCTTCTTTATACGGCCATCAAAATATGAATGTGTTCATCACTGAAAGCTCGCGGCATCAACACGGTTGACATGTCTTGCTGCATTCCTTAATTTCTCTTATTATATAAAGTATTCTAATTCAATAACATAAGGCTGTAATACCGACATTAACAACACGTGGCATTGATATCAATAGTTGCTAACATTGAGTGCTTCAAAATATTAAGGTCTACATGGTATGTTCCTCCCTTGATTTTTCCATGGCATATTATATATATAAGCTGATTTCAAAATAATGTTATCTATACTGTATATAAGAGTGTCAAAACCATATAATAGTGGCATCATGTTTTTAGAGATGAATGGAGACATCAATGTTGTAAATTAACTTAATGTCGATACTAATGGATTGCGACATTGTTTAAAACAAAATACACGTAGCATCATTGCCTTAAAAGGAAAAACAAAGGAGGGCGAGACTAACAAAGATCGACTTGGGTTTGTTTACAAGACGACTATGTCTGCATTCATCTCAATATCAAAACCATCCAAATGATCTATTACCTCAAGGAAATCATTCCATCTCGACAATGTTGATTTCCTATGATTCTCTTATGATCGATGGATATATAGATAAGTGAGATCTAGATGAGTGTCGGCATTAGATTTAATTGCGGCATGGCTATCTAACACTACAACAAAATGAGGCTTTCATAGTATTTGAAAAATGTTGTTATAACCTAACATACCGTTTCAGAGAACGCCATGTAATGACATGCTATCTTAGACCTTCTACTTTGAATAGCAGAAAAGAAAAAAACGCTATGAAATATGACTTTTATATAGCGCTTTTATTTGCTATCAAACAAAAACACAATAAAATATAATATCCGATACTGGCTTCTTATAATGTTTGTATGTATGCTTCTATAGCGATTTAATTGTATGTTATAGAGTTTGTTCGCATAATTGTTAGCGTTTCTTACGTGTTTCCATGGCATTTTTTTCATTTTACTATAACATTTCCAATGTCTCTTTTCTATAGCATTTTTTATTCAGAAGCATTTCTAAAACGCTTGCTTATATTATTAATTTGCGAATTTTTTGACGTTTCAGGTTTTTACATATATACGCACACATTTAAACATTTCTTTTCTGCATATAACTAGAACAAATTTTCACAAACAAACACAACACCAAATTAGCTATTTTGTAACACTTTTAACATACAATTTGTCATGGTTGTTACCGTGTTAATATTATCACAGAAATTTTGATTATAAAGTGTAATAACATTTATAACCGTGAGTACTGATGAGTGATGGGTAGTTTGGTAAAATAGTTTGAAATACTAAAGAGGGTTCTGTAGGTCTTCGTTCCTCCTCAATTTGTTGTTTAAACACATTTATTGTATTTACGTCCCTACAAACTCCATCATTTAGGCTTTGTAATTTATCCTCAAATTCATTATATTTGATCAAGATTTCTACTTTCAATCCCCTCAATTGAGTCGAGAATTCTAGGCTTCATGACAGGATCTGAGGCTCACATCGAGATCTAGGTTTTCTGGTTTCTAGAATCAACTCAATCCAGTTTAGGTATATTAAAATTCTATGATTGCTTTTTTAAATGTTAACGTTATTTTCCGTCAACACATGGAGTAAGTTATATAGGATACGTGTTCAAGAAAGTTGAGGAAGTCATGATCTAGGGTTAATGAAGGATATTCGAAGCCTAGTGTTACTTAGCTAAATCTACATTTCCTTAAGCACCGGAATCCTGGTTCTGAAGGTTGGTTATTCTTCCCTCAAGGGATGAATTCTGTGCTTACAGTACCGCGTTGTCCTGGAATGACCGGAGGAAGGTTTACTTAGTGTGACACAACTAAGGTCTTATTAAATCAGGTACTCCCTAGATCATAAATGTAACGATATGTATTGTGGTGAGAAGAAAGCAGGCTAATGCTTCTCCATATTCGGAAGAAAAGGGGGCATCGCAATGCTTATTAACTCAGATGATCTTTCCGCATCGAAACGGCCCGAAAGGCCTTAGTGGCGTTATAAATCGAGTTATAAACATGCAGACAACCTCCTTCCCGCGGTTAGGAAGCATTAGGCTCATTATGAGATTTTGATCAATATCATAAACTCTCCAGATTGACTTCGAATTTCTATAAAATCCTTCCCCCTTTTTACGAAGGGACTGCGAAAACTTCCTCATACGAAAGGTTAACGTTAGCTCCCTGTTTCGCCATAATGGCACAACAAGCTCATCTAATCGTAAGATGTTTAAGTCTCAGAATTATCCATTCATAAATTGTGGATGTATTACAAGAATTGAAGAAATCCCCAGCCCGACTTGGGAATTTAGAATTTAATCCTTAAAGAGGAAAGAACAAGATTGAGAAAAATGAAAGAAAAAAATCCCCCCTGAATGTGATCACTTGGGTCTTAATAGAGAAATCGGGGACCCTTCTGCTATTGGGCCATTGGGACTGTAGAGGACTTTGTCAGCTGCTTTCCTCCTTGGTTTTGGTTGTCTTTAGTTCCCGGCCGTTTTGTGGTGTGGACCACAACTTTCAGAAGGAAGGTATTGGTCGGCTAGGGCCTTTGTAAGAGGGATATGGACTCGTTGACGTAGTAGCTTTTTCCAGAAGGTCTTTGAACTTCTTGTTGCATTCTCTCGGTTATAAGCTTCTGGATGTAGGCTCCCAGTTTTCTCATAAATACTTAGAGGAGCTAGTCCTCAAGATGTACGTAGATAGATGTTGGTTCGGAACCAATGTCGGTGTCTATACTAAGTGATTTAGTATGAATAGCTAGTATCCTTCCAAGGGTTCCGGTTTTCCTTCCGGCGAGGTCCCTCGGTATAGCCTGGTCTTCCGAAAGGTAACTTTGGGTGAGCTTCCTGTTGTCTGTCAGTGTGACCTTTCGGTGTTTATGCAGTAGATGTTTCGGAAGCTGGTACCAGATAATATTTAAGCACCTCTGGCTTGATACTCTTGATGTATTTTTCTCCTGGTGTATCGATATTAAATAGGTTAATATCGATAGCCCTTCTGTCTTTCTGGGTTTCGGTTAGCGGAGCTCTTGCCACTTTCTTAGTTTCTGACTTAGATTACCTTTCGCTACAAAACTCCCTATCGGGCAGACCCCGTTAGATAATCCATGCTGGATAAATTTCACAGGCATTCTGTGGACTTTGAACTCCTTTCTTCCTAGGGGGTGTCAGTTTATGCTGCCTACGGATCATACTCTCCTATTTCAGGTTCTTTCTATTATTCGGCTTTTTTCTTTTGGAAGATTCTTCTGCGCTTATGTTCCCACGATACCCCTCACTGCCAGCCTATGTTAGGAGTTAATTTTGGTAGTAACGTTTACCCCCTAGAGGGTTGTTTTCGACTTTCCAAGTCAAACTTTTCTTTCTAGGTTCTCTTCTATTTATTAATGAGTTGTTTCTTGTTGTCGGATTGCGTCACGAAACCTACAAGGCACTGTTTTCGGGCTAGTTCTTTCTTATTTGTTAAAGGTTGAGGCCATCGGCCGGTTCCCTGCTATGACAGTATCTTTAAACCAACTCTTACTTGGATAATCTGAAGATAGAAGTCCAGAAATCCCCTTCAGGTGTTTGTGAAAAACTGAATCAACCCAGATTCGGGCATTAATATAGGTAGAAGACCGGAAATCCCTTCCGGCATTTATGAGGAGCTAAATCAACCCAGATTCGGGTATTAAATATAGATATAAGATCGGAAACCCTTTCTGATATTTGTGAAGAGCCGAATCGACCCAAATCCGGGTATTAAATATAGATAAAAGACCGGAAATCCCTTCCGGCATTAATAGAAGAGTCGAATCAACCCAGATTCAGGTATTAAATGTAGATAGAATACTGTAAACCCCTTCCGATATTTGTGAAGAGCCGAATGAACCTAGATTCAGGTATCAAAATATAGATAGAAGACTGGAAACCCCTTTCGGCATTAACAGAAGAGCTGAATCAACCCAGATTCAGGTATTAAATATAGATAGAAGATCAGAAACCCCTTCTTGCATTAATAGAAGAGCCGAATCAACCCAGATTCAGGTACTAAATATAGATAGAAGACTAGAAACCCCTTTCGGCATTAAAAGAAGAGCCAAATCAACCCAGATTTAGGTATTTAGAGATTGAAGACCGGGAACCCCTTCCGGTATTGATGCTTTGGCATACCTCTTGGGTTTGATTTGTGAAGCAGAGGATGTACGTGCTTCCTGAGCCACTCCCTGCAATTTTGATGTCAAAGAAGAGGATGTACGCGCTTTCTTGGCCACTCTTTGGGCCTGTGCGTCAGGTGCGCTTGGCTAGCTTATCCACAAGCAGGGCCCAAGGACTTACCCGACCTCCCTCCAGGGGGCACCTTATCCCAACCATCGTAGGTGATGATAAGGTCTTAGAAACTTAAACGAGGCCATCGTAGGCACTGAACTAAGATTTACTCTTTTGATGCTCTATACTGACCATCATAGGTACGGATAGACGCTTATACGCCACCCTCCCCTCTGAGGGGTGCCCTACCCTGACCATCGTAGGTGATTATAGGGGTTTGCGTTCCCTTCTGCGGGTAACAGGGAACATAAATAGAGGTAAGACATGCTCTTCTACAAGTAGAGGTAGGACATGCTTAGTTCTAACAGAGGCAGGGCATGCTAATTTTTAGATGCATCGCCACGACCATTTTTGGTGTGAAACGGAGGCTTATGCTTTTGATGCTTTAACCAAGCCCCCTCTGATTTGGGCATAGAGAAAGAGTAACACACCATCCCCCTCCAGGGGATGCCTCGTCCTGACCAATTTTTGGTGATGACATGGGATTTGATCCTTTTTTCAGCGTGACGCCTTTTGGGTCTCTTTTAAGCTACTCAAAGGGTTTATGTGCCCTTGGTTACGTGATTATCTTTGCAGGAAAGCCAGTTTCCCTGTTCCTTTATCGTTGAGAAGTATGGTCTCAAATGTTCTGAGTTCCATGTTCTAGGACAAGATCACCATTAGGTCTGCACCGTCGATATGTTCCGGGTATAACTTCTTGATGGATGATCAAGGGTCCTTCCCGATTTAGGCTGAGAGGGCCATCCGCTGGGTTCTTTGTATTAGTCATTACTCTTCGCAAAACTAACTCTCCTTCTGCGAAAGTTCTCGTCCTGACCTTCATGTTGTAGTACTTTGTAATCCTTCTCTGAAATTCAGTTGTTCTAATTGCAACCTTATCTCTTAATCCCTGTATTAAGTCTAAGGATTCCTTTCTTAACTCCTAATTGGGATTAAACGCATATGCTATCCTTTTATGCGATGGGATTTCGACCTCAACCGGAAGCATAGTTTCGCATCCATATGTCAGGGAAAAAGGGGTGTGTCCCATTGCTGTTTTGGCAGAGGCTCTATATGACCAAAGCACTAAGGGTAACTCTTCAGCCTAATTTCCTTTGGCTTGGTTTAGGTGCTTTTTAATAATTTTCTTTATGGTTTTGTAGGCAGCTTCGACAGCTCAATTGGCCTTCGGATGGGCTACCGAGGAAAAACTTTTAATGATTCCATTTTCCCACCGAACCGGGTGAATTCTTCGCTCTCGAATTGAGTTCCATTATCTGATATAATTTTGTGCGGGATTCCAAAGTGGGTAACAATATTCTTTATTATGAATCTTAAAACCATTTTAGACGTGATTGTCAAAAGGGGTTCTGCTTCCACCCATTTGGTGAAGCAGTCGATAGCTACTATGGCAAACTTAGCTCCTCCTTTGGAGATTGGTAGGGTTTGATTAAATCTATCCCCCATGCGTCGAATGGCCAGGGGCTTGAGATAGTGGTTAGCTCGCTAGGAGGAAGTCGAGGCACCTTAGAGTACCTTTGACATCTTTCACATTGTAACGACCCACTTTTTCCATACAATTTAAGCTGACATTTAACAACACTTATCAACTCAAGTTACAAAGAAAAGAAGATATTTAGGAGAAATAAATTAGAGGTTGAGAGAAGAAAGAAAGAAATGTTAGAATAGAAGAATAAGAAGATCAGAGTCTCACAGCGGAATGAACAATGTATAATATCAAATGCTTTATAAACTATATATTACAACATCAGAGTATGCATACATTTCAATACAACACACAGCAGAATAATATAATACTAGTAAATACGTCTCAACTTCAGCTCCTCTTCTAAAACTCCAAGCGAAACCTAACCTGATATTATACTCGGTCTGACCTGAGCACATTTGAAGCAAAGCAAAATTCACCCGGAACAGTCTGGAATACTTTCAGTAATAAATTCATATAGCAACCAACTTGTTTAACTTTAGAAATTGTTTTTGAAAGAAAAGGCTAATAGTATGACCAGCCCACACATAAACACGGATGGATTTTACATTACTATAACCCAAAACATTTTTGATGTATCAAAATCCAGTGATATTATAATAGTGTCTATCAAACCACAAAAAAATAACCATCTAGCAGAACGCTTGCGTCTCACACTCTATATATATACTATAAAATCAAAACTCGTATGTGCTTATTGGAGATTGGATTCCAACTAAGAAAAGGCATGGGAGCACCTTCCAACAGTGCACCTCTAGAGGAAAAATGCACTAGGGTTCAACAAGAATTTCTTACAACCCACCACACATGACTGGCCACTCATTTAGCTTGAGTGTGCTGAATATATTGTCACCCTACGGCATTTTGCCGCGACCACCATAAATTCCCGATAGATACAGAAATGTAAAAAGAACAAATATGAATTTTCTCTCGATCAGTTATAATATACCCTACTTGGGAATGAACCACTTAGCCATGATGTCTGCCCAATTTCTGCCATTCCCCGGTTGATGAGGCTTGAGGTCACGTTTATCTTCAGAGAACATCTCCATATCTTTGAATGCCACATCGTTAGATCCGTCAAATCGTTGATTGACGTCCACAAATACACTCTAGGTGTTAAGAAAGAGAACTTCTCCTCCACTAAACTTGTGAAAATCAACAAAACGTGATTCTCAAGAAATACTCTGTTAGACATTCGTCCATACAAGTCATCCAGGATCAGGATAAACCGAAGGTACCCTCCTACCGCATCCTTATAGAGGAATCACCCTAAGGATCTGTAGCGAGTATTCCTTGCAACCCATAAATTCCAATCACGATAGAACCACGATGTATCTCTTTTACGGGAGCTACACGGAGATTTTAAGTAGCTCTTCCGTTTCATGAAGATCTACGGTCATCAATGCTTCATCTTTATTTGCTGCAAGTTAGTTTCGATCACAATGTTGGTTCGAAGTGGTTTTGGGTCTAGTTCCCATCTCAGTCTCCTCGAAACAACACGTCAAATGTCAATAGTATATTTTACTGATAGTTAGGTGTTTTAACTATTAACCTCAACAAAAAAGTCATCCAATCAGATTGATCAAGCAATACGATCAATTATATTGTCAGCTCGGGTCTTTTCATTTTAAACCTTTAATCGATTATTAGAAATCGTTTCCTATATTCAACAAATGCTTATGTTTCCAATACTTTGGAAACACTTACCATAACCCATCCCTATGTTCCTTCTTTGGAAATATATAATTTAATTTCAACTATATATTTTTGTTCTTATTCAAATAACTCTTTCCCTTTACTTAGGAAAATTTAATAAGTGTATTTAAACTAAACTATTTCCATTATCTAGAAAACAACGCTATGTAAATAGCTAAATGGTATAAATGAATTTTATATTTCAACCTGGTCCAAACATTGTAAATTTATACATTGTTTAATTTCAATACTCAATCCTTCTAAAAATATTTCAAATCTTGCAAATTGAATTGCAAAAACTCATTTCAACCTTCTTACCATTATAGATTAGTATCATTCCTCGATAATAGTGAAGTCGTCCAAGTTGGGGTATTTTATTTACCTCGCAGACCATGACCGACAACATTTTTATCTCAGAATAAATATAACTTTGTAACTCAATTCTCGTATTACTCATCTTTATTTACCATTTTATTTAAACTACGGTTTTAATAAAACATAACCTTATTTTAGGCATTTTGGGCATCTACAACCATTTTAGCTTAATATAAATCTTTCGTTTTGACCTTGCTATACAAATTCCATTTTTTTTTTTTTTTGTGATTATATTACAATAATCCATTTATCACATTCTTACACAAAATCGTTTTAATGTCGCATTATAAAACTAAATCTTTGGATTTATAACCAAATTTATTTATCCACTTCTTTGACAAAAGCCATTAAGTTATACATCTTTTCCCTTCAATATTTTCTCTTTTGATTTGGCCACTTCTTAATTTAGTGTTCAAGTTAAATAGCTCTATAAGGATATAACTTCAGCTTTAATTTCTTTTAATAAATCTTTCCAAACATTTGAATTTTTATTTATAAAATCTCTTTATCAACCTTTTCCAAATACCCAATTAAACTTCATTTCCAACTTTGTTCTTAAATGAATTTCATTCAAGCAATAATCGCTATAATTAAGTTTATCGTTTTACCAAAGTAAAACAGATTACTTCTCCATTAATATCACTTTCAAAATTATAATTATTGAACCATAATTTATTAGGTTAATAATCTTTAAACATTGTTTATAAAAAGGTAATTTATGTTTAAGAAATCACAGGATTTTTTTTACAACCATTATTTCTTTTTTTCCTTTTAGTTTGCTTACTCTTTTTACAACACTCGCCAAATACTTGGATTCTTATAATAAATCTTTTTGGTAAACCTTTTCACAATTATCCAATTGACTTTATTTCAAATTCATCTTCGACCTTAAATAAATCCATATAGGATCTAATCATTTTTATTTTTATCAATGAAAAATAATTATTTATTTCTCATTGACTGAAACAATATTAGTTTATTTTTCATTAACTAAGTTGATTAATTCATTACTTCATTAAACAACATTAAATAACCATTTTAAACATTGATAAATACAAAGGTAATTAACATTTAATAAATGTTATAGATTTTTAAATCAACCACTTACCAAAAGGTCTTCATTAGATTAATTAGAAACTAATTAATAAAATTATTTCAATAAACAGTTGATTCTGTCAATTTCAGTCCATTTGTTAATTTGTTAATTGATTCTAATTACTTCTTCCTATTAGATTAATATCATTAATCTAATAATATAATTTACTTTATTTTCTTTGAAACAATTGCCTTAAATTATTAACTTTTAGGTTAATTATCTTATTATTCGCTTAATAAGGACTTCAACGTAACTTCTTATTATACAATCATTTTATAATGTTAAAAATCAATTTTCTAATATCGATTTATTTCTAAATTCCATTTATAAAGATATAATAAATATAATTGGAAAACTCGCTTCAGTTATAAAAATAAAATTTTATAACTTAACTACGTCAATTCACCTGACAGGAAACCAACGGCTAAATAGGAAAGTGGATTTTAAGCCATTTGCTGCCAATCCCTCAATCGGTACTGTTTATTGATTAAAAATACAACACCGTTGAATTTTAATTCAACATCAACATTTAAAATGGTTTTCAGTGTCATTTGGGCTCAATCAGTGCATATATAAGTAATATAAAAACAAATAACACATACAATATTTTTGAGGAATCCGGTTGGATCCCTCCAACCTGTTCTTTCCTACATAACATCATCATTTAATCATAATAATAACTGAAATAAATATTCTAATCTATATCATGCAATTCGACATAAATAATGTCGAAAATCAATAAACAACCAATAATCAACCAAGCAACCAAGTAGTCAATTTTATACAAACAATAGTAAGTTACGATTATATGAATTTAATCACATTACAATATTTCAGAAAGTGTGAAAATTAACTCATATTTGTTTTTTATGATCGATTCACGTGTTATTTCGTTCAATTTTAAACTTTAAAATTAAACGAAAATCCGACAGCTTCCAATCCCGTACGAACATGCTCAGCAGTGTAGTGCTCTTAACCACGATTCCAACGATCCCAATTTTGTTGAATTTGGATAATGTGTCAATAAGTTACACTCGATTAAAGTTTTAACCAGTTTTAATATAATTAAAAAAAATTAACTAAATAAATTACCTTACTAAACTTGATTACCATTAATCGCTAATCATGTGGATTAACAGCGGCTAATCCTTTCCTCCATCCCCTAAAAATCACGACTATCCAGAATTCACAAGCTCGAAGCTTCCAATGACACTGTGCCACCTCGTCTGAGCACTGGAGGTCCGGCCAGATGCCGCACTAGCTCCGCGGCACCGCCAGCTCCTCCCACCTGAACCCATTCCTCTCCAGTCACCGTAGCCTCGCTAGAATTTGGTTTGAACCGTATTCCGTTCAACTGCTCGAACCCGCCGCCATAGATCACCAGAAGCCACTAAACTCCGCCAGTCGACGCCTCCTACTCCGACCCTCATTTTCACTTCAGACTCCCAGCCTCCTCGACCACCCACGACACCGCAGTCCACCAAAATCCGACCCCTGCTTTCAAAAACAACATAAAACAGTACCCTCCGTTCAATAATTCGTCGTGATCTCCTCCTACCACCAGGGGACCTCAGGCCGGTGCCAAAACAAAGCCTAATTCCTCCTCTTCATTTTCCCCCAGGTCTGATCATCTCAAATCGAACTAATCTCCCACAATCAAACAAAGAACGAAACTGGCTTTCCTCGGTTTTTGCCAATTTTCGACCACCGCAGGTGGTGTTTGACCACCAAATTTTAGCAGTACCTCCCCTCGACGTCTACTTCAACTTTCATGTTATAAGTTTCGATTAATTTGCAATAGAGTTAAAGATAAAAATTATTGAATGAAAATTGGTTTATTGGTGAAGATACGAACGGTGAATGTAATATATATATATATATATAGGGTAAGAAATGTGGTGTGCACGATTTGAAGGTTTTGGGCCAAGGAATATGATTTTGTCTTGCAATGGAAGGAATTGGATTTTTAAATTATTTTTATTAAGCTTATATTCAGCTTTTTAAATTCGTTCGGGCACATACGAGCCCCGTTCATGGTGAAAACGGACCTCATGATGTAATTTGACGTTTCCCACCCAACAAACTTGTTTCATCGAATTCTAAATCCGTTTGTTTAAACGGCGCTAGTTTAAGCATAAATGGTTGATATATTTACATTTAATGTTGCTACGCTCACGAAATAACTCCAGTTGGGGCGAAACTTGAAATCTAGCAATAATAAGCTATTGCGGATCCAATAAAATTTGTTTCGTTGAAAATGGAGGCCGTTTGAATAAAGTTCTTTTTTAAGGGTCCAAATTAAACTAAAATAAATCAATTTTAAAATACCTCAATATAAATAATAAAATATTGTACCTGGGCATACACGGACAGAATTTCATGTAGTACCAAAATAAAATAGTTCGGGTTGTGTTCCAAGCTAATCGATATTAAATATATTTAAAAATCCTTTATTTTTTATAATGAATTGTTATCTTTTATAATCAGTTGAAGTTCAAAACATAATATTATGAACTACAGCGCCGCTGTAGCTCGTTTTATAATTAAATTATAAACCATACGTTCAAATGTCGTTTAATAAATGAAATCATTAATATAACAAGATTATAAACTGAATTAAATATTTTTAAATTGCCAATTCATATAAAATTGCAAATTCAATATATTCCCAAATATTTCAAAATAAATTTATTATCTTATTATTTTTATTAATATAATGTTCAAAATAATTGAATTCAAAGTTATTTATATTCAGAATCAACATTTAAAAGCATTTTTAAATTTTTAAATAAATGATGAAAAATCTGGGCCATTACACACATTTTTTGACATACTCAACTGCTTGGTTAACCACCTATGGCCAATAATAACCTTGTCGCATGACCCTTTTGACTGACTTAATTCCACTAGAACGGTCTCTACACCATCCTTCATGAGCTTCTTTCAACAGGTTAAGCCCATCCTCAGAACTTACACATCTTAAGTAAGGAAGTGAATGCCCCGTTTTACAGAGTATATTATCCGATCACAAATATAGGAGCTTGGTGTTTTATCCTTCTCGCTTCTTGCTTACTAAGAGACAAGGTTCTGTAAAGAGATAGTCTATCGTGGGAGTTGTCCACGTATTTTCTTGGATGCTGTTTGTTACCATCAAGGGAGGTTCCCCGTTAGGGATTCCCTCTTTGTTTCCTTTGTCCCCCCTTCTCAAGGCTTCGGACCTAGTTAAGACTAATAACTCTTTCCTCGTTTCCGATTCTTCATGCTCGTTACTAGGTCTTTCTTGATATCCCACGAGAATTACTCTTGTCTCGAGGGCCCTTCGGGATCTGGCTAATTTGGCTAGTGATTTCGCTTAAGTATTATCTCCACGGGGAATTTGATGAATTGAAAAATCCTCAAACAGGGAAAGCATTTTTAATATACTCTTCCCATATATGGTTAATCGTGCATCCTTGGTTTGATAGGTTTGCTTTATTTGGTTAACCATTAATTGTGAATCACTAAAAATTTCTATCCGAGGTATTTTCAACTGTAGTGCAAAATTCAAACCAGCCATCATTGATTTGTACTTAGCTACATTGTTAGTTGCTAGGAATCCTAACTTCATAGCGTAATGCAAGCGATGTCCGTCTGGGGTGATTATAATATAACCTGCCCCTGCTCCATGTTTGTTAGAAGCTCCGTATACAAATAGTTGCCACTTGGCCTTTAAGTCATTCTCTTTAATTGATTGCTCTGTAATTGTGCAGTTAAAGCGCTTAGCGGTTCTATAGCGGCAAAGATGCAAAAAGGCGTAGGGGGATATAGCTGAAGCGCAAAAATTTTCATTAAATGTAAAAATAAATATTTGAAAATTAATTAATCATCTTTCTCAAATTATATATGTAGAAGAAACTAATAATTAACCTTCTATAACAAAATAACGGAATATCATAGTTATGCATGCTAAACTTCGTGAGTGTAATTGATTGTTACCATATATTAGACACTTATACCTTAAATTTAGTCATTTATGCTAACTTTACTGAATTTTTTTGAAGGAGAACTAGTCAAATCAAGCTCTATATATTAATATTGCTAAAGCAGACGCTAAAAAGCATTGATTTAGCGGATGTAGTGGAAGATAGCGGGGCTATAAGCGGATCTACTGTTCATCAGCGCTAAATTGAAATAGCATAGCGGTCAAATAGTACTATGTGCTATAGCGAGGATATTGCGGGGCTTTAACCGCATAGCTCTGTAATGAAGCTTGTGCAGTCATTCACGAAGTCTGCAACTTTAATTGCCGTTCGAGGGTGAAATTCGATCTCGTATTGGCTGAGTTTAACTCCCCATTTAACTAACCTTCCAGAGGTTTCTAGCTTACTAAACACCTGTTTAAGCGGAAAGCTAGTTAAAACCTTAACGGGGTGAGCTTGGAAGTACCCTCTTAGTTTTTCTGCGTTAAGAACTAGGCAATATGCTAGTTTTTCCATTACTGGGTATTGGGTTTCCGCATCCTTTAGCCTTTTGCTAACGTAATAAATTAGGTGCCGAGTCCAGTTACTTCCTCTTATTAGGACTGGGCTTACAGCATATTCTGAGATAGCCATATATAGGTATAAATCTTCTCCTTTCTCGGGACTGGATAAAATCGGGGGAGTTCCCATCTGAACTTTATATTCTTGAAAGGCCTTTCTACATTATTCGTTCCACTCGAAATTCTTCTTTTTCTTTATAACATCGAAATATGGACACATTTGTCAGTGGCTTTGGAAATGAACATACTAAGGGCTGCTACTTTCCCGTTTAGGCTTATGACTTCTTTGCTTGTCGTTGGTTCTTCCATGTCTCTTATGGCTTGGATTTAGTTAGGGCTAGCTTCAATCCCTTGCTCACTTACCACATATCCCAGGAACTTTCCAGATTAAACCCCAAAAGAACACTTCTGTGGGTTTAACTTATTATGGTAACTCCTTAAGATGTTGAACATTTCCTCCAAGTCCTTTAGATAGTTCTCTATTTTGGTGGACTTCACAAGAATGTCATCCATATATACTTCCATATTTCCCCTATTTGTCCTTGGAACATCTTATTTACCAGTCTTTGGTATGTTGCTCCCGTATTCTTCAACGCAAAGGGGATCACTTTATAACAAAATGTTCCTCAATCAGTGATAAAATTTGTATGCTTCTCGTTGGGTTTATGCATTAGAATTTAGTTGTACCCAGAGTAAGCATCCATAAAGGATAGTATCTTATGACCACTCTTGGCATCAACTAATTGGTCGATCCGCAGAAGGGGATAGCCGTGTAATCAACACATGTTCTCTACTTCCCATTGAATTTATTTTCTAGCACATGATTCGCTAATCATTTTGGGTAAAGGACCTCCCGAGTAAACCCAATAGTTTCTAACCTTCTGACCTCCTCATTCAAGGCTTCTAACCGGTCTCTATTGTATTGTCTTTTCTTTTGCCGAATCAGGATCACTGAAGAGTTAATGTTTAAGGCATGACTCATAATAGAAGGATTAATACCGATCATTTCTGAATTGGTCCAAGGGAAAACATACTTGTTGAGTTGTAGGAACTGAATTAAGTCGCTCTTAAGGGGCTCTGTCAGCCTTTTCCCTACGTTGATGACCTTCAATTCATCCTTTGAATCAACGTTTACCCCTTTTACATCTTCTATTGGTTTCATTCTTTCAATGTCCCCTCTAGGTTCTAAGTCCATAAAGATTTATCCTTCTTCAGTCAAGTTTACATCATCATATCTCTTCCTCTTTCTTTTCAAAGAAGTGTACCTACCATTTGCATGCCTGTCAGCCTTATTAATTTTCATCTGAACTTCGAATGTGAGATGTAAGAATCCCTTATCCGAAGGTATAAAAATAGTAGAAGAATTAAGGTACGAAGAATACTTCCTTTTATATTTGTCAATCGTTGCGAATTACAAATCGCGAGAACTAAATTGTTCTCCCTTGATGGTACCCCATCCCTGCTTGGTTTGTAATTTTAACATAAGATACTTGGAAGAGACAAAAGCGTCCATCTCCTCCAAAGGTGGTCTTCCAAAGAAGGCGTTGTACTAGAATGGCTGGTCGATCACAACGAAGAGAGTTTCGAAGGTCCTATGAAGCGGAGATAGCCCAACCTGAACCAGAAGGTTGATTTGCCCCACCGGAGTCGATCCTTTGTTGTTGAAGCCGAAGATTGGTTCATTGCTTGGCTCCAACTTCTTCTCATTAAATCCCATCTGATCAAAAGCGTGCTTGAAGATGACATTGACGGCACTTCCAATGTCCACAAGGATTTTTGAAACAACAGAGAGCCCTATTTGCGCTTTTATCATAAGGGGATCATTATATGGGCGGCGGACTCCTTTCTTCATTTCTTCCAGGGAGACTAGTAGGTTGTGCATTTTGAGAGCATAACGTGCGTTTTTCAATGATGGTTCTTCTTGAATGGAGAATATTCCCTGCATTGCTTCCTTCATATATTGACTCCTAGCTCTCGGACAGCTTCCGGTAGGGTGTGGCCCTCCATGGATCACATTGATTCGATTTATGAGTGGACCAAAGTCTAGGTTGCCCTCTTCCGTAGTGGCCCCTATCGTATTCGCCGAAACATTCTGTTGTCCATTTGTATGTTCAGTTGATGTTGTCTTATTTAAATTAAATTCTTTCAGATGTCCCTCCCGGAATAGCTTCTAAATAATCCCGTCCAATACCTTGCAATCACTAGTCTTATGTCTGTTGGTCTTATGGAACTCGCAATACTTGCCACCGGAATAAGGTTCAGGGAAATTTTTGGCTTTGAACCGTAATATCCCGCAAATCCATACTATCTGAGTTAACTAATAACACCATACGTCTAACCCAAATTGCACAGAAATACAAATCATTATTTGAAAGAAGTTAGAGGATGAGAAATAGAAAGAAAGAAAAGTTAGAATAGAAGAAAAACGAAGAACACAAATCTCACAGCGGAACTAATAAAATATATTAAATAACATAACTTTTGAAATACAAATCAGTAACTATATATACATACCATTTTCAGAACACAACAGTTATTCCTGGGACAATTATAAACACCTGTTTCCAGATACAACATAGTACACAGCGGAAATATGATAACCTATAGCTAACTGGTGAAGCCTCCTACTTCAAACTCCTCCAAGTGAATCTATAAAATCCTGACTACTTGACTGCCCGTACAAATTTAGGTACCCAAGAGTTTAGGGAAAACAAACAAAATAAACTCTGGGTCAGTCATGAGACTGGTGTGAGTAAACTCCAACCATTTGTTTAACTTTCAAAATCATTTCGAAGGAAAGGATAATAGTAAGACCAGCCCACACATAATGAAACACCCCACCTCCATTAAGGTCATTCACAAAGGGAATGCCTTAACTTCGGTGGAGCATTTTAGGTAAAAAGATGTAGATAAATTACAAGACAGACAAATAAAACAGCGGAAAATAATGTGAATTTATTAACAATGTGGTTCAGTCAAGCTTTTACAACAGTTGTCTCAATCATACTAAAAGTAATACATAGAACTTCTGTCTTGATTTAAAAACTTCCAAGAATAAAAGAAGCATAAAAACAATGATATTCCTCGATAAAGCATGAACCAGCCATAACAGTGGAAGTGAGAGAGTCCAAAGCGATACACCAACTAATCTTCAAGCTTGGAAAGAGAAGAGGTCCAAGTTAGGCTGAGTTATTACCTCCCTGACTACCTTGGGGGGAAACAGAAGAAAAGAGGAGAAAAACAAACTAGGTTAGACATAAGTCTAGTAAGTCCAGTGATCTTTCAGCATGCAAACAAGATAAAGGATCATGACATGAATAAACTGAAAATAGGACAATACCATTAAAACAAGGTAACTAAAGACAAGATAAGTGCAAGGTGAACTGAATGCGCTTCTACTTTTTCTCTGCTTCGCTACTACTCTATTAATCTGATTTCTATATTTAAATCTGCACCACCTAACTAGTGTCCAACTAGTAATCTGTATAAAATGATAAACGTGATCCCAACCCCCGTAATTGTGGTAGCCTTCAGGTGTACATCTACCGTGAGGATTCCACCTCAATCAGCCTAATTTCCATGAACATGTTAGATGTACCCTTACTACCCTATCGATCGGCTCCCTACTTGTATTCATGTTCCATGTGTCTGTGTCAATCGGCCCTCACTTGCGTGTAGATACCCTGTGTTGGTCCCACCATAAGGTGTATCAATCCTTATGATAGCGACCCGACACGATTCAAGATGCACAGTGTATAATTACTGGTACACAGTGCCTGTTTTTCCCACTTCGGAGTACGTGCACGCCCGCAAACCGTCAGAACCTACACTGACGTACCCCCTGCCGCTGCTTTGACCTCTTATAATCAGCCCAGTAATCGTGCCCCTCCCTGCCTAGTTCAGGGTATCGTGATACATCCATGTGGGTTACAGCTGAAATGGGTCCCCGTTACTAGGGTTTCCTATTGGTTAAGTTTGTGGGCCCATACTTACTAATACTACCCACCAACCTGATATGTACTTAACCCTCCCATCGATTCAAGCATTTTTAATAAACAGTTAAGTTTTGTGGGCCTATATGTACTAATATTACCCACCTACACGAGATGTACTTAACCCCCCCATCGATTCAAGCATGTTTATTTAATAATTAAGTTTTGTGGGCCTATTTTTACTAATATTACCCACCAACCCGATATGTACTTAACCCTTCCACTAATTCAAGCATGTTTATTTAATGGTAAAGTTTTGTGGGCTTATATTTATTAATATTACCCACCAACCCGATATGTACTTAACCCTCCCGCACATTACGCCATATTATTTAAGTGTTGTCCGCTCATGTTAACTTAACCCACTCATTCATCATGTCATGTTGGTTAAGCATTTCTTATTAACTTGACCCTCCTTACTTATCATGTTGGATCGGTTAAATATTTCCTATTAACTTAACCCCGTTCGTTCATCAAGTTATACTGGTCAAGTATTTCTTATTAACTTAACCCCACGTATTCATCTTGTTGTATTGGTTAAGTGTCATCAAGCAATTCAAGTTAACTTAACCCACCTACGTGTCATGTTACTTTGGTTAAGTGTTGCCTTCTTGTGTTAACTTGACCCTACTACAAATCAAGTTATATTGGTTAAGTGTTGCCCTCTTATTTTAACTTAACCTTTCCATAAATCAAGTTATATTGGTTAAGTATTTTTAAATTTACTTAACCTCACCTACTTGTCTAATTAACATGTTATAAAGGTTAAGTATTCTAAATTTGGTTTAACCTCACCCACTTGTCTAATCAACGTGTTATAACGGTTAAGTGTTCTAAATTTACTTAACCTCACCCACTCGTCTAATTAACATGTTATAACGGTTAAGTGTTCTGAATTTATTTAACCTCACCCACTTGTCTAATTAACATGTTATAACGATTAAGTGTTCTAATTTTACTTAATCTCACCCATCAGTTTAGTTAACACATTTAATTGATTAAGTGTTTCCTTAATTGACTTAACTCTACCAATCTTGACTTAGCTTTATTAAAGCACCAACCACTCACATTAGACAGGTATTGTTGTGGTCACTGGATGTGTCGGTCGGTTCAGGGCAGTTTTACACCACAACTCAGTCTAACCTCGGGTCCTTTTTGGGCTCAATGCACTAACCACCCACATTAGACAGGTATTGTTGTGGTCCAAGATCCGGTCGATTCTGGGCAGTTTTACACCACAACTCAGTCTAACCTCGGGTTAGGCATATTCGTCTTTTCTAAATTTACATATTTCTTATTTATGACAAATTCCATATGTAAATTATTCCTAATTTAATTATGCCATAATTATCCTTTTAATTATGCTCACAATTAACGGTATACTAAATATACCATTTCACGAACCAATCTATGCCATGTAATTTTTCATGTTTATCCTTCATATTTACATGTAAATTATAAATCAACTATTGTCGTGGCCCACTTTCCTTCTAAATCACGTTCAAAATTTAAGGTAAATAGATTATACCATTTTCATGCCACTTATCATGCTTATGTGTCAAACATGCCAATTACATGTAATTTCATGTTTTCCCCAACGTTACCCCGTTGTACGTTCGCAAAATTACATAGAATGTTAGGCTCGATATTTTAGCCTAACTATAAAAAAAGGGAAAAGAGGAACTTTGCAACATTCCAACATCATACAAAAGTATGGATCTAACAACACATATGTCACATGGATTTGGCATAGAATAATATACTTTTAACTATGAACTTGCAAATTTGATCTATGCAACATGAACCACAAGCATATGAATTTACATAAAACTATACAAGTTAAACTTGGCATGTAGTGGTGAACTTGCAAATTAGATCTATCATAAAGGCATGTGGATCTAACATATAAAGTTGCAGATCTAAACATATAAGGTCGTAGATCTAAACATGTATGCATAATGGCTCTAAACAATTAGGCATAAACAACATGACTTAGCGGAAAACTTGTATGTATCATAATATCACCAAACTTACACATGATAATTTCATTCCCAAATTCCTATACAACATCATAGGTTTACTCACCAATTTCCACATAACATGATAGGTTCGATAGACCACAATAGTTCATAGGCATATATGAAGAATAGACATGAATAAACATGAATCAGCATCACATACAACTTGATACAGTTCTATTTTACTATTCATTACAAATCATGTCTTTAATTTATTCACATTTGAAAGATAACTACACTTACAAACAAAAAGGAATTCTTGAGTTCTAGGGTCTGTATTCTGAAATTGAATTGCTCGCCTTTGATGTAGATCGTTGAATTCTCTTAGTTGAATTAGATTAGATTAGATTTAATTTGATTTTGTTTTTAGTGGCGGCTAGGTTTAGATGAGAGTGAATAATAGAATTAGGTTTTAGGTTTAGGGTCCTTATATAGTTGTAGAGAGTGTTTTAGGACTACTAGATTAACCCTGAACCATGAGAACCAATCAGATGCCACACCTGCCTTAGAGCGAATCGACCCACGGGTTGACAGCCAAACACTCTGAATCAACCCCTAGTCGACCCAGTGGGGCTTGGGTCGACCTCAAGAATGGGCCGGTTCGGTTATTCCCCCTCCCGATTCACTGTTTTGAACTTTTTGCATATTTATTTATTTAATTTCAATATATATATATATATATCTCATATGCACACAAACTTCAAGGCTTAATAACTTCTTCGTATGGTATCCGTTTTATGCAAACCAAATGTCTATCTTGACCAAAATTTTGAGGCCAATGTAATAGCGCAACCCATTTCACTTAATTTTTCTTATAAAAATTAAGTGTTCTTGAATTTGTTAATTTTAATATTCTCAGAAAATTCGAGGTGTTATATTCTCCCCTCCTTAAAGGATTTCGTCCCGAAATCTTCAACTTAAGAAGAATGCATCTTAACGTCCAAACATTCATCTACTCATCCATCATCCACAAGCATCCATTGTCCTTAAAAGACTTCTAATGCCATATGAACATATGTAGAGTGTGTGTATATGTCTCTTATATAGTGCAAAATCAGGCAGTCTACTGATCCAGTTGACCTCCTTAATGTGAATCATGATAGTGTCATGCGTCTAATATGTATGCAAATATTTCTAATCATGTAAATACTATATGTGTGCATATTCACTCATCCATATGCAACATCCATATGATAACACATCAAGTTTCAATCCATATACAAATACATTCATACGCATACGCAATATGAAAGTGACTGAGCTGATTTAGTGCCTAAAGTGTGTATATGCATCCACGAGAAACCACTAGCAAACACTTGCAATTGCAACCATCAATCATAACATGTCTCAAACACAAGTTTTCATCCATTGGCTTCTAGGACCGAGAGGATATACTTAAAAGATAAAGACAAGCATGCAAATAAATATTACAGAAAAAGGAGGAATCAAGGATATACCCTTTAAAAAGGGTATGATGCGTGTATCTAGTCTTCGGTCTTCTAAGTCGCATCTTCTTTGAGCTTCACTCCACTGTACCTTAACTAATTTAACTTCACGATTGTGAAGCTTCTTGACCTCCATTTCCAAAACCCACTAGTAAAGATAGGACCTCGATCATTTACTATGCTAAAGGGTATCGATTGTTGTTGAACTCTCTTTCCAAGATGAACAAAAGTTAACCATGATACCAAGTGTATATACTAAGATGATTAAAGGCCTCTCTTCTACTTAGCTTATCCCTCATGTCACAAATCTGATGGTCGATATCTCTCACGCAAACCATCCTAGTCGAACTTGGCATCCCTCAAGTACAAGCCCCAAAGGCCTAAACCAATATCAGACAAGCACCCAAGGAATACCTCCTCCGAATTTGTACGATTTATGTGAGATGATACTAGTAAAACAACCAAAAAATTGAGCACTTGACCGACTCTGGCTATCCTTGCCAATCCTGCTCCAAAACTATCGATGATCACATAACTGGCTTTGCATTGTCAACTAGATATATGCGAAAGTCTATCTCGAGTTTTAGAGGGAAAACACCTAACCTTAATCAAAAACACATCTGCGTACTCGTGAACTACACTAATGGAACAAAAATTGTCGATAAATACATAAAGTGGTTCCAGGTAGCTAAGACAAACTGATCCCTTAGGATCGCACGAAATTTTGAGGGTATTCCCGAGGCAAGTCGAAAGTCTAACTATCCTCCTTTCACAATTACTAGCTAACTAATCCATGCCTAGAATCAAACCATAGCCGATGAAACCAAAAACATAAGTATCTCAAATCCTTACAAACCAAAGATAAATGAGCTGAACCACAAATTGGACTTGAGACAATAATGGGATCCTCTACTATACAAGCTCTAGGGTGTAGAGACTCAACTATGGAAGCAGATATAAATGGATGCAAAGCGCAAAAATCAAAAAGAGTACTTGCAGGATGATCAAGAAGAAAAACTAAACTTTTCAAAAGAAACCTTACTACCACTCTCTCAGGTATGCTGGTGGTGAGAGCATGCACTTGCCTTTCAGAAAATCCTGTCTTTTGTTCTTGCCATTGCCCTTAATTATACGACCCGTTATACCAAAATAAAGATACTTCCTCTTGTTTTAGGTTTTACTATTCTTTTCTCCCCTCCTTTGTGAACCAAGTCCACATCCATGAGTTCTTCATCCTTGTGTTGTGCTCCTTAGCCAAACTCCCTCATTCTCATCTTTTCCATCCTTGTGTAACTTGTTGACAGGTCTCTCGAAAGCTGCCTCCATCGCACGGAGAATCCTACAAAGCTCGAAAAAAAATTAGCCATAGGTGAAACTACTACGGCTGTAGATGGAAGTTGGGCACTTGTTTGCCCTTTGACAAGTGTCGTAGTTTCGTCGAGCCTATGGAACCATGCCGCGATGAAGTTACCTCCCAGAAAGCCAGGAGCCCCAGAGACTCAGGAAAGAAGGAAACAAGGATTCAAACAGAGGATCAAAAGATAGTGCATATGGCTTTGGAGAATACGCCTTTAAAACAAAACTTTTCTTTTGAAAATCCTTCTTTTAAAATCGTTTTGAAAATAATTTTTCAAATCTTTTATCTGATCCGGTAACCTTCAGCTCTGATACCAAGTGAAACACCCCACCTCCGTTAAGGTCACTCACAAAAGGAATGCCTTAACTTCGGAGGAGCATTATAGGTAAAAGATGCAGATAAATTACAAGATAGACAAATAAACAGCAGAAAATAAAGTCATTTTATTAACAATGTGGTTCAGTCAAGCTTTTACAACCGTTGTCTCAATCATACTAAAAGTAATACATAGAACTTCTGCCTTGGTTTAAAAACTTCCAAGAATAAAAGAATCATAAAAACAATGATATTCCTCGATAAAGCACGAACCGGTCATAGCAGTGGAAGCGAGAGAGTCCAAAGCGATACACCAACTAATCTTCAAGCTTGGAAAGAGAAGAGGTCCAAGTTAGGCTGAGCTATTCCCTCCCAGACTACCTTGGGGGGGGGACAGAAGAAAAGAGGCGAAAAACAAACTAGGTTAGACATAAGTCCGGTAAGTCCAGTGATCTTTCAGCATGCAAACAAGATAAAGGATCATGATATGAATAAACTGAAAATAGGACAATACCATAAAAACAAGGTAACTAAAGACATGATAAGTGCAAGGTGAACTGAATGCGCTTCTACTTTTTCTCTGCTTCGCTACTACTATATTAATCTGATTTCTATATTTATCTCAGCACCACCTAACTAGTGTCCCGACTAGTAATCTGTATAAAATGATAATCGTGATCCCAACCACCGTAATTGTGGTAGCCTTCAGGTGTACATCTATCATGAGGATTCCACCACAGTCAACCTATTTGCCATGAACATGTTAGATGTACCCTTACTACCCTATCGATCGGCTCCCTATTTGTATTCATGTTACATGTGTCTGTGTCAATCGGCCCTCTCTTGCGTGTAGATACCCTGTGCTGGTCCTACCATAAGATGTATCAATCCTTATGATAGCGACCTGACACGATTCAAGATGCACAGTATATAACTACTAGTACCCAGTGCCTGTTTTTTCCCACTCCGGAGTACGTGCACGCCCGTAAACTATCGGAACCTACACTGACATACCCCCTGCCGCTGCTTTGACAGCTTATAATCAGCCCAGTAATCGTGCCCCACCCTGCCTAGTTCAGGGTACCGTGATACATCCACGTGGGTTACTGCTGAAATGGATCCCCGTTATTAGGGTTTCCTATTGGCTAAGTTTGTGGGCCTATATTTTCTAATATTACCCACCAACCTGATATGTACTTAACCCTCCTATCGAATCAAGCATTTTTAATAAACGGTTAAGTTTTGTGGGCCTATATGTACTAATATTACCCACCTACGCGAGATGTACTTAACCCACCCATCGATTCAAGCATGTTTATTTAATAGTTAAGTTTTGTGGGCCTATATTAACTAATATTACCCACCAACCCGATATGTACTTAACCCTACCACTAATTCAAGCATGTTTATTTAATGGTTAAGTTTTGTGGGCCTATATTTATTAATATTACCCACCAACCCGATATGTACTTAACCCTCCTGCACATTACACCATACTAGTTAAGTGTTGTCCGTTCATGTTAACTTAACCGACTCATTCATCATGTCATGTTGGTTAAGCATTTCTTATTAAATTGACCCTCCTTACTTATCATGTTGGATCGGTTAAGTGTTTCCTATTAATTTAACCCCGTTCGTTCATCAAGTTATATTGGTCAGGTGTTTCTTGTTAACTTAACCCCACGTATTCATCTTTTTGTATTGGTTAAGTGTCATCAATCAATTCAAGTTAACTTAACCCACCTACGTGTCATGTTACTTTGGTTAAGTGTTGCCTTCTTGTGTTAACTTAACCCTACTACAAATCAAGTAATATTGGTTAAGTGTTGCCCTCTTATTTTAACTTAACATTTCCATAAATCACGTTATATTGGTTAAGTGTTTCTAAATTTACTTAACCTCACCCACTTGTCTAATTAACATGTTATAAAGGTTAAGTGTTCTAAATTTACTTTAACCTCACCCACTCGTCTAATTAACATTTTATAACGGTTAAGTGTTCTAAATTTACTTAACCTCACCCACTTGTCTAATTAATATGTTATAACGGTTAAGTGTTCTAAATTTATTTAACCTCACCCACTTGTCTAATTAATATGACATAATGGTTAAGTGTTCTAAATTTACTTAACCACACACATCAGTTTAGTTAACATGTAGAATTGGCTAAGTGTTTCCTTAATTGACTTAACCCCACCAATCTTGACTTAGCTTTATTAAAGCACCAACCACTCTTATTAGACAAGTATTGTTGTGGTCACTGGATGTGCCGGTCGGTTTCAAGCGGTTTTACACTACAACTCAGTCTAACCTCGGGTCCTTTTTGGGCTCAATGCACTAACCACCCACATTAGACATGTATTATTGTGGTCACCGGATGTGCCGGTCGGTTCCGGGCAGTTTTACACCACAACTCAGTCAAACCTCGGGTTAGGCATATTCGTCTTTTCTAAATTTACATATTTCTTATTTATGACAAATTCCATATGTAAATTATTCCTAATTTAATTATGCCATAATTATCCTTTTAATTATGCTTACAATCAATGGTACACTAAATATACCATTTCATGAACCAATCTATGCCATGTAATTTTTCATGTTTATCCTACATATTTACATGTAAATTATAAATCAATTATTGTCATGGCCCACTTTCCTTCTAAATCACTTTCAAAATTTTAGGTATATAGATTATACCATTTTCATGCCACTTATCATGCTTACGTGTCAAACATGCCAATTACATGTAATTTCATGTTTTCCCCAACGTTACCCCCGTTGTACGTTCGCAAAATTACATAGAATGTTAGGCTGATATTTTAGCCTAACTTATAAAACAAACAGGGAAAAAGAGGAACTTTGCAACATTCCAACATCATACAAAAGTATGGATCTAAATACAAATATGTCACATGGATTTGGCATAGAACAATATACTTTTAACTATGAACTTGCAAATTTGATCTATGCAACATGAACCATAAGCATATGAATTTACATAAAACTATACAAGTTAAACTTGGCATGTAGTGGTGAACTTGCAAATTAGATCTATGATAAAGGAAAATGGATCTAACATATAAAGTTGTAGATCTAAACATATAAGGTTGTAGATCTAAACATGTACACATAATGGCTCTAAACAATTAGGCATAAACGATATGACTTAGCCTAAAACTTGTATGTATCATAATATCACCAAACTTACATATGATAATTTCATTCCCAAATTCTTATACAACATCATAGGTGTACTCACCAATTTCCACATAACATGATAGGTTCGATAGACCACAATAGTTCATAGGCATATATGATAGAATAGACATGAATAAACATGAATCAGCATCACATACAACTTGATACAATTCTAGTTTACAATACATTACAAATCATGTCTTTAATTTATTCACATCTGAAAGATAACTACACTTACAAACACAAAGGAATTCTTGAGTTTTGAGATCTGTATTCTGAAATTGAATTACTCGCCTTTGATGTAGATCGTTGAATTCTCTTAGTTGAATTAGATTTGATATAATTTGATTTTGGTTTTAGTGCCGACTAGGCTTAGATGAGAGTGAATAATAGAATTAGGTTTTAGGTTTAGGGTCCTTATATAGTTGTAGAGAGTGTTTTAGGACCATTAGATTAACCCTGAACCATGGGAACCAATCAGATGCCACATCTGCCTTAGACCGAATCGACCCACGGGTTGACTGCCAAGCACCCTGAATCAACCCCTAGTCGACCCAGCGGGGCTTGGGTTGACCTCAAAAATGGGCCGGTTCGGTTATTCCCCCTCCCGATTCGTTGTTTTGAACTTTTTTGCATATTTATTTATTTAATTTCTATATATATCTATATATATATTTCTCATATGCATACAAACTTCAAGGCTTAATAACTTCTTCATAAGGCATCCGTTTTATGCAAACCAAATGTCTATCTTGAACAAAATTTTGAGATGAACGTAATAGCGCAACCCATTTCACTTAATTCTTCTTATAAAAATTAAGTGTTCTTGAATTTGTTAATTTTAATATTTCTCAGAAAATTCGGGGTGTAAGATTCTCCCCTCTTTAAAGGATTTCGTCCCCGAAATCTTCAACTTAATAAGAATGCATCTTAACATGCAATCATCCATCTACTCATCCATCATCCACAAGCATCCATTGTCCATAAAAGAATTCTAATGCCATATGAACATATGTAGAGTGTGTGTATATGTCTCTTATCTAGTGCAACATCAGGCGGTCTACTGATCCAGTTGACCTCTTTAATGCGAATCATGAGAGTGTCATGCGTCCAATATGTATGCAAATATCTCTAATCATGTAAATACTATATGTGTGCATATTCACTCATCCATATGCAACATCCATATGATTAGGGCTGCACAAAGTATGGGTTGGGTCGGGTTATACCAAATATTTTATCCGACCCGCATAGGTATGGGTTTAAGGTAGTTCAACCCGTACCCGACCCTATATGAGGTTGGATATGGGTTGGGTTGAAGTATGGGTTGGGTCGGGTTAAGTAAGGTTGGGTTGGGTCACTTGAATTCAATAAAAAATGAGAATATGAGGGATTTTTTCTAAAAATTATATCAAAATATTCAGCATAATATATCAAATTTTAGCTAGCATAATGCATTTAAAATAACCGATTCATTACAAGACATATAATTAAAATTTCATTGTAAAACACATCATATGAAATTAATTTACTACATAGTTGAGCAAGTGTTTCATTTTAAAATACATTAAAATGCTCTTTAAAATATATTTATCAAATTCTATCTAGTTTGGATTGACATGAAATATTATTTTTTTACATTTATTATAGAATACATAAACATTATTCTAGGATTATACTATTCTAATTTTAATTGGATGGATATTAAATTAGTTTTTTTAAAATAAGTTTGGGTTGGGTTAAAATGAGGTTGGGTTGAACAAAATGTCAAACCCGACCCGCATATTGTATGGGTTACAAATTGTAACCCATATCCGACCCGAACTAGGATGGGTTGGGTTGGGTTTATGTGGGTTGGGTCGGGTTGGTGGGTTGGGTCGGGTTGGATATGGGTTGTGTGCAGCCCTACATATGATAACACATCAAATTTCAATCCATATACAAATACATTCATATGCATATGCAATATGAAAGTGACTGAGCTGATCTAGTGCCTAATGTGTGTATATGCATCCACAAGCAACCACTAGCAAACACTTGCAACCACTTGCAACCATCAATCATAACATGTCTCAAGCACATGTTTTCATCCATTGGCTTCTACCTAAGGATCGAGGATAGGACCGAGAGGATATACTTAAAATATAAAGACTAGCATGCAAATAAATATTACAGAAAAAGGAGGAATCAAGGATATACCCTCAAAAAAGGGAATGATGCGTGTATCTAGTCTTCAGTCTTCTAAGTCGCATCTTCTTTGAGCTTCACTCCACTGTACCTTAAATAATTTAACTTCACGATTGTGAAGCTTCTTGACCTCCATTTCCAAAACCCACTAGTAAAGATAGGACCTCAATCATTTATATGCTAGAGGGTATCCAATGTTGTCGAACTATCTTTCCAAGATAAACAGAAGTTAACCATGATACCAAGTGTATATACTAAGATGATTAATGGTCTCTCTTCTACTTAGCTTATCCCTCATGTCACAAATCTGATGGTCGATATCTCTCGTGCAAACCATCCTAGTCGAACTTGGCATCCCTCAAGTACAAGCCCCAAAGTCCTAAATCAATATCAGACAAACACGCAAGGAATACCTCCTCCGAATTTGGACGATTTATGTGAGATGATACTAGTAAAACAACCAAACAATTGAGCACTTAACCGACTCTGGCTATCCTCGCCAATCCTGCTCCAAAACTATCGTTGATCACATAACTGGCTTTGCATTGTCAACAAGATATATGCGGAAGTCTATCTCGAATTTTTACGGGGAAAACTCCTAACCTTAATCAAAAAAACATCTGCGTACTCATGGACGACTCTAACGGATCGAAAATATCGATAAATACATATAGTGATTCTGGGTAGCTAAGACAAACTGATTCCTTAGGATCGCACGAAATTTCAAGGGTATTCCCGAGGCAATTCGAAAGTCTAACTATCCTCCTTTCACAATTACTCGCTAACTAATCCATGCCTAGAATCAACCCATAGCCCATGAAACCAAAAACATAAGTATCTCAAATCCATACAAACCAACGTTAAATGAGCCGAACCACAAATTGGACTTGAGACAATAATGGGATCTTCTACTATACAAGCTCTAGGGTGCAGAGACTACTCTATGGAAGCAGATATAAACGAATGCGAAGCGCAAAAATCAAAAAGAGTACTAGCAGGATGATCAAGAAGAAAAACTAAACTTTTCAACATAAACCTAACTACCTCTCTCTCAGGTATGCTGGTGGTGAGAGCATGCACTTGCCTTTTGGAAAATCCTGTCTTTTGTTCTTGCCCTTGCCCTTTATTATACGACCCGTTATATCAAAATAAAGATGCTTCCTCTTGTTTTAGGTTTTATTATTATTTTCTCCCCTCCTTTGTGAACCAAGTCAATATCCATGAGTTCTTCATCCTTGTGTTGTGCTCCTTAGCTAAACTCCCTCATTCTCATCTTTGCCATCCTTGTGTAACTTGTTGACAGGTCTCTCGAAAGCTGCCTCCATCGCACGGAGAATCCTACAAAGCTCGAAAAAAATTAGCTGCAGGTGAAACTACTACGGCTATAGATGGAAGTTGGGCACTTGTTTGCCCTTTGACAAGTGTCGTAGCCTCGTCGAGCCTACGGAACCATGCCGCGATGAGGTTACCTCCCAGAAAGCAAGGAGCCCCGGAGACTCAGGAAAGAAGGAAACAAGGATTCAAACAGAGGATCAAAAGATAGTGCATATGGCTTTGGGGAATACGCCTTTAAAACAAAACTTTTATTTTGAAAAGGCTTCTTTTAAAACTGTTTTGAAAATAATTTTTCAAATATTTTATCTGATCCAGTAACCTTCAGTTCCGATACCAAGTGAAGCACCCCACCTCCGTTAAGGTTACTCACAAACGGAATGCCTTAACTTCGGTGGAGCATTATAGGTAAAAGATGCAGATAAATTAAAAGACAGACAAATAAAATAGCGGAAAATAAAGTCATTTTATTAACAATGTGGTTCAGTCAAGTTTTTACAACAGTTGTCTCAATCATACTAAAAGTAATACATAGAACTTCTGTCTTGATTTAAAAACTTCCAAGAATAAAAGAAGCATAAAATCAATGATATTCCTCGATAAAGCATGAACCGGCCATAGCAGTGGAAGAGAGAGAGAGTCCAAAGCGATACACCAACTAATCTTCAAGCTTGGAAAGATAAGAGGTCCAAGTTAGGCTGAGCTATTCCCTCCCTGACTACTTGGAGGGGGGAACAGAAGAAAAGAGGCGAAAAACAAACTAGGTCAAACATAAGTCTGGTAAGTCGAGTGATCTTTCTGCATGCAAACAAGATAAAGGATCATGACATGAATAAACTGAAAATATGACAATACCATAAAAACAAGGTAACTAAAGACAAGATAAGTGCAAGGCGAACTGAATGCGCTTCTACTTTTTCTCTGCTTCGCTACTACACTGTTAATCTGATTTCTATATTTATCTCTGCACAACCTAACTAGAGTCCCAACTAGTAATCTGTATAAAATGATAATCGTGATCCCAACCCCCGTAATTATGGTAGCCTTCAAGTGTACATCTATCGTGAGGATTCCACCTCAATCAACCTAATTGTCATGAACATGTTAGATGTACCCTTACTACCCTATCGATCGGTTCCCTACTTGTATTCATGTTCCATGTGTCTGTGTCAATCGACCCTCTCTTGTGTGAAGATACCCTGTGTTGGTCCTACCATAAGGTGTATCAATCCTTATGATAGCAACCCGACACGATTCAGGATGCACAGTGTATAACTACTGGTACCCAGTGTCTGTTTTTCCCACTTCGGAGTACATGCCCACCCGTAAACCGTCGGAACTTACACTGACGTACCCTCTGCCGCTGCTTTGACCGCTTATAATCAGCCCAGTAATCGTGCTCCACCCTTCCTAGTTCAGGGTACCGTGATACATCCATGCGGGTTACTGCGGAAATGGGTCCCCGTTACTAGGATTTCCTATTGGTTAAGTTTGTGGGCCTATATTTACTAATATTACTGACCAACCTGATATGTACTTAACCATCCAATTGATTCAAGAATTTTTAATAAACGGTTAAGTTTTGTGAGCCTATATGTACTAATATTACTCACCTACATGAGATGTACTTAACCCTCCCATTGATTCAAGCATGTTTATTTAATAGTTAAGTTTTGTGGGCCTATATTTACTAATATTACCCACCAACCCAATATGTACTTAACTCTTCCACTGATTCAAGCATGTTTATTTAATGGTTAAGTTTTGTGGGCCTATATTTATTAATATTACCCACCAACCCGATATGTACTTAACCCTCCCGCACATTACGCTATATAGTTAAGTGTTGTCCGCTCATGTTAACTTAACTCACTCATTCATCATGTCATGTTGGTTAAGCATTTCTTATTAACTTGACCCACCATACTTATCATGTTGGATCGGTTAAGTGTTTCCTATTAACTTAACCCCGTTTGTTCATCAAGTTATATTGATCAAGTGTTTCTTGTTAACTTAACCCCACATATTTATCTAGTTGTATTGGTTAAGTGTCATCAATCAATTCAAGTTAACTTAACCCACCTACGTGTCATGTTACTTTGGTTAAGTGTTGCCTTCTTGTGTTAACTTAACCCTACTACAAATCAAGTTATATTGGTTAAGTGTTGCACTCTTATTTTAAATTAACCTTTCCATAAATCAAGTTATATTGGTTAAGTATTTCTTAATTTACTTAACCTCACCCACTTGTATAATTAACATGTTATAAAGGTTAAGTGTTATAAATTTACTTTAACCTCACCCACTTGTCTAATTAACATGTTATAATGGTTAAGTGTTCTAAATTTACTTAACCTCACCCACTTGTCTAATTAACATGTTATAACGGTTAAGTGTTTTAAATTTATTTAACCTCACCCACTTGTCTAATTAACATGTTATAACGGTTAAGTGTTCTAAATTTACTTAACCTCACCCATCAGTTTAGTTAACATGTTGAATTGGTTAAGTGTTTCCTTAATTGACTTAACCCTACCAATCTTGCTTAGCTTTATTAAAGCACCAGCCACTCACATTAGACAGGTATTGTTATGGTCACTGGATGTGCCGGTCGGTTTCGGACAGTTTTACACCACAACTCAGTCTAACCTTGGGTCCTTTTTGGGCTCAATGCACTAACCACCCACATTAGACATGTATTGTTGTGGTCACTGGATGTGTCGGTCGGTTCCGGGCAGTTTTACACCATAACTCAGTCTAACCTCGGGTTAGGCATATTCGTCTTTTCTAAATTTACATATTTCTTATTTATGACAAATTCCATATGTAAATTATTCCTAATTTAATCATGCCATTATTATTCTTTTAATTATGCTCACAATTGATGGTATACTAAATATACCATTTCATGAACCAATCTATGCCATGTAATTTTTCATGTTTATCTTACATATTTACATGTAAACTATACATCAAATATTGTCATGACCCACTTTCCTTCTAAATCACTTTCAAAATTTTAGGTATATAGATTATACCATTTTCATGCTCATGCTAATGTGTCAAACATGCCAATTACATGTAATTTCATGTTTTCCCCAACGTTACCCCCGTTTTACGTTCGCGAAATTACATAGAATGTTAGGCTCGATATTTCAGCCTAACTTAAAACAAAAAGGGAAAACAAGGAACTTTGCAACATTCCAAAATCATACAAAAGTATGGATCTAACTACACACATGGATTTGGCATAGAACAATATACTTTTAACTATGAACTTGCAAATTTGATCTATGCAACATGAACCATAAGCATATTAATTTACATAAAACTATACAAGTTAAGCTTGGCATGTAGTGATGAACTTGCAAATTAGATCTATCATAAAGGCATATGGATCTAACATATAAAGTTTTAGATCTAAAATATAAGGTCATAGATCTAAACATGTAAGCATAATGGCTCTAAACAATTAGGCATAAACGACTTGACTTAGCCTAAAACTTGTATGTATCATAATATCACCAAACTTACATATGATAATTTCATTCCCAAATTCCTATACAACATCATAGGTTTACTCACCAATTTCCACATAACATGATAGGTTCGATAGACCACAATAGTTCATAGGCATATATGGAGAATAGACATGAATAAACATGAATCAGCATCACATACAACTTGATACAATTCCATTTTACAATTCATAACAAATCATGTCTTTAATTTATTCACATTTGAAAGATAACTACACTTACAAACAAAAAGGAATTCTTGAGTTCTGGGATCTGTATTCTGAAATTGAATTGCTCGCCTTTGATGTAGATCATTGAATTCTCTTAGTTGAATTAGATTAGATTAGATTTAATTTTGGTTTTAGTGGCAGCTAGGTTTAGATGAGAGTGAATAATAGAATTAGGTTTTAGGTTTAGGGTCCTTATATAGTTGTAAAGAGTGTTTTAGGACCATTAGATTAACCCTAAACCATGAGAACCAATCAGATGCCACATCTACCTTAGAGCTAATCGACCCACGGGTTGACAGCCAAACACCCTTAATCAACCCCTAGTCGACCCAGCGGAGCTTGGGTCAACCTCAAAAATGGGTCGGTTCGGTTATTCCCCCTCCCGATTCGTTGTTTTGAACTTTTTTGCAAATTTATTTATTTAATTTATATATATATATATATATATATATATATTTCTTATATGCATACAAACTTTAAGGCTTAATAACTTCTTTATAAGGTATCCGTTTAATGCAAACCAAATGTCTATCTTGACCAAAATTTTGAGACGAACGTAATAGCGCAACCCATTTCACTTAATTCTTCTTCTAAGAATTAAGTGTTCTTGAATTTGTTAATTTTAATATTCTCAGAAAATTTGGGGTGTTACACATAAACATGGACGATTTTTACCTTATTATAACCCAAGACACTTTGATACGGAAATCCAGTGATATTATAAGAGTGTATAAATCAAATAAATAACAATCTAACAGAACGCTTGCATCTCACGCCCCATATATAATATAAAATCAAAAACCGCAGGGTGCTTAGAGATTGGATTCCGGCTATGACAAGGTATTGAAGCACCTGCCGATAGTGTATCTCTAGAGGGGAATACACTAGGTTCAACAAGAACATCTTGCAACCCGGCACACACATGACCGACCACTCATTTCGCTTCAGTGTATCGAATGTATATCACCAACGGTTGGGACAGCATCAGTAGATTAAGGAAGTAAACGGAATTTCTATTGATAGGTGATTATACACCCTAATGGGAGCGACCCACATAGCCATGCTGCCAGCCCGATTTTTGTTATTTCCCGGTTGTTGAGGCCTGAGGCTACGATTCCTTATCATTCCTTGACAGCACAATCACTTTGAATGCCACATTGTCAGATCCGTTAATCACTAATTAATTTGCACAAATATATTCTGGATATTATGCTAAGAGAATAAATTCTCCTCCACCATATGTATCTATACAGACCAACATATGCGATCATTGGAAATACTCTGTCAGACATTCGTCCATTTACTTTCGTTCTGGGATTGAACGAAACCGAAGGCACCATTCCTATTAATATAAAAAGCCCTTGCACTTTACTCCATCTTCGATTTTCTTCATATAATCTGATTCGCAATGCTATTGCCAATACGGAGTAGTTCTCGGGTAATAATCCAACCGGTCTCTCCATATTGATAACGATATTGGCAAATACTCCGATAGTCGGTTATTTAACTATCGAAGAAAAACAAACATCCATTCATAGCATCAAACAAATCACCGGGTCATTTAATTGATATTTCATTCATTAATTAAATCCCTACTCCATTTCCTTATCAATATTTGTTAGCCAAATATTTTCAACAATCATCTTTGCCCTTTTCGCTATTCGGAAAACATTTACATATATCGCCTCCTTTTGTTTTCTATACATAGAAAATATCTTTTATTTATAACTGGAAAACATTCCTGTTACTTATCTCTTTCACGCCCGTTCATTTCTACACTCAGGAAATATTTATTTATTATATTTCTAAATTTCCACTTACTTAGGTTAAATCGACTGTTATGTAAAACATCGCTACAAACAACCCAAAATACTGCATTCAACTAGCTCTTATTCAAACATTTCTCCTCGATATTGGATCTTGCAATTTATCGATTAAAAATGAAATCAATCAAGTTGGGGTATCACTGCCTCTCAGACCTTGACTGAAAACATCCTTAACTTCAAAACAGACCAAACCACTTACCTCAAATCATCAACCCATAAAAACCACTTATTCATTTTTAAAACGTATATATATATATATATATATCTTTCTATTACCAGATTTTCGATTTTCTTTTTGTTTATAATATTTTATTTTTAAGATCGTTTCCTTACCGGATTCTATATATATTGATACATTGATTTCTAACTATCAAATTTTCATAAAAATATTCTAACTCCTTAAATTTCTGGAAAAATTCGCCATAACCTCCTTTGTACCGGCAAATAGTTCAAACCCCAACTCGCCTCTCTAGGCCCTTTCCATTCAAAAAGAAAATCAAAAAGCCAAGTGGCTTGCCGATTCGGCGCATAAAACCTCATATGGAATTTAAACGTGTACCTTTTTGTCGGGCACTTAAATTATTACTCTTCATATACTTCATTCCATACTAGTCTAACACATATGTGTCCATTTCTAATTTATTTCAACTCAATCCGGTCATTTTTAATTGAACTCGCTAATTAATCTTTTTATTAGCTCTTTTGCCCATTCCACTTTATATTTGAACATATCATGTTCAATTATCATTTTATCTTGCTTATGAATTAATTTAATTACATTTCGACTTAAGTTCCATATTCGATTTTGAATAAAAATTCTCAAATCCCCTTTACTTATTCAAAGTCCATTTTCATATCAAATTTTGATTAACTAATTATTATTCAAATTAGTTAGTTTTATTCAATAAATAAAAATCTGATTTTTGTCTCAAAAATCATTTCAATTACTTCACTGGAGTTCATATTTATTTTATATCTCCAATCTGGATTTTCTAATGGCAATTCGAATTTTATTTCTTTAAAATCTTTTTATTTATTTAAATAAACCGTTATGGTTTTATAACGGTTCTGGCGCTGTTTTTCTGAAAATTTGATTATAAGATGAAATCCAGAATTTTCTTTTCCATTAGAAAACTATTATCAAACCGGTCCCAACGATTCTTGTTTCAAAGAATTCCGACTTAAATTGAGTTCTATATATTCAAATGAAGATCGAAATGCCAATTCACGAACTACCGCGCTGCGGCGAGTTCGTTTTAATTATATTTATATATATATACTTTTAAACTTCGTTTAAAATAAATTCAACTCCATTCTAATATATTTTTAATAAATATCAAATCAAATTTTCCAATTTCAACATAAGATTTCTGATTTTCTAAAATTGTCGATATTTCCTAACTTGGAAATAAATTTATTAATACTTCGATCTTCTATATTAAATTCCAATTCCTTTGACAAATTATAAATCCTTTGGATTTATTTCTATCCTGTTAAAAAAATCCGCATTCTGAAATATATTTCGTCGTTCCCATTTCGAAATGATTTCAACTTTCTATTTTCAAATTCTCTGTTCAATTCTATTTGAATTTTCCATATTCAAATTCCATTTGAATTTTCTACGCTCAAATTCTATTTTCAATTCTATTTGGAATTCATATTTGAATTTAAATATTCAAATTATCTCTTGATAATTAATTCATTATATCTATAAACACCATTTTATAAATTTCCTTGTTTATATTTAAACAAGTCTATTTCAAAATCTATTTAAAACCAAAATCTTATTTTGGATATTTCTATTTATAATAACTTATATATATAACACCCATTTTATTTTCATATTCAATTTAACTTCTATTTAAATAAATTCAAATTAATCGAATTCAAGTCATAATTCCTTATGGATTTATATTCTGCACACCCGAATAAATTCCATCGTTTATTTCTTTAAAATGATTTCTCCATTTCTATCTTTAAATTCACATCTGAATTTAAATATTCAAATTATCCAATGATAGATTTTCCACTTTATTTATAAACACCGTTTATAAATTCATTTCAATCCCCTGATTTTCCAATGAAAATCATTCCATTTTATTTATAAATACCATTTATAAATTCATCACTTCAATTTCCTGTATATTTTAATTTACAAACATCATTTATAAATTTCAGTACTTGTTTTATTTATTCGAAACAAGACAATATTTTTAATCCATTCGAATTTCAAATTCTATTTTTATAAAAATAGAATTTCCCATTTAAAATCTCAAAATCCCTTTCACAGTATTTTTATAGATCAACATTCAGGCCCCATTGATAATTAAACAATCAAACCACCCAATTATCAATCAATATATCATATATGATAATATATGTGAAAACAAACAAATAATAATATTTTTGAGGAATCCAGTTGGATCCCTCCAACCTGTTTTCCTGCATCCACAAACGTTAGTCAACATAAATAATACCCATCCTGCTTCGTGGCAGGATATCGCGGTATAGAAGGTCATCCATTATCATAGCGTGGGGCGTATAGGGTCATCCGCTAATGATACTGCGGGAACTATCCATTCACCAATACCTATATATATAGCCACAAACATCAATCCTATATAGTTAATATATATTTAAAATAGCCACAGTAATATTTCAATGCATCCAAGCAACCATCAATTATTTTTAACGACTAAAAATAATTCAAAATAAATAAATTGAGTGAGATTTACTAACTGTGGTTTTATTTGCGGAATATCCAATTAAATCCTACATCGGCGCAGCTACGAAGTACTCGAGTTAAAAGTTATCAAGCACCCATAATTAGTTATTTTATTTAACAAATAAGTGATTATTAATTTAAATAATCTACTGAAATAAATAATTAAATTATTCTACGTATTTTAAATTTTGTAAAAACATGTACCATATTGTTACCGATTGCAATTCCAAAACCAAACCCAATACATCACCAGCTTGAACCCACTACGACCGCTTATCACCCTTACTAAATACTACACATCCTTCATCTTAATATTCCCGACTTTTTCACCCATCTACACTTCCAGTTTCACTTTCCACATCAATTCGAGACCATCCTCACTTCTTTAGCAACATACCACAACCCCAATACTGTATATACCCTCTTCTTCCTTGTTTCCACAAAACCGCATATGCCTGACAATAAATCAGTATTTTTCCTCACTCTGGTTTCAGCAATTTCCTGTGCAATAAAGATCGAACACTCCAGCATGCAAAACGCTCCCCAACCTCCCTCATTTCGGCTCAGCTCGACATCTCTCCCCTCATGACCCTCACGTTCTTATTTAAACTCTTCAAAACCTCAAACTCGCAACCTCCAACTGTCTACAGTACGCATAACAAAGCTACAACTTTTATTATAGCAGAATCCCACCCAAAAATCACTGTTGTAACTAGTTTGTCACCATAAATCGAACCTCCCCTGGAACACCAGAATCACCATCATCAAACTCCTTCATAACCTACTGTCGAACCCCTTACCTCAGATTGATATTGTGCCCTAAATATGTGTCTCTGTTTTATTTCAGATCACCGGAATATTTCCCAAACACAAAACTGACCCCAAATCACCTGTGCCCTAAATCGATTGTAAGCACGATTAACAAAAATCGCAACTTGTATTTTAGCTCACCATAGCAGATTTCAAGGTTTACGAAGGTCGACCGGAGCTCCTCCATCGTTGTTGATAAGGTCGACGCTCCTTTTCCACTACTAAACCCATCACGATTTCAATCCCTAACAATCTTCACACACCTCCCAAATCGTGATGACCGTTGGTCCCTTCCTTCACTTATTAGCGAGTGCCATCCCGTGTCAAAGTCGAGCTTCATGGGGTTCTCAGATCTGATCGTGATTTCAATTTCGGTCATCTTCCTTTTCTATTTTAGTTACAGGTTTCGATACTGTGTGAGGAACAACATAGTTTGATTTCTAAATTTAGAAATAAAAAGAAGAGAGTGATTTATTTATTTCTCTCCACTGAAGTTTGGATCGAATACAAAAGAGGAAATAGCCGAAAGGTAGAAGGAACGCAGTTTATTTATAAGGATGAAGTCTTTACTACTAAGGAAACAAACGTAGGTGTTTACTGGGAAATGTTTATCAGAGGTAGGTTAATTAACTTGATTTGATGTAGTGCTTATCCACTTATATTTAAAATAATATAATTCGGGGTTCATTAATTTAAATCACGAACCGTTATTTCAGAGTATAGACCGGCATTTCAATGTAATAACCCTATTCTGAACTCAACAGTCAATATTCTGAAATTTAATTTCAACACATATACCATTTTAAATTAATATAATATAATTTAAATTTGAAAATCACAAATTATTTGATAATAAATTATTACTTATTATCGTATATATCAAATAAAATTCCTACTTATCATCTGAATCACTTTGATTCAGTTTTTTTAACTTCGATTTCAATTATATTTCGAATTACAATAATTCGATATATTTTAAATTAAATTATATTCGATTATTAAATCGATAACTCAATATAAAATTCGATTTATATTGTCAACTAAATATTTAAAACAAATATTAAATATTTAAAATAAACTGCTCAAAAATCTGGGTCGTTACATTCTTCCCCACTTAAAAGAATTCGTCCCCGAAATTACTAAGGTAGGAAAAAATACTATAAACCCGTTAACTTTTCAAAATCCCGCTTATTTTGAAACTCCACATTCCATACTTCTACAAATTTTATTTCACCAAAACATTTGGTTTTTCATTTACATTGCACATCATATACGTGCACATTCATTTAATTTGAATGATTTAAAATGAACACATTCATATCTAATTCATATTCCATTCATCTATTCAAATTGATTATAGTCAACTTATTCGCTTTGATCCATTTAAATTGTTGAAGTTAAATTTAAATTTCAGAATTCAAATTCCCAGGTTTTTATTTCAAATCCCTTTGAAATCACATAAATATATACATATATTTATTTCAAATTCAAAACATTTGAATGTTCAAACAACTTGTTTGCTTTCAATCAAATTTCCATCAAAACCTTTCTAAGGTCGCAATCCATCACTTAGAAACTTGAAAATGAACACTGATGATGCTGCAGTCATCATCAGAGTTATTTTCCAGCCACTGAAGTGAATTCAGTGCTTTATTACTTTCAAAATCCATCAAAAATGGTTTCTATTCAAAATCCTTTTAAAACAAAGCTATATTATTTTAATGTACTTCAGAAAATATTTTCCAACTTCCCAGGATTTAAATTCCAAATTCTGGTTTAAATTCAATTTTAATTTATCATATTTGTATGTACTTCATCCATATACAAGTTATATTTGGTTATTTATAACCATTCCAATTTTAAAATCCTCATTTGATTATGACGATAACAATCAACACATCCAATAATTTCAGAAAAATATTCCCTTCTATATCAAAATATAATTTTGGGTAAAATTATTTCATCTACCCACTTTAAAACAATATCATGTCGAATTTTTCTGTTCAAGTGTTTAGAAATTCCTATCGACTTCGTGGCGTCCCACGATTCGATCAGAATTCATAAACCACTCAACAGACTAGCCAACACAATATAAAATAGTTTTTATATCAAATAACAAATACGCGCTCTCGTATATACACTCAACTCATTCTAGGGTACTACTGACTCTATCTCTAATGAGCACCATCCCACCAAAGCCTAGGTATTCGCTCAACCTAAGCTCTGATACCAACTGTAACGGCCCACAAATCCATACTATCTGAGTTGACTAATAACACCACACGTCCAACTCAAATTGTACAGAAATACGAATCATTATTAGAAAGAAGTTAGAGGATGAGGAATAGAAAGAAAGAAAAGTTAGAATAGAAGAAAAACGAAGAACGCAAATCTCACAGCAGAATGAATAAAATATATTAAATAACATAACTTTTGAAATACAAATCAGTAACTGTATATACATACCATTTTCAGAACACAACAGTTATTCCTGGGACAGTTATAAACACCTGTTTCCAGAAACAACATAGTACATAGCGGAAATATGATAGCCTATAACTAACTGGTGAAGCCTCCTGCTTCAAACTCCTCTAAGTGAATCTGTAAAATCCCGACTACTTAACTGCCCGTACAAATTTGGGCACCCAAGAGTTTAGCGAAAACAAACAAAATAAACTCTGGGTCAGTCATGGGACTGGTGTGAGTAAACTCTAACCATTTGTTTAACTTTCAAAAACATTTCGAAGGAAAGGATAATAGTAAGACCAGCCCACACATAAACATGGACGGTTTTTACCTTACTATAACCCAAGACACTTTGATACGAAAATCCAATGATATTATAATAGTGTCTAAATCAAATAAATAACAATCTAGCAGAACGCTTGCATCTCATGCTCCATATATAATATAAAATCAAAAACCGCAGGGCACTTATTGGAGATTGGATTTCGACTATTGCAAGGTATGGAACCACCTGCCGATAGTGTATCTCTAGAGAGGAATACACCGGGTTCAAGAAGAACATCTTGTAACCCGGCCCACACATTACCGACCACTCATTTTGCTTGAGTGTATCGAATGTATATCACCAACGGTTGGGATCAGCGACCGTTTCCCGAAAAGGGACAGCATCGATAGATTAAAGAAGTAAAAGGAATTTCTCTAGATAGGTGATTATACATCCTAATGGGAGCGACCCACATAGCCATGCTGCCTTCCCGATTTTTGTCATTTCCCGGTTGTTGAGGCCTGAGGCTATGATTCCTTATCATTCCTTGATAGCACAATCAATTTGAATGCCACATGTCAGATCCGTTAATCACTAATTGATTTGCGCAAATATATTCTAGATATTATGCTAAGAGAATAAATTCTCCACCACCATATGTATCTATATAGACCAACATATGCGATCATTAGAAATACTCTGTCAGACATTCGCCCATTTACTTTCGTTCTGGGATTGAACGAAAGCGAAGGCACCATTCCTATTGATAGAAAAAGCCCTTGCACTTTACTTCATCTTCGATTATGTTCATATAATCTGATTCACAATGCTACTACCAATATCAAGTGGTTCTCGGGTTATAATCCAACCGGTCTCTCCATATTGACAACGATATTGGTAAATACTCCGATAGTCGGTTATTTAACTATCGAAAAAAACAAACATCCATTCATAGCATCAAACAAATCACTGGGCCATTTAATTGATATTTCATTCATTAATTAAATCCCTACTCCATTTCCTTATCAATATTTGTTAGCCAAATATATTCAACAATCATCTTGGCCCTTTTCGCTATTTGGAAAACATTTACATATATCGCCTCCTTTTATTTTCTATACGTAGAAAATATCTTTTATTTATAACTGGAAAACATTCCAATTACTTATCTCTTTCACGCCCGTTCATTTCTACACTCAGGAAATATTTATTTATTATATTTCTAAATTTCTACTTACTTGGGTTAAATCGACTGTTATGTAAAACATCGCTACAAACAACATAAAATACTGCATTCAACTAACTCTTATTCAAACATTTCTCCTCGAGACTAGATCTTGCAATTTATCGATTAAAAATGAAATCAATCAAGTTGGGGTATAACTACCTCTTAGACCTTGACTGAAAACATCCTTAACTTCAAAACAGACCAAACCACTTACCTCAAATCATCAACCCATAAAAACCACTTATTCATTTTTAAAACGTATACATATATATATATATATATATATATATCTTTCTATTACCAGATTTTTGATTTCCTTTTTGTTTATAATATTTTATTTTTAAGTTTGTTTCCTTACCGGATTCTATATATATTGATACATTGATTTCTAACTATCAAATTTTCTTAAAAATATTCTAACTCCTTAAATTTCCGGAAAAATTCGCCATAACCTCCTTTGTACCGGCAAATAGTTCAAACCTCAACTCGCCTCTCTTGGCCCTTTCCATTCAAAAAGCCAAGTGGCTTGCCGATTCGGCACATAAAACCTCATATAGAATTTAAACGTGTAACTTCGTGCACTTAAATTATAACTCTTCATATACTTTATATACTTCATTCCATACCTGTCTAACATATATGTGTCCATTTCTAATTTATTTCAACTCAATCCGGTCATTTTTAATTCGACTCGCTAATTAATCTTTTTATTAGCTCTTTTGCCCATTCCACTTTATATTTGAACATATCATGTTCAATTATCACTTTATCTTGCTTATGAATTAATTTACTTCCATTTTGACTTAAGTCCAAATTCGATTTCGAATAGAAATTCTCAAATCCCCTTTACTTATTCAAAGTCCATTTTCATATCGAATTTTGATTAATTAATTATTATTCAAATTAGTTAGTTTTATTCAATAACTAAAAATCTGATTTTTGTCTCAAAAATCATTTCACTTACTTCATTGGAGTTCATATTTATTTTATATCTCTAGTCTGGATTTTCTAATGGCAATTCGAATTTTATTTCTTTAAAATCTTTTTATTTATTTAAATAAACCGTTATGGTTTTATAATGGTTATGGCGCTGTTTTTCTGAAAATTTGATTTTGACATAACTCAAAATCTATAAGACGAAATCCAGATTTTTCTTTTCCATTAGAAAACTATTATCAAACCGGTCCCGACGATTGTTGTTTCAAGGAATTCCGACTTAAATTGAGTTCTATATATTCAAATGAAGTTCGAAATGCCAATTCATGAACTATCGCGCTGCGGCGAGTTTGTTTTAATTATATTTATATATAAAAACTTTTAAACTTCGTTTAAAATAAATTCAACTCCATTTTAATATATTTTTAATATATATCAAATCAAATTTTTCAATTTCAACATAAGATTCCCAATTTTTAAAATTATCGATATTTCCTAACTCGGAAATAAATTTATTTATACTTCGATCTTCTACATTAAATTCCAATTCCTTTGACAAATTATAAATCCTTTGGATTTATTTCTATGCTATTAAAAAAATCCGCATTCTGAAATATATTTCGTCGTTCCCATTTTGAAATGATTTCAACTTTCTATTTTCAAATTCTCTTTTCAATTCTATTTGAATTTTCCATATTCAAATTCCATTTGAATTTTCTACATTCAAATTCTATTTTCAACTCTATTGGAATTCATATTTGAATTTAAATATTCAAATTATCTCTTGATAATTAATTCATTATATTTATAAACACCATTTTATAAATTTCCTTGTTTATATTTATACAAGTCTATTTCAAAATCTATTTAAAACCAAAATCTTATTTTGGAAATTTCTGTTTATAATAACTTATATATATAACACCCAATTTATTTTCATATTCAATTTAACTTCTATTTAAATAAATTCGAATTAACGAATTCAAATCAGAATTCCTTACGGATTTATTTTAGTTTAATTTATATTCTGAACACCATAATAAATTCCATCGTTTATTTCTTTAAAATGATTTCTCCATTTCTATCTTTAAGTTCACATTTGAATTTAAATATTCAAATTATCCAACGATAATTTTAACACTTTATTTATAAACATCGTTTATAAATTCGTTTCAATCCCCTGATTTTCCAATGAAAATCATTCCATTTTATTTATAAATACCATTTATAAATTCATCACTTCAATTTCCTGTATATTTTAATTTATAAACATCGTTTATAAATTTCAGTGCTTGTTTTATTTATTCGAAACAAGTCAATATTTTTAATCCATCCGAATTTCAAATTCTATTTTTAGAAAAATAGAATTTCAAGTTTAAAAATCTCAAAATCTCTTTCACAATATTTTTAGAGAACAACATTCAGGCCTCAGTGATAATTAAACAATCAAACCACCCAATTATCAATCAACATATCATATATGATAATATATGTGAAAACAAACAAATAATAATATTTTTGAGGAATCCAGTTGGATCCCTCCAACCTGTTTTCCTGCATCCACAAACGTTAGTCAACATAAATAATACCCATCCTGCTTCGTGGCAGGATATCGCGGTATAGAAGGTCATCCACTATCATAGCGTAGGGCGTATAGGGTCATCAGCTAATGATACTGCGGGCATCCGATAATGGTACTGCGGGAACTATCCAATCACTAATATATATATATATATATATATATATATATATAATAGCCACAAACATCAATCCTATATAAGTAATATATATTTAAAATAGCCACAGTAATATTTCAATGCATCCAAGCAACCATCAAATATTTTTAACGACTAAAAATAATTCAAAATAAGTAAATTGAGAGAGATTTACTCACTCTGGTTTTATTTGCGGAATATCCAATTAAATCCTATATCGGCGCAGCTACGAAGTACTCGAGTTAAAAGTTATCAAGCACCTATAATTAATTATTTTATTTAACAAATAAGTGATTATTAATTTAAATAATCTACTGAAATAAATAATTAAATTATTCTACTTATTTTAAATTTTGTAAAAACATATACCTTATGGTTACCGATTGCAATTCCAAAACCAAACCCAATACATTACCAGCTCGAACCCACTATGACCGCTTATCACCAATACTAAATACTACACATCCTTCATCTTAATATTCCCTGCTTTTTCACCCATCTACACTGCCAGTTTCACTTTCCACATCAATTCGAGACCATCCTCACTTCTTTAGCAACATACAACAACCTCAATACTGTATATACCCTCTTCTTCCTTGTTTCCACAAAACCGCATATGCCTAACAATAAATTAGTATTTGTCCTCACCCTGGTTTCAGCCATTTCATGTACAAGAAAGCTCGAACACTCCAGCATGCAAAACGCTCCCCAACCTCCAATATTTTGGCTCAGCTCGACATCTCTCCCCTCATGGCCCTCATGTTCTTATTTGAACTCTTCAAAACCTCAAACTCGCAACCTCCAACTGTCTACAGTACGCATAACAAAGCTACGACTTTTATTATAGCAGAATCCCACCCAAAAATCACTATTGCAACTTGTTTTTCACCATAAATCGAACCTCCCCTTGAACACCTGAATCACCATCACAAATTTACATATCAAACTCCTTCATAACCTACTATCGAACCCCTTACCTCAGATCGATACCGTGCCCTAAATATGCGTCTCTGTTTTATTTCAGATCACCGGTGTATTTCCCAAACACAAAACTGAGCCCAAATCACACGTGCCCTAAATCGATTGAAAGCTCAATTAACAAAAATCGCGACTTGTATTTGAGCTCACCATAGCAGGTGTCAAGGTTTATGAAGGTCGACCGGAGCTCCTCCATCGTTGTTGATAAGGTCGACGCTCCTTTTCCACTACTAAACCCATTGCGATTTCGATCCCTAACGATCTTCACGCACCTCCCGAATCGCGATGACCGTTGGTCCCTTCCTTTGCTTATTAGCGAGCGCCATCCCGTGTCGAAGTTGAGCTTCATGCGGTTCTCAGATCTGATCGCGATTTCAATTTCGGTCATCTTCCTTTTCCTTTTTAGTTACGGGTTTCGATTCTGTGTGAGGAACAACATAGTTTGATTTCTAAATTTAGAAATAAAAAGAAGAGAGTGATTTATTTATTTCTCTCCACTGAAGTTTGGATCGAATACAGAAGAGGAAATAGCTAAAAGGAAGAAGGAACGCAGTTTATTTATAAGGATGAAGACTTTACTGCTAAGGAAATAAACGTAGGTGTTTTCTAGGAAATGTTTATCAGAGGTAGGTTAATTAACTTGATTTGGCATAGTGTTTATCCACTTGTATTTAAAATAATATAATTCGGGGTTCATTAATTTAAATCATGAACCGTTATTTCAGCGCATAGACTGGCATTTCAATGTAATAACCCTTTTCTGAACTCAACAGTCAATATTCTGAAATTTAATTTCAACACATATACCATTTTAAATTAATATAATATAATTTAAATTCTAAAACCACAAATTCTTTGATAATAAATTATTATTTATTATCGTATATATCAAATAAAATTCCTACTTATCATCTGAATCACTTTGATTCATTTTTTTAACTTCGATTTCAATTATATTTCGAATTACAATAATTCGATATATTCTAAATTAAATTATATTCGATTATTAAATCGATAACTCAATATAAAAATCGATTTATATTGTCAACTAAATATTTAAAACAAATATTAAATATTTAAAATAAACTGCTCAAAAATCCGGGTCGTTACATGAACGAGACGGGGGAAGTTATTAACCCTTTCTCTCGTGACAGCATATACAAACGAGATGGGCTTGTTAAGAGCAACCGAGTTGGTATTAGAATCTTCCCATCTTGATCTTTTTCGGTTTCCTTCCGGAGGCTTTCTCCCGAAGTTCGACCTACCTCCTTCTGCTCGAGGCCCGAACTTTCTCTTTGTGAAGTATAATTCGTCCATGCGAATAAACTTGTCGGCTTGGAAGTGAAAATCTTATAAGTCTTTACAGCCGCGAATGTATAATTCTTTCCAAAAGGGGGTGCTTTCGATTTGCCTCAAATGCACAGCTATCAATTTATCACGGACGTTCATATCCTTAGCTTTTAACGCCTCGATATTGAACCTTTTCAAGTAATCTACTAGAGGCTCCCTATGTCTCTGTTTGATGTTGGCGATGACTGTGTTATCCACTATCAGATATTTGCAGATGCAAAACTGTGTGGAAAACTCGTAGGAGAACTGCTTCCACGAATAAATGGTGTTTTCCCTGTACTGACAATACCACTTTGCTTCTGCCACTTGAAAGGTTACTGGGAAAAGATGACATCTGACGGCCATAGAAGCATTGTAGAGATCCATCTAGTTGTCGAAATCCATTATGTGATAGTCGGGGTCAGTTGTCTCAAGATACTTTATGGTCGGAACCTTCAAACTCGATGGTATTATGGAGTTCATAATTTCATCGATGAACAGTGTTATCCTTTGTTTTCATTAACTATGTCATCTTGGGTCTTCTTCCCTTTGCTTCCCAATAAGTCCTTGATGGTCTTCTGAGCAATGTCTTAAAGAAAAACTTCCGTGTTTTCGTAGTTTACTCTTTTGGGATCATAACCTTTGGAAGTGGAACTCCCAGACTGCTCCTGTTCGCATTGATTGCCTTGATGGTCTACGTGTGTCAAATGGGACTTCTTCTTCTTAGAGGAAGTTTCCTTGAGCTTCCCTTTTGCTTCGGAGTGCTAAATGGGAGCCTTTCTTTTTTGAGATACATTTGTCTCTCTTTGACTAGATTTGGTGAGTCATGAAGACTTCTGCGTTTGAGTAGTATTCACCTAAGCTTGTATCTCTTGGAGTTGCTTCTCCAAGGCCATAATTCTTGCGACATTGTCTTCCATGACGTTCAGATTTGGTGGCTGTGTTGGACTAGATGTGGCTCCTCTTTCATTATTGTTCAGATTAAGCTTTAGATCCATATTTCCTTCAAGGATCACATCAGAAGCCGGTTCCTTATTTTGCTCTTCCAATCTTTTTGATTTCATCTTTTTTGCTATGAGGTAATAAACTTTACCAAATTAATTTTGACAAGTTAACCATAAGGACGGAGGTTCGTGCCCTCCTTCTAGCACCAAAATGTTAACGTTATTTTCCGTCAACGCCCGAAAGTTAATAGGACATGTGTTCAGGAAATTTGATGTAGTCATAATCTAGGGTTACTGAAGGATATTCGAAGACTAGTGTTACTTAGCTAAATCTACCTTTCCTTAAGCACCGGAATCCCAGTTCTGGAGGTTGGTTATTCTTCCCTCAAGGGATGAATTCTGTGCTTACAGTACCGCGGTGTTCCGGAATGATTGGAGGATGGTTTACTTAGTGTGATACAACTAAGGTCTTACGAAATCAGTTACTCCTTAGACAAAAAATGTAACGATATGTTTTGTGATGAGAAGAAAACCTGCTAAGCTTCTCCATATTCGAAAGAAAAAGGGGCATCACAATGCTTATTAACTCAGATGATATTTCCGCATCGAACCCGCCTAAAGGGCCATGGTGGCGTTAGAAATCGAGTTATAAACCTACAGACAACCTCCTTCCTGCGGTTAGGAAGCATTCGTCTCATTATAAGAGTGTTGATCAATGTCATAAACCCTCCAGATTGAAGGAGAAGGACTTCGAATTTCTATGAAATCCTTCCCTTTTTTTATGAAGGGGCTACGACAAAGGTTAGTGTTAACTCCATGTTTCATCATAATGGCACAACAAAATCATCAAACCGCAAGAAGTTTAAGTCTCAGAATCTCCATTCAAAAATTATGGATGTATTACAAGAATTGAATAAATCCCAAGCCCGATTTGGGAACTTAGAATTTAGTCCTTAAAGAGGAAAGAACAAGATTGAGAAAAATAAAAGAAAAAAAAATCCCTCCCCCCCCCCCCCCCGAATGTGATCACTGGGGTCTTATTTATAGAGAAATCGGGACCCTTATGCTATTAGGCCATTGGGCCCGTGGATGCCTTTGCCAGCTGCTTTCCTCCTTGATTTTGGTTGTCTTTAGGTCCCGACCGCTTTGTGTCACACTTTCGGAAGGAAGGTCTCGGTCGGTTGGGGCCTTTGTGAGAGGGATATGAACTCGTTGATGTAGTAGCTTGAACTTCCTGTTTCATGCTCTCGGTTATAAGCTTCAGGATGTAGGCTCCCGGATTTCTCATAAATACTTAGAGAAGCTTGTCCCCAGGATGTACGTAGCTGGATGCCGGTTCGGAACCGTTGTCGGCGTCTGTACTAAGTGGTTTAGTATGGATAGCTAGTATCCTTCCAAGGGTTCTGGCTTTCCTTTCGGTGAGGTTCCCGGGTATAGCCTGGTCTTCCGAAATGTAACTTTGGGTGAGCTTCCTGTTGTCTATCAGTGCGACCTTTCGGTGTTTATGTAGTAGATGTTTCAGAAGCTGGTTCTGGATAATCTTTAAGCACCTTTGGCTTGATACTCTTGATGTCTTTTTCTCCTCATGTATCGGTATTAAACAGGTTATACCGATATCCCTTCCATCTTTCTGGGTTTCAGTTGGCGGAGCTCTTGCCTCTTTCTTGGTTTCTGATTTGGTGACCTTTCGCTACAAAACTCCCTGCCCGGTAGACCCCGTCGATAATCCCTGCTGGATAAATTTCACTAGCATTTTGTAGAATTTGAACTCCTTTCTTCTTGGGGGTGTCTGTTTATGCTGCTCTCGGATCGTACTCTCCTACTTCCGGTTCTTTCTATTATTCGGCCTTTTGCTTTCGGAGAACTCTTCTATGGTTATGTTCCCCCGATACCCTTTCACTGTCAGCCTATGTTAGAAGTTAATTTTGGTAGGAGCATATAATATGTAGACCTATGTATCGAAATACAATGATATCTGATTTCGATTTGAATTAGTTTTTGTATTCTTATTTTGAGTTTCGGTCGGATCCCTAATAGAAGTTGAATCTAGTCGTTAACATCAATAGTTGACGCTATAAAATTGTCCGAAGAATTTGTTCCATTAAATTGTAATAGAAAATATTTTTTGTACTAAATAAATCAGATTTTATATGAATGCCTAGGGTGTATGCTAAATTTTTTAACTTGAATTTGATGGAATACTATGCTAGTGGTTGAAAGAGAAGGATACATAATTGTAAGGAATTGGCTTTATGCATTTGTACATACTTGTGGATTTTCTTATTTTGGTTTCATATATTATGTTTCTATCATATCTTGTTGTTCAAATGTTTTGTAAGCTTTTAAGTAATTAAAATGAGTTTGTTTATCCTTATACTTTTTTGATGTGTTGAAGTGACTGTGAATCCCTGACTCACTTTTGAAACCTGATAAGGGTTTTGAAATCATGATTGATGCATTGGAGTGATGGTAGAAAAGATTTCCAGCTTATGCCATATAACAAGAATGTGTTTTCAAAGTAACAAAGTGTTATTTTTTCTGAATTCTGCTATATTTCCTTCTCCAGTGCTCATGATTCAAATGGCCCAGAATAAGAACGTACAAGCATTGGAATGAGTGCCATATAGTTTAATTATCGTTGTATACAATACTTGTCACATATTATTTCATGTAATGTTGGCGTAGATGCTTTACTTTTGTTGTTACATGTTGTAAAGAGTTCATAATAGAGTAATATAGTTGTGCTTTTGTGCCCTGTAAAGACACTTTCAAAACCCAAAATTCATGAGTATTTAAGCCAATTTTTGATATTCGGAAAAGCAAACGTGGATATGAAAATTTTGCATTTGAAAGTTACTTATCCAGTTTTTGTCATAATAATAAGATATTTATATGCATTTTAGTATAGTAATTATGTAAATTTATTGTTTTATTACGCTGGTAGTTTATATATTGAGCATTTATTGTAGATTAACCATTTTAAACAATTTTCGTTTTTGATTTGTCGATCGTTAAGGATGTTACACTATTCATATTTGAATATATTTGTTTATGTATCTAGTATTTTGCTTTTTTTTATGTACATGGAATAAAATAATATTTCCATTATTTGTTATCTTATTGGTCTTTTTTCGATTTGGGATTTTTCTTTTTTAGCTTTCTTTTACTGTCCAGTTTAGCTGCAAACGTTGGTGTGCATTAGCTATGATGTATATAGTGATCCATTTAAAATCATGCAATTTGTTAATTGCATTTTTCCATTGACCGCATGATGCAAGTGCAATTACAAATATTATTTCATAATGCAAACGCATTTCGCCACGTAATACTTTAAGAATCACAAGCCAACAACTGATCATCCAATACACCTTCGCATCAATCGAAATCGAAGCAGCCTTCACCTAGCACTATGATATACTTCAATCAACTACTCCTTTGGCACATCCAAACAACCCATTACCTCATCAGCCATCAAACAGAACTCCAGTTGTACACTATTCCTGTTATTCTGTAAAAGACAGATTCTTGCTTTATGTTATACACAAATGAATGCTCATTTTTGATTCCATGTAATTCACATCACTTACTCTATAATTATTTAAAAGTGGGTTGCACTTCTCAGCCTAATACCTCTGTATAAATTAAACGTAGGCTAAGGTGAGCCCAAACCTCTAGGCGAAGTAGATTAAATGCCTCCCACATTTACTACTAGTTTCATGTCTCATGAGCAGTACCCTGCTGTCCTTATATGAAGTACCATCTGCCTGTCTTATCCAATGTTATCTTCATGCTCTAGCTATGGTGTATCTTGATACTACTACTCGATGAGCATGAGTCATAGTCCTTCTTTATTACTCCGTTCACCTTGTGCAGGAAACCATACTGGAACACTAATCACACATGTGTGATTATACACTAGTTAACATCTTATCGTTCTTTTGGGTGTACCATAGTATGAATTTAAAGAAGGAAGAGTCGTTCACTGATATAATTGATTTTGAAAGTAATCTATTTCAGATATGCATCTATATTAGTATCTCTGAGTTATATTTTTTTCTACACTTATGCATTTCTTTTGTTTTCTCATTAGAATGCATATAGATCTGTCGAATTAATGACATACGTCACATTTTTTTTGGACTATGAAATATTTTATTGCCATATAGTCGCACATATGAAAAAATATGTTTGTTATTGTTACAGTATTTTGGACTTATTAGCGAATTAATTTTAAACTTACGAGTGCATTGTGACAGTATTCATATTTTTTTCTCATTTGAGAGACCCTATCGTAACTGGTAAAAATATTTCTAAATGATACTACCGTGATACACATGTATTGTTGTAAACCATGTTGCAACATTTGTAGATCATTGAAAAAATAAATTTACTATAGCAGGCATTTACAACAAATAGGAGATGTGGTTGATGGTAGAGAGACTAGGCAAAGGTGATATGTGGAAATTGTTTGCTCCTGGTTACGGTTTGCGAGTTTGAAAACAATGTAGAGGGAAAATATTTGAACTTTGGTGGTTATCTGTGATGACGTATGTGGTAGAGGACAGTGAATTTTTTGGGGTAACAATGGAATAAGGAAGTGGGTGATAAAGACCAAGAAGGTAGACAAGTGAGGAATGGTGTCTCGCCTTGCTAGTGTACAAGTTGGCGGTTAAGCGAAGTAAGTGACGGGCTTGTGAATTGGAAGGTAGCTAGGTAATGGGGTTGAGGAGATGCCGATGAGTGTTCAGGTTGTAACATTGATGAAGTTGTGATGGTTTCTTGGACGTGATATGATTATTGTAAGTGATGAAGCAGTGGGCAGAATGTGAAGTGCGATGTTTGTTGAGTGGTGCCTTGTAATTGCCTACATTAATTTCATGCAATAGTCGATAGTTCTATTTATTAACTGTTATTACATGTATTCGCACGTGATTTCTATTTCTGTTTTGGTATTATAATCTTATAATAGTGTTATATTTCTGATATTAGAATGAATTCTCATTTTTTTTTAATGGTATGAGGGTTGCATTTATAATTATTATAGTCATGAGCATACATCTATTAATAAGAATTATAGCTTCCCTCTTTCTGGTTTGTTCATATGAAACTAAAAACCATTTTATCTATGTTTTTACATTTGTCTAGAAATCAAATTTTTATAGGATAAAAAGAATCATTGTTTGCTTACATTGGACCTAAGGCTACCACATGCAGAGTTTAAGAGTTGGCCTCAGATTTATTAATATTTCCTTCTCTTATGTAGGTTTTCTGCAAAAGTATTAATAGTGGAGATTGAAAGGTGGCTGTAACAGATTTGCAAAGGTGCGGTTCTATTTTGTTAGATTTCGTTTTTTATGTTCATACGAATTAGAGAAGAGTTTGTTGTGATTATTATTTTCATGCATATTGGATATTATACTTTAAAATTTCAATGATTCAAACTTTCCCATAGGTATAGTTTTTAATAATTCCTAAATATTATACATGGTATATTCAAATGGTTACGGGTTGCAGTTAATTCAGTCTCAGATGTTGTAGGAGTGGTTGTTGTATTGAGGTGATGGAGTGGTTTTGGTGTTGAAGGTTTAGGTTGAAGATGAGATGACGGAATTGAAATGCAGTTTTGGTTGTCTGTAGACAGTGGCAGGTCATGAGTTTGAGGTGATGCATATTGCAGGTCATAGGTATCATTTTTAATTGTGGAATTTACAGGACAAAAATAGAGGGTCAGTGATAAGAATCAAAGGAAACAAAAACAAAGTGTTTCATCATCCATTATAGTTTACGGCCACTTCTAACAAAATGTCCGTACACTCCTATAATACTCGAATATGTATATGTGTGTGTGCATATATGAATAAATTTTAGAAGCATTAACGTTTAAATACTCATTTTTTTGGAATATATTTTCAAATAAACCAAAGATAAGAAAATAAAATATTGAATGATTTAATCAATCCTTTATTGTAATACATTTTCCAAAGAATTAAAGGTTGTTTGGTATTATATTATTGGGCAAATTATATTAATACGCCCATAATTTCTTAACGTACACCAGTATTTTAATAAGAAAAGAGTATTGTTAATTCCACTCCAAAACGGATAAATGAGGTCATATTTTATTTTCACTCCATAAAAAAATTTGTGAAGGGGAGGCCAAACGTAATGGAAAAATAAATAAAAGAACTTGATTTTACTGTTTATTGAAATACACCAAACAAGGTAAAAATTGACAAGAATATACCGAAATTCAGTACAAAGTTCGGAAATAACATGTCGAAAAAAAGATTAAGTGAAGAAAAATTAAAATCCTACATATTCATCGATAATACATCGAAAAACATGATTTTATTCAGTGGTCTATCGTCGAATTTGGGTTATTGTCATGACCTGATGTATTCACCAAATTGGGCAAGTACATGTCATTTAGTTGTTTAACTTCGGCTCGCTGTCAACGAATATAATGCTTATGGCCAAAAATAGGCCTCCGTTTTTCCAATAAATTGTTGACTTTTCGGTGATTTCTTCAACAAATTCAACATGTCATTCTTTTTTTAGTAAATATCATGTTGTCCTCTTTTTTCAAGTTAGAAATTTCGTTAGAAATTGGTTCCTCCATGAAAATAGTGATTAATTGTTTACTTTGAGAAGAAGATAATTAGGATTTAACTGACAACAAAATGTAAACAGGGTAAGCTAATAAAAGGGCATTTTCAACTATATTTTACAAATTATTAAAGGGGGATATGTTAAATGACCCTCCCCTTAGTAAATTTATAAAAAAAAAAATGAACCCCTTAACCGTTTTTGGAGTGGTATTAACAATACTCCATAAAAACAATGATTATGTTACCCTTATCCTTAATTGCATTTTCAGTCCTTTTATAATGCATCAAATTAAAACTTTAAAACCAATAATATTTGCTTAAATATATTGAATTTATGAAGTTGATGGACTGAAATATTAGCTAAGACAACTTTGACAATGTTGACGTCAAAAGTTGGTCTAATAACGATCAACCCCCAAAATGTGTTAACCACACATAATAATATTCACATAATGCTAGAAAAAGTAAATAAACATAGGGGACACGATATTTTTATAGTGGTTCGGCTTAAACCAAGCCTACGTCCACTTTATAATCTCTGTTTATACTGTTGATTACAAATTACAGCTGTTTTCTGATAGTAGAGATGAAAAGGGTTTATAACAAAATCGTTATGTTGAATCTAGAGTACACGAAATGCTATTTTTGGAGTGCCGAGTGAGAGCTTTTTTGTGGTGAATCCAAGATTGTTTAAGGTGGTGCAAGATGCCTTTCCATTTTTGGAAATGGTTGTATTTATAGGCGAGAAGGTGGACCGAGTTTGTATGTAGCATGTCATACATCTTTTTTGGGCTTAGACACGTGTAACTCGATCCTATAGAGCAATTGTGGACGGAGGGACCCAATATAATGCTGTTGAATAGTTCTTCTCAAAAGTTACGGCATACGTGGATCTTGTGACTTGGCGCATAAAAATAGTGCGAGTCAAGGCTGTCCGGTTTTGTGGCCTTGGGAGTAGGTCTTCGTCTTGTAGTAAATAATTTGGCTTGAGATTTCTTCTCCGATATTTTAGACTTGATCCCATTTTTAAGGAACAACTCGATCGATCGGTTGATGACCCGATCGATCGGTTTGGTTTTGACTTCAGAAGAAAGGCAATTTTGAGGGAGAGTCCTGTAAACCGATTCGGGTTGAATTATAATAGATCGACCTAAGGTGAAAGTCGACCCTAAAGTCAAGGAACGGGCCGGTATCAGGTAGCAGGCCTCAATCTTGTGTTGTGACGACTTTGGCCAAAAAGTTGGTCAACATTTTGCCCTCTGAAACATATCTTCTTGGGGAAAAAGATGTGTTCTGGATCTTCTAGAGGATAACTGAAATCCAAAGAGCCATGGTCACGCCAAACCATATTATATGAAGATTATAAAACCGACGACCACTGATGATTGTATTAAGGCTAGAAAACCGACAACCGCTGGGGATCGTATTAAGGTCGGGAAACCGACAATCACCACTGATTGTATTAAGGTCGGATCTTCGAGAATGCCAACCATACCAAATCGTCTTCAGAGAGGAGCAGTAGAAACGGGACCTTGCCCAGTTAAACAATGCCTGTAAATGATTTGAGGTAGACATGCTAGATCTTGGCAATGTCGTTCAGTATGTTCAAGCATAAGCCATGCTTGGGTGTGTGTTAGGAGTAAAAATGATACTCAGCGCATGATTGAGAGAGGTATAAACCATACCCATGTAGTCGAGTATAAACCATACTCAGTAGTTTAATGTGGGGCATCAACCATACATAGAGTTCAAGGAGGACAAGCATAAACCATACTCAATTTATATAAGTTGGCGAGTATTAACCATACTCGGCTTAAGAGGATTGACGAGTATTAACCATATCCGGCTTAAGAAGTTTGGCGAGCATTAACCATATTCAGCTTAAGAAGTTTGGCGAGCATTAACCATACTTGGCTTAAGAATTTTGGCGAGCATTAACCGTATTCGACTTAGGAAGTTTAGCGAGCATTAACCGTATTCGACTTAGGAAGTTTGGCAAGCATTAACCATACTTGGCTTAAGAAGTTTGGCGAGCATTAACCATACTCGACTTAAGAAGTTTGGCGGGCATTAACCATACTCGGCTTAGGACGTTTGGCGAGCATTAACCATTCTCGGTTTAGAGGATTTTACCGAATTCCAACAAGATACTTGAATTGATCAAACATAATCCATGTTCGAGGAAGAATTATTGTTGTTACGAATCTATTACAGAAATTAAAACAAATCCTAATGGGTTTATTGTCGAATCCAGACCACGCCTAGGGATTAAATTCTAACCCCGTACATGTGTACTTTAACATAACCACATTATTGGAAATAATATAAATACATTTCTTATAGGGTCCATTTGGCATAGGTCCTTATTAAGTTTCATAATTAGGCTCACATTCGGTCATAAACTTATTGTAAATTACTTCCCTATTTTTCGAAAATTCATTAAAAAAACAAAAAAAACATGTAAATTGATAATTAAATAAAATAATTAATTGGAAAAAAATCAGGGGGGAAAACAATCAAAAAACATGTCAAAATCAATAAACACAAAAAAATTGCGAAAATGCAGTAAAATACATCGACAGATGCACATATATTCAAATAGTTGCATACACGTATGCATCTATTTAGTTCTGCGTCAAACTGCAGCATACATGCATACATATATGCCGATTGTATTAAATATATGCATTTTTTTGTGAAACAATTCAATTTCTGTATGTAAAACATGCATACCTGTGTATCTGCATACAAATATGTAAATATTGCAATGCCTTCGGCCTTCAACACATTCCTGCATACTTGTATGCGGTTATTCTGAATAATTGCATACTTGTATGCAATTATTCAAAAGGCGTGGACAAATTCTTGCATGGGTATTCAAATATTTGCATACATGTATGCAACTATTGGTAATATTTGCATACATGTATACAACTTTTTATTATTTCCGTGGACTTCTGGGAACGTTTGCAGAATTTAGATTTTTTATTTATACAGTAGTGCATGTTTTTCTGGCCAAAAAATGTAAAACACAAAACTTTTGAAAACAGGGACCGGGTTTGCATTTTAAAAATGTTAGGGATGTGAGCCTAATTAACTTTGAAAATAGGGATGTGTGCCTAACATTCACTTTCTTATATCCTAAGAAATGGGATGTATTCAGAACGATCTAAACCAGATCAGTTGTTGATGATGCCGCAATTGCTAGACTCAGGGTCTTTCCCATTTCGGGAGGTACATGAACCTCCCTGAGGAGCTGGAGCAGGTTATTGCGGTGGTGCATCTGGTGCAGATTCTTTAACATACTCGGGTAGCTCTCAACGTCTAACCCTTTCTTCGATGAGATAGTGCAAATGCCTGAATTCATTGGTGCCGTGACATGCCATATTATGATACATGCAATGCTTTCCTGATTCACGTTCTCTTTGGGTTGGCTCCCTCCTGGGAGGCTTTGGGAAAGGTAGGTATCCTCGCAAATCAAAGTAGATATCTAGTAGGGAGGAGTTGAGCTCGGTGTATTGATCATACTTGTTCTCTCTTCGGAATTGCATGTTCTGATCGTTCTTTTCCGAGGCTTTTCCCTTTACCTTGTTCTGGCCAGTGGTGGATGGTCCTCCATCCTTCGTTGCAAGTACTTCAAGATTTTCCATCTCGATGTTGGCATATTCTTGTCGGAGGAATCTATCGGCTTTGGAGTAGAAGTCTCCATTGTCTCTAGGAGGATCCCTCTGGAGGGAGATCTTGAAACCAGTTCGGTCCAAGACACCTGCCATGGCGTCTATAAGTATCATCGATGGCTTGGGTCGATCGACCGATGATATATCCATGTTGAATCTTTCTAGGAAGGACCGTAGGTTCTCGCCTAAGGTTTATATCTTGAATATCGGTCATGTTTCATCTTGGGTATTTTAGTGAATTGATTTCGTATCGTGGGAGATCTCGGATGAGATTAGTCTAACTCATGGGTTCGTCTCAAATTTCCATCTTGGGTCTGAAAGTTCGTATCAGAACAATCTCGGGGTACATGATATGCTAAAAAATGATATTCTTACAAAATGTTATTCTTACAAAATGGTTTTTATGAATGCTATTAAAAACATAGTAAGTTAAACTTGAATTACAAAATCACTTTATTATCCTTAATTTAAGAAAGATCATTCAAAATCGTAATATGCTTAAAACAGAAATATAACAAAATGCAAATAAATTAGTGCTTAATACATATAATCCATGGAAATGAATTATTGTTATACGTAAAACATTAAAAAGATCAAAAACATTAAAAGTACAACATAAGTAGACCGTAAAATGCATAATTTCATAGGAAACATGCATGTAAAAAAAGACGATTTTGAAAATCATAAGCATTGCAGAATATATATGAAAATACAATATGGTCATTTAACACGCAAAATGTAAAATAATAAGAGATTATTGTGGCTAGATTTGAGTTATTTAATTATTGTTCTAGTTTAGGCACAAATTTAAATCATAACCCAAAAAACCAGATCTCGGACGAGACTCCAGTATTTTGTATCGGTCGGTATATCGTTCGATATATCCGAAAGGAGATTTATAGTGATATTTGCTGTTTCGTCTCGAAAGGAGTCTAAAATGAGATCTCAGAAGAGATCTCAGGCGGTATTTTCGAGATTTGAAGCAATGGCCTCGCCGAACCACTGTTTGATGGATGTGAGGAACATGACGCTCTTTGGCCGGAAGATGTTAACTCTGAATTGTTCTATGAAGCGGGTGACCAGCATATTCTAACTGCTGATCAATTTAGTTGTTAGCTGCCGAAACCACATGTCGACAATGTCCGTGAGAAATAAAGGGTTGCACTTGGTCATGACGTTGGTCTATGCTGATGGTACTTCTGTGTGACACATGCATCGCATGAGATGTATGGTCGGGTCGGTCCTGCCGTTGTAGGGCTCCAGGACTAGAAGCTTGAAGTTCGGTGGATTTCGAAAGTTTCTAATTTCCGGTGTGAATGGACTGCGATGGACGTTATCCACATCCTGCTGAGAAGAGTTGCCTCTGGTGAAGCGTTTGATGATGCTTGCAATTTGACTTCCATCCCAAGGAGATGTTGTCACGAATCCAATTTTGCATTAGGGACATTGGTGAGAACCCCGGGACAGGGTGGTAGCATGGTTTGTGTTCTTGGGGTCAGGTTGTTATGACCTACGAGTGACAGATGAAGGTGGCCCCCAGCCTCAGGCGTTGGTTCGAGATTGATTGGAGCCACTTGGGTGGAATGCGTATTAGGCCGAACCATATTCGCTTTGGTAAGATTAGACCGGCTTAGGAAAGCGTTATCAGTTCGGGGTTCGGCACCTCCCCCACCTAAGGAGATATCAGAGTGATTTACTGTAGCGTTTCCCCCCGTCATATTGGGGACTGGTATGGTAGAGTGGTTTTGTTGACACGGAAGGTCGTTTTACCCAGCTCTTCTTGGATAGACATGCTTAGAAGGATATGTTGGAGATTGCATAAGACAAGTTTATGGTAAGATATGGTCCGCTCCGGAGGTTGCATCGGTCCATGCTCTGGTCGAACTACAACATGCACTGGTTGAAGACCTGTATGTTCAGGGAGTTGAGTCGAACTCTCGACTAGAGGCAAAATGGTCGATCGATCCAGAACTTGGCCATGGCCGACCTGAGAATCTGCAACTACTCTAGCTTTGTTAGATGTCGGAAGTGATGATCTTGGAATTGGACGATTGGGAAGTGAGGTTGAACTGGGTGGAAGCATAGCTGGAGACCTATCTGAGGAGTGGATTTTATTATATTAAAGATTAATGTTGCCCCAGCTTTGTTCTGTGGATGCTTAGTTGATCGATCTTCCTTCCATTGAGCGAGGAAATCATTCATCATTTCCCGGTGCTTTATGAGAAGACCATCCTGGTATACTAATTGAGCTCTAAGTTCACCCAAAACTTTATCCATCACGTCCCCATTTAAATATTGGGAAGGGTCTTCGTGGGAGGAAGCCTTTTAGCTTGCCCACATTACTGCTGCGTCTGTTGCACTAGCAGGTTGAGATTGAGCCTGAGAAGGTGCTGAATCCTTCTTCCGTTTTTCCATCACTTCTTTAAGAGTTGTTGAAGGTAGTAAGGTATATCTGTGCCCCCTACTTGGCGTGCCAAAGTGTTGACATCAAATGTTGGTCTAATTACTATCAACCCCCAAAGTGCGTTAACCACACACAATAATATTCACAGAATGTTAGAAAAAGTAAATAAACACAGAGGACACAATATTTTTATAGTGGTTCGGCTTAAACCAAGCGTACATCCACTTTATAATCTCTGTTTATACTATCGATTATAGGTTACAGTTGTTTTCTAATTGAAAGAGAGTAGACATAGAAAGGGTTTATACACAAAATCCTTGTGCTGAATCTAGAGTATACGACATGCTAATTTTGGAGTGTCGAGTGAGCTTTTTTGTTGTGAATCCAAGAGTGTTTCAGGTGGTGCAAGATGCCTGTCCATTTCTGGAAACAGTTGTATTTATAGGCAAGAAGCTTGGTCGAGTTTGTATGCAGCGTGGCACACATCTTTTTGGGAATTGGACGCGTGTAACTCGATCTTATAGAGTAGTTGTGGGCGGAGGGACCCGGTACACCGTTGATGAATAGTTTTTCTTGAAAGTTACGACACACGTGGAGCTTGGGACTTGGTGCATAAAAAATAGTGCAAGTCAACGCTGACCGGTTCTGTAGCCTTGGGAGTAGGACTTCGTCTTATAGTAAATAATTTGGCTTAATATTTCTACTTGGATACTCCAAGCTTGATCCAATCTTTTAGGAACAGCTTGATCGATCGTTGATGATTGATCTATCGGTTTGGTTTTGACTTCGGAAGAATGCCAATTTTGAGGGAGAGTCTTTATTTGTTGTGAAGCCAATTTGGGTTGAATTATAATCGATCGACCTCAGATGAAAGTCAACCCTGAAGTCAAGGAACGGGCCGGTATCTGGTAGCAGGCCTCGATCTTGAGTTGTGACGGCTTTTGCCAAAAAGCTGGTCAACAAACAACTAAATACTCTAATTTAAATATGTGTAATCATTTAAAATTATTGTTGATTTTTAAAATAAAAACAATCGAATAATTTACAATATTTGCGTCGAAAACTAAAAATATTTTATTTGAACTTTATGTAAATTTATTGCAATGAATCCCTAGTTATTAGCATTTTAGTTTTAAGGTTAAAAAGGAAAGACGATGAAAATATAATGGGTAATTTTGTGAAATGTATGGTGTATGAAAAGAAATTTTTGGTGTATGCTATTTTATTTTATTTTACGGTGTATGTTAAAAAATTATGGGTGTATGAATAGAATTAGCCATATTATTGACTAGTATCTAGGATTTAATCTATCCTTGATCAGGTAATTTGATTTCAAACTACCGAAGTACAACTGAGAACAATATACTGCATAGACCTTGATACATTATGACAACCGATAATTTGTTGTTCTCTGCCTCTTGATAGAGAAAATCCATCTGATGTGTTCTTTTTAAAGTAAATGGCAAATATTATATCTTTTTAAAATAGTAATTTTCTGGAAACAATTAGCTTTCAGATAGTTTTTGTTGTTGTTGTTGTTATATAAATTGAAATTGTCTCTAAATTTGGTTGACATAAATTGAAGAAAAACTGGTAGTTTCCACTTCAATGGTGGTGGGCATTGATTTTTCTTATCATAGTTATATAGACCGCAAGGGATATAATATAAGCAAACATTATATCAAATAAAACATATGTAATCAAACATTATATCTACTTAAATTGTTGCAACAACGGTTTCTTTATAATTTAATTGGAAGTTGGTTATTAGGTGTGATTGTTAAAGCAGAGAATAATGTCTTTACCATCAGATAAACCGTGCACTTTCTATATTGGAAATTATACATGTTACAAATATCATATAGCTAAAATCGTAAACAAAGTATGTCAAAGTACCTAGCTACAAAATGCCATCCGTGGCCAACCTACCTACTTATCACAACAATCAATTAAGCATAATAAGCTTATTTATAGTCTTTCACCCTTTTCGGAATATGGCAATCCATTTATAGGTAAGGAAAAAAAATTCATATTAAATGCACTCATATGAGCTCAAAAATGAAGGTAGTCCCATTTGCAGAATAATTTTACACTGATGACGACTTACTGAAATAAAAGATTTTATAGAAGTAGTGTTATTCATGTTGCATTTAATGAAGCAACTAAAATACATCATTTAAATTTATGAATTAACTCATGGACAATGGAACTTCTATTTTTTGTTTCCTAAACCAATCTGTTTGTAGATTATTTAGAATATCACACAAATAAGAAAGACTAATTAATTATGTTTAAAGCTGTAAATATGTATTCTTATTACAGTAAATATGTATTCTTATTACAGTACAATGAATTATTATTAATTCTACTTTCACTGGGACAATGTTCTAGAGAGATGAAAATTACTTTAGACTAACTCTCGGTATACCTATTGACTTTGCAGATGATAATGTAACCATGCGGGAGGCATGTATCACCTTGAAGAGTATATGAGAAGAAGAGAATACGCAGGAGACGTGTATCACCTTTAAGAAGTTTCTAACTGGTCTTAATTTTAATGGTGGGGTATGCATTTTAAAGTACTATGGTCTTAATTTTAACGGTGGGGGTATGCATTTTAAAGTACTGTGAAAATTGGATTGAAGTTAATTTGGTTGATCATATGTATGTTAAGACTGAGTTTAGAAGAAATATGTTGAATCCTATTTTAAAACTTATTATGTATGTTAGTGACGGTGCATAACATTCGGTATTTTAAACTTGTTATGTTAGCTATTTTAAATTTAGTACCTTGGACATGTTATTTTTTGTTCTAATGCTATTACTGTGTATGTAGCCAATGCTAGTACTGAATATACATTTATGTATATTCGATATGAACTATAGGTGTTTTATATGTGCAACGTACTATGTGTAGTTTATTACAGTTATAACCGTGACAAATGTGACAGTAGCCAATGGAATCTTCGACAAAGTAACACTTATAACCATTGGCAAAAATCTTAACATCATGCTTATAACCGTTATAATTCTAGAATTCTTCACCATTAAAACCGCTAGAAAAATAAATACTACCACGCTTGTTACCATTAGTAGAATAAATATTATCACACTTATAACCGTTAGAATATAAAATATAATCATGCTTATAATCATGAGCATATATGTTAGTATTTGTCACGGTTATACCTGTGATAACATGCGTGATAAAAATCACCAGCGCATGTTGGCTCAATGGTTATAACCGTGAGTATTCTGCTTCCTCACGGTTGTAAGCGTGAAAAATGTACCTTTCTGGTGTTGTGAAATATATAAATTACGACATAATATTCATGCATATCATTCAAACAACTTAGTATTTCACACATACTGTTCTACTAAATTTTTTATGTCCATATGTAATATGTCATACATTTTTACATTAATTACAAGTTACTTACAAAATATAAATGATAGAATTAGTCTTGCTTTGCTTCTGATATTTTCTGCTTTGCTGTCCTGTTAATGTCAAATGTGTTAGTAATTGTTATATCACATGTAGACAAGGTAAAATATACCAAAAGGTAAAAGAAAAATGCAACTAAAACAAAAAAAAATATCGCACTTGTATGAGGGAATACTGTTATTATGCATTCGAACATGTAGTAACTTTTTTTAAAAAAATTAACATATTAGTTTTAACTTATTTCATACCGAGTAGGTTTGTATACATCATATCAAATCAAAAGGGAGGAAAATTTTACTTGCCTGATTTGATTGTATCCTAGCATTATAAAAAAGTATCGAACCCAAAAGTTTTGTAATTCAATATAACCAAGGATTTAAGTTCACCTGATAGTTTCACAAGACAATTCATCATTAAACTTAGATTGGTCATGAATCATAATAAAACTCTAATAAAAAGAATGGTCTAACATTAGAGTTCATATAAATGTTGGTTTTGCCTAAGGTGTCTCCAAATGTAGTAGAATCTATTAATTTTGTCAAAAGTTTTGTCAAATTTTGCCTAAGTAGTAAACCATTTGCTTCATTAAATGGTGATAGGAAAAATGAGATAAATAACCTTATCTAATGTACAAAAATAGGGATGAGGGAACCACTTAGCATTCTACATAGTTAACACTACTCTCCATGCGATGAATGCACGTAAAAGTAATTTATGCAGTAACAGGTTGTGATTGAGGTCATCTCAGTTGCTAAACTAACTCAATTTGCTTGGTCTAGGCATAGTTAATTTTAATTGATTTTGATGAACTTCCAAATCCATACTATAATCAAGTAAATACTAGTTTATCGAAATTCAAGGTTGTAAATATTAAGAGTCAAGCTAGAAGACTAGCTCCCTAAAAAATTCAAAATAAAACCTACTAACAATCTTCTAAAATAAGGGATTGCATGGCCGAAGCCAATAGGACAGTCATACAAAGAAGTATTACTTGATTATGTTAGAACTGCATCCACCACAATAAACCAGATCAACTATAACTAACAATATACATACTATAAGTATTTGCGGATACTTCAATATGTATCTGAAAACACTTACATGTAACAATTTCCATTTTGCATCTTCTTTTTAATAGTAGAACGAATCTCTTCTAGATTAAATGTCTTCCCAAACTTAGTGAATATCTTGTACAAATAAATTTTGTAATTAGTCTGATCTTCTAGAATGGCAAGCAACACTGACAAAATTGCTTATTTGTAAAATAAAAATAAATTATTTAAAAATATATGATAGGTAAATTGAAGTTTTAATGTTATTTTCAATAATGCGTTTGTATTAAAAGATCTCTGAACACACAAATTTTGAAGTTATAGGCGAATCAAATAGTCCGTAAACTCCAGAGATGCGAACATTAATTTTTGAGGTATGAAAAAAGGCATCCTACTAATGCAACATACAATATCATTTGTTTATATGAATATGTATCTTGTCATAATAGATAGGACAACATCAAATTAAGTGTTACCCTTGCCCCCAGTGAGAAAAAGAATAGGTAACAAATTTAAGTAGCGAATATGCTTGGTGACAATTTCATAACAAACAATCTGAACAAAAACATAGATTAGGATCAGATTATCTTAATAATATGGCAGATTGCTAGCTCAGAATCCAACATACAATTACTAAGCCACCAATTTACATTAGGAGTGTTCTATTTATTCACATAACATGAAATTTCACATGGTTATACATACATCAATATTCTTTACTGACAAATATAAAGAGTAATAACTATAAGCCAATATTTTTTTGCAAAACCGACATGGTTGAGTGTACCCTTGCCACTTTCATTATATACCGAAGATGAATACATAGATACAGAGACAGACAAAAAACCAAAAAGAAAACAAAGATAACATGGTATATCAATGCTAACAGAAGCCTAAACAAAAACACATAAACACAAACACTACAAGCAGCTGCAGTAGCATTTAGCTTCCAAAAATTCCAGGATTAATCAAAAATTTCAGTCCTTCACACAGTTCATGCTAGACCAGGTGCTTGAATTGCACATGGTTCATTGTTCGATCAGTATAAAATACACACTTATTTCTTTTATCCCAAACTCTATGAACAAACTTCTTAAGTACATAATTGAACAATCTTGCCTTTCTGCTTCTTCCTTTAACTTTGTCTCTAATTTCTTCCTATTCAAGTTGGCTGGAAAGTTGCATGATGGTATTTCCAATTTGACTAAGAGTGCCATTCTAAAGAGGCTTTATCACAGTGCACTCAAAGAATAAATGGCTCGCAGTTTCGGGTTGTGTGCTGAAGAATCCGCATAGCTCATCAACATCGATGCCACTCCTTCTCAGTTTATCCTTACTTAGTATGGCCTTGTGGACGATTTTCCATAGGCATAAGTTCTCTTTTGCACTATTGTCTCTCCTCCAAATAGCCTTATGTCATATGCAGTTAAATAAATTAGAAGCACCAAGCATATAGTGTACATATTTTTAATATAGAACTCGTCACCTTTCCATCTCCAAGAGTGTTAGCATTTGCACTAGTAACTACCCCCAAGTTCTCCTTATCTTGATCTACATACTCATAACTTCCTAATTGGAAGTGACTGGCAAACACAACTAGTTGCCAGAGATGACACTAGCAATACTGCTAGCAAACTTAATCCCAGATTGAAGTATATCAAGATAAGGTAATGAATTCCCTATGATTAAACCATAATCACTCCAAGGACCATGCTAGAAGTTAATATTGTTGTAAGCAAGTTGCCTATATTCGAAATAAGACAGAAACACTGCCTAAAGTTTGATTAATCTTTTCCACGTCCAACTCATGCCATTGTTATCATTCAAAGACCAAAATGTATTATCTTTAAGTACATGTTTATATGACTAGCTATCCTATAGACTATCCTTTTTATTCAGAATATCATCCAAATGTTTCCCATATGCAGCTTTATTCCATAAGCACATATTCATAATTCCAAGCCTCCCTTTGCAAATCGGATTCTCAAGCAGTACAAAAGAGGTAGGGACTAAGTACCTCATGTGAATGGTTCCCTTTCATAAAAACCACATAAGTGTGGGTCTTAACATGAAGAGAAGTTTTTGTGGTGGTATAAAAGCGCGTGACCAATATACATGCATTAATATCACTACTGATTTAATTAATGTAACCTTGCCAGCTTGATAAGCATACATGCATTAATATCACTACTGATTTAATTAATGTAACCTTGCCAGCTTGATAAGCATTCTTATTGACCAACATTCAAGCCTAGTAGTGATTCTTGCAAATAGAGGAGGGCAGTGCTGAGTTGTTATCCTTGAAGTTTCCAGTGGCAATCCAAGATATGTTATAGTTAATTCGTTGTTTTTTAGACTAGTTTGTGCACGAATTAGAGCAATCTGAGCACTACTAACACCAGCAGCCAAAAACTATGATTTCTTTAAGTTTATTCTTAAACAAGTCATGTAATAGAACTTATCTAGAGTGATCATAGTACTAGAAAGTGTATTGCTATTTGGTTTGTAGAAGATAATTAAATCGTCTGCAAGCATCAGTGAGGTTATGCATGTGTTGTTGTATTTGGGGTGAAGTTTAAATTGATCATTGCCAACGAGCTCATTCAACATCCTAGTAAGCAATTCCATGACAATAATAAAAAGATAAGTCGAGTTCAGATTTCCCTGCTTAATGCCTTGTCTACTCTCAAAAACACCAACAGGAGTGCCATCGACATTCATTGAAAAGTGAGCAATACTAATACAAGAGTATGCCCATGCATTAAAACAAGAAGGAAATTTCATATAAATCAAAATTCTTGTAACTTCTGTCCATCGAATAGAATCAAAAGCTTTTCTGATATCTAATTTAAGCATAATACGAGGTGAAATATACTTAGCTTTGTAGCCCTTAAGTAGGTCATGTGCGAATAAAACATTATCAAGAATATTTCTACTAGGGAGGAAGACAGTTTGGTTCAAGGAGCTTAGTGAGGGCAGTACAAGTTTCAGTCTGGTGGACAGTATCTTAGTGATACATTTATAAATTGTGTTGCAACAAGATATTGGTCTAAAATCATTAACGGAGCAAGCATTGGTAACTTTTGGGATGAGAGCAATGAAAATTATGTTAAAGGATCCCATCATATGACCCCTTTTAAAAACTACTGAATTGCACAACATACATCCAGTTTCATCACATTCCAACATTTTTGGTGAAAGAAAGCATTAAATCCATCTGGCCCACCACAAGAATTCCTATCAAGGGAAAACATAGCATCCTTGATCTTACCATCATTGATCGAAGAGCATAAACTGTCATATTGTTCAGTATTTAATTGAGGTAGAAGCATGTGATTAATGTCCTCGATGTTAGTCTCAAAGTTATTAACATTACTAAATAGCTTGGTGAAATAATGTACAAAAGCATTATGAATATCTATTTGAGTAGTATTAACCATACCAGTTTGATCAATGACAGCGAGAATATTTTCTGTAGTTTGTTTTGCTTTCAATGTTGCATTAAAGTAGGCAAAGTTCCTATCTCCACCTTCTACCCACCTAATTCTTTCTTTCTATTTACTCATTAAAGATTCTCGGTGAAGAGCGTCCTTAAGATTGTTAGAGTAATTGATTCCAAACTAGTAAGGTTAGAATTAGATAGGTCATTATTCATTTGTATTTGAATACTCTCAAGGAGTTGTATCCAGTGTTTTGATTGGCTACTACCACTACCAAATATGTTGCTTGCCCACATAACATTCTTCATCTTTTTATTTAATATGTACACAGGGTTCCCAAAGGTAGGAATACTTCGTTCTTTCTTAACAATATCCAAGAATTGAGGATCATCAATCCAAGAATTGAAAATTTTAAAGCTTGGTTATCTTAGGCTTGATACTCACCCAAATGAAGAATTTGAGGAGAATGATCAGATAAAATTGGAGGTGGAAGTTTACTAATCATACTAGGCCATTTACTTAAATAAGAAACATTACAAAAAGTGTGATCAATTTTAGAAAAGGTGTGTATACCATCTCTCTTACTATTGTTCCATGTGAATTGAACTCCAAAGGAGTTGAGTTCGAGTAAGTCGGGGTTATTGATAGCAACATTAATTGGTTGAATTTCAGACAAAGTAACAGGTGATCCTCCTATCCTATCGGTAAGTTGAAGTGGTGAGTTAAAGTCACCACACACAATCTAAGGATGTGTGTGTTGTCTAAATGTTGGAAGCATTTATAGGAGGGAACTCCTAGCAACAGATGAGTTATGAGCATAGATAAAAGTAAAGTAATAAGAGGTAGTTAATGGTATGTACAGATTATGACAATGAATGTGTTGACTCGAGGAGGTTATTCTCGAGAAGTTATGAATTGTAGCGTCATATAAAAGTAATATTCTACCATAGTTAGCCTCTTGTAAGTTATGCAAATAGTGCCGGTTAGAGTTTATATAACTTGCAACTCTCATTGTAAGTGCTTCACCCAGCTTTGTTTCTAAGATTGCAAGTGCACCAAGATTGTAATTCCTGATTAATAGTTTGCATTGATCCAGCTTTATGTCTTGATGAGCACCCCAAATATTCCTAACGCATAGATTTTGCTGCATTGGGAAACTCAGTAAGCTAGTTACTATTGTTTGCCTTAGATCTTGTCATGATCTGGTTTGAGTCTGTAGCTATGGATTTGTTCTTTGAGCTACTATGAAGGTTTTCCTAGCTTTATCTGGATCATACAGGTTTGATTCATATGGATTTTAATGGCTAGGGGGTGGTGTTATGTTAATGTAAGGATGAGAATTATTCTCCTTCACCATGCTTTCCTTATAAGTGGAAGTTGATGTATTAGTAGTATCACGTTTTTCATTGTTGGACTGTTCATGAAGAATTGTTTCTTGTATAGCTGCTTGCAGATGATTAACTGCTTTCTCCCTATTAGATGAGAGGCCATGCAAAGCTGGCATGGCAGCAATTAATGCAGGATCAAGGTCAAGTTGGTCATTGTCATCAATATATTAATTGACATGCACAGAGTGTACAATTTTGCAGTTCATATTATTGTATACCTTTTTCTATTCTACCACATTGTTCAGTTCAGAGGGCTCAACCAAAATAGTCACTTCATCATTTTCAGAATTATTGGTCCCTTTTCCAAATGATTCATCCATTGCTTCCAGCTCAGATGTTCCTTCAAAGTTTTCATCCATGTTTCTTTTACTTGGTTCGTTTATCATTCCTTGCTGCTCAAGATTCAGATCTTGCAATTTGTCAAAACAGTTGTGAGTAAATAGATTGCCACTACTGATACCAACATTAAAATCTAGCTAATGCTTGAGCCTTTCTATGACAACCGCCCACAACCCCTGCACTAAACAAGAGGAATAATGCGCTGAAAGGTGTGCCAGTCAGCTATGGACGATCATCAAGGTATGATAACACAAACGGTACCTGTCGTAAAACTAACAGCGTAAGAATAAAATATAATAGAACGTAATACAACAGGTAGAAATGGTGGAGCATCATATAACAAACTTTTGAAAATTTGACAACATCTTGAAAGGTTATCCATATTCATAGAAATATCAAATTCTGTACATGAAGCCTCACTACAACACTCAGAGGGCAACTCAAACAGCGGAAAAAGAAATACTAGATAGTAAGTAAAATAATACGCCAACCTCCTGTTCGCCTCTGAATTGCAACATCGTCCTCACTAAGCTATCACCTGCCACCTAGTCTGTCCATCCACAACCAGATGAAAAACCCAAGGTAATAAGAGGGAAACATAAAACCCTGAGTCAGACAACAGTCTTAGTGAGCAATAAAATAGCTGCCTAACATCATCAATAAAGTATATTAGAATGGGTAAATAAACGAACTAATCTACCTACAACACCAGAGAAGAACTCAACCTGCCTTCCACACATCGGACAGTGATAGCCTTTACAATCCATTCAACCAAAAGAATAATAATCCATTCATGGAAATAGAATAGTCAACGATAACACTTATAACATCCAGGTTATATATCTCACGTAAACCATCCTAATCGAATTCGACATCCCCAAGCACAAGCCCCAGAGGCCTAAACCAATATCAGACAAGCACCCAAGGAACATCTCCTTCGACATTGGACAATCTATGTGAGACGGTACAAACAAAACAACCAGTCAACCATGACAGACTCTGGCTGTCACCGCCAATTCTGCTTCGAGACCGTCGTTAATCGTATGACGACCAACTTTGCCATATGTCAAGGGCTAATGGTAATCCCAGTTCTAGCATAAACTCCATACGCCTTTCAACGATATGTATGTTTGTCCAACCTTGACAACTAGGCCTTTCATCAATACCCAAGGTACTCAATCAGCAACCTTCTAGTCATTTGGGTGCCCCCATTGTACCCCTGCTTTGATCCTGCTAGCACTTACGACAACGATAACTTCTCGGCCTTCGCATCTCTAGTCATCCAACCCGATGACTTTTCATAGCTCATGCAACCTTCTCAAGCAACCGTTATCCACGAACTCACAATATTTGAGTTGTCATCTCATTTGTTGTTCCACACCGATCAATGAACACATCTAACCCTTCGAATATTCCCACTTGAATTCTCCTCGAAGTCATAACATCACTGAACCAAATAACATCGACATATGACTCAACACAATTCATAGCGCTACATCCATTTGCTATGAAAAATCCATATTGCACCGAGGCACGGGTTCAGGCACTTCTGCCCGATTTTTTTAAAAAGCCATTTTTGTTCAAATCTGGGTTGTACCCGAAAAATAAAAAATTTCAGAAATGACCCTGTGTGATAGACCATCCTCTTGGAACCGACCGAACCACCTATGCAACACAGACCGACCCATCCCTTCTGGACCGAACGACCATCCCGTGACCGACCCGTCACGACCGACCTGATCCCCTGCTACATGACCGACCTGATTCCCTGCTGCATGATTGACCCGATCCCCTGCTGCATGACCGACCCGATCCCCTGCTGCATGACCGACCCGATCCCCTGCTGCATGACCGACCTGGTCGCCTGCTGCATGACTGATCTGGTCGCCTGCTGCATGACTGATCTGGTCCTACTTGACCGACCGACCATCTTTCGACCGAACGACCAGAATCACCCTGACCAACCGACCAATCTGTACTGCACCTTGTACTACACTTGTACTATATCACCGACTAGTAGAAACCCGACCGATCTATCTATTGTACAGCCCCAATCCAAGTACAATTTTGACTAAAACTACACCAGACAACTATATCGATGAAATCTACTCATCCAATTCACTCAATTCAACCACAACCATGACATGGAATCACTAACAACTTAAATATGACGATTTTCATCAAAATTATGCAAACATCACCAAAATCATGATAAATGAACATATGAACTAAAATTATGGATCTAACTTGCACAAACATATGAAATAACATAGAAATTACCGGTTTTAAGTTGTTAGATTGGATCCTATGACGATTCATATGAAAATAGACTTATCATGGTATATATCTAGGAGAAAACACTTGAATATGATGAAAAACAAGATCAAATACTCATATACTTGATCGAATCCTTGTGAGAGATGCATATCACTCACCAATTCTCCAAAACAACTCAAAATGATTGAAATATGATTCCGGGCAATGAAGAATTTTATCTAAACTCTTCGATTCAATGAACTCTCCCTTGAAATGGTGTAAATCTAGCTTCAAACAATGTAGATCTTCGATTCTCTAAGTTTTAATGGTGGAAAGGTGTAGAAGATGGAGGAATGGAGGAAATCTAACTCTTCCAAATGAAGGTATGGAGAAAGTAAACTATTCTCCATGCCACTTACCCCCTTTTTATAGCCTTCCACCAGTCCACTAGTGGGCCTTTCCAAATCAGCCCATTATGGCTTACCAAACCTGAACAGCCAACTATTAAACCTTAAAACAGCGATTCCTCCCAAACCTCTGAGCCAAATCTTTAATGTGACCACTCTATGGAAAGAGAAACATCATTTCCTTATCATTGGCACAAGTCTCAACACTCGATTCGACCTGAGTCAAAAGTTATGCCCTGTACAAGATTGTCAAGGGTAAAATGGTCATAAACAAAATTGGTAAAAATTACGGATATGTCTCACATCCCCATAAGAAACATATTAAAATATGGGAATGATCCAACTATTAGGGAATAAAATAAAAATATTTTATGACCTTCCGATATGTAAAATGCAGGTTGTTACACTTTCATAATGTTTTTTTCCTTAAGGAGATTGTTATCATTTGATTGTGCATGTTCAATTGGTATCTCCCCTTCCTCTAGTATGCCTTCTTCTTGACATGTTACAACTTCCTTTCTTCTCATTCATTGTGTCTTTCTAGCAAGTGTCAAAAAATCACCAAAAGTACTTTGCTTCTGGGGTTTTCGAAAATGAAAATTTTCTTGTTGTGTTCAACTTTCTGCCATGTGCGTGCTTTAGGAGCAACAACATTTTTATTTGTTGAGTATAGTCATTTCTTTTATCAGGGATATTTGGTATAACATCCTCATTACCTTTTGAACTAATAGTGTTAGCCTGAAGTTGGTAATATGAACTCCAAAACTACTTGTTTTCTTCCCACCTTCAACTTCATGGTTTGATTTCGTCTTTGAGCTTCCTTTACAGTTTCCTAGTAATGACCAAAATCCTTGCAATTTGTGCAGATTAATGGTCCCTAGAGGTAATTGACCTTAGTTCTTTGCGTTCCCCCATCTTGAATTTTACTTAAGAAATCATCAACAAGATCTGTATCTGGTTTAACCTCAGTTAGGAATTTAGCTTACTCTAATATTTCTATCTTCTCTGCCATTTCGTCTAAACATAACAGTTCGCCAGGTCTACTAGCAAGCCAGTTAATTCCAATATGAGACCGTGCAAAAATTGGTATATTAGAAAATTGTACGCAAACTGGAACAGCCTTGACCGATCCACATACATTACTTACTTGTGGGTCATATGGATTTATGATAAAGAGTTTGTTTCTCATGATTATGGGATCTCCCATCAATATCTTTTGTCTATCTGCTTCATTGGAAAGCTGAAAAAGAAAAAGAATATCGTCATATTTTACTCTCAGCGAGCCTTTCAGCTTCCAAATGGATTTGACTTTTGCAGTGAAAGAAAGTGGAGCATCTAAGAAGAAGCCCACAAGTGTATCTTTCCAAACTTGTGTCCCTGCTCCAATAATTGCTTCAGTATGCTCCATAGCGTCATCAGTGAAAGTAGGTAGCATATCAACGGGGATGTACTTCCGGAAATTTCTAGGCAAATGCTGAAATAATGAAGTCCACCGCCGTTGACAATTAAGTTCGGGAGTTGCTTGAGGAATTGTCGTAGAGGATGTAGAGGCTGACTGAGAGTCGGATGTTGCAGGAGGCGGCGGTGGATCTAAGGAGGGCAGGATGTCAAAGGAAAGTTAGTAATTTAGTCTGAGGGTGGAAGACTTGAGATCGGGATTGGAATGGAGGTCGCCATGGATATTACCGTTGGTTATTACCATTTGAATTTTTGATAGGCGCAAAATTATTGGCTATAAGCCAGTATTCGAATTGAATACAGACTGCTTTTTGCATGCATAAGATATAATTACCCGATAAAGAAGAAATTCATTCATGGATGTTTTTTGCTGACCTACTTGCTTAGCATCCAACTTCCTATGTAGATTAAAAGGAAGCAACTTGATATCCCTTGTTTTCTTATTAACGTGTGAAAATAGAATTTAAGTTATTATGTCCCAACATGACAGTAAAGATACATCTATAGTACTCAACGACTAAATTTTATAATAACAAAAAACCTCAACTTACCTCCCAACATGACAGTAAAGATTCAGAATTGTCCTCATCTGCATCTTCTATGTCAGCACCATAGATGATTCTCTACAAACATGTAACACTGTACTTCGTACATAAGCCATGGTAACTCCTTCCTCTTTCAATATTGCCATAAATTGCATTCGTTAATCTATAAAATGCAATGTTTTCCTCTTCCAAAAATAGTTCAACTAATGGGTTATTATAGTATCGCAGGGGAAATCTAATATTTGCATTGGTATACGGCATAAAAGTAGAAGTACTTTTAAAGCTTTCTCCTTATATAAATATGTTTATATTTGCTTCACTTGATATAATAACTCTGAAGTAGACCAAAATAACATATTAGACAGTTTATGCAGCCAGTTTACCAATCCGATGTGGATGCACACATTATTGTTGGAAATCCATATCATTGAAACTTGATGAAATATTTCATATAAAGTAGGATTAATGTGCAGATAAGCTGGATAATATGAATGATGACTAAAAAATTAAATGGAACTAGACACGCATAAAATGAGTTAATTATACTTGAATAATTTATTGAATGTTTTGGAATATATGGTGGTATGTTATGGATGAATAAATTAGATATCCTATGCATATAGATATGCGAAGACATACGATTTTAGTAATATGTTACATTGATAAGTAAGAAACTTGCATTTTTTGGATGAAGAAGTTTAAAATAAATTGTAAAGTCAGCACAACCACCTTATTTACTAAGTTTTTCCCTTTCTGGTCAAAGTCTGTCACTGTAGGTTCAGTGTTATCACTTGGTGCAACGACAGTGGTCATGTTGTTTTCATTTCTTCATGTGGCATAAAGGTATATAAAGGATATGTCTATAGTACATATTGGTATATCAATGTTTTTTTTCTGTTACAACTCAAATTTGAGCCATCAATGATATATCTATAGTACATATTGGTATATCATTAGCAAAGAATTCATCCCAGACCATCATATTTATCAGACACAAAATATTTAGCCATGGGTCCCTACAAAAGGTCGATATTTCAAGCATTTGCTATTTGTCTTTCAATTAAGGTCCCTGTAAAGCAGTAAAAAAACAAAATTGACGTGAAGGATGAAGTTGGCTGATTACAGTTACCTGACATTCGAAGTTCGAGTGTCTTCCATCAATTAAGAGAGAAATGCTTCAAGTTCATCCACTTCATATGAACATTGGCCAAATGAGTTGCAATCAAGAAGCAGTAATTCTTATGTACATACGCTATTTGATCTGAAACAATAACAAGAGTGTAAACTCATACACGAGACTGTTAGGCTGATTAAACTTTAGCCTTCAAAAATAACTGGAAGTGTACCTATGAAAATAGTCATCTATAAGGGGAACTTTGATGTTGGCATACGCCTTAGTTGTTGTGGTAGAATCATAAGTAATTGAACCTAGAGAAGATAAGAGACACAGATAAGTTCTTTAGATCAAACAATAAAACTGGTAGAATTAAATATTGGTCCGAAATAATGACATGACTGTAAACTCATACAGGGGACTCTTAGGCTGATTAAACTGTAGCCTTTAAAAATAACTGGTATCTATAACTGGAACTCTGATGTTGGTAAGTGAATGTAAAGAAAATAAGAGACAGGTAAGTACTTCAGATCAAACAATGAAACAATATATTTACGTACAAATGTGTACTGTTGTTGAAGTGGCAGTAGTAGGTATGCGTTATAACATATTGTTCGAAATTCAGTATACCTTATTCTCATCCATTGACATTTGTACAAGACTTAAATAACTTCAGGCTCAGAGACATGAATTAAATCAAACTAAAACTAGAGTTAAAGATTCAACTGAAATGAATCAGTGATGCATAAGTTATTTTTATAAAGAATGAGCGCTGATAGAATTTGTAAAAGTATAAATAGCAGGTAGTAATTCAATCATGGTTTGTTGCAAGTGACAGCCTATTTATAATGTAATATAGGCTTCGGATGTAAGTGGGCTAAGCCCAATACTTATTGTATGAAAGAATGTAAGGTTGCTTTGTTTGGGTTAAGAAGCACTGAATACAGCGTTGGAAGCAAAAAAAATCAGCGTTAAGAAGCTGTGGGGCTGTTTGGGCAGAATACTAATTCAGCGATTTACCAGGCCAACTCAGCAAAAGTGATCAGCGATAAAATATCGCTTTTTAATAGTTCTGAATCTGAACGATTTTTTATTCCTCTGAATGCCCTTTTCAGACTCCGTATAAACTTGCATCTTCTTCCTCACTGTTTCAGACTATCAATTGCTACTATAGGTTTCTACCTTATCTTTTGTTTTATAATTTATCATTTTATGTTTTGTTGTGACACCGTTTGTTAAGTTGGTATAATTATCCTCATTTTCTGAACAATCAGGAATGAAAGATATTGTTTTCTAAAGTTTTTGTATTTTGTACTGAACTACTTACATCATCAGCTGATTGGTGTATTTACTTGCTTCTTACCTCTATGTTATGATCGGTTCCCAGATTTTGCATGCTCTGTTTTTTCAAGGCCGTGAATACTTCCCAACATGCTCAACATTTTTCTTTTATTTTGCTTGGGAACATATTCATCGGTTCTTTCTTTTAGAATCAACGTTTGGGAATGCTAGTTGTTCCTGCATGCTAAGGTCGTTGGAAAAATGGCCAATTTCCAGTCGATTAAAATCAACTGAAACTGGTCAAACGCGTTTTCCTTTGCCATGCTCACATATCGATTCGAAAAATTATGAAATTTGGAATCTAGCAATAATTTAACATCACGGACCCAACAAAAGTGGTTTCGTCGAAATCCGAGGTCGTTTGCAAAATTCCCATTTTTAAGGGCCTGAATTCCATAGCGACTATTCAGAATTTTCAACTGGACATATCTTTTGATTCCCGCTACGAACTTTTGATTTTTCGGATTCGTTGGAAAGATATTCACTATTAGATTCCATTATTTTTGGTTTCACTAAAATCCGGATTGGTTTGCACCCGGTACATTCAATTGAAGTTTGAAATCGAATTATCGAACTACCGCGCCATTTTCAATTCTATTTATAATTATATATAATTATTTATATTCTAACGACGACGCGTATAGTATATACGTTCTAATTATATTCGAAATAAATTTTCTCGTCGCTATTATTTAAAATAATTCATTTTAAATAATCAAAATTCGCTAAAATAGCCAAAATAAATATTTTAAACTGACCCAGATTTTCGGGTTGTTACAATCTCCCCCACTTAAAACTTTTCGTCCCCGAAAAGGAACAAAGTCGAAAGTGGTTTGATTATTCAGCTCTACGTTCGTTCTGGCTTCCATTCTCCAACTCTTTAGTTTCTGAGAATTTTCAAAATTTCAAAAATTTGGCTAACACCCTAAATTTTCGAAAAATTTCGCCATAACCTCCCCTGCACCGGGAGCATCGGGGAATTTCAAATAGCTTCCCCGGTCCTTCAGATCTCAAAAAGAAAAAGAAAAAGCCAAAGCGGCTAGCCAATAGGCTCATAAAATCATCATCACCCAAACAAAACAGTAAATTATGTAGTAAACATGTACCTATTTGTCGGGCAAACAAATTTTATTCTCTGCTCTAACCTCCTTGCTATGACCTGTTCAAGGTAAGTGTATGTATATGCAAGCAAATGCGACCAATTTTCAATATAGTTCAATATTTGGTGCTATTAGGTAAAATGGTTCAAAATTATCAAACAACTAAACAAACAACACAAACATCAATCAATTAGTTGATTAGCTTTTCAAATTGATAATTTTGATACATAGTCAAAAATCAGGTTTTTGATGCCAAATCACAACAATTGGCCCTATCTAATTTTGGTTCTCACACCAGTCTAATGGAAACATATAGAAATCACACCTTCGAAACACGAATACCAATTCTGATGATGTTCGAACTATCATCAGAATCATCTTCGGGCGACTAGGGTGTGATTCTATATCTATCCAGTATATTAAAATTTCAAATACACGTGGATCAGACGTATACGCAAAATATTTATATACTGGACTGTCCATACCAATATAAATAGATAATCAAATACGAATAATTGATTTAAATTTTCAAAACCAAAAATTTGTTTTCATTTTCAAAAATATACTCTTCACACTCGTTCTAGGATAATACTGATCCCATCTCTAACGAGTCATTCTAAGTGGATATTACTAATCCAATATCTGATGAATTCTTTCGTATGGTTCTAATGTGCCTTGTTCTCTAGCTTTGTAAACCAAAGCTCTGATACCAACTGTGAAAACCCGTAACTTCCCCGTAAAGGAAAGTGTCGGATAGTTCGAGAACAAACCACAGCAGGACACATACAGAAGAACATTTCATTGTATTTCACAACAATGCATCAGATTACAAGAATATACAGAGTACAAATGAATATTACACAGAAATATCAGAGATTTAAATTACATTTAAATACATAGCAGCGGAAGATAATACAATACACAACTAGAAGGAGATATACGGATACAAAGCTTTCCGGATATCGTTCCAGCTGTAAACCAGGATCCTGTGAATATAAATCTGCAAAACCAAAACTACTAGCTGCCCGTGTCAAAATAAGGGCACCCAGAGTTTAGGTTAAAACAATAAACTCCAGGTCAGTCATGTGACTGGTGTGAGAACTAAAACAGTTATTATTCTTTATTTTAAAAGTTAGGTAAATAAAGGGACCACGCCGTAAAACACGGAACGGGTTTCCTCCCAAGAATACCAGTGCATAAAACAAACAGCGCAATGCTAAATAAAGAAAGATGAAGCTGTTATAAGACCCAGGTCCTATCACACAATGCAACGCAAGCCGGGGGATAGGGTTTTCCCTTATAACAGCCAAAGAATGCTTGATACGTTTTAAAACAAATCATTTGATACTATTATAAGTGCATAGTGTATAAAACAACTTCAAATCATAAGTATCAATCATAGGCGGCATGAATGGCCCATAACACTATGTCGCCATATATAAGTTTACAATCAAAACCGCCAATGTCGTATTGGAAGTTGGGTTATCATTTATGGTATGAACCGAGGCTAGGGGCAAGATCCTCAACCGATTCGAGACGCTCTAGTCCGCCCCTCAGGATCAGAGCTCGAGTGACCCTTGGATCGTCAGGGCCGGTCCACCGATGTGGATTAAAATGCCTGAACATGCGTCTCCCCACCCTTTGGGGCGTAAGCCTGGCCCGTCAGCCGACCAGAAGCATCGGCCGAAACCGATATCACGAGGCGCCTCGCTTTTCAGCAAGTAATAATAAGTAACATCCACATGAGTCAAACTCGTCAGCCAGTTCAAGCACTGACGCCACTCATAACTAGAAAGAAACGCATGCCCTCCCTGAGGTCCGTCTCCCGTTTTTGATTCATACCGGGTGTGATACTCGCGAATCAACGTTACACAAAGCTATGCCACAAAGGCCGTGCTTCGATCATCAACCACAAGACTTTGCTTTTCAACAGAAGCCTTGATCATTTGCCACTTAGGCATGCCACACAGGCAATTCACTCCATGCGATTGATATCCATCAATATATAACCCCTGAGCTCGTACGTCTCAGAGAAGGGCGTTAAGCAAGAGAATAAATTCTCCGCCGCCAAACAGATATATATTTAATAGAGATCAATCACACGGACTAAAATCCAATGTCAGACACACAGTCCATTTACAAGTCCGTTCCGGGTCTGAACGAAACCGGAGGCACCTAGTACCCCGCATATCCATCGATCTCCAAGTACGTCTGGACGATCACTAACTGTTTCCATCTTCTTGGGTGTACAGCCCAATCAAGATCGTCAGAAATCACCCAAACGACGTGAAGACTTCCGGTCTTCGACCACCGTCTTCATCTTCGACTTATCGTCGTATCAGTTATTCAGAATGGGATAAACCCGGTCTTTCCGAATAACTCGCGTATATTTTATAAAAGTGCTACACAAACACAACATACGCCTCATTCCAATTCATCAGTCACTAACCGCAAGTTAATCCAGAGAATAGTTCCCCAAATATTAACCCCGAAGGCCGAAACCAACATCAGATCAATATCCAGAAAACCATTCTGCTTGGCTAACCGACAGTTAGTTTCTAAATTTCACATTCATAGGGAAAGATTCCCATTAATTTTATCAAAGATAAATTCCTTGAATTTATTCTTTAATCTACTTTTGAATTTCGATTCAACTAGTCGGGATTTACGAAACTTACTGAAGTAATCATTTGTTTTAATTTCCCAATCCCAACCTATTCATCCCATGAAGTAAAACTGGTAATACTTCATATCTAACACCACGGTGTTATCGGTAAATTCAATTACCATTTCACGTTCAAATCTAATTAAAGATTTGACTATCGCCTGGAGCAAAACTGGTGATACTCCATTCTCGACCATTTCAATCTAATTAAAGATTCATTAAAACTCAACTTAGTTTTAATCGTTAACTGGGTTAAAGAATCCGTGTCATTTAAAAACACAGTTCACAATAAACCCAAAATCACCTTCATTAATTATCGGGTTAAAGAACGAGTGTTATTTAAAACACTGTCCACGATAAACCCAAAAATCAATATCAATTCAATTCCAATTAAATATTATTTAATTGGTACACTTCATTAAATCTAAATAAAAAGATTTAATCTTTTCTCAACTGGGTTCAAGAACAGTGTTAGTGAAGACACCATTCACGACAAACCCAAATCACATTTGATATTCAATACAAGGCTCTGGATAGAAAATATCCCGGCTTATATTCAATATCAAATTCTACGACTAACAAATATCGCATTGGAAATAACGATATATATATCTTTCAAATTTCCATAACAACATTTGTATAATCACGAAATTCAACATCGAAATATTCCGAAGACAATTTCGATTCAAATCCATTCCAATGCAACCATTGGAAATTTTGGTTATTTTCAAAACCATTTCAAATTCAATTTATTTATTTAAAAATAAATAGAATTATAATTCTAGTTCAAAACTAGTTCATTTCGATAAAAAACTATTTTTATCTTTTCAAATATGAAGTTTTTCATCCCAATTCTTTCTAAATCATTTCTTATGATTTTACACAAATTATTACTATTTTTAATAATTTTATCAAGGCCCGTACAGTCGATTTCCACCAATGGCCATCGAACTGCACTTACAGCGACCTTTTTCGAATTTGATTTGGACATAATTCCAAATCCAACCGTTAGATTTCTAATTTCTAGTGTTCGTTAGAAAGCTCTTTTCGATACGAACCCAACGGTTCCGGTTTTAGGAGAATCCGACGGTCGGATCTCCCGTAATGTCCGTTTGAAATAAATGGTCGAAATTCACGAACTGCCGCGGCGCGGCGCGTTCTATTCAGGCCATTATATTATATATATAATATATATTTCGTCAATTTCTATTTAAAACGAATTATATAAATAGTTTAAAATTCGTTTCAAAAGCAATTTCAACTTTCTTTTCAATTCAAATCAAAATTGAATTCTTCTTTATAAATTCGTTTTAAAATTCATTTCTATTCAACTCAAATTTCAATTCAATTTGAATTCATTTCAATTCGCTTTCAATTCAATTTGAATTCGTTTTCAATTCAATTCATTTCGAAATCGTTTTCAATTCAATTCATTTCGAAATCGTTTTCAATTCAATTCATTTCGAAATCGTTTTCAATTCAATTCATTTCGATATCGTTTTCAATTCAATTCATTTCGAAATCGTTTTCAATTCAATTCATTTCGAAATCGTTTTCAATTCAATTCATTTCGAAATCGTTTTCAATCGATATAAATATCGTTCACGTCAAAATGGCGTCAATCTAATCGTCACGGCTTCACATATTTCTATTTTCAAATATTCTATTTTCAGATACTCTATTTCAAATATTTCTTTTTCAAAATAGTTGTTACTATCAAAATATTTCGTTCAACACATGACCAATCTCAATGGATGAGTACTGTCAACACATGAACCTTTATTTTATAATATTCTTTATTTTCTAAATTGGAATGAGGCCCAATCAATCACCATATAAAATTAATTATATGGATTTTCATACAACACATGTATATAATAGCATTGAAAAATAATCAACCATCAACCAAAGTGCACTACACTGTATAAGCATCAAACATAGATATCTAACGCTTATAACAGCCTGTCAATCAATCGATCGACATATTAAATCAATCAGGATGAGTGAACTTCAAATTTCATCCCAACACCCGTGTAGGGTTTTTAAACAATCAAACACAGATTTTAGTTGTGCAGTTGGGCGATGTGTAAAATTTATCGACCCAAACAATGTCCTTCAAATATGTGTACATAAACAAACCGTCTGGTTTGTAAATGAATATTTATTTATTCACATTCACGTTAAAAATTATATTTTTAACGACAAAACATTTTATTCCAACATATGAACTTCTATTCAGTTCATTCTTTAAATAAAATGATATTTTTATTTTAGAAGATTTCGGCGGCATAACGGCACGATACTAGAAACGGGACGAGGCCTAGCCTTATCCCCGGTCTAGTGAAGGCCCACGCCATTCACACATCAATCAAATTCACCAAACAACCAAATTCAAATCAAATCATATAACTAAGCTATGCAACCAAACAAACAAGTCCATGGTCTGTGGACGGTTGTGTCGGGTGCTACTAAGCACCGTCTGCATCCTAGTATATATATATAATTAGAAAAGAAATTGAAAGGTGAGAAATTCTCACATATAGCTATCCTAGCTCCACGGCTCTTCATTTGCAGAAGTCTTCGTCGTTTCGCCTTTTTGTCACCTTCGTTGACCGTAGCCACTACATATATAAAAATCGCATTTTTAATTCGAAGTTCAATATATAAAAATCACATTTTTATTCTTCTCCTTATATAAAAATCATATTTTTAATCTTCACATCTAATAAAAATTATATTTTTAATTCTCTACATATATAAATATCATATATATTTTTTTTACCGTTACTTCTTATATGATAAAAATCTAACTTTTTCGTTTGCAAAAAATCTAATCTTTTTTTATCTAAAATTCATATTCTTTCCTCGACTAAAATCAAATCTTTATGTTATTAAAAATCAAAGCTTTTACCCTATTAGAAATCATATCTTCCTCATATTAAAAGTTGTACTTTATTTTTATTTTATTTTAGTTCGAAGTTCAATATATAAAAATCGAATTTTTAGTCGAAGTTCAATATATAAAAATCGAATTTTTAGTCGAAGTTCAATATATAAAAATCGAATTTTTATTTCGAAGTTCAATATATAAAAATCGAATTTTTATTTCGAAGTTCAATATATAAAAATCGAATTTTTAGTCGAAGTTCAATATATAAAAATCGAATTTTTATTTCGAAGTTCAATATATAAAAATCATTTTTTTACTTTCAACGCAAATTCATTTTTAAAAACCATATTTTTATATTTAAAGCAAATTCATTTTTAAAAACCATATTTTTATATTTAAAGCAAATTCATTTTTAAAAACCATATTTTTATATTTAAAGCAAATTCATTTTTAAAAACCATATTTTTATATTCTCAAATTAAAAATCTCATTTATATTTTATAATCAAAGTTATTTTATAAAACAATATTATTTATCAATTAAAAATTTCAGATTTTTATAATAATAATCATAAACATAAATTATAGATTTTTATATTCAAAGCAACGTATATTTATAAATAAATAAAACTGATTTAAAAAAACAAATGTTTTATATAAATAAACAATTACCCTTTCTCTTCTGAAAACACGACTGACCGTCGTTCGACGGTATTCCACTCCTAGGGTTGAGCACGGCCGCCACGTCAGGCCAGGGTTGGCCGATCCAACAGCGCCTCTTCGTCGAGCTCCAGTCCCTCCATCGACGCCCGAAGCGCCACGAACCTCGGCGAACTCCACAGGCCGGAAATCCTTCGCGAACTCGATGACTTCGAGTCCAAAGAACTCGCTACTCCCTCCACAATAGATGATCAAACCGGTATAGAATGAAAGCTAGGAAGAATCTCAACATTGTTTGTTATGAATTCAGTTTTAATTCGATGTAGAGAGGGAGAAATTAGAGATTGAATTTCCGCCATTTCTGGCCCTTGATTACTAGCTGACGACGGCTGGGAATATGAACTAGGGTTGGGCGTATTATACGCTGAATATATACCGTATTTTCTTGTGTATTTTATTCTATTTATTTATTTTAATTCAAGAAAATGTTTGTTCGTTGATACTAACTCCGAATCAAACCCAACGAATGTCGCCCCTAGCTAATAACCCTCATCCCGGACTCAATGGGATAAGTATCGCAAACTGATTTGATCGTTTCGATCAGTTTCCGTTAAATTTACATTTAAATCACTATATTGAATTTTAAACGTACATTTCAAATTACCGGGGTCACATACGAACACGAAAAATTCCAGAAAAATATTTTCTAGCTTCGTATTGACGATACGGTCCTAACAAAACTAGTTTCGTCGAATTCTGAGACCGTTGGAAAAATGGCCAATTTCCAGTCGATTAAAATCAACTGAAACTGGTCAAACGCGTTTTCCTTTGCCACGCTCACATATCGATTCGAAAAATTATGAAATTTGGAAACTAGCAATAATTTAACATCACGGACCCAACAAAAGTGGTTTCGTCGAAATCCGAGGTCGTTTGCAAAATTCCCATTTTTAAGGGCCTGAATTCCATAGCGACTATTCAGAATTTTCAACTGGACATATCTTTTGATTCCCGCTACGAACTTTTGATTTTTCGGATTCGTTGGAAAGATATTCACTATTAGATTCCATTATTTTTGGTTTCACTAAAATCCGGATTGGTTTGCACCCGGTACATTCAATTGAAGTTTGAAATCGAATTATCGAACTACCGCGCCATTTTCAATTCTATTTATAATTATATATAATTATTTATATTCTAACGACGACGCGTATAGTATATACGTTCTAATTATATTCGAAATAAATTTTCTCGTCGCTATTATTTAAAATAATTCATTTTAAATAATCAAAATTCGCTAAAATAGCCAAAATAAAAATTTTAAACTGACCCAGATTTTCGGGTTGTTACAGGATTGTATATTAATTAGCCAATTGCGTTCAACTACATTATTGATAGAACGATATTATACACATCAATGTTTAACTTTGTACAGTAAGGTTAATTTTGTCACATAAACATTTGTATTAACAATTCTATTTTCTATTCAGTACAAAATCAAACATTGTATCATTCATTCAGCATTCAGATTTCAGCCTTCAATATTCAATCTTCAGCATTCGGTGTTCAGCTTTCAGCTTTTTAAACAAACGGAGCCTAAAACAGATACAGACAAGTGGTAGCCGCATAAATCATTTCTATCGTTATATTTTATCTGCCTCCCTCAATTTAGGTTTAGGCTTTCTTCTCGAAAACAATTGCTTCGAACGATATAAAAGGCTTAACGAATCCATCGCTTCGAGAGTAGATCTGGAACCTCTACATCTATTGGGACTCCTGGAGTAGATATGAGAGATTTATGGTAGAGAATGACTTGAAAGACGAAGCATTTGTTGACCTTCCATGTCATTGTAACTATTTGATGTCACCAGACTCGAATCAGGTTGTATCATTCTTTAATAATTAAATCATCACCAAGTCTAGTGAAATTATTTGTTGATAGAGATTCACAACAACAAAAATAGTCTTTTATAGCGGCATGTAGCCGCTATTAAACAATACTATAACGGTCCACAAAGCGCTATATATCGACATGTTATAAAAAACAGATGAATAATTATAACACATAAACTATCGCTATAAAAGGGTATGATCTTATAGCGGCTATATGCCACTATGATAGGTAAAGATGTCATTCTTCATAAAAATAACGAATTTCCATAACACTGTATAGCTGCTATAAAATATCAATTCAATAGCAGGTTTATCGTGCTATAACACTATATAGCTCATGTATTACATTATCTTTTATAACGCTTTTCAATATATTATAATAATGACAATCAAATGAATCTAACAATAATTTCAAAAGCAGTATATGACCCAAAAAATTATAATACTCAACAAATGTAATACATATTCATGATAGCAAAATAAACGACCTACTAACAAAAGATAAGTTCAATGTATATGTTTTCAATTTCATATTGATATCAATTTAAGATAACTATATATATATATATATATATATATATATATATATATATATATATATATATATATATATATATATATATATAGTTCAAATATAAAGTCTACCCCAGCCAACCGCTCTTCTCCGTCAAACTTCCACAGCCATGTTACTCATCCGATCTTTAGTCCACACATTCACTAACCAAACGCACAAGTCGAAGACCATCACCATTGCATAAATGAAAATGGAAAAATATGCTGACATATTTTCAAACTTGGACAACAAAAGGATGCCTATATCTGGAATATGGTTCGTAAAGTGAGGTAAATTAATAAAAACCCCTAATTCACTTATTATTGAAGATAACAGAACAATTACTTGAGCGTCTTTTGGCAGATGACGCATGTCACTTACATCGAGCTGGAAGGGAAAGTTGAAGTCACGCTGCTGAGAAGGTGATTGGAATATAGTTGGGCCCTCTAACTGCCATGAATCCACTGTTTCTTAGGTTAGCAGCATAAATACCGTGAGCTTGAAAAGCAACGATGCATGTTGTTGATGATCTAGGCTTTTTAATCCTATTATTATAAGCTCTCTAATACTCTTGCATGACCACTGACTCCATTTGGTTATTCTTTAGTTGCGTTAAAAGCATTAGACATCGACTCTCCAGAGCATACTTTCCTACATCAATGCCATGTAGGGCGCACCCACCAACACCATCAGCAATACCAACTGATTTCTCATCGGCACAAATGGAAAATGCGTCCTCTCCACCAGTTGCTTCTTTGCTCCTGTGTGGCACATATTAACTTTTATATATCTTTCGCCTAGAACATTATGTTCCGAAGCTACTGTGGAAGCGTTAACCTCATTTTCTTTCAAAAGTGAATCAGAATCCATGCCATCCGCCACTGTCACAACTGAAATTTTGGAGTCCCTGCTGAAAATTCTGGAGCTCATTTTGTTCTTTTCCAATTCATTTGAATGTTTTCCATCATAGTTTCCCCCATCTGCATTTGACTAAAAAACATGTACAACATATTATAACCCAATGGCTTTCGACTGTTTAATCTTTCACATACTCTTCCACTATAAGCATTCTTCAGGAATCCAAAGTTCGATACTTTAGCAATATTAATAATTTAATAGTTCGAGTGGAAATATCAAGATGTTTTGCATCCAATAAAATATTTCTCGGGACAGTGCTGCATGTAGACATTGTATTCAAAGTTCAAACTACAAGTGGAAAGAGACATAATAATAACCAAAGGATAACCTTTTCTTTTCAATTTGAAGCTGATCTAGTCATGAAGCACCATGGCTAGCCTGAAACCGAAGATGAAAATATAGATTTTTTTTCCTTGATAAATGGTAAAGCTCATAACATAAGGTAAGTATAACATAAAAAAAAAACTTAAACTAAGGTTAATAAATACTAAAATTCACATTTAGATTGGATCAGCGGGGTTAAATTTTTATATATAATGGTGCAAGCATATCAAATCACGGGAAACATTCGGGAAATAAGTAGATGTGAATGGATGAAGGTGTAGTATGGGGAAAT